>CM062217.1:9340000-9994500 GCA_031216445.1 Lateolabrax maculatus
GAAGATGAGGTGACAGATAAAATAATTCATCGTCAGTCCCACCCATTACACCTTAGGAATGTGAATGACTTATGCCAAAGACCTTGTAGAAAGACAGGGATACAGAAAAATAGCTTTTAACTCTGTAAACCCTCTTATTGGCAATCCACCCATCAGCTGTCTTTACCTACGCAAGCATTCCTTATCCGTGGTTTAACTTATCCAGGTTAAAATTATGCCATTAATTCTTATCTAGCTAACTTTGGTCCTCAACAACATTCGGCGGGTTTAATTGTCAAGTCGTCTTAGACAACAGTAACGGAAATTACTTTCCTTAAAAGGACACGTTAGACATTTTTAAAAAATATGCTTTTTTTTCAGACTTCTGTGAGAAGATCAATACCACTCTCAATGACTGGAAACAGAGGGAAACAGCTGGCCTGCTTACTATCACTTTTAAATCCCAATAATTAACACATTTGTTTAATCTGTACAAAGCAGTGAAAAAACAACAATTTGCCATTTTATGGGGGATAATTTTTTTTTTTACACTATTTTTTAAGGATTTCTTGCTTTGACAGCTCCAGATCATTTTTATTCCCAAGTTAAATGGATCAAAGTCAAGTTAAATAGAATTCCAGTGAGTTGTTAACATACAATAATCTGATAGATACTGGTCCAGGAGAGATGCGATGGGATGGATGTGAGTCAACACTGTGTCCTCAGTTTCCCTAAACCTAAAATGTAAATATATACATACACACACACATACACAGATATGTCCACCCAGGTAACACAAGCTATGAATACCTATGCAGATTTCGCCAAAACAAACATAAGGAAGACAGCTGAGACAACCGAGGAACAGGAACAGAAGTGAAACTGGGAAGACCGCAGCCTCTAATTACCATCACTCAGTGGCAGGCAGTTACAGAACAGAATCAGCAACAAGTCTCCGTAATAAGCTACAAATGAGGAGGCACTACAAAGTCATGTTAATGAGGCCAGCGAGAGCCCTGTGGGACTGCCACCCTCGTTCAGTTAATGTTAACTGAACGACGCCCTTTCTTCGGATGTACATCTGAGAGCGTGGAGAGGGATGGAGGAGGTGGAGAGAAGCAATAATCAACACTTGCCGCCCTCTTGTTTGCAGGAGACCTTTCGGGAACAACATTAGACTTGTTCACACTTAACATCGTGTTCACCTTCACTTCTTTTCATCATCCTCATTTGCCTCATCTCTAACACCATCTTGTCCTCGTTCTGCTGTTACCAAACTGTAAATACAGATGAGTTGATGGTAAAATGGCTCATTTGGCTGAAAATGTTGTTTCAGAGGGTTCTCGCTCTCACAAAAGCTGCGTCAGACAGTGTGACTCCATGACAACCACACTGACCGTGTGATTTTCCCCATTCTTAATTCAATTCACTGAATATCAATATCACTGAAGTAATATGTTTGAGCTCTTTTGATTAGGCCTGCTCTTCCACTCCATACTGGCTAATTAAACCTTTGTATGTCCCAACTGAATATATACTCTAAATATGTACCTTCCCTTTTTTTCTCTTCTCACATCATAACAATTTACCAGCGTCATAATTTGTCACACTAAAATAGCTGTCAATATACCCATTATAAAGATTAAAATCTTCCTTTAAAGTTCATTTCGTTTACTAAGCCAATTTTTCTAGCTTTCTATTTGGCTAAACCGCATTTTTCTGGAAATTAGCGTGAATTACTGAATACTGAATAATCTGTATTTTACACATTAAAGTCTAGAAACAAAAGCTTGTCCTGCTCGTTGTGATTTCAGTACAAACTTTTTTGACTTTACTTTATGTCACAGATGATTGCCTGCATTTCTTCCACAGGGCTTCTGCAGGGTTCACCAAGGTGAACTTTATACTTTTTATTACTAACATTACTGCCTACAGCAGGCAAGAGTTTTTGGCTGATTAACTTTTTAATACCTTCTCAGAACTTTTTTAAAGGGAAACTGATTTTGTTCCTTTTTAAGACTTTTCAAGACCTGCAGATACCCTCTTTAACCCACCTTTCTGGGTTTTACCATATACACACACGGTCTTCTCATTATGTGATTGTATACAGTTTGTTGAGGCAAGCTACAGTAGACAAGTACCTTTAAGGAGCTAGAGATCTGTCACTCTACTAAAATATTTTTCAAACACAAAATATAATTGGTACTATAGAGTACCAGGGAGTTAACCTTCACAAGGCCAAAGAGCAACTGTACAATGACCATGGTCACTTCATTGGTAAGTATCTGATGGCTTTGATCAGATTTAGTACACAGTGATCTGCAATCTATGAATCATGAATCATTCTGACTCAACACAGAATGAGTCAAACAAGTGTGAAAGCAGACCGGCAGGGTTATAAAGAGGGGGAAGGGGATCCAACTCAGATTTGGACTCAAATTTTATTTTTTTTTATCTGTGTGAAAACAGAATTAGTAACATCTTAACTCCAAGCGGGAGTTTTGTGGTTGCTGGTTTGGAGATATAATCATGATCACAAAGAACGAATGACCATTCAAGACAAAAGGAATGACATGATTTACATTTTCATAACGATATAAACCACTAGACCACAAGAAAATCTTAACATGTACTGAATGTCTCTTATGTAAACGTATGTGTGAATAACACATGCAAGTTTTGCACCAATACATGTGTCTTTATAGGTTTTTGTGTGAGCGTTGTTCAACCAAATGCATTACTGACCTTGTACAGAAGTGGGCTTGGTGGCGTCTGTAAAATCACAGATTTTGTCCCAGTGGTCCCTGACAGCCTCAGGAGTCATGGGTTGGTTCTTTTGTCTCACAGTGCGGCCCTGAGATCGCTCCCAGCGCACTGCACACATGGACACACACAGATAAAGAGGTCGTTGCATAGTGAAAATCACACACATACAGTACAAGTGAACCAGGGGCTAAAGAATATCATAGATGCATACAGACATTTCCTCAGGGCAAATACACAGTACTCACATTTACCAATCCAGCCTGCACCGACCTGAAAGGAGATGAAACATGAGCAGATGAGCAAACACACAGATATTAAAACACATTGTCTCTTTGTGGAATCTGAATATGTCACTGGTACATTACTGTTGTGAAGGACAAAAGAAAAAAATAGACACAAAGATTACAGGCAGTACAGTGGGATTTTTTTCTGCATACCTCAAACAGTCCTCCATTTTCTTGGCATTGTTCATGACAGAGCCAGAGGACCATGGGAGCAACATACTCAGGCTTCAGAGACAACACAAGGTCTAAATAAAACAAAACATACACAAATACGGTACAGCTGATTAGAGCAACATCTGTGATACAATTGTCCTAAACATTAAAGGAGTGCTTCTGCTTCAGTGTCTCTGTTAGTATATCATTAAAATCATGCTGTTTTTGTTAATGTGCTCATTTTGAAAATAGTAAAAGTACATGGCCTGAGTTGTCTGACAAGCCTCAAGCATTTGTCCCCTTGCTACAGAGCTAACAGAAAAAAATGAGTCTTAACCATTTTCAAAAGGAATTGTAGGAAAAAATACCTTTATTTTCTACATACTTATCTAGTATTAACGTATATAATATGTGAATGCCAGGCAAAATATTTGTCACATCACAGTCCTATCATTACACAGCAGGAAATTCTTTACTGCATAGTAATCCGTCTGCTTTATTAATATCATCTTCTGCTGGGCAAATAGAACAAAACATCCACTGATACTGCTAAGTGAAGCAGAAAACAGAACTTTTGAATGCATGAGAACACAGGTCCAGGTCAAGGTCTGGGGGTTTTTGGATGTTATATATAAACACATTTGTAAAAATTTAAAACAAATAAAAGGAGCCTCGTGTAGGAATAATATGTTCCTCAACATGTTGGAATGAAGTCAAGCAAATGTCTTTTAAAGAGACAAAAAAAAAGACTTTTAATTCCCTCTGTGAAGGGAGAAAAGGAAAAAGATTTAACACCTGAAAATATCTGTACCCTTCAATCAACAAAACATGGTGGCAAAAAAACACAGACAGACATTCTGTTGCACCACTGCACTCTGCAATGTTTAGCAAGATGAGTTATGTTATTTGTTTTTTAGAAAAAGCCTGAGTCAGTGAAAGCTAACATATGGAACCAAGTCATTTACTAAGGTGAGGCCATCCTTCGACAATTGGCACACGCAGTGTGACAGATGCTACTGTAAACCAGCACAGCAGGGCAACAAAACCATTCCTTTAATCTGTCACTTAATACTATTGTCAACAGGGCTGCAGTCACAGAGCATGCACAATATGTTCATGATACATTAGACATTTAAAGACACTTTGTGGGTTTGGTGGGTTGGAAAAATATTCCCCATCTTTATGGGCTCATGAGCCTTTTAAAACACAGCAGACAATGCTAAAAATGAAAAAATGTTTAGATCGCTGGCAAGTTGTCATTTGGAAGGTTGATATTTCAGTTTTTTGTTTGATATAATGTCATTTGATATCCAATGCTGCATTACTTCCTTTTTTAAGAAATATTTTTAATAGGAAAAATATAAATGTCCCATTAACATACAGCTAACACCTACAGTAAAATAAGGGGGCCAGAGCCTCCTGTTTAAATCAACGGCTGCCACATTAAAACTTTTAAAGCACTTACAGGGTGCATGATTTCATCATGGCTGTGGGAATAGCAAAAAAAACACAGCTCTTGAATATTAGATGGGAAATTTGCATGTCAAACGGGAGTGCTGTTGCCTCAAATTTTGTAAATCAACATTACTTGAGTATTACATTATGCAGCTCCTCTAAAAAAAAAAAAAAAAAGAACTGTGGATAAAATGTATTTGCCTTTTTTTTGCCTGTCCAAAAACGTGTATATGTGAGAGCGTGTGTGCACCCACAGTATGCATTATACAGACCAACTGCATATAATTATGTTGAATTAAGTGTGTATGTTGTTTAATCTCACTGCTTACCTGGGGGCATGACGGTCTCTGTGAGGCGGGACCCAGCAACAGGAGCAATAGTGTTGCAGTGGATGTTGTATTTGCGTCCCTCGATGGCCAAAGTGTTTGCCAGCCCCAGTATGCCCAGCTTGGCAGCGCTGTAGTTGGCCTGGCCGAAGTTACCATAGATGCCTGCGGCTGAAGTCGTCATGATGATTCTGACCACAGACAACGACAGGCAACAAGTCATGCATCAATATGGAGTAATGGGAGACCTGTAAGCACAGGTTATATGCAGGAATGGATGCATCTATGCACAGCAGACGCACAGTCTTGCGGATACATTTTTGCTAGTAATCTCATGTAGAGATGACTAGAGTCAAGCATAAGTAACAAGGTTAAGCACCAATGGTACATTAACTGTAGACAGAGACATCTGAAACATGCTTTTTCACTGGTCATCTGAAAGCAGTGATCCATTCACAGCACACTTATACTGTATACTACAATGGAACAACCAGAGAATGATACAATATTTTTCAAACCAATAACTTTTATGTGCTTATGTCTACTATTCAATAACTGAGAACCTTCAGACTATATCAAGTTTTACTACAAAATAATTTTTCAATTTTTACAAAGCATTATGTGATAAAATGTTCAGAGCAAACAAACAAACTGTCTTTTATGCATTAGAGACCTGATACAGAGTATAATTATTATCTGTGTGTTTTAATCACAACCTCCTAGCTTCTATGCCCATCCTGTCTGTCTTGTGGAGAGTCATGCCATGAACCTTTCTACTTTTCATTTCTTTCTTTCATGGTTTTACCTTTAAATACACTATCAACTTTTGCTTAGGGTGACTGCACACAAAGATTGAATTTTAAACTAGCCAATATTCAACGAGCAGAACTGTACTCATGAGGTAAGGGTGCTAACGACCAACCTCTCTAGATGTCAGGAAAGCCAAGGATCTGGGTCCTGACCTTCCCTGCTCTGACTGGGATAGAAGCCCTGAACTTCTGGATTGGTTAATGTCATGTGGCTAACCTCAAGTTATATCTGCAAGGTGAGAGTGAAGCACAAAGAGTTAAGTCTTGGTGGAATTCCTCTTTAACCTGTTCCTCTACACCCAATGTAACAAGTATGTAATTCCTAGGACATATGAGAAAATATATACATAATTCTGAAATTATCATGATTATTCTGTGTGTCTGGTTATACACAATATGGGAAAATGGAGTGAAACTTTCTGAAAATTGCTGCTTCAATCTTTATGAGCTACTGTTCCATACACTCTCACTGACGTAGAACACCTTTTGTACACTTGTGAAGGTCATCTGTTAACTGAAGAAACCTGGGAGCAAAGCTGGTTTTGTGACCTTCTTCTGCAAATTATAATTCAAAACAGGTCTTTTTCACAGTACACATTTTTACATGGCAGGAAAAAGCGCATGTGTTCAGTTCTGTTCACCATCAGACATCTGCACAGACGTCTTTGCTGCTTCTTGTGAAGTCATTGATTTAAATAGTATTCAAATTGTTCAGAGATTAATTAACAGTGCTGCATAACCAATTTAACTCATTTCCTTCTTTCTTTGGTGATTTACATATTCATATCAAATGTTGCCATCTTGGGCTTTTATTAGAATGGAGATTTTCATTGTATTACCATGAAACCAATGGAGTTAGATGAATTAAATGGTATCAAGTGACTAAAGTCAGAGTCAGAATACGTGTATAATAATGTGATGGCAGACATGCTTTATATACTCATTACCTCAAGTGCATATTCTCCAGAGTCCACTTAAAGTGGGGCATATAAAAACCATTTCGAGCATCTCTGGTAATTTAGCTGAAGCAATGGTCTGTCTGCTGAGGATACTGTAACTTTGTTAGATCTAAAAAACAAAAGATCCAACTCATGTGATAGGAGGAGGGCAGTTTTTAACCACCTCAATAGCTGTTGGTAACTGGGCTCCTCACCTGCCAAAATTTTGGTTTTTCATGTGGTTCCAGGCAGCTCGAGTTACCAAGAAGGAGCCTCTCAAGTGAACTCTTTGAATCAGGTCTGAAACGGAGAGTAAGAGGTATTATACAGTACGTTAGAACATTGTGGATCAGATCCAGCTTGGATTTTTAAACGCCCACACAGACTGTTTCTGTTTTTATAGTCATACGGTACACGGTGAACAAAACCAAGTTAAAATGTATTCTACTTATAGTGTGGTGGCACGGTTTTATTATAAAGTGAGCCAAACAAAAGGAAATAATGTGATGATATGAGAGGACCCCAATACACAGTAGGAGTTAATGAGAGTGTAGTGAATGCAAACATCAGAAATAATTTAATTACCCCAGTCCAAATCACTTGTCCTGGCAAACGACCGGTCACGAAGTATCCTTTGCAAAGAAAATCAGGAATATGTTTTAGTCTTTGGAGTCTTTGTGAGAAAAACGTAAGGTTCTTTGTAACATGATTGTAGTGGCCCATATGCCCATTAATATTCCAACTGCAATCAAATAATCACTCTAAAAACAGATGATGTGATTAGACCTAGCAAAAAGTGTGATAATTACTGTGAAATCACTTACCCGGCATTGTTTACAACAACATCTGGACAAAAAGATATTTTACCAGATTTAGTTCAATATTTAGTTAAAATAGCAGTAATCACAATACTCACAATTATTTAATTAACAAAACTGAATGATCCTATACTAATATCAACTAGTATCAACTCTGATGGCTACAGTATTGCCATACAAACACTCACCTATTCTTCCAAATTCATCCAGTGCTGTTTGGATCAATTTTTCTCCATCTTCTACAGATTCTGTGTGCATGACAGACATGGTCATAGAAATTATTTGATATTTTTGCAGGGACAGAAGCTAACAATGTTATCGATTTATTGGCATCATAGTTGGACAGAAAGTATGCCAGATGTTCTGGTAAATGATACATTTGTTTTACATCTACAAATCTGTCATGTTCTAAACTAACTATGAAACACATTGATTAAAGTTTTGTTGTGTTTTGTTCTTTAAAAGAAGTTTTTTTTTCTAAAATATGTGAGCTGCACGAAGATTAGAGGGGGCATACATTTGTCTTCAACACTCACTAACAGCTTCATAAGTGAACTAATCGGACTGACAGAAATCAATATTGTTTTTGAGTTTACCATTACATAAGCTTGTGGCTACAAGATAAGCAAGAAAGAAAGACAGATGGGGAAAATGATGTGCAAGAGGACAAGAGAAGACTTAAGAAGACTAGTCCAAACTTCTCACCATAGTTTGCCACAGCCTTGCCTCCCTTCGCTCTTATCTCCTCCACCACCTTATCAGCAGCTGCAGAACTCTTTCCGCCCCCTTTAATGTCTGCCCCAAGGTCGTTCACTTTATTACAACAAGAAGAAAAAGATTAGCAATAATGGGGTGAGTTGTGCAATTCTCCAAGACTGATTAGGTTAGCAGAAGAGTGTAGCTAAGCTGATTCCTTGTCAGAGTTCAAGGGCACGTTCAGTCAAGGCAGCAAGGATTTATTTTTTTTTTTGGGGGGGGGGGCAAATGTTTATGCCATCCTCTGCAACTATACAGTCTGAAAAGTAACTGACAGTCAATGCAATGGACATTTCACCATGTCTCATTTTGAGGTATAATTTATCTCCTAAATCGCTTAAATCTAGGCATGCAGCGATTCAACTTTTTTCCCCCCGATTTCGATACGTCAACTCAGGGTATCTCTGCTGATACAGAGTACAGATTTGATACCAGTGCTCTTTTTTTCGTAACACTGTGTGAAACTCATTAGAATATTTCTTAAGTAAATGAACATGAGACCTGATTGTTGTGACACTAAAAACTGAGTCTGCTGCCCACTGTGACTGAATGAATGTAACTGGTAACATAAAACAATGTGTTTTCATAACAAAACTATGCATACTTCAAGACGCTGCATTTACTGTGGATCAGGCATGTCAAGGCTGATTTCTCAAGGCTTTTCTCCATATGTTGTAAGCAGCAAGTGCTATAGGAACCTATGGTAAAAAACTAACATTTGAATAAGTGCTAAAAACTGAAACTGGTGTCCAGTCCTTAACAACTCAGGTAAAACATCTGACACCTGCTGGGCCAATTGAACATACCAACATGCACACTGACATTACTGTCTACAAGTTCTTTATTTGTCATGTGCACAATAATTGAAATGAAGCAGTAATGGGAAATGAAATGATTAATTCTCAGGCTCCCTTCAATTAAGCTCATAGAAAATGTATAAAAAGAAAATCACGCAAGTAAAAAGTAAAACTGATAATCTAAGACATAATGGACAGCATTGTTCCTGCTGTTATGGTTAAAAGCTTGTCAGCAGGTAGTAATTAAATATATATGTATATTGTAAGGTGTGCATAAACAGATAGTAATAGATCTATTTATATTTGTATGGTGATGTAAACAGGTAGTAAACAGTAAGGAAACTACATCATGAAAAAGTGTCTCTCCATATCAAAAACATCAGTTTAGGACATGAAGGTTTACTTTTAGCAGACATTTCACAAAGTACATAAGATCAGGGCCTGGTTGCACTAACTATTATACCCACTATACCTGTTTTACAAACATGAGGTATAAGAGGTGTACCATGAAGATGCTTTATTTACCTACAACTGAGGCGCCTCTCTCAGCAAAAGCCAGTGCATACTCTTTGCCAAGGCCTGCGGAAAGAAAATACGAGAGATGTGTAGATGAGTGCAATGCCAACAGTAGACTGTGCATACTTTTAAAGCACAAAAACAACCCCATCAACCACCAGGGTCGAGTGCCCTTTCACACACATGCAGTGCCAGGAGAACAAGCTGTTAGGTTAACGTTACATGCACTTTGCTCCCTGTGCTCTCAAATGAAAAAGGTTGACTGGACGTCTGTTGCCAGTCAAATCAACGCAGTGCATAATAGTGATATCAACAAAAGTGCACAAGCCGTTTTAATAACTCGGCTCACATACTTATTAAACCTCCGAAACTGGCAGGTTAGCATTCAGAGCTAACGTTACAAACCCTGTTTAAGAGCATTTAGCAACAATGGCAGCCTTGGCTGACGTCCAGTTATGTTTATCCCGGTGGTTTTACCTCCTCCGGCCCCGGTGACGAGCACGACTCTCCCCTCGAAAGACAAAGACATCCCTGTGAGACACTATTCTCCGTTTCTGAACACTACCAGCACAGAGGCTGCGAGGACAACACCGACTTTCAGTGACAGCAGGGTGAACTTCTTCAAGTTTCACTTCCGCGTTTAGGAGGGGGGGGCAGGCTCAGCAGCGACCAATCAGAAACCGGGATTTTATTAACCCTGTGTTCACCGCTGTTGATTTTACATTTGCAGTCTGCATTGATGTTTTGTTTTAATTGTAAAAAAAAAAAAAACTCTGTTTATTCTCGTTGATCAATTGTTTATTTTATGAGCCACCACAAATTCTGTAAATTTTAATTTTATAACTTTTTAATTTTTTTTTTTACCTTATTACAGAATGTTTCGCCATGTCTGCAACAAAATTAGGAAATAATGACATAAATGGTTATGGCGACCATGATGATGATGATGATGATGATGATGATGGTGATGATGATGGCAGGTGTAGTTACTTATCTGCCAGTAAAAAAAATAAATTAATTAATGTCTACTGTGATAGTATAGTCAATTTGAAATTGAAGTATAAAAAGTAAAAGTACTTATTTTGCAGAATAATGGTCCTTGTCAGTGTTGTACTATTATATATGATGTTTTTGGAATAAGATTTCTGGTGCATTAATGTGTAGGTTGCATTTTACTGCTGCAGGTGTTTATGGCAGTGAACTTCTCATGAGCTTGGAAAAACAGCCGTTCTCAGCGTTGTGACAATGCATTTTCCAGATAATCCAAGGGGGGTTTTAAAATAGTTTATTCAGTTTAAGTAGATGGAGAATTTCCAAAACCCATATAGGAACACTTAATAATTTATAATAATCATTTTATTAAATTTATAAAAAAAAATTCAAAATCACCAAATTTTGACTCCGCTCACTGAACAGGAAGGGTATGAATAATTGTAACCTGAAAAGTAACTAGTAACTATAGCTGTCAGTTCAAGTTCTAGTTCTTTTATCGTCATATACAAAACAATCACAGAAATCAGTTGCTGGTAATGAAATTCTTAAATCTCAGGCTCCCTCCAACATATATGTATAGGGGAAAAAATACATGTATAAAGAAAGTCCCAAGTGGAAAAAAATGTATTCAGATTAGAACTTAAGACATAAAGAATTGAAGATATGAACATAAAATAGTGCAGCAACTACAATATAGGACCGGATATAATAAAACATAAAATACAACAATATTGGAGCCTTTATGTGTGGAGTTTGCATGTTCTCTCTGTGCTTGTGTCGGTTCTCTGCAGGTACTCTGGCTTCGTGCCAGAGTCCAAAGACATGCAAGTTAGGTTATTTGGTGACTCTAACATGCCCATAGGTGTGAATGTGAGCGTGAATGGTTGTCTGTCTCTATGTGTCATCCCCGTGATGGACTGGTGCCCAGTCCAGGATGTACCCCGCCTCTCGCCCAATGTCAGCTGGGATTTTTATTTCAGTTGCCTAATATTTAGGTTGATGATTCAGTTTTCATGTTAAGTTGGCCTCTAGATGCATCATTGTGTATATATTGAACCTTAGAACTGGCACACAGCTACAAAGTGCAGAGCAGCTCAGGCCAAATCGATAGCATTTGCATCTTCCATGGCATTCAGTCTTACATCGGCAATTCGTCAGCTGTTTGCAACACTTTACAATAGGTTGGAGAGTCATCCAGCAAAGCTTCCATCCCTCGACATGAATTGTCCACACCCAGTCACTAAGATTCAGGTACTTTGGCCTACACACAGTTGCCTGACTGCATACGCATCCTGAAAAATATTTCACAGTTTTGTAAGAACCAGCTCTTACGGGGATGGAAAACACGATACTGTGATTACAATCACATCTGTGTAATTTGCTTAAATCACCAACACCTTGTTACCATTCAGGATTGAATCTCTTGCATGCACAAACATTTGTCTATCAGCCTCTTCGTAAGTACAGGGAGATACATTGTTTGATTGGACTGTGCATTGTCCCTTTTGGTCACAAGACTGTATTTGTTGTTTGGACACCTGCAATTTTGTCTGCTAGAAAATGAAAGAGCTCCGTTTTCTTGGTGTTGTCTCGCAGTAAGTTGGCCAATTATTGGGTGTCTTTCACCCTCCTTCTCATTCCCTGCCCTTGCTTTGTTCTCGCCTCAGACTAGACATCGAGGCCTTCAGACTAGATGGAACGTTAAGCTCAAAAACTCTGTCTGAGCGCTTTTACTTTGTGGTATAAGTCTTTACTGCAGGAATAACATCTCACATAACAAAGCCACCAGACAAGCAGGATGATATTTAAATTCCAGGGCCACAACATCTCCTCCACTGCGTCGGCAACAGTCCTCCATCACCCAGGTTTCAAGCACACTCATTCAGTCTATCATTCAGTTACAATGCCATGGTTTGTCTAAGTGATTAAACAGGTTCCTGTGTCTCGCAAAGAAATCATTCTGAAACATTTGACTTAACTCTCTGTAATATTGTTTGTCGTTCTCTGCTTGTTTCAGTTGCTGCTTTTCAAGTAAAGCATTCATTGCTTTGAACTGAGGGACATTTTTTGAAAACATATAGTCGCCATCCTGTTCTGTACTACTGATCGTCCTTTTGTCCAGTTGACAAAGACAGCACTTGTTCCAATATGTTTGCCCCTTGTATGAAGTTTCTCCAATGTCCACCATATTCAAGAATATATGGTAATAAACAATTTAATGCTGAGGGTTTAGTATTTTACCACCTTAATTAAGTAAGTCAGCACTTTCTTGTATGGAATACAACTAAGGTTCATGCATTAAATTGCCCTGCACCAACCCCGATCGTTCATCCAGTGTTAATTCCCACGCAATCTGTACACCATCATGACCAAAACCCCACAGTCTTGCTCTCCAGTGCTGGCACATCCTGTCAATTCAGGTGCTGATATCTAACTGACATGGGGGGGTAATTAGATATAATGGGACACTTAGGCCTACTTTACAGACTGTGAACTCCATGCTGAGTTTCACAGCAGTTAAGCCACCAGCGTGACCCTGTACTGCACCACATTCACTCATACAGGTGGAACTAACCCCTGATGATGTGATGAGGCTCTGCAGGCCTACTTTCTGTCACAAAGTGCACGATGCCGCCCAAAATTTGCACACAGCTGCAACACAAGTCGACTACACCCCGAAATTTGCAGGCAACTTAAGCGCAGTACTTGAGTCAGTGTACTTAGTTAGATTCCACCAGTGCAATCGAGTTATTTTGGCACAACAAACAAAACCAGATAAAACAAATGACTGGGAGAGAGAAGGGTCCGCGCGAGGGATGGAGAGAGAGAGAGGGAGAGAGAGAGGGAGAGAGAGAGAGGGAGAGAGAGAGAGAAGGAGAGAGAGAGAGAGAGAGAGAGACAGCATCCTCTGCGCCGGACGTCGGCTGCTCTCAGACTCTCGGAGGATGCTGCGATGGAGGCAGCATGAAAGTGTCGGGGTGTTTTTGGGAGGAAAGCGCCTCTGGGGTCTCGTTGCCAGGCGGCTTTCCGGAGCGCATCAGCGGCAGAACCGCATGTCTGAGGAAAAACGGAGGAGTGCATCACAATTTTGTCGCTGCCTGAGGATTATGGACCAGCACAGTAACGACGGTTTGGATAACTGCCTGTGTACTCCTCCTCCTCCTCCTTCTTCTCCTTCTTCTTCTCCTCCTTCTCCCTCTTCGTGGTCTCCTCTTTATCCAGGCTCCTGCAGCTCGCACCCGTTCGCCTTGGACGCTTTGTCCCTCGCAAAATGGCAAAATGTTGAAGTTGGCGCTCCCGCGGCGTGAAGGCTACTCCTCGGCACGTCTCCTCTCGCCGTCGGGCACGGAGGTGTGAGGTGCACAGACCCCTCCTGCAGACGCTGCGATGACACAATATTTGGACATTACCGTCATTTTTTTTTCCCTTTTTGTTTTTCTCTGCGTGTGCGTGTGCGGTCGCGCTCCGCTCTAGTGCGCATGCCTGGTGGCAGACACGCAGCGCTGCCCGACGCTCCGTCCCGACCGTGATGTAGAGGAGCGAGGAGGAAAAAAAAAAAAAAAAAGAAAAAAAAAGAAAGTGACTTGAAATAATGCTCTGGCAAAGTGGCGGCGTGGCCACCGAGGGATTCGTCTTCGAGGTCCTCCGCGGAGCAGACCGCGCCACGGACTGAAGGATGTCAGGGGCGGCGAGCGCCGAGGCTGAAGGAGTAGTCTCCAAAGTGAAAGTGAAGAAGGAGATCAAGACCATCGTGGAGAACCTGGAGACCATCCTGGGAGACCTGAAGGATGTGGCCAAAGAGCTGAAGGAGGTAAACGGACGGGGAGCACAGACGCCCCGCTGAGGAGGCACTGCTCTGCCATGTGTTGTGTAGTGTGTGTTTTTTTTTTTTTTTCTGCAGGCTTGGTGTGCTCTCTCCACGCATCCTCTTTTTTTTTTTTCTGGGAGGACATGGGAGGCTCGCGTCCACCCCACTGGGGCCTGGAAAAAGGCTACGACTGCACGCACACACACACACACACAGACAGACACACACTCACACACACACTTATTCATTCACAAACATACAGACATGCACCTCCCCCTGCCCACTAATGTATGTGATCATTATCTCCAATGTGAAAGACATTTGGCACAGGAGGGTGTGACTCACAGGCCTTAATGGAAGTGAGAAAAATTTAATCACAATTAATATTTCATGGACAAGTTGGTTCAACCAGTAAGGCGCTTTTGCATTGCATTTCATCATCTTAATGCTGTTGTTTGCTGCGAATTACCTCTCGCCAAATAACAGAGTTGTCTTTTCTTTTCACTTCATCATCTCTCTCGATCGCTGGTGGTGGCCCCCTGTTTATGTTTCTTTGTCTTTCGTTATCGCTCAGCGCATGTCTGTGTGTTTTTATCTCAGCCACTCATCTTCATCCTTTCTTTATCTCTTGTTGTCTGCTTTCTCTCTCCTTCCCCGTTGAAGATCAAAAACTCTCAGAGCTGTCTGATTGGCCGTACAAATCTCAGCGATGCAGAGGCAGGGGTGTTGAATGGGAATCAGGGGCGTCTCTGAATGATTCAGGGTTTATATGAAGATATTTTAATGTTTTTATGTAGAGCAGGTACTTCTCATAGAGCCAGGAATATCTAGCAGAGCCTCTGTGCAGAGACATTTCATTTCATTTTCAGGTTACAATGCTTGCTTCAAATCAGTGTTTCTTCTCATGTCACTCACTGAATCCCAGGCTGTCACCTCAGTTGTAATAACCTGCAGTCTTACCTGCTTTTATGTTTACATTCCTCTATTGGCCACACACCAGGCACCCGGCCTGCTGTGCTGAACCTCTCACCCTAACATGACAGGCTGTCATTCTAATAAAACCCTATTGCGTACACCCTCTGGTTCCTACATTATGGATGGGTAGTCGACACAGCATCTGTCTCCTTCTGCCTCTCTGCTCCCCTTACTCTGATTTTGCAACTTGAGCTGAATTAGACTTCTTTTGTGTTTTTCAGCAGTTTACAATGTCTCACAGCAGGCGCCAGAGATAAATGAGAACAAGAAGGCATTGTAATCTGTCTATTGTGATTTCTTTTTTGTGATGTGCCCTTTTTCTGTTTTTTCTTTTTTTTTTTCTCCTTAGGAAATTGTGTAGAGGATCAGTTATTCTGACACCGCACACACTAAACACATACCTCAAGGGGGTGTTACTATCAAAGCCAGTGTTTGGGGTATAATCCATTTGAAATGCAGTTATCTGTTATAACTCACAGACAGGGCTGGAACCGAGCCTGGCTCTGAAGAGTGACCCTGCCCAGATGCTTGGCACAGCCACTGAAACTGCCTGGCCTACAGCAGAGGCTGCACACTGGGATACTGGTATTACCTCTTGTGTGTGTCCCAACAAATTATCCATTTTAAAGACGGCATGTAGAGTTTAGCTCCATTGTCTCTGTGTCCTAGCCTTCTATCTTCTATCGCTTTATCCCCCCCCCCACAGTCACTCATTCTCGCTCTCAGTTTCTCTTCTCACCACTCTCTCTTCATTTCTCTCTCAGCATCTACTCAATCCACTGCTTAGATGATAGCAATAGGGTTTTACAGTGGGCCAATGTACTGGGTACTCTGAGGTGAGCATTATTAATTCAGAAAATGAGCATAGGCACATTGTCATTGTCGTAATTATTTTATGAATGCTGTAAAGGAAAATACATTAACTTTTTCTCACGGGTTATTCCAACTGTGTTTCATCTGGGTTTAGAATGAACTCAGGTGTGCTCAGCTCAACTTCTATTAGACTTCCTTTGGACTCACCGAGTGCTGGATCCTCACTAGTCAGACGGCCAGTAATAAAATGTCCAACACTGCACTTCAGGTCTGGGGATTGAAGGAATAATAACTCCACCAGGGGAAGAGAACCAGAGAGAAACTCTTATCCAAAGGGAGTGTTTTATATGGACATTTATTATTGAATATCAATTATTAGTTCCCAGCAGAGTTTAGCACCATCTCATTGTCTATTCTGTTTGTTAATCCTCTTTACTAATGGCTGCTCTGGAAATGCTTTTTTGTGCACATGCAATTTCAATCCTTCCAGGTATTGTCTTAGCACTACACTCACTACAGTGAATGAATGGAGTAACTGTGTCCATAGATCTCCCTGCAATGCAAGTGCTTGCTTTGTTTGTTGACAGCAGATAATAACCAGAGGTGTTTGAATTATCCTGTCTAAAGATAGCACTGTATGTCACTCTTTAGTTGTGGGCCTTAGATTGGTGCATATAGATATGTGGATATTGCATCAAATTCAGTTAAGCTGAAATAATGTGTTGTTCAGCATGTTTTGTGTGTACAGTTCAAATGTATTCATGTCTGTAAAGTATGTATTGGGTCTTATGTTTTATGTATTATCTCAGCTTATGGTGCTGCATCCTTACAACTATTTCCAGTATTGCTCATGGCTTTTAGAGTACCAGCAAACCAAATTTCTGCTCCAACAGTTCTTTAATATGTCCCTTTGCAGGCTGTGAAAACAAATTTCCTCCTGGATGACAAAGGAGTATCTTTGGATCTAAATATCTACTTTATGCATGGGATCTTGAGACAAAATCTTATATTCATTTCTGCTGCACTGAGCAGAGCATTTCTGACATTTTCTCTTTATTACAATATTGGTTATTGTCCATGCCATGGTCTGCAGTGTACTGATCTTACAGTTCAAGATTGCTAATTCATTCAAATATTTAAATAGTTAGCTGTTTGGCCCTATTCCTTTCCCAAAAACTATTCACTGAACTATGTCACAGCGCATTTCTTATATCTCCTTTTCCACCCTGGCACACAGTGTACATTATTGCACCACTGCAACTGACGGAGTGTTTGCTCTTTCATAGTGCGTTGCTTGCAGAGTGGATTTCCAATGTGATTTTGCATGTCTTCTGCTTGTTGTAAAATATCTATTTGTTTCTCTACCTTTCTGTTATACCAAGGTTGCTTTCTTGAAATTAATTCATGCCATGATGAATTGTTTCCTGTGCTGCTGTTAAGAAATATGACTAATTTTTCAGTAGAAAGGAATCTTCCCTCTCATAGCATTTGTGTGATATGTATTTAATCTCGTTTTATTATATTTAAGATTCTTATCAATCTCTGACTTTCTCACTTATAGCAGAATACTACAAGCATCTGTGCTGATTTTTCCCAATAGGAGACTGCCAGTCTGTTGATTTTTCCCATCTGCCTCCTTTCTCTGTTGTTATATCCCTGTGTTTGTCTTCATCCTCTGAACTCTTTTTCTATACGTAGAGAATGTCTTTTTCATTCATTCCTAACAGTGGTTTTGTATTATAAATGATAGTTTTAGGGGTCGTGGCTCTGAAGATACGGTTGGTATTGTTGCTCCTCTCAGTGGTGCATGGGATTGTTGTAGTATATATTAAGTCAGAGTCTGGCAGGCTCATGGGTGTTCCCATAAATTTTAGTGATATTTATCCTCTCCCTGGTGTGGTTGTCATAGAGATACATAAACAATCTTAAATCTCATTAATCAATCTCTTAAATCAAAATGTATCTTCTTTAAATTTTACACAATGAGGGTTTCAATTTATTGATTAAGAATTGATGAGATACAGTAAAGACATCAGCTCCTTACAAGAACTAATTTTTCAACTATCCTCTGCTTGCCTTCCAAGCTCTTATATGAATCGCCATTCTTTTCCCAGTTACCAGTGTCATTGTGGGTTTTTTTTTCTGAAATTGTTGCAGGTGATATTTCTTCCTCTCATGCCACATTGTTTATTATTCCTGACCTCAGCTGTCAAAGTGACACTTCCCCTTCTTGTCACCAGGTTGTTCATGACATTGACACCCTGACTGGCGACCTGCAACTGGAGGAGGACGGAATGACAGACAGCTCTAAGACGGACACGCTCAACTCCAGCTCGAGTTCCACCACCACAACTACCACCGCTTCCAGTCTGGAGAAGATGAAGCTCTTCCCTGATGACTGCATCTTCAAACCGCCTGCGTCCATCGCCCCGGCCCCAGTCAACCTTCCTGCAGTCCTGACCGTACTCAAGAAACCCCACCCTCCCCTCCCACCACCCAGACATACCCCGCTGAGAGCCGAGGATCACAACATTAAGAATCTGCCTCATCCAACATTAGTGTTATCAGGGAATATATCCAAGGCTACCGGGTCTCTAATGAGGAACGGCGGGGTTTTTCCATTGAAACCAAACAGGGATTTATTCTCCTCCATGCCGTGTTTCATTTCTAATGACAGTGGAATCCCTGAGTCAGGGCTTGTTCCTACGTTACCTAGACCCATGCCTCTTCTCCGCCATGAAAAGAACAAATGCCCCAAGGCTCCTGGTAGGGAGTCTCGTGAGAGGGAGCGTGTCCGTTTCAGTGAGAAGGTCCAGTACCACGGCTACTGCCCAGACTGTGACCTCCAATATGATGTAGACGACACAGAACTACACTTACAGGCTGAGCTGAACGACTTGAGACTCAGCCCAGTGCATTGCTGCTTTTCCTCCTCCCCTCCTCCCCCTCATGCGCTTCCTCATGAACTAATGTTGGAAAACGGCGGGCTCTCTGTCAGCCACAGTTTCCCGCCGACAGCAAACACTCCTCCACCTTGTGTGCCTCCTCACCCGCCTTCCCTCAAGCCCCAGAAAACAATCCTACGCAAATCAACCACCACCACAGTTTGACGCCGAACCCCTTGTTCTGTCTAACTTAAACATTCTTGAATCATTCATAGTGTTTTCTACTTTATGAGCGCTTTCTACTCCAGTTGAACTTTGGATTATCCAAACACAGAGAGGAAGGGTTGGGAAATAGGAAACAAAAGGATGGATAAAGTGAGTGGAACAGAGAGAAAGGCATCGCCACGGGCGCTGAGATGTACACAGAGAGATCAGAAAGAAGCGGTGAGTGTTTGTGCATGTATGAGTGTGCTCGTCAGCAACAGAGAGGAAGTAAGAAAAAGAGCAATTGCATGTGTGCACTGATGCATATTTGTGAGTCTGTCTGCACACAAGTTTATTTGTTTATGTACTGTATAGTCATGTTTGTATATATTTGTGGGTGCATGTGTGGGCGTATGTGTGCAGAGTGTGATGTTTGTAGGCAGAGCGCATTGAATGAAAAATGCAAAGGGACTCAAAAATTTCACGAAAGACTACTGACAGCACTAAAACTAAATTGTATCTGTGTCTTTCTGGAAGCTCTTGGTACTAACGAGTCTCGTACTCAGGAAGTTCTTTCAGAGAGGGGCTCTAATTAATTCATGTCCCTTTGGATGAGACAAGAAAACCCGCTTCCCTCAGATTTGATCCATAGCCCTAAAGATCTTCCCATACACTGACACCCATGTGTAACGTTCCACCACACACTCGTACGTATACATAGTTATAGGATGCACCATAACATAAGTCAACGCAGACAGGTAGTGGCATCTACACCTTTGCACAAGCCAGCCTAGATGAACAATAAGAGTTTAGAGATAGATAAGTGAGTTCATACTCCTCATCACCTCTTGTCTCTAGAAGGCCCATTTTTGCTGACTTGGCAGACTGTAGGAGTGAAAGAAGGGAGAGCAAATGAGAAGAGAGTGGACTGGGGAAGAGAGAAAAGTCTTAGATGACAAAACTGCCATTTTGATTTGTGTCCACTGTTAGCTTTACAGCACATTCTAATTGAAAAATCAAATTGAAATTTCATTTTCTAAAATAGTTCATGCTTAGCAACTCAACTCCCATTTGTGTAGACCCCCACTATCACTCACTTTGATATGTATGAGACTAAATGGACAGTAAGCGAATCAATCCTGCTCTTGAGTAGAGAGAATCAGGCGGAAAAAATGCTTGACTTTATTCCCTGAAGGGAATATAAATCAGCAGTAATGTCACAGCATCTCAGTCTATATAAGCAGTTGGTAATCTCCACTTTATTAGCTTTTATTAAGAAGCATATTAAATAAAGCCTGCATTTCTCATGCGTGTGCAAACTGTGTGTGTGCATGGGTGTGTGTGTGTGTGTGTGTGTGTGAACTAAGTGTGCATGTAGCTGAAATTTCAAATACGTCTGAGCTGTTTTTTCAAATCAAGTGTCTAGTTTATTAACTATGTGTGTGTCTGTGTAAACCCCTGTGTGTGTGCACAGGTGTGTGTAGATGCACATGTCAGTTTGGCAGACTTGGGGAGACAACATACCCTGGAGTTGGATGAGAATAGTAGCACCTTCCTCCCAGCGATGCCCTTAATTAGCCGGATTAGACTACAGGAGATAACAGTACTAGCCTTTGCACCAACATTAGACTTGACAAAACTCTGAACTGCCGCTGCACATATTTATTTATGATAAATAAAGAGGGAAAGAAAGCTAACAAAGAGAGAAAATAAGTAATGAAAGGGACAGAAAGGTAAATACACGTGTAAGGTGTAGGATGTTATACAAACAGTACATTTAATGTATACAGTTATAATAATAATATATATATCATACAGTATGTGTGTCTTTAGAGATGTGGGAGAAGGAAGGTTGGAGGTTAAGGCTGAGAAAATCAGGGTATGAAATAGCAGACACTGATGACTAAATCCAATGCATGACCTCGCTGGCCTTACAAATCTAAAATCGGCATCTGGATTAGGGATCAGTGGATATTCAGCCATGAGAAAAACGAGAAAGAGTGAGAGAGTGGTAAGGGCAGAGAGGGAGAGAGAAAGTGTGGGACAGAGACAAAGAGAGGGAAAAGAGAGCATGTATGATGGAGAGAGGGAGGGAGAGAGATGGTGAAAGAGAAACAGTAATGTGGTGGAGGCTGATGCTGTTTTGCCCGTATTGTGTTTGCTGCTATTTAATGGTGTACGTGGAAACATGTTTGCCCTCACGATGATTGCTCTCAGTGTAGAACATTCACCGTATTTACCTTGTATTAATGGATCCTAATGAGTTTGGCAGCAGTGGCATGCTAACACACACACACACACACACACACACACACACACACACACACAATCGATGCTGAACATAGCAGTCTGCAAAAGAATGGAGTGCAGCCAGTATCATCAATAGATGGAGCCCATAAGGGTTTTTGCTTCTGTACCACTGCATTCAATGACCTGAAGAAACTGATACAGTGCACTGGGCATTGTATGATTGCATGAGGGAAGAAATTCAAAAAGTAAAGGCATCTGCACTTAATTTTATTTTTTTCTTGTGCATGTTCCTTATTTTCTTTTGACCGTGACTTTTGAGGCCTTCCAGTGTTTAAAAAAAAATGAGGTTACTCATATAATCCGCCTTAATTTTTTCATCAACATCAGTGTTTTTAATTTTATTTTTTTATAATAAAAAAGTATTTTCCACTTAACTGCTGTTTTTTTCCACAGGGTTAAATCTGCTGTTTGTAAGATTTAATTTATTGAATGTTGTTGTCCAGTCATCACAGCATTAAAGCAAAAAGACCTTGCTGATGTTTGTGCACTTTCCGAGCCATTACAGTGGCTGTCCAAATTTCCCTTTTCCAACTCACTATAGTGATCGTTATTACCATACCTTATTACTACTGACATTAGTGGTGCAGTGTCCAGAAGGCCAGGGTATCATTTAAACAGTTTTGATACTGGTGCCAATACAATACCTGAGTGCCAGTACAATTTTTTTTTGTTGACTTACTTTAAGAAATACAGTATAAACATATTTGGCTACAAAATGAGGTTTGATACTCAGACCTATTCCCATTGTTGCACTTAACAAGATATGATGTCAAGACATATCCTCTCATATCCTACTTTTAATCTTCCCTAAATTCTTAAAATATGCTGCAAAATTTATTTTAAATTACACATTAAGGTCATTATCTACATGCATCAGCTTAAACATTTACAGACCCTAATGTGCATGCATTAATGGCACCCACAGCGGGAAGTGGGAGAAACTGGCTGACCAGCGCTTGCAAAAATGGGCCCCTCATGTTTGAATTCATCATTCATTAATTAATACATCCATGACTTGTTATCAGATTGTTCCTGTAACACAGAAATCACTGCTCCTCTGACCATGAGTGTAGGAGTTTTCCACTGTTTTTGTAATGGCTATCGGAGCTCCAGTGCTCCAGGCTCGAGGATAAAGTCGTAATGGGCAGGGAGGAGGTGGATCTTCACCGCCTCCATCATGAGTCAGGACTGACTCAACTGTACTGACCTACTCCCTACAGCTCACAGCTCTAGTTCATAGCCCACCTTTCTCTCTCTCTCTCTCTCTCTCTCTCTCTCTCTCTCTCTCTCTCTCTCTCTCTCTCTCTCTCTCCCTCTCTCTCTCTCTTTCTCTCTCTTTCTCTCTCTCTCTCCCTGACTCGCTCTCTCTCTCACTGTCTTCATTTCTTTCTTCCCCACCCCTTGGATGATGCTTCACTCCCACTCGGCAGCAGCTGTACGCATAACAATGTCTCATGTATCTCTATATACATGTGAGTGGGGTGTCTATTTTTAAATGATATCTGACACACATCTGACACCACCACGTAGCAAACACCTTTGGCAGCATTTTCATTTGTATATTTAATCAAAAGGTTCACTGTGTTTTTCTCTTCAGAGCTGCAGCAGCCTCTGCATCCTTCACTTCTTACCTTTGAATCACAGATGACCTTCTAGAGATGAAGAATCATCTCCTGGTTGTTATGCATCCACTAATTAATTCTTATGTAAAGTCACTCCTACTTCGAAAGGTTGTGTGTTTTCGATTTCAACCCCACGTCCTGCTGACGTAACTAGTGTGACACCTCACTTCATCGGGTTGATAGGTAAACCTGCTGCTTCCATAATTAATTCCAAATCTCATAGAGCTGAAAGGTTAGATTGTTACAGTTACATTCGTAAATGTAAACGTGTTACTCTGATTTGTTGTCTTATAAAACAATTTTGTGTGTGTATAGTGCTTCTCCTACTGTATTGTCTTCATTCCTTTTTCCAACCTGGCAAGTGCACAGTCAGTGTGCAATAAAACTCAATAAATGTGTCAGAGTGAGACACATTTTGCCAGTGAATATTAATTAGCTGTTGTTTCTCTGTCTGGTTGATGGTGGTGATAGTCTGCCAAGAGACACACTTGTCTATTTGCTCATCCCAATTCTGCATGCATCATTTACTTTGATTTTGTTTCCCTCAATGATTACATTTCATTATGATCATTGAAAATGAAAATATTATGGAATGCATTAAAATAAATAAAAGCCAAATAATTGAGGTGTTGCATGCCAGAGGCATTACATCTGTAATGGAGATACTGTATGCAAAGTTCATTAGAATACAAAACAGACTTGACCTACATTGCCAAATATCAGAGCCATTCAAAAGCAAATCTGGTGCACATTGGCCATGGATACTGGCTCGTCTTGGTGCTTCTTTATCTGTGACTCAGACAAAGTCATGATGTGGGAAAGTGAGTGGGCATGTGTGTGTCCCTGTCAAAATATGTGCGCACACTCATATGCATACATTTTAATGTGAAAGGGATACATGTGCATGTGTTTAAAGGTCTATGAGAGTGGGAAAGGCATGCATGAGTACATGAGTATGCTTGAGATGGCTCAGTGCAATTTAGAAAAGCTTTGGGAGTGAAGCAAACTTAATCTGAAGATTTCACGCTCTTCTGGAGATTGTTAAAAGTAAGAGGCATCAGCTGCACCTTACGCAGGGAAGGTACACAACATCTCAACAGCAGGATCAGATTTGTAAGAGCCACAGTGACCCAGATGGGGTCCTCTGCTCCCAGAGTCACTCCAGACTTGACTAAGAAACACTGAAAAAAAGCTATTTAAGGAGACACGAGGCTAGGCGATTGTCTTTTCACAAAAGAGAAAGCTTTTTAATCCATAGAGGAAAATGTGCCAGTCAGTTCAGTCCTATTAACTTTGATGACTTGTGTATGCATCTGTGTATGTGGGTGCTTGTGTGTGGGCAATGATACCTCATTTTGCTCTGTGAAAAGACTGTTGGTGCTGTGACTGCTCTGTCAAGTGGCTCTCCTCTGTGCAGTCAGATATTCACACTAATGTGTTTCCTCTTTTTTCCTCTGCAGGGCCCATTGAGATACTTGAGATACAAGTGGAAGGGATGCTTGTTGCATACACCCTTCGACCCTGGTTGATCAGGGAGGGAAGAACCAGAGCTGAGGCCAAGCATCAACCGTGTTTTTTACATAAAGCTCTAACGGCTGTCAACCACCAGGAGACAAGATCATCTAGACAAATTCATACTTTGACTTTTGAGCACTGTTGTGCCAGGTTACTGTGAAAGTGGGGACAAAGGAACTGCAGTCATACAGATAGATGAATTTATAGTTGTGGAGTTGATATTTTTGCTACATAGAAATAGTTGAATTAAAGATTATGAAGTTGCTGAAACCCTATCATCAAAAGTAAAGAGGCATGTTTAGATGAGGAGTTCCAAGATCGGGTTAAACGATGTCAGCCAGTATTTGATTGATGTCTACACAGACTTTTGCTCTGTGCATACTCAGATGGAAATCAATAGCTCCACTCAACCGATGGAATTTGCCTTTTATGAATTGTAATTGTTTGTGTCTCCAGAGCCCGACAGGTCTGCCTGTGAGCAAAACGCTGCTCTGCTGGACTGCAGATAAGTAGAAAATAATATTATGTCAGTATGTGCCATATGCACAATCACACGGAAAGAGTAATGGTTTGTGAACGAAATGAATGATGATGTGGTCACTGATCTGTGTCCAGACATTATGTTCATTATACATCAAAATCTATGTGCTCAATTGGTGCCATGAAAGATATGGGTTTTTTTTTTTTCACAATAAAATGCAGAGATACAGTATAGTGGCAGTTAGTTACAGCTTTAAAGGATCCTTGAAGAAGTAATAATTTGCATCAAATTTTCTTTGTATACAAATATACATGTACTTGTTTGATATCTATATATTTCAGGCATTTTTCTACAGAGACTTTAACATTTAAAGAGATATTTTTATATCGTGTTGGATGACTGAGAGGTATTTTGACGAAAGCTGACATTCCCTCGAGGTATGTGTTTTTCAGCGGGGCATAGCAGGATGAGTTATTTATATATATCAACAAGATAGCATTTGTATGGATGACAAGCAAGCAAGTGCTTCAGTATTATCACTTCAAGAAACTTTACAGAATGAGCTGTATTGTGAGACGGAAAATGTAAGATGGAGAAGATAAATGGCGTAAACCAAATACCTAGTTGTGCTTTATCAGACGGGAGGCTGGGGCTGAATGAATGCATGACTGACTTTTCACTTTGTCCTGCCATCACTGTGTTTTTCTATGCATTTCTGCGGAGAGGCTGTCAGTGGTGGGTCCAACATGCAGGGTGTTCTGCTCTCCATAATATATAGTTAAAACGTTTTCCCTCTCATTTCTTCATATGATGTCCATCAGGTTATTTCTGCAGCAACTATGAACCTGACAAAAGTCCTGGGTGTTACCACATTGCTTAGGTGAATGAGTCATTGGTAATTAAAATATAATAATAATAAAGTTTATTTATATAGCACTTACAAAAACTAAAGATTACAAAGTGCTTTAAGGAGGAAGAATATTAATATATGTAGGTGAACATATTTTCATAGGCCATTTTGGATCAATAAAAGGGTGAGGAACATACACTGGAGAGCAACAATAATGAATAAATACACAGTTTCTCTCCACATTCAGACTGGAGGCACCACACATGTAAACTCCACCTCTTTGTTCTCACTGGACACAGAGACTGAATTCATGACCAAACTCTGGATCAATCAAGAATCAGTTTTAAAGAAATTGGAATGTCAGTGATATTTTGTTGTGTGTGTCCACAAACTGTTGGAAAATAAAAGTAAACACCTTACACTCAATGTCGGTGTGTCTGTGTATATTTTATGGATTGAACAATCATTTCAAGTAGAGAAAGTGTTATTTCTCTGTCTGTATTCTTTATCAGAAACTGTGATCTTACAAATTAATCTTTTACAAAGTCAAGCTTGTGTGAACTGGGAGTCCAATAGAGGAAATGAAACCGACTGCAAGAGCATCGCACTTAATCAAAGTTACCAAAAAAAAAAAAAGCAGCGTGAGCAAACGTTTCAGAAAGAAAAATACACTAAATGGCACCAGCAGCTGCATCAGTTAATTGAAGATTAGTGTGATGAGATAGCGGGCTGGCGGTGCTAAAGACCATCGGCTGTCTACAGAAGATATTCTAATGAATTCATAGTGGCTTGTCATGGTCATACACACTATAACACAGGTCAAAGCCAGCAGCTTAATGCCTTGAAAATCAAGGACGGGGTTACAGGAACAGGGCAGGACAGAGAGGCGTTCTTGAGACTGGAACATCAAGAGCTCAAATCCATGAACTTGAAAAATCTGTTAAGAAAACGTACATGTTTAACTCCCTGCCTTGGTGTCTTTGAGCAAGGCACCCAATTGAAATGGTAGAGGAAGAGTGTGGTTGTACTGGGCAGCCTTTAGTAAGCACGTACGTTTTACTGTACCCTCAGTATGTTCTGTGCAGTTGTATAAGTGGGAATGTACTTTAAATATAAAAAAAACCTCAGGATATCCCTACTTTCGAAAAACATAGACTTCCAAGTGAGAAATGCTTATAACAGATTCCCAAGCTTAGGCGTCCCTCATCATGCTTACATGTACATACATCAGTAATGATACTTCAGTAGTATAATAATCAACTGAACTTGTTTTATGTTTTTAATTATGTTTTCTGTTCATGTCTGTGTGTGTTCTGTGTTTCACCTGCCTGCAAGACAAATTTCCCCTTGTGGACGATTAAAAAAGCTGAAAGTTGCAGTAACAAAACACTGAAACGAATAATTACATACATGGAAGCTATTGAAAAAAAAAAAAAACAGTACCACAATGAAAACCACCTATGTGGCCTGTGTAGTATTAATTTCAGGTGTTGATCTGGAGTCACTGCGTCACATTACATGGAAGCTATGGGGGGGATGCCATCATGTTTTATTAAAATATTTTGGTAAAATAAATAAATTACACATCAGCTATCAAAAATAAGTGTGATACATGAAATCAATTTAGTAGAATAAAACGTTAATTAACAACTAATATTGTCAAGTCAGCATGAAGGTATTGGAAAAAGTAACCATTTATCATGATTTATCATCACTTAGTGACGGTCCCTAAATCAGCCTCCAGCAGATGTCCTGGAGGCGAGCTGACCGTCCTCCTGCCGCCAACACCGGGCGGATAAATATCTGTCCGATACCCGAGCAAAAAACAGTCAAACAACTCCCTCCCCGGCGCATCCCTGCAGGTGTGGCTGCAGCTTTCCAAGGGCGAAAAAAGGACGGGGTGCGCCCGGTTCACTCCGCCTGGCTCACCCGGACGACGAGCGTGTCAGCGGGGCGGCGGCGGCGGCGGTGAGCCCCGGCCCGGCGGCGACCCCGCCCGGCCGGGCCGCCCCGGCACAGCGCAACACGCGCGCCTCCTCCTCGGTCACGTGACAGGGAGGAAGGAAGGAAAGAAAGAAAAGGGGAAAGAAGGAAGAGATAAAGGAGGAAAGAAAACATAAACAACAGGGAGCTTATGTGTCTGGCAGGAGGAGGCGGCTCTGTCTGCAGGTAATCAACAGGAGCGCTTGTTGTAATTCTGTCATGAAGTGTTAAAGTGTGTCGGTGAGGCTTTTTATCCGGTGGCCGCTGAAAGTGCTGACGCTGGATGCCCGTTTTTCCACCGAACTGGCAAAATGCCCGCAAGCACGTCGGTAAAAAAAAAAAACAAAAAAAAAACGCTGAGACTAATTTCCGTGTGTGTGTGTGTGTGTGTGTGTGTGTGTGTGTGTGTGTGTGGGGCGGAAACTGTTAATGTTACCGGAGACCTGAGATGAATTCCCGCAAAGCGCTGATGTGTCAAAAGCTTGTGACCAGCCCCGATAAGCAGCCCGGTCAGCGCCGCTTGAGTCTGAATCATCCGTCCAAACGCGATTAGCTCGCAAAGGTGGAAAAAAACAAAAAAACAAAAAAACAAAAAAAAACCAGCTCATGTGCAGCTCGCCTGTCCGTCATTTACACGCAGACAGGACTGGATGTAACCGGGCTGCAGTGCAGTGGGGGAAATAAGTGTGTAACGCTTGTCTTTTTTGATTTGTATGTTTTTTTTCAGCCCTCGTTTGGAGACACAGAACAAGACAAAAGAAGGTGGGAGACATGTCACGTTAACGCGCTCCAGATGTGATGGGAGGACAGCGGTGGCGGGTGCCAGCTGGATATGAGATAAACACGTGAGTAAAGTCACAAAAAATGTGTGTTTTTTTTTTTGTGTTGACCATATTGTAGGTGTCACAGTAACAAACCAATAAGTTGGGCTGAGTGTTGGATGAAGTCCTGCTTTACTTTAACCTAAATTCTTCCTTGTTGACTGATTAAAATTGGATTAGTTGTTGTTTACACACAGGGAAAGTCCGAGCCCTACTTTACAGCTGAACATGTGACTACAAGGTGCATAACCCAACAATTTCTTCCTGTAGTTGTATAAGTTCGCTGTTTTTAAGTCGGCCTACATTTGCCTTTGCAGTATTTCTTCTACACTGTGCTATAGTTTCAGTTTGGCAACACTGCGCCCGACGTTATGTCTGCGCACTTGTACTGTGACAGGTAAAGTAAAAGTAAAAGAACCGTGTTTGCACTGCTGTGAGGGCTGGCAGGATGGCTCGGCGGGGAGGAGACTCTAACAGGACACAAGCAAATAAACTTTCTATTTGCCTACCGAACATAAAACATCTCACATCCTTATTACTACATTACCATGTGGCACTGAGAGCAAATAGTCTGCCGCTTTTTCTTTCAGCGAACATCCATTAGTGCTGTCCAATCTGCTGGTGCAGTGAGTTACTGGTGTGAAAAGCTGCCGACTCTCGTGGCGTCCTTGAATATCCAAATCCATTTAACCTTGGATGACCTCTGTGTTTACTGTGCTCTTTAGGTAAATTAAGAATCTGCTGAGGAAAAGGAGGAAGGGGGGGAAGATGAAGCTGAACGAACGCAGTGTGGCGCACTACGCCACCTGTGACTCACCGCCAGACAAGACGGGCTTCCTGTTCAAGAAGGGGGAGCGCAACACAGCTTATCACCGGCGCTGGTTCGTCCTGAAGGGTAACATGCTCTTCTACTTTGAGGAGCGTGACAGCCGGGAGCCCATCGGCGTGATCGTCCTTGAAGGGTGCACCGTGGAGCTGTGCGAGTCGGCCGAGGAGTTCGCCTTCGCCATAAAGTTTGACTGTGCCAAAGCGCGGGTGTACAAGATGGCTGCCGAGAACCAGGCAGCCATGGAGTCGTGGGTGAAAGCGCTGTCGAGGGCCAGCTTTGACTACATGAGGCTGGTGGTGAAGGAGCTGGAGAGGCAGTTGGAGGAGATCCAGGAGGCCGCAGGAGGTGGCTGTGTCGGGGCTGGGGCTGGAGGCCTGCAGGGCAGGCCTAAGCCCTCCAGGCGGCACCAGGTGTCACGGTGCAGGTCTGGAGTATCATCTTCTTCATCCTCTTTATCTTCCGTATCATCATCAACATCATCAGGGGCCCCACCCATGTCGGTCCCCTCTACGCACAAGAGCCTCCAGGATGAGGTGCAGCTCCTCTCCGAGTGTGCCAGGGAGAATGGAGTTGCGTGGAGTAGACCGCCAGTTGCCTTGGCGAACGGCTTCGTTGAGGCTGCGTCTTCCTGTGTGGCCTGGGATGGCTGCGCAGACTCTGGGAATAACACTGTGATCGATGGGGTGAGGGCTCCACCAGTGCCCCCCAGGAGAAGAGGAGCATCTCTGGAAAGCCCCGTCTCTCCTGGCACTGGCTGCTTCTCCAAACTCCATGACTGGTACGGTAAAGAGGTGGAGGAACTGAGAGTGCAGTGGCTGCAGGGCCAGTAAACTAATGGAGGTGGATAATCTCTTTTTTTTCTTTCCAGTTTTAGCATTCCTCCGGGAGCATTCTGCAATGCTACACCTTTCTGAACCCAAAAGCAGGGCGAGAAAACTCGGTCTTATTTGCAGATTACAGTTTTATAACCAATCAAAAAAGACAAATAAAAAATTGAGATTGATTCCAGATCTTGTCTGGTACAGGGGAATCAATTTGTCTTAAACATTAACACTATCCATTGTACAAAGAAATTTTAAATCATTTATTAAAATCAACAGTTTTTCTAACGAGATGCAAAGAGTATGGCCTTGTTTGGCCTTGTAGTAGATACAATTCAGAAAAATATGCTGTTCTATTATTATATCACCAGTGTTTGTATATTACAGATATTTGCCCTTCTAGCTTCTAGATATACTTGTGCAATTGTTTTGGGATCAGTTTTCTTTAAAGCTGTAGGAACCTTGATTTAAAAGCATGTTTTTTCTATAGGAATACATGCAAACCACTGTGCTAAGAATGTGAAAAGTACCAAAAAAAAAAATGCAAATGACGGCTAAAATGACAACAGTTACTGTAAGTCTATTTCTGGTGGAAGGAAGAAGCCCTGGATGTTTCTGGTATATGCAAACTAAATAAAAAACAAAATAAAAAAAATAAAGACATCGCTCAAAACAAATCCACATGGATCAGGTGTCTACAGTAGCATGTTGACCACTGCGTACAATGGTGTAGGTAACTAAAAATCCTGCAGCTGTATGAGGGATGTCCCACCATCTTCTCTTGATGACAAAATAAAATCCCCAACTGAACATTTAAACCGGGAAATAAAGCTGATAAATAAAGAGGGAAGCCTTTTGTACAACATATGATATTTTTACAATCTAATGGCAAGGGCACCAGGACAATTAACAGCTTTCAAGTTTAAACAAATAAGCATTTTGAGCATTTCCTGCAACTCAAAACTACTTTAACTCTAAAGTCACTTTAATATGTTGACTTGTAGCGAAACGAGGCCAGTCTTGGAATAACAAGTGTTGAGGAAAACTAGTGCAGATTCTCTTCCATACTCCCACAGGGGAATGTCTCACCCCAGGGGCCTTGTGGTTGCTAAGGTTAGAGCATCCTCTCGACAGTCACTGGGGACCGCTGTGGGAGCTGGATGTCTCGCTCAGAGCAACACACTGGTATTTTTAGTGCTTGTTAGCCAGCGGCCAGATGATGCTGTGTTATAGTTTTCTTTTGACTCTTGTATTTCATGAAAGGAGATTTAACTTACAGGATTTAACACAACGTGTAGGGGTGTTTCTCTGATAATCTCATGTTATACAATCCAATTTTGTTAATTTGAACACACTGTTGCTTTGTTTGTTACAGCCGATTAATCTGAATGTTACTGAATGAGTGTAACTGTTAGAGGACTATGTGAACATCTAACCTCTTTACTATTCCATGTTGGAAATTAACACTAGCAGTCTGCAAAAAAAAAGCCTTTTCTTAAATGATTGCTCATACTGTATTCCAATTACATAGCCTTTTACATATTTGTTTTATATGTGCCTTATGTTATCTTTATAACTCCGTTATTGCACTTGCAACCATTTCCTTAGGACTACAGTGATGGGAAGATTCGACTTTTCCTCTTTTTTTTTTTGACTGTACTGCTGTTATTCTTTCTTTCTTGGCAAAGCCTCATCTGAGTGCAATCACTTTTTGACAATGGCTCAGTTCCTTCAGTCAGCATCAATGCACAGCGCTATCATTACTGTTATACACTTGGCTCGTACAGAACAACAGTGTGGGAAGGAGCTGTGCAGTGTGGATTGTGTTTTTTAAAAGCAGCAGTATTGAGGCGGTATTCTTTCGACATGTATTATCTAAAATTGTTGTAGTGCCAATTTTATGAACTCAACAAGAGCATTACTTTAATTACAGATGACAATAGTCTGTTCTTTTTTTTTTAAACAATAATATTTAAAGGAATTAATGAATGTGTCAAATTAACCATATAAATGAGGTCTTCATTCAGGAGTGCCAAATGCAGGCTGAAACCTAAATGCACAGTAATTCTTTTTTTTCTCTTATTGACATCCACAATCAGTTTTTAATGTAATATTGAATATCATTTTAAATAACCAATAATATGTAACACATTGTCCTGATATGGTACTGATATGTTTGTTAATTAAGCATTTGCTATAAACCACTCAATAAACGGTATTAATATGTTATGTGATTGCAATATCTGTTGATCTGAGTACTTGGGGTAAGTTTTCTTTGTAATAATGTTGTATTTTTTGTTATTAGTATGTCCGCTGTAGGCATTAGATGTTTTCTCCTTGCATTATTCTTTTAAAAGACAAATACAGTGTGCTGGGTCCTTTGAATTCATGCCAGGGCTGGTCTTATGTAACCACACACACACACACACACACACACACACACACACACACACACACACACACACACACACACACACACACACACATATATTCTTGGTGCTATTCAGCGTATCTTTCACCAGGTGTCGCTGTGCAACAACTTGAGACAGTTATCCCCCACCCTTCAGGGACTACCTGCACTTTACACCTGGCGGGACAGGTGAACGTAATTAACCGTCAGGTGACAGAATCCAGCAGAACTTTGAGTTTCCAGAGAAGAACAAATACATTTTCTACATTGTCAACCCGGGTAGACTGTGTGATTTTTATTCCCCCTGTTCTTCTTATGTTGTACACGTGGTCGGGCTATATTGGGCTATATCATAAGAAGAATGTCGGATCTGATACCGTGTAAATAACTGTTAACGCAGCGACAGACATCCACAGATTGCAAACTACATGCACAGTATCTGGACTGTTTCTGCATCTTGCACATACCGTACTTGACCAGGAGGCGACGGAGTGTTGCAGACCGCAATAACTTCAGAGAGTAGGGAAACTACTGTCTGCTACTTTCAACATAATGGTACATGTTTAAATACTTCCCATTACTCAAAGCAAATGAAAAGTGTGTGACACTTTTGTGCTTTAGATATTATACAGTCAGTTGTCAGTTACTTAGGTACAAGCAGCCAGAAACACCTCAATAGATAACGTAACACACCCCTCTAAACTGTTTTAGTAAAAATATGGGCAACTTCCAAGAAAGCAAAATTGCCATAATTGACCCACTCAAACCACTGGGTATTCACAAAAATGGCAAGAAACATATAATATTTGCCTTTTCCAAGTAAAATGCAACATTCATAAATGGTCTACATTAAGCTGCAGGATGTGCAATGTCAGTGTAAAGTTCCATGTCATTTATTTATGGTGAAGTGCGGAAAATAATGTAAATGTTTTGCTCTAAGTACATTTTGCTTGAGTACCTTCATGCAGGACTATACTAAAAAATCTAAATACTTCCTCCGCCAGTGTTAAGGCCCGGAGGTAGTTTGTGCCCCCCCCCCCCCCCCCCCAACTCTTGCGGGTTAATCCGGCCTTGTCCTGTTGTCCTCTCGGCGGTCTCTTATTTTGAAAACCCGCAGCCGGAAGCGGTCCCGCGCGGCTTCCTGCAGCTTGACGCAGCTGGACCGCGGCACTTTTTTTTTTTTTTTTTTTTTTTTTTTTTTGACAGCGGAAATGAGAAGTCGCCACTTTTTTCCGCGTCAAGTTCGTGGCTGAAAGTTTTTCATTCCTCTTTTTTTTTTTTTCTCTCTTCTTCTTCTTCTTCTTCTTCTTCTCCTCTCGGGGTTGAGGAGGAACCGTCGCGTGCGCGCACAATGAGCGAGAGAGCCACGGTTTTTTTTTTTTTTTTTTTTTTTTTTTTTTTTTCTCTTCTTCTTTCTTTACAGCGCGCAGCTTTCCCTCCGATGTCCAGTTTCTGTTGCTCCTCGCCGACGTCGCTCTGAGTTACTTTAGATGCTTCTCGACACATTTCCGTTATGCGAAGTCCAACTTGCTGGTTAGTCGTCGTGCCGCGGTGGGTGCCCGTCCGAGATAAAGGAGAACGTGAGTATGTTGGGAGCTCCTGTCAGCTTTTGTTGGACTTGCCTTCTCGCCTCGAGAGCGCTTTTCACATCACATAACTCTGAATTTAACCACATGGGGGTGTTGATCTCAAAAAGGACGCACCGCTGCAGTAACGTGGACATAGCTTCCGTCCAAAAAAACATTTTTTTTTGTTTTTGTTTCTTCACTAATAATCGTCGAGATGTGTGACATGCAAAGGGCTCTGGCTCTCTCCGTGCTCGGGTTGGACTTTAGCCCCAGAAGTAAAGTTTTCTGTAAGTCCTGTCATAGCTCCGAGCAGGGGTTTCTGTCTTTTAAGCTGCTTGGCGTCACATCAACAAAAGGTGGTTGGCACAAAAGATGTACACAACACGTGCTTTTTTTTTTTTTTTTTTTGTACTTTAGCGCTGGTTTTTAAGTGTGAATATGTGAGGCATTTGCAACAGTATTTGGTGCAGATCGCTTGGTTTCACAACCCAGTGTTGTGTTGCAGTAAATCAAAACAGTAATTTTGGTGTGTGTGTGTGTGTGTGTGTGTACAGGAGGATGCAACAGGTGTGTAGTTGCGGTGGTTCCCAAAATAGTAGTTGAAAAGTTAGTTGGGCTGGCGGAAATTGATAAAATCCTAAAATCCTTTCATACAGTGGTGGTGGACTGTACTTAAATACAATTTTGAGGTACTTGCCTTGAGCGTTTTTCTACTTATTTTTATGCCAGGTTATACATTTCAGAGGGAAGTATGGTCCTTTTTACTCCATTGCATTTAGTTGACACCTTAGTTATTACATATTTTGCAGATTAAGACTTTACATACAAAATATATGGTCAACAAATTATGTATTGTTGCAAATCAAATTACTAAGCAGTGTATAAAGTAGTTAGAAATGGCCCTACCTCCACCAGCTGCAAAATTTAAATGCTGCTTACACCTTAACGCATCAATAATTATATGATCTACATGATAATATAACACTCTGATATGGACTGTTCTGCATTTTGTTTTGACTTATGATACTTATAGTCCCTTTTGCTGAATATACTTCCTTATTTTTACTAAAGTAAGGGATCCGAGTACTTATTCCACCACTGCCTTTATATTACAATATCCATACAGTGTCTCCCAAAGGTCAAGAATATATTTGGGATGGCTGCCAATCCCCATCACAATGATACCACAGACCTCAGTTGAGCCTAAAGAGCCAGAACATTGTGAATTTATGAGCCAACCGGCTGAAATATAATAAATCCAATGTTAGCCGACTGACTAACATGGCGAACCGATGAGCTCTGGTTTGGTAACGCAGGCAGTTGACAACAAAGCCACTTCTTTAGTGGTTTGGGGCGAGGGTACACACACTGTTGTACTGTTCGACACCTGGTTGCCTTCTGGGCGAATTAACCAAAGCGGATGTTAATGTACACATGTGTATACATGTGCAGTCCTTTGGGATAGGTTGTGGGAAGTTGGAATAAACTGAATGTATGCACCACTGGCACTGTTAAAATGTGTCAAAATATACTTGGGCTTCCTAATCGCCAGTTCTGCACATTGTTTTGCAACAAAAAGATAATGAAGGGATAGCTGCGACAGTATACACAGTATGGCAAAATCTCAACATATTATTATCAGGTTACCAGCTGTGTAATGTTGCCAGGCCTTCTTTAAAAATGTATATTATTTAAGATGTATGAAAACACATTTGTAGGGTACATATTTACCTTCTCCAGTAATCCCAGCAACAGGCTGTTGGCATTCTTTGTTGATTCAGTCATTTAGATGTGACCGTTGTAACACCTTGAGTCATTGAAGCACAAAAGACAGAAAAACATGCCTCTAGGGTGGGGAAGTAACGCCAGCTAAACCGTACATAATATTTTCCATGGCAGACAAGTTTAAGTCTGTCAACCCCAGACAAAACATTGACTGTAATTTAAAGGTTCAGTGCTGTTCCAGATCCCTAATTGGCCTGTACAGTTGCAAAGGTTTACTGTACAGACAGTTTGGACATTTTGGTGCTGTCTTAACTTCTCTTTTGCTCAGTGTGTTATGGACAAAAGATGTTTTGGTCTGCCTGTATACCTAACATGAATACAGTAAAACCTAAACATTTAATGACTACAGCCACACATTATTGACAAAGACGATTTATGATCTTCAGGTCTGGTGTCCATCTGAATATCAGGAGTTATGACATACATTTTCAGCACAGGAAAATCTTGGACTTTCCCTGAAGAGGGGGATGACACTTGTTCAGCAGAATTCTAATAGGATTTTCTCCAACATGACACGATTACTTGGTTGGGGATTTTATGCACCACAACACAATATTGTCTTGGTTGCTGTCTGAAACATCTCTCCTTGGAAAAAAAGACTGCAGCTTCTTGGAATTTGGACATTATAGTAGCCATTTTTCCAACGTGTCTGAAGCGTTCTGCACATTTGATGTACATGGTGTTGCAGATGGGGAAGAAGTGGGAAAAAGATAGTGGACTCGGCTATCAGCCGTGGATCAGACAATGTCATGGTTCCATGTCTTTAACTGAGATGTTGTCGGATGCCAGCCCTTTTGCTTTCCTCTTGGGGTTCTAAGAAAGAGCGGAAAAGAGAAGAAGGAAGAGAGGGACCGTGGGAGATAAATTTGTAGACGGACAGGAGAAGGAATCTGCAAGAGAAGAAAGACGGAAGACACAAATTAGAGCAGAAAATGGAAGAAAAAGAAAGCTATTTTCTGGTGTCAGTAGGGACCTTCTACAATGTAACACACACATAATTCCTAGCAGTTTGTGTGTGTGTGTGTGTGTGTGTTTGTGTGTGTGTGTGTGTGTGTGTGTGTCATGCGACTCAAACAGCGCTCGGCCACCCAAACAGCTAAGCCTAAAAATCGCAATCTTAACTGTGGATTCTCACCACAAACACACACACAAGGCAATACAGTAGGGTTAAGTTCTTGCGTGTGTGTGTGCACGCGTTTGTGCAAGCGTTTGTGGGGGGGCAGACATGCGTGCCTGTGTGTGTTTTTTCCAAAACAGCAATAATTAGAGGCTGTGTGTGTATGTATGTGTGTTTACCCCAATGCGCCCCTCTTCTTCTTGTTGGAAGAATGTTGATTATAGGCCCGATTTAGCTGCAGCAGTATGAGGATGTCGCTTAAAATGTATGTGCCTTTTAGGCCCTGCAGTTGCAATACATTAATGGATGTCTGTGTGTGTGTGTGTGTGTGTGTGTGTGTGTGTGTGTGTGTGTGCGCGCACAGTGGGGATGTAGGATGGGGTCAAGAGTTTTGTGTTTTCCAAGTTGCTCAGTCAAACTTTACACCTTTACACCTTGAATGTTTCTGTCATGAAGTTTTTCTAGGAGTGCATACATACATCATAAAGTCATTTTTCGAGCAAAAAATCCAACCCTGCATACATACCATATGGCCATATCATATGGCTTTTTGTGTGTTTGTTAACTGTGTGTGTGTTTATCAGAAATGGGAGTCTAAGTTGAAGTGAAAGTAGGAACACATTCTCACGCAAAATACACAATTTGCTTTGTGTCACATAAGTGTATTCTCAGCACAAGCACAGAGTTGGCTATCACTGCAGAAAAAAAGCCCCAAACGGGATTCTTGGGTGATGTCCCTGTGTCAGAAAATGGTATTTTGTAAGTGCGAACGCTGAAACTCAATTGGCTCCTCATGAGTCCCAATGTGGAAACTCCTGAATTAGCCTTCCAGGAACTCAGATGCCTGTAGATGATTCACAGCCGATCAGAGTGACTGAAATACTCAATAACCTCCCACCCAACTCCCCCCGAACAACCCCACACAGAGTTACACACATACATAATATATAACATCTCACATCTTAAATACTATCATGTGTCTTCACAATTCACACTGAATCAGAAACCCATCATGAATAGGGATGACTCATTCATAAAGTGATGTTTGTCGTACACTCTGGGCTGGAACATTTGAGTCTTGAATGCTTGAATTGGCTGAATTGTATTGATTTGACTCAACCAAGTTGTGAATGATGGATTGCTGTTTTCAGCTTTTCAGAAACTAAGCCTGTGTTTAAGGGTTCCAGTAATAAGTTGAGGTCTGCTTTTGGTGGCTTTATAGATAGAAACATACTTAAACTGTTTAGTTATTCAGTGAATGCATATTTAATTTTCTGTAATATGCGCAGTCAGTCCCTGTTTATTTTGCCAGGGCTCAAAGTGTGTGTGCAGGAAGCAGTTTCTGTGCATGTTTTCAGTTTTTCTTCATTTTAACAGTGTGCACAGTACATTGAAGAATACGATTTGTGAAGTGCGGTCCCCTGCAAGATAACACGGACGGGCATTTTCTGTTTTGTTTTTTTCAAACAATATTCTGATTCAGGTTTGTGTAATTGCATAGTAAAAGTACAAATAGATTCACTGATTTGCTTTAAAAATTAGTATTTGTGTTTATTTTTTAAATCAGCATATGTAATTTAACTTTAGGGCGAATAAGGTTTGTATATTATGACTCAGTTTCATCTTTTGTTCCCTGGTATGGTTTTATTGAAAGGCAAAAAACTAATTAATCTGCAACAATTTTGTTAATTATTTCATTTCAAAAACAAAACAAAAAAGACATTAAGGGCAGGTTGTTTGAGATGCCTGATAGTCACTAACTGACCTCATTCCCTTAGTCCCCACTCCTCACACATCATATTTATCCATGCAGCCGAAGCCAATATTTTACTTCTCTTTTCAGTTTTTGCCTGTCATTATGTCCCTGGGAGCCCTATATTTTAGTATTTCCTTGACATGCCAGGGCCTGTCTTTGCAGGATAATGATAGACTGCAGACTGTGCAGAGACGTTTTGTATTAGTCATTGGTAGGTTGCCGGACAGCTGGAAGGATGCTTGTTAGTGAGAATTTGACCAGGTTATTGGGAATCAACATATATAGTGTTTTCTTTTAAGGTACGCCAAGCCCCAGATTTGTTTTCCGCTGTAGTATTGATGGGGAAAGGGGTCGGCCCTTGCGAGTGCTGTGAGATTTCCTTCCTATCATAGATCCAGCCTTTCAGTTTTGCTCCTTTCCAAACCTGCCTCCCTCTCTCCGTTCCCAGACCACAGGAAATGGCCAGAAAGTGGCCGGGCTTTATTTCTGTGTGTCTTAAGAATAGGAGCATTGTGTTGTGTTGGAGCCTGCATTGTTGTGGGAATGTAGGACTGAGCTAGAGAATACTCTAACCAAAACAAAAACCCTATGTACCCAGTAGCATTTTGCCTACACATATAGCAACAAAGAGTGTATTTAGTGTAAGACTAAAAGAGGCCTTCTCTGCTGTAATGTACATGTTTCCCAAAGCCACTCTGAATAGTGTGTCAGCTACAGTAAATGCCAAACGTGGAGGATTAAAGGTTGTTCTCTCCACTAAGCTTTGTTTATGTAGTTGGGTATGTTTTCTTTCTATGTGTTCTCATGAAATAACAATTCCAAGTATTTTAGCTGTTAGACCAATAAACACCTCCATGTCTTTGTGATACCTATGCATCCAGAACAAACATTTTATCCTTTACTCATGGTTTATATTTGTAATAGACTCTAGCTGTTCTTAGTTGCGATGTAGCAGCCCTCTCTTGTTTTACCATGAATCAGCTGATGCTTTCCTCAGGCTATGGGAAGTTACAGCCGAGGTTATCTCATGTTTCAGCGCTACTTCCTCCTTTACAATATGTTCTTCAATTATGTAAGCTGTGTGCGTCTCGCTTTCTGCTCTGTTCATTATCAAAGCTCTTTCACATCTCACTTCACACAAACAGGAAAACTGAGACTCAGCCTATCCCCATCCCTGCAACTGCAGATCCTTTTCATGTAGGCTTCTTCTTTTATGCAGCTGATCAATCAGCACTTTTAGCTGCATTTTGAAGTTATGCCGGCCTTGCTTGATAACATAGCAGCTTGTTGCACTCAAGTGTAAAACATGAAGTGAAAGAGAGAGAAAAAAAAGGTTACATGGTGTCTCATGAAAACTCGTGTTGTCTAACAGTGAAACAGGCTGTTTGACCTGTCATAACAGTATTGAATAGTAACTGTTTTGGTTGGCATTCCTGGCCTTTTTCTTCTGATAACAGACTTGCATAATAATCTTGGTTTGTGCTCAAGGATTTCCAGCTTGTATTTTGCCAAATGTTGTTTCTGTCCATGTAAGACGAGGATGTGAGAGAGCTGCATAAAACTAATTACAGTCACCAGAATCTTGATCTAACTACTATTAGTTACTGCAAGTGTAAAAAAAGAAAAAGGTCAGTTCAGTAAAGATGAATTAATAATTGTGATAAATAACCTGTGATCTCAGTATTGATGTCACAAGTTTTTGGAAAGGCACGGTTACTAAGACACCCTCTCTAGGTTAAGGCAGTCTACACATGATCAGCTTTTTGATGGCGTGAGCTATTGTTTCACTACAGAGAAAACTAAAATGTTCTTTATTGTGGCACTACCTTGTGCGTTGCATGCAGCACAGATCTTATGTCTCACCACTGCGCCCTTAAGTACGATCAGTTTCAACTTCGACCGTGACTAACTTTTATATGTGCAAACCAGTGAGATGACTGAGCTCATCCTCTGGGCTGCTAAGAGTTCGCTGAATGACCGGTTATGTGCCGAGTTATTTCGTGGCTGGCACCAGTAACTTCCTGGAGTGTCTGCTGGTTGCCTGGCGACAGGTCCCAGGGCAAAAAATGCCCTGGCACATAACCCCACCATAAAATTGTCGTTTTACACTTTGACTTTTGTACAAATTAAACAAACTAAATGTGTTCATTAGTGACCTTAAAAGATACTGGTGAGCGGATTTAATTTTCTTTTGGACTAGGGCTGGAACGATTAGTCAATCAGTCGATCAACAGAAAATTATTAAGCAAGTATTTTGATAACTGATAATTGTTTTAAGTCATCTTTCAAGCAAAAATTCTCAAGAGCAAGTCAACAAATCTGTAGTTGTTTGAAGTCATTTGTTGCTTTCTTTATGTTATGTGTTGGTAAACTGAATATCTTTAGGTTTTGGATTGTTGGTCGAATAAAACAAGACTTTTTTAGACATCATGTGGGCTTTAAGAGAATGTGACACCCTGTAGACCACAAGATTTCGTGAAAATAAACAGTAGATAAAGTGATAATGAAAATAATCGTTAGTTGCAGACCTACCTTGGACAGAACTAGGCTTGCTTTTCGCCCGTTTTCACTCCTGATGCTAAGCAAAGCTAACCAGCTGCTGGCTACAGCTACATAACTACTGTGCAGACATGAGTGTGGAATCAGTCAGTCATCATTTAACTCTCTACAAGACAGCGAAATTTATTGAGGTCAAGATACTGTTGTCTCAGATTAATCTGGTATGAATTTAGTTTTGCCCAGAATAACATTTTCGATTGTCATCCTTCAGCACCACCTTTCAACACAAATGAATTACAGTTGCATATAATATTTTAAGTAACAGCTTTTGTACTTTGATATTCAAGTACTCTTTCCACCCCTGACGTAAGAGTGCATTTTGGTGTGTGTGTGTGTGTGTGTGTGTGTGTGTGTGCGTGCAGTGTCTTTACATGTGTGCGCTGCTCGCTGCTTGCCAGGGCTGGGCAGGGCTTCCTGTTGCTGTGATTGCTGCCCAGGCAAAGCAGAGCAGAGATCCTTTGGTCTCTGTTCCTCTGTTCCTCTCCTCTGGCTTTGCCACCTGGACCTTCAGCCACAGACCTGGCTCCATCTCCTCCCCTCGCGCCTTTCTCCTCCTCTGTTTCTCTCACTTCCTGCCTGCCTTCTCATTATCCCCTCGTCTCTCTTTCTGTCTATCCCTGTGACTCGTTTTTTCTCTGTCTCCACCTCTTCCTCTTCTTGTTTGATTCCCTCACTCCTTTCTGCCTCCTCTTTCTCTTTTTAATTCCCGAACTCACACACTCACTAACTCCCTCCCGGCTTTGTAAATGTATCCCTAGCTCTGTGATTCATTCAGTGATTCAGAGAATTAAAATTCATAGGTGGTAACAAAATCTGTTTTTCATCCCAGACCTTGTGATGCACATGTTGCTGTGTTTTTTTTTTTCTAATGTATTTATTTTTTCCACTCCAGTTTTTACGGGAAAAACTCGAGTGTTTGATGTCTCGGAGAGCCTTGATGCCATGCAGACTAATTGAGTCGTAAGCAATAGATTGGATCCGGCTGATCTTGGTAATAAGGCCAGGGCTATATAAAGGTCAGAAGGATGTGGCTTGCTGTAAATTGCATTTATATAATGAGTATGACAATTAGGAGCACATCCTATTTCTGTAGTAATGAACAACCAAAAGGCATGGAGGTGTATTTGTGCACACATTCCCAGGCGAGTTGCTCATATACATAATGGAATACTTCAATCGTTCATTTAGTAAGTAATATGCAGTACATACTGATTGAGTATGTAGTTAGTATGTGATTTCAAACACAGTCTTTCTTTCTCCCAGTGGCCATTAGAAGCACTGCATCTTAAACCACTTTTGAACTGGCTTTAACATGCAGCAGTGGCTGTTGCTGCCTGCTATGAATACATGACCTGTGTGTGTGTGTGTGTGTGTGTGTGTGTGTGTGTGTGTGTGTGTGTGTGTGTGTGTCCATTGCATCAAACAAGAGCTGCTCCAAACTGGGGACAACAGGGAGCACACAGTGGTGTGTGAGAGCAGATACCAAGCTCTTGAGATATAAATAGGACCTCCCTGTAACAGGGCTTCCACCAGCAACACTGATAATTCTGTACATGTTATATAAGCCTCGGTCTTTGTGTGTATTTGTACACTTTAATTTGTCCACCTATCTTCTTTTTTGAGCTCTTAATGTTGTAGTGGTAATGTTTGTGGTGGCATTATAGTCAGTTTGTGTGTTTCAAAGGCAATGCTGGTTTTAAGGAAATTGTGTTTTGGCTCTGCTCCCAATTGGCCATAGCCAAGATTCTGTTTACTGGCAATCTTAGGCATACTGCTAGCTCTTCCGTTTTGGTGTCTGGGCATTCAGCACGAAAGACATACCACAGCACCACACGTTCTTCCCCCTCAGTATGTCCTGAAGTTGATTCAAGCTTGCGTTGTGTTACAAATCAACTAAGCGAGCCGACACGAGTCATGAGGTTACTCATGCTGACAAGATCAATTCACGTGTGTCTTTCACGCATCCTGTTTCCTTCCTGCTTGATTAAGATCAGATTTAGGCTGTCCCCAGTAAAGTAAGTTCCACTTCTGGTGTCAGGAGCAGCAAAGTTATGAGGGAAGGTAAGAGCTCTGCTGCCCATTTCTGTTGTCTTTTATCCTGACATGGTATAGGGCTGACATTCAGTTTTTCATTATCCTTCTCATTAATCGATTTGTATGCTGATTTTATCTCGAGTAATCATTAAGAAAATTGTGAAAAATAACCATCACAGATTCTCTCTTTTTTCAGACCAACACGAATATATTCATATATCTAGAGTCACAAATCTGTGGAATGTAGACAGTAGAGAAAAAAATTACTTTAACAATTAATCATTTATCAAAATAGTTGCTGATTAATTATCTGTTGATTGACTAATCAATTAATCAACTAATAATTCAATATTACCATTCAGAAGACGTCATGTCAGAGGTTCAGATGAAGAGATTGTGCTTTATTTCTCAGTCAGTCACAAGCTGCTTTCCTGGCAGTCTATTTTCTTCTGGCACCTGTTTGACATGTGCATCTGTCCGATAAACGCAAATGACTTCTAACTGTTGATGTCACTGTCTGTTTGTTATTTTACACAACAGTGGTTGAGCTGCAGCCCCAGGGGTTTTACAGTCAAAGAAGGGAAATAAAAACAGTAGCAAGTTATTGGTTGAACTATATATTTTGCAACTGATGTCAGCATTTGCCACTTAGTTGCTCAGGACAGCAGTGTCTCAGGCTGCTTGTGGTGTTGATGCTGCAGGAAAAGCTGTGCCAGATTTCCGTAAAGCACATGAGCGAGACGAAGAAAGCAATCAATGTGCTAGTGTTTGTGTCACGGTGAAGAATGTAGGCATTGAGAGAGAGGAAGAGGAGGAGGAGGAGGAGGAGGAGAAGAGTGATGAGTAAGGTGAGGAAGATAGAAAGGAGGGAATGCAGGAACTTTGACTCTATTGTGCAAGTATGTTTTCCATTTGCAACTTAGTGTGTTTGAATTGGCCTATTTTTTTTTTCATCCCCTGCTGAATGCTGTCTAGCAAAACAATAATAAGATAACAAAGCACCAAGTTGAGGTTAGAGGTCCTGGATGAGAACAGAGGAAGGAGACACAAAACTGTATTGGCCTTTTTTGTTTTTTCCCTCGCAACTTGAATGTGGCCCTGTTAGGCCCTCAGTCAAGGTGAAAGTAAAGGAAGCATGAATCCAAACACATCTGGAGATCCTCATACCAGAGGACAGAGAGGATGAAAAGAAAGGGAGAACCATGGGAACAGAGACGGCCGAGCCCCCAGAGGGATTCGGCGAGAGGAAGTGTGTGTCTGTATATGTGTGTGTGTATATGTGTGTGTGCGCATGTTCTGTAGTCAGTCAGTGCTGAGTCATCGCTGGGCTGGCCAGGCAGATAGAAACAGGCTTCTGGGGGGGGGCCAGCTGGAGGGGCACAAGGGGGCATGCACTGAGCATGCTCTGAAAAGTACAGGAAGGGAATTAGTTGTTGTGACAGGACACATCCAGAAACTTTAGTGACGCAATATTTCATGTTGCCAAGTTTTCACTCCCTCATTGACGTACGTGTCCCCTGGTATGTTTGATGATACTAATGAAGAAATTGCCCGCTTGTTGCATGACACAATCTCAAGAATGTACATTTTTCTTCTCTCGGTGTCGTCGTTTAGGACCCAGAGAGGGAGGGAGATGTTAGCTGAGAGATAACAAGACATGTTGCTCCACATTTGGCCCGACCACAACGACCCCCCCACCCCTCTATTTCTTGTGGTTTTCTGTGATCTGTTGGACCACAGTCTATGACTCCCCCCCCCACCCACCCACCCACCCCCACCAACCCACACACACCCGTATGCGCACACACACGCACACAAAGACACACACTCATACTTATGTATTTAGAATAGACCCTTCTCTGCTGGAGGAAGATGGTATGTACTGTAGCCACATGTTATAGTTTGAGAATGATAAACCCTTGTTAATACTGTACTGTTGTAGCAGATTTCTGTGAGTATATTCAACAATGATATAATGCATGTTGGGATCTTTTAAAACATCTTCAGATTCTTTAGACATCAATGTTTTTCTTGCCAGTAAGTGTTTTCATGGTGAGATGTTCTGTCTGTTTTCACTGCTTGTGTTGATATGGTCAACCAATCATCCTATGCAACAAATGTAATGTGCAAAATCCTAATGCTATCGAGTATAATCAGACCTCTTGATGAAACTTTAAGTACATATAAAGGTCATTGTTTCAAAGGTCATTTCCCTCATTGTTTTCACAGTAGTGTGAAAATGTAGCAACTCTGCGGCTGATTGTACAACATTGTATCACCCATGGGCTGTCTGCATAAACCAAGAATATCCACTCTTGCATCAGCTGAGAACTGATGTGGTTCTTTGAAAATGTGTCCTTCCTCCTACTAATTATCTATAACTTTGGAGTGAGTGTACTCAGCACCAGCAGTTTATACACATATCAGGGAACGGCAACAGTGTGTTTGAAAAGATGAAGGACAGGGGAAGGGCTCTCATCGAATACTTAGGACTGCATCCTGTTTTCTCTTTTCAGTGGAACTATGTGGTTAACTCTCTCAAACCACTGCCTCATTTATTTCTAATTATAAAAGTATCATTTAGTTTACAGTCGGGGATAGGTAAGAGCATATGCACTGTAAGAAAAGAAAGATGATGGCAAAGACATTACTGATGATGATGCATCTGTGTGGCCAATGAGGAGATTGTTGGAAAATTGTTTGACCTCAACCTTAATGTATGCAAGGAAAATCCCGCTAAAAACGTCCTAGAAAAATAGAGGGGTATCCTGGTAGCCAACGGGTTTAAGATGCTCACTCTATAATTGCAAAGTCCATGTTTTGAGTCCAGAAGGCCGGGAGCTTTGTTGCGTGTCATCCTTCCTCTCTTTCCCTTCATTTCCTGTCACATCTTTACAGTCTGCTCTCAAAAAAAGGTAAAGGGGGCAAAAAATACTAAAAAAGAAAATTTGTCAGTCTAACTAACAGCATGGAGTAAGACTGAACTGCCATTTGGACAGTGACACATTCTTAATGATCCTCTAAAACCATTTGTATGCAGTCAGTAGTCAGAAATTTAGAGTAGCAGTAGTTTTTTTTTTAGGTGTAAACAAGTATTTTGTATAATCATCTGTTGCATATGGATTGAGAACATTATCTGATTATGATTCATCTAGCAGCATCTAATGCACAGAGCTCAGACAAAATACCTCATCAGTACAAATAATTCAGATCAGGCTAGGTGTGAGAATTGGTCTTAGTGTATACAGTGATATTTCACATTTTAAAACCATTTTATTAGCTTTATTATCAAATTTGCTGCTCATTGGTGAGGGAGAAAGAGACAAATGGAGCGAGAAATTGGGGTGTAGAGTCGATCAATCACAGTCCATGTAATGGCCCTGACAAAAAAGAAACCAAAAAAGCAGAAGGAACAAAGAAACAGGTCACATGTGAACACACAAACACACAGATGGCCAAGCAGGCTGTGTGGTTGATTGAGAAATTTTCTGAGCATACTTCCTCAGTCAGGACCTCATTCAATGTCCTTCAGAATGACTTATTACTTTTTTCATTCATTTCAAATTCTTCAGTCTCTGTCATCAATATCAGTGTAATTTGGAAATGATTTAGTCATCTTTATTGACTCCGCTCCACTTCACTCTTCTCATTTTCTCTCTTCACTTGATTCACCTCAATAGTATGATGAAGTTTTCTCTAAATATATGCACTTAAGAGTGTTTTTGCTCTTGATTCAATCAACAGTTTTTCCAGAAATCGAATGGTTGCCCATTGTCCTTTGAGTGAACTGTGGCCGTCCTTATCTATTAAGATACTCCATGACTGGTTGATTGCCAGAGATTCTTTGCAGGCCCATGTAATCCAATTTGCGCTGTTTAAGATTGAGTACTGATAAAATCAGACTTTTGGCTGTCCTTTCTCGATGTTTGAACTGTTTCAAACTTTCAAGTAGTTCAAAGAAATGCTGTGACTGTTTCGCCAGTTCCATCTTTACTGGTCCAGTTCTTGCACAACACTCAACATTATCTTGATTTGTCTCTAATTACATTCCCATATCTCTCCTTTTTTTTGTCCCACAATCATCTCTCTTTCTTTTCTAAACATCCATTCCTCCACTCTTGTCTCCAAATCGACCCTTTTACCCCCACCTCCTCTCCAACCATCCATTTCTCTTTTCCTCTTCCTGTCTTTCTGTTTTCAACCTTCTTTGTCTCGCAGCAGTGATTCTCAGCCGGTCTGGTTACTGCAATGAATGGTAACACTATCCATCCAGCCAACACATCAGCAGGAGGTGGCCCAGGCGTGGCAGCGCCCCCGAGAGGCTGGAGGGAATTCTGCGAGCTGCACGCCATCGCCACAGCCCGGCAGCTGGCCGGACACTACCGGAGCTTCGCCAGAGAGCGGCCGCAACATGACGTGCTCCCACCAGAGACCTTTTCCAAGCAGTTCACCGACCTCTTCCAGCAGCACTTCTGCTGCGAGGTCGACAAAGATGGCACGCCGCTCAGCCAGAACACATGCTCTACTGCTACCGGTGGTGCTTCCTCCGCTGCTCCAGTGGCCCTTCCCCTTCCATCACAGGCTGTGATTGGTCGATTGCGGATCACATCTTTGTCAGGAGTGCAGGACTACCGGGAGGCGGGCCGGCCAAGTGGAGGAGCTGCTCTGTTTACTGTGGTGTCACCAAAAGTGGAGCCAGTGGTGGTGAGTCGGGAACAGGAGCAGCCGCTGCGATGTGCTGCGGGAAACCCCTTGTCTGGAAACCCGGTGGTACTCAGAGGGTCAACTCGTAGTATCGGCAGCGGGTCACTTCTGATTCGTAGCCGTAGCAACGAGGAGCTCTCTGGCACTGATCGTCGTCAGGTCTCTGAACGGTACTCCTCTGACCCCTCAACGTCTCACCCTGGACATGCTGACGTCACACATTTCTCTGTCAGTCAAATTCGGCAGACAGTAAGACGGCTTCTCAAAAAACGTCCCCTCCCCAGCCCTCCCTCGTCCCAGGACCTGTCTCCTAGCAACCCCAACCCAACCAACAACAACAGTCCCCCAAATAATGGTGACAGAGTGGGCGGGATTTCGTCCACAAATGAGGAAGTGTCATCCTCCTCCTCATCCTCCCACTCTTCCTCTTGTGTGAACGCTGAAGCCACACCCCCAGCCTCTTCACATATGTTCATGGCTGGTGTAGCCTCTCACATCCTGGATAGTTTCCGTTGGTTACGCAGCGGAAGCATGAGGCAGAGAAGGTCAGAGGTGAGCGGCTGCTGTAAAGAGGGCCAACTGAGGTACTTGCTGGTGGATGACACTATCTCAGACTCTCAGCCCCGCTGGCAACGCTGCCGCCTGCTGGTCAGGAGGATCAGGGACGCTCAAGGTGGAGGAAGAGGAGGAAGAGGAGGAGGGGAGAGGTACCAGTTGGAGCTCTATGATCCTCCAAAGGTAGAAACATTTGCTCATGCTTACTTTCATACACAAGTATTTGATATAAATCAAGCAATTATTGGATATGTACACATTGTGGATCATGCATTATATGTCCATTACATTTTTATATATGTGTGTGTGTGTGTGTGTATGTGTGTGTGAGTATCACGTCCATATTTAAACTTTGGACAGAGCCAGGCCAGCTGCTTCTCCAGTCTTTCTGGTATTTATGCTAAGCTAAGTTAATTGCACCCTAGCGCCAGCTCCAATTAATGCACAGACATGAGAGTGGTATCTTCTCATCTAACTCTGAGCATTCAAACTGTGTCCAGAGTTGCAATAGGGATTTAATTTTCAGCCTGTATATTGCAGTATTTGTCAGTATAGCAGTACACTGCAATACGCCTGCTTTCATAGGATGTTATCCTATCACAGTATTGTGTGTCTGCAGTTCTTGCAAATGTTTGTTTTGCTTCTTCTCAGAACTCTGCACAGCACTAATACATTTAACAGCTGGCAGGTTCCTCAGCTTTTGCAGGATAGATAATTCTGTAGATAATTCTGTGGGTTTCCATCTTATTGTGTTCATCAATAAGATGGAAACCCACAGAAGCCTTTACAGGGTAGGTTAATGTCAGTTTGCCAGGCTGTGTCACAAATGCTTGTACATACTCTGAATTAACACACACACACACACACACACACACACACACACAGGCACAAAGTAATTTCCTGTTTCCAGCTGTTTTAGTCACAGGGGTTTCCCCCCCCCTTTTTCAAATCATCTCTTTTCTGTGTTTGTTTTGTTTTCATAAATGATGTTTGCCGTATCTAAGAAGCACCTTTGGTGTACAGTTTGCCACATGACAAAACAAGACCAAAGCTGTGATGATATGTAGCTTTGTCTCAGAAAACTGTGTGTTGTATTGTTGGGTTTCATAAAATCTTTGACTTTTTTTTTTTTTTTTTTTTTTACTGCAGCTACAGAGTGTGCTGTAATGTTGATAATACTAGTCTAGCCACAGTTTAGACTAATGAAAACTAACCAGAACATCTGTCTGTTCTTGCCTTTCGTGGTGAGCAGCTAGTTCACTGTTAAAACACCATCATTTGTTTCACACTGATAACCTTTTAAGATTGGGTAAGAGATAATTTGCCCTTTTAACCTAGTTAAAGAACCTTGAGGAAATTGAGTTACTGTCTGTAAGAGTAAAGATAGATTTAATCTGTCTGTGCCTTGCTGTCATGCTTGTTTACCCCTTAAAAAACTCTGCTGCTTACAAATGGTTTTAGAAAATAATTTAGAATTTGTCACTGTCCAGTTGGCAGTTCGGCCTTACTGCATGCTATTAATCCTTTGTTAGTTAGACTGCCAAAATTATTTAAATTATGGCTAAACTTTATTTTTTAGTATTTTTTGGCCACTTTTACCCTGTTTTGAGGGCAAATTCTAAAGATTAGAAGTTATTTTGATGCATTAATGTAGTACAGCATTTGCCCAGTGAGGCATTTTGTGCTCAACTACCTCAGAGAATCTGCAACATTCATGTCTTCTTTTACTCTTTGGTTAGTAGATATGCCTCCTACACTATTTCCTGTTTGTTTGGGGTTTGTTTCAGCCAGTCATAACTTTTCTACTTACTACTTCATGATTAATGCATCAATTCAACAATCAGAAAAAATGAAATTGTCCCATATTATATTATATTTGTTGGAGAAGCTTGCATTTTTAACTTGGGAACAAAAACATCATCTTTCCGTCCCCTGACCGTGCTTGACAGCTCATCACAGCACAGCAGGATGTCTTTTTTTTTTTTTTTTTCTTTCTTCTAATATGTATGCTTGGCTCCCCACATGAGACCTCATGGCATAAAACCCTGCAATATTTCCAGATGGGGCCAGCTGCAAGGCTGCTTGTGCTTGCACACCCAGTCCCCCAAGATCCTCAAACCAGTAATCAGAGTGGCTAAGTTGACTGCTTTCAGTGACCTTATAGATGGCGGCGGCTAGGACGGCAGAGTTCAGTCTCTTCAGGGTGTGTGCAAGTGTGTATTCTGGCACAAACAGGTCAATGAAAAAGACGTTGCATGCATGTGTGTGTCTCTGGTGTGTATGTGTGGTTGTCTTATATTTAGCAGCCCTCAGCTCTTCAGCCAGCTGCAGCCCTAACCATGTGCGTGAGGTAATTCCGTTGATGATAGAGCCAGAGTTGTGTGTGTGTGTGTGTGTGTGCGCGTGTGTGTGCGCGTGTGTGTGCGCACATGCATGCATATATATCAGAATGGGAAGGCATTGACAGGATTTTCCTGGCTGATTGCAATGCTGCTTTAATTAGCCGACTGCAATGCTGCTCTTAGCACTCCCCCACTCTCTTTTGTGTGTGTGTGTGTGTGTGTGTGTGTGTGTGTGTATAATCTTGGCAGGGCAGAGAGTTGAGGCCCTGAGAATGGCCTTAAAAGGAAAGAGAGCTGTGGACTTGCATGCACACATTTTAACATACACAAGAAAAGGCGCATTCGTCCACACCCTAGAATAAGTCCTTTAAACACAAAAACTTGTAGTTTGTTGGGGTGGCTGTGTTATAAATTGTGTTGGCACAGTTTATTTTTTGTGGATGTAAATTGGGGTTTCACACATCTGTGGCCTCTTTCTGTGACTCTGCGTGTGTGTGTAGGTGTGGGAGCATGCATGCCTGCACGCTGCATACATATCTTGGATGCACAGAAACTAATAATCCATGGGTAGTGTTCATATGTGTTATTATTTACATCTTTATGTGTATGTGTAAAAAAAGCAGTAGTATTAGTGAGCTGATTTAGCTCAAAAGAGGAAGCTGCATTGAAACTGATAATGTTTTCACACGAGAAAGCTCCAGTCAAGGCGCAAAGCCCTGTGAGGGCAAAAGTTGAGCCAGTGTTTTTAATACAGTGCTAATGTTGGTCTAAATGCAGCTTTAACCTGCTTAATTCAGATAACTTGGAGAAGTGAAAGCATGCCAGTGACCCTGAGAATGCACCAAATGATGACTCCATACTTTGCCACTGGACAGCTGTGAAAATACATCAGGGGAAACATATTGACATATTCTGTCAACTAATCATTGGAATGACCACATTTGTGCAATGTAGTTTGTTTGCCTACTATATATAAAGGTAGGAAAAATAACCAAACTACAGGAAGCTTTTGTTTATCTTTTTCGTGCTTCCATTTTAGCTGTGAAGATATTAACACCTGTAATAGTTTAATTGTGTTTATATTTTGTGGTGTTACAGTTAGTTTGGATAATTCCAACACGTTTTTCAATTAAAAATATACTCTATATTTTGCTCTAAAAGAGTTAATTGAATAGAGTAAAGTCATCATAATTGAGTTTGTTACTAATTTGATGAAAAATGATGCCATTATTTCCCCCATTCATGCATATGATATTTGTTTTCCTGGGAAAATTAATGACAACTCATTGTGCATGGATGTGTCACGAGTTGGAAGTTGTACAAACTTTGATTTTAGGTGTGTATTTTGTTATTCTTTTTTGCAGATGGAATGACAAAATAGCCAAGCTAAGGCAATGTAACACTTGTTTTATTGCAGAAGTGAATCTCGTCATGTCAGCTGAAACGAGCAGATGTCTCCATAATGTCCTCAGTGTTGTCTGAGACTTTAACCTTAAATTCTCTATCTTGTCTCGGTCTTTAACTTTGGCCTCAAGTATCTCGACGAGGACAAACTGACACAAACTGATCCCTAAACAATTAACATTGCTGTCTTGGTGTTATGTTATTTTATATTATTTAGTCCACACCCCAAAAAGCTGAGAAGAAATCACATGTGACATTGGTTCTTTCTGGTATATCACTTATTTTCTCAGTATCTTAATGTGCAGTTTTCTTCAAGTCTTGGAGTTATCCCGTAACCTTCTTCAGCTTTGACTTTCTCTTACCCAAGGTTTCTACAACATCGAGCCCTACTTTTCCTTCAATCTGACGTACAGTAGTCAAGGTTACAGACAAGGTTAGCGTCTTGCCAGGAAAACAGCGGTATTCTGTCTTCCAGAGTCAGTTCTCACAGACGGCTACAGTCTGATATGTTTCCTCAGACCTCCTGTAGACTTCATCTTAATCACACTCCTCTCATCTTATCTCAGCTGTGTGTGTGTGTGTGTGTGTTTTTTGTTTTTTTTTTTTGCTTTTGCATGTGTTTGTTCTAGGTCTTCTACCCTTAATCTTTCCCACATGGTTTCATTTTAATGTTTGTGTGTACGTGTGCCTACACTTTGTTTAATGTTGCTCTTGGAGTTTGTCCTTCTCTGTCTGTATGTGTTTGTGCTTTCTCTTTCTGTGCATTCTCACACATATTTTTATATATGTTGGCATACATGCTAAAAGCTCTGTCTTTGCCTTTCTGTGCAATCAGGTTCATGTGATAGATTATCTCGAGCCATCAGTAAAAAGCAGATCTAAGAATTTCCAAAGGAAAATGTTGAGTTATGCCTCATTAAACCAACAGAAATTCTAGTTACAACTTCTCTTTATCTATGCTGTGTTTTTCTTTCAGTGCACTTTTTTTTTTCTATCTTCTCTCCCTCACTGACAGTAAGAGAGGAGTTTGCAACATCAGTGGAAAATACTTTTCCAACAACCAGACTCTGGTGTCCATCTGTTCTGTGTTACTTGTTGTACTTCAGTCTCTCATATGGCAACATGCAGCGTTAATTTGGCTCTCGTTGCATACCACAACTAAAGCCCTGAACACATGGGCCCCAGTCAGCTGAAGCAGAAACAGAGTGAAACCAACCAAGTGAGACACAGGAAACAAAACAGCAGGAGACATGACAAAGACAGACTGAAAGTTAGGTAGACAAGCCAGCAAAGAGGAGGACAGACAGAGCAGGATCAAGGTGTCTGCAGGTCCGTGGCATGTTTATAAGTTTTACCTCAAAGTCTGCAGAATTCTTAACTTTGTTTCCAGGTCCATGTTCTACAAATAAAATCAGGAACACAGAAGGATCCCTTTCTGAAACACAGAAATTAAATAATAATAATAATAATAATAATAGTAATTCTTATAATCATTCATCCAGAAGAAAACATTCAAAATTAAAAAAGATCAAGGTGAATCAAATTTCATCTGTGCCGCAGATTACACTTTACTTTACATTACTTTTGCTTTAGATGTCTTAAAGCATTGAAAAATAACCTTTTTTTTATTTTCTTGTTTTATGTGATAGTGAACTGAATACCTTTTGTGTTTTGGTTTAACAAAACAAGACATTTTAAGATGTGACATTTGGCTTTAGGGAAATTGTGAGAAATTGTGATCTTTCACTTTTGTCTGAGACCAAACGGTTAATAGATTAGTTGTGAGTATAATCGTCAGGTTAATTGATAATAAAAATCATAGTTAGTTGCAGCCCTAATAAAATTGAAGTGGCAACTGCTGCTTCCAGCTTGCTGATTTGTTTTGGTCTCACTCAGTGAAACAGTGAAACAAGATATGTTCAAATAAATTATTTTGGTCTGTAAAGGCTTATTTGGACAAGGCCAGGTGGAGTTGTGCAGAACCTGCAGATGGCCAGTCTGCCGCTGCTTATACCAGTATTTAGAACAGAGATTATCTCAGTGAGAGAGACTTTAGTTTCATTTTACATCACAACAGTCTTGTATCTCACCCACAAAGTCAAATCTTTTCCTCTTTCCAGGGATTGAGTTTCACGAAACCTAGAAATTATGCCTTGAAGTGACTGACTGAGTCATGCAATGGATAACGTAGATATGTGTGTGGGTGCACATGCATGCTTGTGTGCACGTGTTCACCTCATGTATGCTGCAAATATCATGTAACAAATCCATTGGTTCTAGAAATCTAGACAGATTGTAAGATTTTGATAAATGGTAAAGCGAGAGAGCACATGTTCTCCTGTTTGTCTTCTTTGGTACATCACGATTACTTTGCTTTAAACTTTACTTTTTAGTTTCTCTCTTCTGACCTGCCTGAACTCGTCCCCTCCTCCTTCTAATATTGCATCATCAGAACTTTTTCTTGTACGGCCCACAGAGATCTGAGGGAAATTTTGTAGAAAAATCGGGGCAACAAAACCTCTGTAAATCCTCAGGCAGCCATCCAGTTGGCTAAGAGTTTGAAAATCCCTCTGGAAACAATATCTCTGGTTGGTTGGCACAATGTCGTTGGTTTGAACTGAAATGACAGCCGGCTCTGACTCTGAATTTCTCCTGACCCCTGAGCTTGACGAAACAGAAGTCTGCACGGTTGCATGAGATTCTTGTTTTCCCAAAAGCCATGTTTGGCACCACCATGGAAGTCACTGGGTGGTTGGTTATGCACAGATTAGGGTGGCAACTAACTGTAACTTTGATCATTTTCTTGATTATTTTTTTAATTGTGTTTATATGAGTGTTTGAATGAGTGTTTATACAGTTTGAAAAAATAATGAAAAATACTATTATTGAAATATAATTTTTTAGTACCCAAGGTGCCAATGGTGCCAAAGATATTTATGACAATTATGTCAGAAAAGAGCATCAAATTCTTGGCAGAAAGAAGCAGATGCTTTGCATTTTTGTCAAAACAGAGAGATCACTGAAAAAGATGTTGGTGAAGCTCCAGGTTGTTTTAATAATGTTTTAAGTATATAAACAAAATAAACTGCCTCTTTTGTAGCCTTTCCCGTTTGGTCTCAGTCTGAATTGATGCATTTTTAATGAAGTGAAAACACTATGAAAGCATGACATAATATAAATTAATCTGGATCTATAAAACCTAAAATATGTGTAGTCTTAATAACATTTTTTTAAAAAAAAAAAAAACAGGAGAAGTGTTTATGCTAGTTTTTGTAACTACAATAAAATGGAGGATTATTCACCAAAATGTGTCATTGCTTTGAGGTAAATTTACTGGAGTGGAAAATATGAGTGCTCCACATACAGTAGATGATTTATCTTTTTGTTGGTGGTGGATTGGACACTTGCCACAGTCCATAGAGTTTCAGACTACAAGTTTTTATATATAAACATATATATAATTTAGCATATTGCTTCTTAATTAAAAGTCCTCACACACCACAGTTGCGTGAAAGTGGGCTGGAGGGATTAAGAGTGAGTAGAAAACCAGTGTTTAGCCAAAGTCAGAAGTAATGACTCTTGTCAGGAATACAGTGAGTCATAGAGGGATCATACCAAGTTAAAACCCACAAATTTCCCAAGGACAGCACTTGGTGTAAATATAACCAAAGGCTTCAAAGAACTAGAACCTCTCAGATGTTGTAGACTACATACAGTAGATCACTAGATAATATTCTTTTTCTTCAGCTTCTGTCAACCACGATGGGTATGGGTAGATAAAACAAAGGCATTTCTGATCTTTTAGATCTTACTGGTTTTCAGTTTTGATTGTTGTTATGTCCTGTACTGTAATACGAGATGCAATATGATATGATTCATGATTCAGATTTTTGACTGAGAAGCCCATGTTGTTGGCAGAATCTGAAAGTTTATAGACCAGATCCATCTCAGTGAATATGTTTACATGAACCAGGGGCCTCGCCCACCCTGTTCTCAGCAGCAGAGAACTGCTGAACTTGACTGGGGATATAGGAACATTTTGAGGAACTGAACTGAACCCGGCTGACATGCTCTCTGTGGGTGAGGCCGTCAGAAGGCTCAGTGGGGAAGCCTTACCCGTCTCTTGGAGGTCCTTGTGTTAGTCATAAGGCCACGTAGTGGCTGGGCACTAGGATTGGATACGCTGAAAGGTCTAGATATTGTTGAGCTTATGAGGGTACAACACTGTTCAGCCTGTCAAGGAAAGCTGTTTCCAGCCAGGATGCCTGAGAGGTGGCTCCGGCTTGTGGTTAAACCTCAGATTTCAGGAGGACCATTGCTGATATCGTTCTTGTTGTGGTCCTGCTCTTCAGTCTTGCAAGTCTACATATGCTTTGTGGAGTTGCTTAAGTTGTTTTCCCTCCTTGAATAACTGGAGTGAGAGATGTGTCGGTATTATGTATAGAGTCAAGTGTGTCCTTGTCAGGCCTTCGGCTTTGCCAAGGTTTTAGCTTGTCACAAATTAATTTTTTGCTGTTTTTTAATAGACTTGTAGCCGAAAATGGGAGAGTATACAGTTTGGTGAATTCAAATTTTACTGGCTTAATCAGATTGTGCAAACTGGTGAGGTTTTTAGTGCCTGAATGCCATAATTTACTTTTAAATTTGGTGTGAGTTGCTGTCCCAAGGGAGCATGTTTACATTATTTTGAGATGGAGCAGGAAATTGACAAGCAGATATGTGCAGCGGTGTATTGCTGAAATTGGCTTCCTTTGCAGGGTGGAAAGAGCTCAGAGTGAGCAGTGCCAGTTGAGGTGGTTCAGGCATCTGATTTGGATGCCTCCCTGTGGGGATAATCCATGCCAGCCCAATTTGTAAAAGACCCAGGGGTAGGTCCAGAACATGCTGGGGGAAAAAACACATCCCACTTGGCCTGAAAACGCCTTGGGATCCCCCAGGAAGGGCTGGAGGACATGGAGCCACTCAGGGCTCCCTTAGATAGCGTGCTGCCTCTGCAATTGCATGTATTGCTTGCTGTTTGGATTTGTTTGGATTAAGTCTAAAGGAGACAGAAGAACTTCCGTCTCATACAGAGTGGAACATTTCTGACACTTCTGAGTGTGGGAGGAGTGTTGTATGTGTGTCTGTGTTTTTTGTTGTTTTCTTTTTTTTGTTGTTTGTTTGCATGTGTGTGTGCTTGCGTGTGTGTTTCAGTATGACAAAAATCTATAGAAACATCTAAAGGAAGTAGAGTGGTTAGAGTCATGTGGTCAAGATGTTTGTCAGATCTCTCGCTCTGTCTCTTTCTAGTTCTGTATCTTTTTCTGCAGAAGGGTTTGTCATGCTGCCTTTGCCTGTATTAACAAATACTCTATACACTCAATACATGGTTTACCTTTGGTGATTAATAATATTTAACTGTTTATGCATCTCAAATGTGTGTGTTTTTTTTCCCCTGTCATAGCTTCTTTGTTGGAATCGTGTGTGCGTGTGCATGCGTATGTGTGCGTGTGCGTGCGTGTGCGTGCATGCGTGCGTAACCTACAACCACAGTGCCAGTACACATGACCTTGCTGAGTTGCATGTGGAAAGCCCCCAGAGCAAAGCTTTGCGACATCCTCACCCAACAGTTTTCTCTTGGCCTCTGTTCTTCTTATTTATCAGTGCCCATACACACACACAAACACCAATACACACCTGAAAACACATATGTATTAACAAGCCCTATTTTGTCATGATGCATGTAAGTGTAATTGCAGTAAGATTTAAGTATGTGAAGTACTCCATTTTATTTGCTTGATCAAAGGGTGTTTGTAGTCATTCAAACGACCTGCAGCACACATAGTCCACCTGTCACTTTTTATTAATGTCATCATATTTCAATGCATGGCACTCTGCTTGACAGTGTTTGCTTAAGGTTGTTCCTCTGTACTCTCCATAGATAAACAAAATGGTATAATGGTACAATCAGTTGCTAGTTTATTATGTACACCTACTCTAGTTAAAACTAACTAAAACTAAATCTAGTTTTATTCCAATAAATCTTACCTTCATGAAGTTTCTAATGTTGTTTAAAAATGAACAACAAAGTTTATTGTGATCATTTGCTTGTCTGGTTGCCCTGTTGTGGTTGTGGGGTCTTAATATGCTCATGCTTCAGGTCGGCTCTGCTCTAAAATTGTTTCTCATTTACGAAAAGTCTCGTGGCTGCAAAGAAACTTCCTGTCCTTTAAACATGGCAACTGTTTGATGGTCATCAAAGTCACCTTTGCACATGCTGCTCTGTCGGTGCTACTGTAACCACTTATAGTACACTTTAATTTTGTTTTTTGCAAAATGATAACCACAAGAGTAAACTACAGTAGCATGAATGATATAAACCTCACGTTCGAGGTTTAAAGCAATAATATGTAACTATTTTACCTTAAAATAACAGCTTCAAAATCATTTTGATGGTACACTGCCTGTATCATTCCCACTCTGCGCCCCAAACAGCTGGTCCTGCACTCAGTAACTTTGGTTGCCAGGCAGGATCTCTCAGGAGAAGTGTGTAACGCTATACGGCACTACGTTGCACAACAAGGGACGTCACAATTGTAAAATGAAAAGTGGAGTCTTTTCACCTCAGTAGAAGTCATGTTTCCTTTCCTCGTCCCAGGCTTGTGTCAAAGTCTATCTACAGTGCAGTACTCCCGATCCTCAAAGCCACTCTGGCATCACAGATTGAAATGCGCCGTTGTCCTGTAATTACTAGGGGTTATTTCATTCGCATAGCATTAGGATACGACTAGATCAGTGAGACTTAAGCTGCACGAGTTGTGTGAGAGTTTTGAATGGCTCTTTTGATATAGTTTTGCTATTTTAAAAATGGGAGCACCATCAACTTCCACAAGCGCGTTTTGGATTCATTTTACGTTCACGTGGAGGCATTGGAAAGCGAGGAAAATTAAGGAATTCAAGGCAACATTGGGTAAGTAATTGATTTTAGGTTTGGGCTATATGTTAAAAGTTTCTAGGGTGTGTGCATTCTTCTCAGAGGCATACAATTAAATTAGCTAAATAAATAAACAAAAATCACCCAAAATATAAAAAAACAAGTACTAAGCCAATCGCCGATAGCCAATATATCCTTCCAATTGTCCAACCCTAATTGATACAAAATGTTCTTGGGGTGACATGCTCCTTTAGGTTAGTTAGCAAGCATGACACCAACTCTTTTCTTCATCTACTAGAAAGCTTTAATCTGGATCTCCCGATCGCTCATTTAAACTGAATATGAGCTGAAAACGATCGACGGACGATTGATCTTGGCATCCCTAGTAATTACCTCTTGTGGCAGCACAGGTCGCTGTAGCTGCTGCTCAGTGAAAGTTACATAGTGTTGCTATAATGCTGAAGGGAAACTGACGTGGACAGGGTGTCTTCAGCCATTAGTTCACCTTTTCACTGGCAGTATAGGTGTGTGTGTATGTATGTATGTTATAAATATGTATGTATGTTTGTATGTAAATGCATTATTTCCATTTGTCCCTAATACTGCTTATGTTTTGAATTACTTCACGTTGGAAATCTCTTTGTGCTTATTATTATTATTATAAACTAAAAGTGGGATGGTGGTAACAGTGGATTGTGTGGCAGGAGGCACATTGGGGGACATTTCAGACCATCAAACCAGTGGCAAACACTGTCTTTACTGTTTGCTACAGAAGCTGGGTAGCGCATAGACTCATAATGGGCAAGTGTCAAATTGATGAACCCAGCAGAAACCCTGTGTGTACCTTTTTGTGTAATTTCTGTGCCCTACTGTATTTTCTCTACTTTACCACTGAATTCTACTCAGCTTTATTCTGATTCACTTCTCTAACCCCGCTAAGCCCTCTCTCCGATTCTCTCTGGGCAAGTCTTTAGCCTGGGTTAGGGCCAAACACAGCTTGCATTTATTCATTATCTGTGCCTCTCAGTTTCCCCTCAAAAAAATGACTCATTTTTTTTTTTATGCTGTTGCCAGCTGAGGTTGATTTGTCAATTGGGCTGTAGCTTCTCACTAAGCAAATTGTGCCTTTTGATCCTGTGTTATAAACATTTTGAGTTTGCTCTGGCCCTGGCAAGTCCCACTTGGCTTTGACTCCTGTGTGGAAAATGTTATCATGGCTGGATCTCCTTCCTTATATAAACCTGGTTCTGGCTCAGTGGTACCAGGAACTGTAGTCATAAGGGGCAAAACTGCACAGTAAGGTTTATTCAGAGACAATGGTGTGGCACAGGGGCGGAAGGGAAAGGAAGGACAAGAGAAAGTCTTTCTTTCCAAACTTGTCCCTGTGTCAGAAGTTGGTTGTTGTAGTTCAAAAAATCAATGATCAGATCAAGATATATCAACAGGCCGATTTCATCAGCCACTGTTTGGATATAGATACATCAAGAGCTGCAACTAATTACTATTTTCATCATGGATTCATCTGCTGATTTGTGGTGGGGATTAATCCTTTACTCTATAAAATATTTTAAAAATAGTTAAAAATTGCCATCTTTAAAAAGAATGTTTTGTCTAGCCAAACGTCCCAAAGCCAAAGATATTTAATGTATAATAATATATGACAAACAAAGCTGCAGATCCTCGGATTTGCTAAACAGTCTTTTGCATATTTGCTTAAATATTAAAATGATAAATCAGTTATCAAAATACTTGCATATTATTTTTGTTGACTACCTAAAAGCTTTCCTGATCCAAATGTCTGTGACTGTCATCTTTATTAGTTCAGTTTATTCTTAAACTTTAAAATATGCTGCCTCAGTACACATCTTTGTCAAAACTTGTGTGTTTATGTTATGTTATGTGTTGTTATGTTAAATATTTGCCAGTATTTAGTTATGAACTTTGGTGTGTGTTTAAAGAAAAATCATAATGGTCAGATTTTCACAGTATTTAATGTGATCAATGTCGGGATGAAAGTACATATAAAGTAAGAAAGCTTTTACTCACCGAAGAACAATACGCTGAATAGTCTTTTCTGCATGTGGACAGTTACTGGACACACAACAAACCCTTAACTGACCATCACACATACACACACCCACGCCCATAACCGACACATACCAAGTCTTACATATGTGCTGAGTGAATTTTGTGCAAACTTTGGAAATTTCGTTCTTCTCAAACTCTGCTGGTGTCCATGTTTCATGCTACCAAATGCACACTGTAAAGGGGACATAGCAACATGCACAGTTTAAGGACATAAAGGCAAGACTTTCTATTTGAAAAGTAGATTTCCAAGATTATGTATCGCCTTTAGCAGTGGCGGACCTTGCATTTCACACCTAGGCCTTCAGTATTGCTCGTCTGAATTAATCCACCTCTCAATAACTACTTTACAAGTTCATCCGACCGTGCAATATGATTGTTCAATAAGACGTTTAGAGCATTATCAAATGAGCACGACATCAGCGCATCACTAAAAATATCACTCCGACTACAGTGCCTGAGACTGTGTGGTTTCCATGGCAACAATACACGCTTCCTGCGTCCGAAGTTAGCAAAGGACAAAACAAGATCCTCCATGAATTTTATGGAGCCGTGAGGAACAGCCAGAGCCAGCGTTACTCAATCAGCAGCTACGTCTGATTGAGAGCCTCGATTAACCGTTATATTAATGATCCACACACAGTAATGCAGCCCGGCCCCGGACCACCAGCCCAAAGCGGCAGTAGCCTATTTGACTCCCGGGAATGAGTCAATCATTCCTCCAGAGTTACATATTCCCACTTTAAAGAAACCATTATGCAGAAATGCAGTATAAAGGGCCGTGGCATCACAGACAGACAACTCGTGTAGCCAGAATAAATGCCTTTACTGGGGGTTGTAAATCAACACAAGTATGTTTCTGCTCGTTCAGCTCCCAACAGATGCAGTTTGCTAGCTCTAGCTAGCACGCTCTCTGACTATCCAATCACAGGGCGGGAATACGCTGACGTCACCGTACGTCTGCTAGAAGGCCTTGGTGTCGTCAACTCAAAATCTGATTGGTTAAAGCAACAGTCTGATCGACACTTATTTTATGCTACAGGGCCAGCAGGACCGACTGTGAAGGCCTCCAGGTATTAATGGGAAAAAAAATAAAAATAAATTTAAAAATAATAATTATAATTAAAATAAGTCTGTAATTCAGATATTTCTTAGGCCAGCAGAGAAGGCCTTGCAGGCCCTGACGGCTCACCACTGGCCTTTAGAGACAAAACCACTTTCGCAAGATCATGGTAATTTAAGCAAAAAAAAAAAAGGCACCCTTACAGCCTTTGTGAGCCATTTCAGATACTTGGAAACTCAGTTGCACATGTGCAAACACTGCCCATGTGTACGTGTGCATACATTCACACTCACCCTTACACACAATCTCACAATCTATTTTCTGTTTCTCAGTAGGTTGTTCTGCGTCTTTGGTTGTTTTCCATTGTATTTCAGCTACAACCTTGATTAGCTTTTGTTAGGGTGCATCAAAGTATTACAGTCATCATGATAGTTGGTGTTACGGGTTAGTTGAGTTAGATATTATAATATTTACAACACAGGGTTGTAAAACAAGATGCAGATATAGTAGATGTCCCTAATAGATGAGTACCAATGATGTACTGGGCTGTTTTAACCTTCCGCTGCCGAGCCCTCTTGTCTTGGGCCGTGCACATCCCATGCTAATCTATGTCAGAAACAGTAGCCAAAAATACAATTGGGGTGAAAGCAGTGATATTTGTGGTGCACAAGGGATTAAAAAGAAACATGTCTTTTCAAAAACAGTGTGCCGTTTACTGAAGATAATTCACAGACCTCACTGTCAGTAGTTTTCATTGGGACTATTTCTTTGCTAGAAAGCAGTCCCAATAAAAACAGTTCACATTTTCAACAGAAAGTAGTTCCAATGAAAACTGTTCAGTCAGGTCTGCGGATTATCTTCAGTAACTGATACATATTTTATGGAAAAAGTTGTTACCATTGAGTTTTTCCATTGCTGTCATTTTTCAGTGCTGTGAGCACCGCAAATTAAATACCATCCCACTCTGTTGTATTTGAGCAGCCACAGAAGTCACTGGTGAATATCTCAAAACCTAGGGGAAAGTATCCAAAACGATCGACATGAGGAAATGTTTAAGCGGCATCAGTGCGCACACATAGAAAATTAATATTATTACGCAGAATTATGCAACTATGCACAACAGACAGAACTGTCAGTTTAACTTTATGTCCATTTGAGAAGATGAAGTTTGCGGTGCTGTTGAACTGTATTGCATTATACAGAGAGGTGTTTCTGTTATATAGCCTACCATCATTGATATGAGTGGGGTGGACTAAACAATTGAAACACCTTCAATATAACACAACAGCACCACAAACTTAACAACCCAAGATCTTGAAGTGTTACAGTGCGGCAGGTCCTCTGAACAAGTTCTTCTGCCTAGCCTGTCCTGACTTAGTAAGATGATTTTATTGGTGTTGTTAGATATTAAATATTTACGACTTGAAGCCCTTGACATTTCCTACTGGGAAAAGGTTTGTCAGAATTAGTGTGTGTCTAATAAGACAGAAATTCTTTACTGTCACAACTTGGTTGTTATTATCAGAGGAAAGAAGCTGAACTCAGAAAGATGTTACTACTTTCTCTTCATATTTTTATGCTCTGTCAGGCTTGCTAATTGGTCCTTTTTCATGCGCAAAACCACAGCTAATTCATGTACAAGGAACTGCACTTAGTTCTGTGAATCTTGAGTGTGCTGTCTTAACTTCTGCATGGCTTATATATCAGTATTTCTGAGAACTATGCAAGGAGGGCAGCTAACTGAACTGACACATTTATTCATTACTGAAGGCTACGTCTTTGACAGCTTCTGACATGTTTCCTAGAACACACTCATCTCTATCAGTGTTGGTAACCCCACAACTAGTGTATGTGCGTGCACGCGTGCATGTGTGTTTCCCACATCCTCCATGATGCCACAGATATAGCTGATTGTGAATGTGATCAGTTCTAGTGATATGCTGGCTGCCTGTACTACACCTATGTACGTGTACCAGAAAGTTTTTTTCAGGGGATGCATGTTTTTAAAATGTTTTCTTTGACTGTGAAAGAGCTGATCTGAAAGAAAAACAGTAAAATGCATAAACTAAACCTAGAAACGTTGCAGAGTAAGTGATTTTACAGTTATTTCAACAACAGTTGTGCAAGATCACTTTTGGCTTAAAATATATAAAGTGATAGATGTTGCCATTTCCCTGCATTTATATTATGTTATTATGTGATCACAGCTGCTCTCCATGGATGTAAGCCAGACCCAACAATAATTTGAACAATTTGAAAATGAAGGCCAGAGACAATCAGTAAAATATCCATCAGCGGAGGCTTTAACTTTTTTTTTATCTTATCATGTCTTGGATCTCCCTGTCTTGAGTCAAATTTTACTTTCAAGATGAAAAGAGACCCCGCACTGACCTCTGATCTAACCCAACCTTTTAAGAGACAAGAAAAGATTCATTCAAAATGTTATGTCAAACTGCGTTATTGCGGTTTATATTCTTTCTTTTTAACTTACTCTAGAAGGACATGCAGTGTCTGATATGTCAGGAAACTGCTGGTAAGTTTGACGGAAAGTTGTTAAGTGTATAAGGAGCATTTCTCCAAACCAAAATTAGTGTTTTCCAAATTATGCAGATTTCTGTGCATGATGTTGATTTGGTTCACATTTTGTTAACATTGAGCAATCTTTACATCTGCACAATGCAGTTCTGATTTTGGAAGATGTTTACTGCCAATTTTTGCCACTAACTAGGCTTTAGATCTCATTAAGAAGAAAAGTTCAGCCACCCTGTCATGGAGGAAACCAGGAGTGAACCGGGGTCAGAGAATCTATTTCTGTCCCACCAACTATGGAGGGAATACCTCCATAGTGTTTATCTGTGTGACACAAGCAACAGGTGGTGGAGACTGGCTGTAGGGTAGAAGAGTGAAAACAATGCCAGCTGCTACAGATCACCATATTGTTAGCTGCAGCTACAGCTAGTGTATAAACACATTAAAAAAGGAACACATTTCTTTTAAGGGACATATCAAGAATTTGTGTGCAGTAGCCATGATCCAGGCGGAGGTACGAACTGTTCACCTCAGCCCAGATTATACAAATTATCCTGTAACACGAGCTGGTTAAAAATATCCTCCACATTGACACATGGAGCAGTGATCCATGTAAAGGATAAAGCTGTAGATATCGTCAACAAATCTCATTACAGACCAAAACAAGTGTTAGGCCATCTCCTAATACTATACAAACTTCCCCAGCCTGTCTGTGTCTCTCAACACCAGGCCCATGTGTTGTAAATACAGGGGGTCACAAATGTATATTTAACATTTTAGCAAATGTTATTCAGGAGTAAAGAAAACACACAGTGTGTGTGGGATGTACTATTTCAAACTACAGTGATCATGTTCACCCAGGGCAACACCTGCACGTTTTACATTTGCGCTTAAAAAAATCTGAGTGGAAAAGCCGAAAATGTGAGAAGAAATAATCAGAAAGGTTGTAAGTTTTTACACTTGACTGGGGTGGAAAATTTGGTGTATGATGTGTAAAATGCATCCTAGTGCAATAGAAACAGACTTAGCAAGTCAATCATGACATATATAAAGCATGTGACTGAGGAGGCACTGATGAGGAGACTGTAACCTTCCTCAAGTTAATACATGACACAAACCTCACTGATATTTCCCATCACGTTTTCCACATCGTTTTCATTCCTTCATTCAGTTAAGATTTTTCTAAATTTGAATGGAAACTTTACTAGTGTGGTTCATTGATGTGTTTGATAGTTATTTCAACAACAATGGAGCCCTGTGGGACTGAAGAGTAAGCTATATAAGGCTTTGGCTATACAAAGAATACTTGTTAGGATCATTTCACAGTTTTTACTGTCTTGTCATGCGATTTGTTGACTATAAGCAAAATATAAAATATCATGAGCAGCAAGGAAAAGAGACGCACCGATGATCTGAACCTGAAACCAGGGGAAGCACAGACAGATGTGTCGGTCAAGGCCTCCCCTGCCTGACGAGGCCCTGATGGGTGGTGCTGTAAGTCTTTAAAATCTGTGTGTGTGTGTGTGTGTGTGTTTGTGAAGGATAACTGTTCATACACACTCTGTCCAGTAACCCTGCAGAGTCTAAGGTCAGTCCAGCACACACACAGACACACACACGCACACACACACACTCATGCACCCCGGACAGCGTTGGCTGCGGCGACCCTCGGAGGGGTAGAGGAATGTTGAGTGTGTCAGTCAGTTGTCATGGCGACGGCCTTGAGAGAGGGACCCTGGGAAGATCGGTTTGGACTCCAAACATCCTGTGTGTCACCCGTGTGTGGGTGTGTGCGCTGTAACTGTAGCTGTGCTTGTGACTGTGTGGGTGAGAGGTCGCATTGGTTGCATCTGTTGCCGTGTTTCTATTTGTTTGTGAGCTACTTTCATCAACTGTTTATGGCTGCTGCTGGCCAGTGTGTGTGTGTGTGTGTGTGTGTGTGTGTACGGTAAACTTGTGTACCTAAATGTTTCTTGATTGATCCATTGATTGATTGTTTAGCCTATAAAATGTCAAAACATTGTGAAAAATGCTAAAGATCTCCAATTTATAGTGGAAAAAACACAGAAATCCCAATGTTAGAGATGCTGTGCAGCCAAATGTAGGTTGTATTGAAGGTCCCAAAGTTTAACAGGCACCCTAAAAACAGAGAAAAATTACATATCTTATCAAATTTGTATACACAAGATAATAAATATGTACAAAATAGTGTAGTTCACGTCCACCACTAAATAATGCAACAGTTTAACACATCGTAGTTGATTAGGAAAAAAACATGCAAGGACAGGAATAACTGACTGATAAGGACTGATTAAAAAAGATAAGATGGAATTTTTAAATGATATATTAAATATAATTTGAAAAGCTTCTAAATCTTGGGGATTCAGATATGTATGCAATATTGTCTCTGTTGCTTATGTACGTTACGATATCAGTCCTCTCTGTTTGTGTTTGTGTGTGAAGTTGAAACACAGTACTGAAAGTTGACTCAATCTTAAAACAACACTAGGAGTGAAAAAAGTTGTTGCGGTGTTACAATATTACATAGATAGATCACCATCAGTTATTCGCCCGTTGATATTTGCGTTGCCAAGAAAAGAACTCAGCTAATATAAGTCAGTCAACTAAATAGTAGTAATGTAGGCTTAATGGTGTTAATGTCTGTTGTAGGGCCACAACTTATACTTATTTACATTATGAGTATTGAGCTGTTGATTACATTTTTTATTAATAGGTAATTATTTAGTCAATAAAATATCAAAATAATGTGAAAAATGTACAATGGGATGCCTTCATATTTGTTTTGTTGAACCAACAGTCCAACATTCAAAGATATCACTTCTTCTGTCCCACTTTCCACCATCAGGATATTGAATACAACCTTGTGCTGTGCAACCAAATGTTGCTGAAACCCACTTTAACTTTATTTTTGGGGCAAAGTGTATGAAATGATACAGAAGATGTCGAATATATTTACATTTGATGACATGACGCAACGATTGAAAACCACAATCTTGGGTTTGAATGTTTCACTCGGTGTATACATCATATGGCTTCAATATATGGTACTGTCAGACATTGTGAAGAAAGATGATTTCCAACCTCAAAACTATTTAAAGGGGAAATTATAGGAGATCTTGCAGTTTTTTTTTTTAATGTCATCTGTTACTAATGGAAATAGGTCATCAACACACAGTAACTACATGTTACTGTGGTAGATAAAACATTTACTGATAAAATTCAAGCTTCTCCTTCTTGTGAAACAGGTTTACACTCACACTCACCTTAAAACCATTAATAATTTACTGAGTAACCTTTGCTTGAGATGTGATACCACTTCAATGCTTTCACAGTTGCAGGATGAGGAACAGCCGCATTATAGGGCCGTAAACTTGAGGTCTGCTGGAAAACAATAGAGTGATCTGTTTGTGACACAGAGGAGCAGTAATCTAACACATTATTGAAAGGCTTTCCTCATGTTTTACTGTATATTTACAGACTTATTATGCTCACTCTCTATGGCTAATACCCCCCGTTAGATACACTTTTAAACAGGAACTCACACAGTTCATGAATGCTCACACAGTTTTCCCACATTACTTGATGGTGGTGTTTAAGGAAATAATCTTGAAGGAGTTATATACAGATTAAGAAAAAACGGAAGAAAAAGGGCAAAAGCCTGCTCAGTATGTGTGTATGAGTCTGTTTGTGTGTGTGTGTGTGTGTGTGTGTGTGTGTGTGAGTGTGTGTGTGTGTGTGTGTGTGTGTGTGAGAGTGTCCTCTCTAGGGAGTATTACAGACTACAGTTTGCAGTAATAGGAAATGTGCTGTGAGCTTGAACTTGCTCCCCTGGTGAAGTTGATTCACAGAGATCAGGCCTGTTATGTTGTTGCTCAACCAGTCAGACATCTGCTGCCTGTTTTTTTCTTTCTTTCTTTCTTTCTTTCTTCTTTTTTTCCCTCCATAGACACATATGGTTCCTCAAAAATACTCTTAGTCAGAAATTCATTCACATTCTCACAGTAAATTCCTCTCAATGAGTCACTCTCAGCTCGTATGCTCACCGACACACACACACACGGTGCCACATCTTATTAGCTGTCGCACATCCTGTGTAGTCACGATGTTGATGTTGATGTTGATGTTGATGAAGCTTCAGCTCACATCCTTTATCTTTGTGTGTTTGTTCTAGTTTTTCAAATAGCTACATACATACATAATAAGCAATGTTCAAATAGATGTAAACTGGTTTGCGCTCAAATCTTTTAAATTTCAAATCTGTTGTAGGGGCTGCAACTGGCAATTATTTTCATTATTGATTAATTTTAGCTTATTTTTCTCTCAAAAATGTCAGAAAACACTGAAAAATGCATGTAACAATTTCTTAAAGCCCTAGGTGACATATTTGTATGTCTTGTCTTGTGTGACAGTCCAGTATTTGGGTAATGGTTATCGATTGTCGCAATCTGACCTCTTTTATGCAGGTAGGTATACTCAGTGGCAAACAAAACAAATCAAACACAGAAACGGGGCACTTAGAGCAGAAATTCAAAGGATAAGATGTGGTACACAGAATAAGAAATATTCAAATTCAGCAACACATATCAAAACAAAGAGCAAGTTTGTTTAGCTGTCCAGTTTCAGTGAAAAAAAAACCTAAAAACCCACTGTTATCTGTTCAGCCCCAAACTGCAGGCGGACACAGTTAGAGACTAGCTGGTGAACATAATGGAGCATTTAGCAGGTGAAGAGACAGATTTTTCCCTCAGGAGTTGGTAGAAACCAAAAAACAGAACAAAAAAACAGAGAATATTGCTCTTACACTAAATAAATGATAACGTTCTTCTGTAACTGCTGGATGTCTAACTAAGCAACTGTTTATATATATATATGATATGTGTTACTGAATATTTTGAGTCAGTTACCAATCAGCAAGTATTTATTTGCGTATGTGGCCTGAAAGTGTGCACATCGTTCCTCTGACAATATGTTGATTGCATCTTTCTACACATGACACGTAGAAGAAAACCTGAAAGTTTCAACCTGAATCTGAAAAAACAAATTTCTCTGAACATCCTGGACTGAAATTCAGCTGTGGCAGCAATTTGGTACTACTTCAGTTTCAGTCAGTTCCTCATTCACTGACTCAGATCTCGCTAAATGAGTCACATCCCTCTCATTTCTGCATCACAGTGTTTTTTATTGATAATATTAAACACTGTGGTTAAAACAAAGAGCGCTATGAGATACGGGGTTTGTTCACGTCACTGGCAAACTGAGGAAATTAGGCAAGTAGGGGGTGGTTATTCTATTCTTTTGATGTGTGTGTGTGTAGGATTAACATAGGCATTCCTCAGGCTCACACACTGTCACATAGACTCAAAGTCATCCGGTGCACAAAGCCCTGGAATCCGTCCTCCCTGCTTTCTTCTGCTCTTCATCCCTCCCTCTCTCACACCCAACGCCGTGTCTGTCACTGTCTCTTTCCTTTTGCATCTGTTCTCTTACACTTCTCGCCCCGCTCCACTTTTTTTGTTTTGTTGTTGTTGTTCTGCTTTCTTGCATATGTTTGGCCCACAGGGTTTGATGTTAATCCAACTGTAGCTTGTTAGCTTCCACTGTGTGCTGCGTTTGTTTCGGAAAAAGTTTTGTGCGATACACACTAATTACTGGCAGATTAAATATGTTTATTTTCAGGGACTCCATTCTCGGCTGGGTGATAATATCCGAGATCCTAAGACTATATATTCTTAAGAACATACTGTATTTTAGCAATTTCCTGTATGTTAATTGACTCCATTTTAACTTTACATGGTGTGATTTTAAATACTTGCGAAGCGCTGCAACGAGTACCAGTATTTCCTCAATAAGAGTTTCTGTCAGCTGTCACCCAGGCTTCATTTCATAGGTGACTTCTGACCCAACACGCCACAGGCCTGAACACATGGCTAACCAAGTCATCCATCCGTGTGTGTGTGTGTGTGTGTGTGTGTGTGTGTGTGTGTGGCTCCGTTAGCACCCGTTTATATCTGGGGGCTTGAAGGCTCCGCAACGCTTCATTAGTGACGTATGATTAGTTTGAGTGGATGTGTCTGTTGTTGTGCACCTGTGTATGTACACACGCTATCCTTCTTCTGTCCAGCTGCGTTTCAGGATCACCTGCATGGAACAGGGCTGTAGAAAGTATCTCCGTATCTGTTTTACTAGTGCATAAAAATCAGGAACCCTGATGGTTTTGTTGCAGGAAAGGTCACAAACTTAAGTCAAAGTCACAGTATCAGGAGTTCACGTTGTGCGCCTCAGCCCAGAGAGCCACCAGGAAGCCCCTCATATCTCATTTAACATTCTTGAAATACATAGTTTGTCTTGGTGGGGTCGACCTTGGGGCTCAGCCATGAGGGAGCTCCCATCATGCTCTTCTTCCCTTTGATTCACTGCACTTTCTTTCATAAGGGAGGCTTCAGTTTCAGCCGCAGCGAGGATTCGCAGTCACATATAGAGACACTGTACACATTAGCATTCGGTCATTCGCGCACACACACACTCTATAAATAAACACAGCATTATAACTACACAGAGACAAATGTGTCACACACTGACAGAAACTGCTTTCTGTGGGCCATCTGGTTCCCATTTGTTAGGTGTAAAGACACAGCGAATCGTAAAATAGGCAGAATCCATGTTGCACACATGTATATAAACTGTGGTGTAGTGTGGTATCTGTAGCTTAACCGTTCAACCTTGAAATAAGACGTATTACAGTGGCACCACAGTCAGAAGTCAAGTCGATTCTACCAATTTCAGCTGCAGTGAAGCTTTTTTTGTTGCCATATATATATTTTCAATTATTTGACGTCAGGCTTGAAACGTAGAAACGTTGAGCCAGGCTTGGTTGGGAAAGGAGAGGCCTGTATGCCAGAGTCCCAAATGAGGCAGTTTACCACAAATTACCTGTAGGAACGGTTGATTCCCCCGAAACACAAAATCATATTTTCCTACAGTACTTAGCCCTAGTGGTATTCAACCAATCAAGTAATTTGAGTTTTATTTGCTATGGTTATTAGACATCTGTCTCCAAGACATCCTTTCCATGCCATGGAGGTGAATGGAATTTCTTTTGTTTCACAAATCTTAAAAAAATGTAAACGCTGTTTGTCTTTCCAGAAGCAACGTCCCAATTTGTCGGGATGATTATCCAGAGACACATTTTCAGAATAATGTCTTTAACAGCCCCAAACTCTCAACACCCCACCAAGTTGTGTTTCCTCACCGACTACCAGCAACAAGCCTGTAGCGTGTTGTTCAGTGTGTTGTTGAACCATTCAGGGAATTATGATATCACATGGTCAACCACCTTAGACATCAAAGGCTGGCTGTAGACTAATTTCATCATTTTATTATTTATACAAACTGTTAAACAGATTAAGATCATAATCAGGACGTTTGGACACAGTCGTGAATATCCTTTTTTCTGTGTTTCAGTTTCTACTCTCTTCTGTCTGTTTCTGTGTCTTTTTGTGTCACCTTTCCTGAGGGTAACGTCTGATCTGTCTGACAGTCATCCCGTTGTGTTTTTTCAGGCCTCCAGTCCCAAGCTGACGACTCACTGCTCAGATATCCAAGAAGTCCGTCGTTGCAACCGGCTGGAGATGCCTGACAACTTAAACACATTTGTTTTAAAGGTATGCACAGGTTTTCAGCTAAATGGAAATAAGATAACTCTCTCTGTTCAAAAAGACTACAGTTTTTCAGTAGTTTCCATATTTTGCTCACTGTGCTGTTAACATCCACATTGCTTATATCTCCAACCCTCAATCCAACATGAAGAGGAAATGAAACAATCATTGTGTCATATCATTTCATAACAAAACGCACCAAAATAGCCTTAATTTAGACGTTGTTTGTTTCTCTTTTATAAACAGCAGCTTGAATTATTCCAAGTTTTCATTGAGGGAAAATGTATCAAATCTACAGAAACCTCTCACTGCACCAGTCACTTCTCTGCAGTCCATCCACATGTTCCATCGACTATCGTTTCACCCAAATATATCTAAAAACACTGCTTCTGTGCCTAAATGGCAATATAAAGCCCTAAATATGCTTTAATTGCACTTTCAATGTGTCCATTTTTTTGCATTTGAACAATGTAGTGCAGTTCTGCATCTATATAATGTGGATGTTATATATAAAAGCATCTTTGTCTCTGCAGGTTAATCGAGGTAGTCTGATATTTGAGACGGACAACGACCAGCAGGTCAGCTCCTGGACCACAGAGCTAAAAGAATGTATTAGCAACAGGTGAGAAACTCAAAGACAGATACTTTATATTACCGAAACTTCAATATTTCAACCCAGTCTGTTTCAACCCTTTATTCTCTTTTTCAAAGTTGAACCAACTCTGAGAATTTTAGTTTTTTATGAGCACAAACTGAACTGAAGACTGAAGTTGTATTTCTTTTCAAACCATACATTTTGAGGTCCAACTCCAAACTTCGTTGTAAAATCAATAATTTGCCTCAAAGGGACCAAGCCAGCTGGGTCCCAGACACACACCCACACACACTGTATGTAACGGGAGCCTGCATCGTCCTCATCTGTCTCCCCTGATGCAGCTCGTTTCCTTGAGATTCTGAGTGGAAATATTTTACACTTGGACTTTGGCTGTTTTTAGTGTTTGTGGGCGAGCTGGATGTTTACTTGTGCTGAGGTATGTGTTTGCAAATGCAAACATACCTGCTTGAGGGCTCTACAGACTGCAGCAGGTTTGAGCCTTGTTATATTTGGAATATCCCTGGAAATAATCAAATAATTCATAAAAATCATCCGTCAACTTAATATTTACACTAAACCTTTGAGAGGTAACACATCTGGTGTGGAAAGCATTCTGTTAGCACTTGAAAGTTGTGCAATAGATGTAGTTTTAAAAATGAACTGAACTTTTTTTGTATATAACTTTTAAAGTTAAGTTGGAGAGTGTGGAAGTCCTTGTGGTGCAGCAGTTAAGAAGCCTACTATATACTGTGATCATAACGTCCCTGGGCCATTTCCTGTCACCGCTCTACTGTCCACCTTTAAATAACAGCGATAAATAACAATAATATAAAACATTATTAAAAACAATATTATCATCAATAGAATCATAATAAGGCTCTGATGACTGTGCTGGCTTCATCAAGCTGTTTTTGGCAAATCAGACTACCAAATTCTAAAAACAAAATAAAATTGGTAAAACAACATTGTTATAGGGTATTATAGACAACTAAGATAATTACTTAAATGTAATATGAAATCGACTCCAAAAGGTCTCAGAAGATTAAGAAGAAAATAAGAAAAAGAAAACATCAGTCATGAAAGAAGTTATTATTTAGAAATGTTGCAAAGCAATGTTTGGTTGTTTCCTTAAAGGAGCTGCAACATATGTGCAGTATGGTAAAGCTTAGTATTTGGAGCAATTCTCTATATGAAGTAATATTCGTAATAATACTCATTCGTGTCATACACATTAAAGGAATACTTCAGTTTTCTCACTTTTGTTTCAGTGTGACAAACCGTAGTTATAGTAGCTATTATAAGTTTGACCTTATGTTTCAGTGCATACATATCTGTGAGAGTGTGTGTGTGTGTGTGTGTTGCTGTGTGAAAGGAAGTGTGGGGGAGGTCTGAGACTCGGGAGAATCTCAGGACCTTTCTCATTTCTGCAGATGTCTGGAATGCACACACACACACACACACACAGACAGAGTCAGCAGTATAGTGAACATTCATCTAGTGTGGACTGAGGTCAGAGTTCATTCTTGAATTCAGTGTTTAATCAGATACCTCAACCACGGGCTTGCCTGCCACAATGAACCCCCCCCCCCCCCCCCCCCCCCTCCAACCCCAACCCTAACACCCACCCACACACAGACACAAACACACACACACACCTCTCCGACATCAGAATAGGGAGGTCTGCATTCAACAATTTTTTGCATTTTCCAGAACAACAATTGCCGGGTGTGTGTGTCTCTTTTTCATTCTTCACACAACTCCTTCCGTCACTATTCACATGCACAATTGAGAGCAACGCCATGAATGCCTTCAAAAAAAGATAGGGTTTTTTTTCCAAAGAAGACATTGTAGCATGTCTCAGCAGGAAAAGCACAGGTGTAAATAATGAAATGAATGATGGCTGAGTTCCATTCAGCTGCTTCAGTTTCAGTCTGATCTTGTGCATGCTGGCTCACTGTCACACTGTCAGCCATTGTTAATGCTATTAACAACACCTGTGCTTTTCCTGCTATGACGAGTCAAAATGCTGATTCATCATGTTGAGAATAACAAAGACCTGCAAAACAGAGATGGGGGATGCAGCCAGGAGGATGCTATGATGGCTTTTCACTTTGCAATCGAGGTGGGCCATTTGGAACGAGCACGAGCACTTTTCCCTTTAAGATGTGGTAGGTGTAGTTTGTTTCAAGCATACTGAGCCCTTACCTCAAATCCTTGAAGCATTGCTGACTGGCTGACATGTTAACACTTTGCAAAATGTCTTTGCTTTTCTATAGTAAAACATTAAACGATTCTCACAAAGATAGAAGAACAAGAAACCACTCGCACTGAGTGAGGAGAAAGGAGTCTTCCTGTTATTCAGAGTGCTGCAAACTCAAGTCAGCATTTTAGCAGGATTTGCTCCTGCTTCCTTCTTTAACCTTCCCGTTCTCATCTGCGTATGTACACACACATACTGTCTGTATGTATGTGTGTGTGTGTGCGTGCGTGCGTGCGTGCGTGTGTGTACATGTGTTTGTGGCTATGTGTGTGTGATTGGGATTAGTGAAAGAGAAGAACAGTAAGTCTTAGTTCAGATCTGAACTGGTGAACTGGACTCACTTCCTGTCTGTTCGGCGTCTTTGTGTTCCTTCAGCCTGCTGTTTCCTCCAAGTTCACTAGACTCACCCAACACACACACACACGCACACACACACACACACACACACACGCCCTCCCTTGGTCTCCCTTCTGCTTGCGATATGTAGCATGTTAACATCGATAAATCAATTGTGTTATTTTTCAGACACTTGTTTTTCATTCATGTTTTATTTAGTTAGTAAATCAGAATTTTGCAGCCTCTACACTGCATTTCACAGCAACTTAAATATCTTTTCACCGCAAAACAGAAAGAAGATATTGATCTTCCAGCTCAATCAGAGCTGAAGCTTTCTTATAAGACAGACGGTGAAACCCAAATGGGAAAAAAATAACTTAAAATGAAATGAAATAATCATGAAATTGACTTATTTCCTGCCCCCACAGTGAGAATAACATACATATGGTGTAGATGATACAGTGTGTGTAATCTGAAACTGTTCTCCCTCAGGTCAGGCAGTGTGGATCTGGAGCCCCTCCCCTCCCCAGCTGACAGCTCCGCTCCAGCCAATCACAGAGGGAGCTCAGAGTTAGGAAGTCAAGGTGAGTGGAGAGATGAGGGGATGTTGCTTCTGTCTAAAAGACTTATCAGACACATCCTCTAACAATGTCCCCCCAAAATATTGACATTGACATCCTGGTGTCCAGAGATAAAGTGTCCCCACGTGTTCCTTCTGGTCTGGGAAAAAGTCTCAACTTGGGTCTTATTTTCGCGTGTTGTGTGTTATGATAAAATTGTACTAACCAAGTTAATTGCTAAGATCTGTTGTAGGAACACAACCAGAAATACAATTATCACCTTTAATGAGGTGATAATATGTTGATGTGTTAGCAAACAGTTGCCTATTTACACATCCAGCAGACATGGAGCAACATTTAATTTAAGTCGTGTTTCTGTTCAACTAATAAATGTAAGAAACTAATCCTCGCTCTCCTTTTAGCTCTGTTTAACTCTCCACCAACTTCCGAGGGAAATATCCGACTTTTTAGCTAAGGACACTAAGTACTAGTCACTAACAAACCTGTTTGCCATTTGGTCCTGAGCAGGAAGTGTTTTAGAGCTCATTTGCTGAAATTGTGTATTCGTCACTTCAAGCAAAACTTTTCACATTACACAGTTATTTAATCCGTTATTAATATAAAATTGATAAGTCCAGCTGTCTGATTCAGAAGAATGAAACCATTTTGTTTCTCTGTTCCTCCCTCCAGCCCCCGTCACCTTCGCCCCACCGGAGCAGGTTGTCCAGAAGACCGATCACTTCCTGTTCTCCTACCCCTGGTTCCACGGGCCCATCTCCCGCGTCAAGGCAGCGTACCTGGTTCAGAGCTCTGGACCGGAGGGACACGGCGTGTTTCTGGTTCGACAGAGTGAGACACGCAGAGGAGACTACGTCCTCACGTTTAACTACCAGGGAAAAGCAAAGGTACGCATCACAACGTCTGATACAGCAAGACTTGTCTAACATTCGGAAGTGGTTCACCAAATTATTAAGAAATATGAATGAAACACGTCCGAACCCACATTGTTCTTCTTTTCGCCTGCACACATCAAACTGGTGCAGACGTCATTTCCTGACAGTGGTGGTAAACACTTTAATGAGGAAGCATTATGCAAACATACAGCTTATGGTAAAGACCATAAACAAGTGTGAACGCTGACCACAGGGGGAAAGAAATGGAGGAGGCGCATTCAGCTCTGGCTTGGGCTCAAGACAGCGTGAAAATCTCCCTTTTCATGATGTTCTTTCCTCACTCGCTCTGTGTCTCTGTCTCTGCAGCACCTGCGCCTCTCTCTAACTGAATGGGGTCAGTGCAGGGTACAGCACCTGCGCTTCCCCTCTGTTATGGACATGCTCAGTCACTTCCGCCTCTTCCCCATCCCGCTAGAGTGTGGGGCCGCCGGTGCTGTCACGCTGTCCAGCTTCGTCGTGGCGGGCTCCAGCCCTCCATCACAGGGTGAGACTCACCGTTCACCTCTCAGCCACATCTCTCTGTCGGAGACATTTCGATTGTCTGAGGGAAGTAATTGCTGAGATCTGAGAACGGCAATTTTGTGTCCGATGGGGCAAAAAACACAAGCAGGCAAACAGTCAGACAGGTTGTGAATAAGACGACAGTTTAGCCAGATCACACAAACCACTGGTACCCGACCTGGGGGTCAAAGGATAAATCTGAGAGGTTGCAAAATGATTACTTGAATAGTTTTGTTACATAAAATGTTTAAAACTATGTAATTTAAAAGGTCTTCGTTCACGACTCATGCAAAAGTACACAATTCTTTGTACAAGGCAGTAAAACATGAAAACATGAACTGTGGGTTATAATTGGTCAGTGCACAGAAAAACTGAGCACAGCTAAGCAGGAGTGCAGCAGAAATGCCAAGGAAGTTGGAGTATTTGCCTGATGTAGTCACCAAAACTCTGATTTCTTTTCTTTTTGTTTCCCCCCCCCCCTCAGGTCAACTCTCAGGCGCTCTCCTCGTCCCTTTCTCTCTCCATCGGTGGAGCTCTGAGCCCAGCTTGGCTCACTGCAGCCTGGCTCGCGGCTCCAATCAGCCCCCTTCCTCCTGCTCAACCACCGCCAGCACCACTTCCAGTCCCAGCTCCGCCCCCCAGCCAAGGAACCACCCGTTCGCTCGCACCAACCCCGCCCCGGACCCTCCCCCGTCGGCCCCCGCTCCTCTGCGCCGCAGCGAGTCGGTGGGGAGGAGGCCCCTGCTTCGCCACCCCAACCCCCACATCCCCCAGCGGGACTCAGACTATGAGCTGGAGCCTGAGCGAGGTCGCAAGCGGGCGATAGACAACCAGTACATGTTGCTCTGACCTGCTGAGCCAAACGCCTCCATCACCGGACAGTGTTCACACACACAACCACACAGGCACATCGTTACCCCCACCCGGCTTCATGCGGGAATGTGAGACTCTTAGAGTGCATGATGGTAACGTGATTATAGCAGACTCATGAACTTGGGCCAAGTCTTTGTCTGATGAATGCACACACACACACACACACACACACACACACACACACACACACACAGTGTGTGCTGGGAGTCTGTTTACCAGTGTCAGACCCTCACAACCTCCACCCCGAGTGTCCATAGTGAATGTATTTTTGGGAGTTTTATAACCGTGTTGACCATGATGATTATTCTCGTTTTATTGATGTTTAGGTTCTGTGTGTGTGAGAGAGAGAGAGTCACATGTGTAGTTGTCCTCGAGCGTGGGCAAAAAATATTTGTAAATGTTTCTATTCCAGTGACTTCATAGAGGTGCACTTGATTTTCTTTGGCACTTAACCTGAATTGATGGGGAGGCACTGCCTGTGAAATTGGTTAAATCAAGTGCTCCTGTAATATTTAAAAGACATTTACTCTTCACACACAGGACTTTTTGTGAGCACACTCCCACCTTTTTCTACAAACACAAATGAAAAAAGCACTCTATTTTATTTAATAGAGTGTCTCTACACTCTATTAGATATTGCTCCTCTTGCGCAGTAGTATATATTTAAGTGCACAACGCTTTCAGTGCACTTTGGAAACAATGTGTATTTTTTCTATACACAGATTCTTTTGTAGAAAAATAAAAAAAAATAAGTAAAAAGGGGACAACTTGATTAAACTCAGTTGGGAAGATAGCTGTTACTAGAAACTGATCTGCTTCCTCCTTCAAACCTTTGCTGAGCAAATACAGAGAACCACGGAAAGTATTCTAGTTAATCTTTCATCAGCACTATTTTTAACTAACAGCAATGGGAACTTGTCTCTGTTTGTGGTGTGTGTGTGTCTGTGATGGTGTGTGTGAGATGATTGAAAGTGTAGTCTATCAGTATGATTTTGCCGATCTTAGTCTGGTACAATACTCACCCTCGAGTCTGTGTTTCCCAATAGTCACCGCTACGTTTTCGAAAAGTGTCTTTGTAGTATCACATGTTACATTTTCAGCACCGAAGGCATTATGTGCACAAAGTGGTCTCACAGAAATCATTTCTGCCACAAAATCCCCCCAAAAGTGTCTGATATAATAAACAGTATAATTTATAAATGTTTGCCTTCCTGCAAAAAAAAAAAAAAATATGGTTTAGAAAACGGATGGAGGGCTATTATAATCATATTCATTTGTAACACTTCATACAAAGTCACCTTTCCTGATACAAAAGGTATTTTGTGCCACTACATTAACAAGTAATAATTTGTATTCACAGGTGTGACAGAAAAGCCACCATCAGGAGAAAAAGTTGAGTTTAGCTTTTTTGTGCCGGATGCCAGATTACCTTTTGTGCTGATGGCAACACCATGTGGACAAAATGCATTTTGTGGCAGAATACATACTTTCCACGAGTACTTCAAATTTAATCCAAGTGTTACAAATTAGTGATGACATATTATTACTACAATAATTCCACTCCATTTTATTGATTTTGTGGCATGAAAAGTATCCTGTGTCACCAAATAAGACTTGGTGAATTTTGTACAGATAAAGCAGAAATAGGCTTAAAATAGAAAACCTGAGGGGGGGGGGGGACACTCAATGTTCAGGCCAAAACAAAGTAGATATTCAAAGCACTTGAAACTCCAATCCAGGTTTAACACATCTGAAACCTTTTTCAAATAAGTTTTGTTGTGTGTTTATAATCAAACATAAACTTAATTTAGAAGTAAAACATGATGCGATGCCACTCCTGAAAGACAGAGAGACACTGAAGCCACACAAGTGCCTCTCTAGAGATTAACATTTATTTTCTTACAACTTTTTCAGGCAAATCTTGATTGTAGGTGTAGCATCGTGTCTCCACTCATAGCATTCATTATTTTTCTTAGTAGTTTCTGTGTAACTTCACCACAGCAGCTAATAGAGAAAATATATAACAAGGAGGGACTGTGAAAACAATATATTTTTACACTATACTATACATTTTAAGTAGAACTTCTGTGTTTTTAAGGACAGGCTTTGTGAGAAAGGTTTGGTTTGAAAGTGTCAAAACGTGCCACGTGTCACACACCAGTGATCAGATGTCGTTCCTCTGTGCAGTGTTTCTCTGCCCTCTAACTGAATTTTATGACCAATCAATAATTTGAGGTGCCTTCTGAGTTTGTCGTCACACCTTTAAAGGTTTAAACCACCAGTTTAAAGCTGCACGCACTATAAAACTCACTCAACTCAGGGGTGAACTTTATATTGTCAAGAGCTGACATACTACCTTGTTACTGGAGGTCATATAAAGGAATACATCCAAAAATGAAGCCATTACCAAAGCAAGTCATTTCTGTCTAGTGACCAGTCTGTTTCATCTCATCCACCACCATGGCTGACTCCTTAAAAGCATCTAAAGAGCTGATCAGTAACCCAAAGCGATCCAAACCTTGAGATCAGCCTTGACCACGTGTTTCGATATGTTCTAACTTTTGAACCTTGTCTCTCCTTACAGAAAACACAGAATATCCCATGAACAGTGACCATTCATTCACATAAACGCAGTAGTTTTGACACAAACCAAAGATGAAAAGTCCAATTTTCTGTAATTTTGTTTCAATAACTGAAGCTTTGCTTCCATCAGCAGCTGGATGCCTCTGGGAAATCGTGTGCTACGACTTGTATGTTTGTCTTCTTACCTTGCTTTAACACTAACTTAAGCAGTTGATTTAAGATTAACCTTCATTAAACCCATGCTTTATGTATGGTTCTGTCTATCTGCCTTCTTTATCAATATAGTTTCCTGTTTGTTTATGAGAAATTCAAAAATGCAACTTCATTTCCTCATGAACATGACCAGAGTAAGTCCGCTGTGATTACTCCGCAATAAGTCAGCTTTGTCTAACAAAGGAACATTTTTACAATGGTTGTGTATTCCGTTCGTAGTAATGTATCATCATGATAAGACTGACATCTTTAAAGTGTTTTTAAGGGGAACAAAAACAAGGATGTTTTTGGCAAAAGTACGGTTGGTCTTCCTGCTTTTATGTTTCCGAGTCTAAACAAATCCTTCATCACCTCTGTTTCATTTCTGCTAAGGAAAGCAACGGTAACAATAACTATTTTGACTCTTAGTCCCCTGTCTTTGCTGATTTTATTTGAATTTTTCTTAGGGAGAATGACTGTGCCTTTGCCAGAAAGCTGCTGTTGCTTTTCCCCTTTTTGAAAGCTCAGGGTGTGATGTGGTGCAGAACTTGTGTAGTGCAATATCTGAGAGATGCCCAGTGCTTCACACCTTTTTATGTATGTAGGGAGCGATCAGAGGCTTCTAAATGGATGAATTAAGTGAGTGAGAATTCAATGTTTGCACCTGCTCATAGACTGGAGAAAAATATTTGACTTACGCCAAAGTTCCCAGAAGAAATGATATATTTAAAACCAGGGCTACCACATTTTCCTCTTTTATGGCTTGTAATCTTGTTTCACGTCTGCAAGAATCGAGTTAATGCTTAAGAAAATCCCTGTGTACCTCAGGTGTCTTTAATCCTCAACATCCGCTCCAGCAACACCTTTAGTCTCGCCCCATGTTTATTTTAAAATGTCCAGTTGATGAATGTAATGTGTTCTCAATACTGTTCATCCCGTTTGTTAACTTAGCACTGTAAACATTCCAGTTCAACCTGTCCCTTCAACAGCCAATGAATACCACAACTGCTTTTAAAATCTGCCATTGTGTTTGTATCCCTTTCAGTAATATGTATCTAAATTATATTAAATATATATCAACTGTATATTTGACTTTTTGTAAAATAAACCTAACCAAAAAAAAAAAAAACTCACATGACCAGTTTGTGATTTGTGTGTGCATTCTCTGAAGTCTGTGCTGTCGCGTTTTTCTAGTACATGCTGTACAAAATAATGAGCATGTGATGAACCAGTACAAGATACGCACTGTTCAGGTGATGGATAAAGTTGAGAGGTTACAGATGTTCTTGCACGGTGGTTTATGCCATCTAGTGCTAGAAAAATACTCTGGGATTTTATTCAACAGCGTGATCTAAATTTAATGTGTTTAGTTTGATAAACCTCAGAAAATAGTAAAAGAAAAAACATCAAATTTCCCACAACCCAAGGTGATGTCTTCAAATTGCTTGTTTTGTAAGACGACCAGTCCCTGACTGACAGATCACATAAGACAAATCCTTTCGGCTGAGAAGCTGGAAATGAGCAAATGTCAGCATTTCTGTTTGATAAATTACTTAACGATTAATCAATGATCAAATTAGTTGCAGATTATAAAATTAAAAAAATTCTGACTTCCCGAGCCTGTGTGGGGCTCTCAGCCTCGAGCACAATGGTTCCTGCTAAAGCATCATATCTTTAAAAACAGGTCACATTTAGATTTTTGATTGTTTAAATACATTTTTTTTTTTTTTTTTTACATATGATACAAAAATGGTTCACTCATGAGTATTTACAGCAGCAGGACAGCGTCTGTGGGATTGATCGTTCGTGGTCATGAAAGAACAGATGAGAAAAACAACGCAATGCAACCACAGTAAGCCACTCAGTTTTTAAAACTTTTTTATTGTTTTTAATTTTTTTTTTGCTCATTTTTTAAATTATTTATATTATCTACAAAGTAAAAGTTTTAACTTAAAAGTTACATAAGGGTCGGGTGAGAAGTGGGATCTGATCACCTCAGCCATTATAATTTCATAAATAACGTTTCTCCTATCCTCTTGGCTGCCAAAACGTGTTTATTTCACAGGAAGCTTCTTGTCATGTTTCGTTTTTAGTTTGGTTAGAAACCTTTCATGTAGTCTGGAAACAAACGCAGCACATAGCAGCAGCAATAAACAGTATGATTAATACTGTCTAAAGGTTGGAAGATTTTTTTTTTCTTAACAAGGTGCAGACAAAACGCAAGTTCCAGTTGAATTTACTTTTTCACTCTCACTGATTAGTTACTCTCATTCTCTCTTTCACTTCTTACTTGACAAACTGACTCAAATTGCAATTTGGGACCCCTGAAAGTGTGTATGTGTGTGTTTGTGTGTGTGTATGTGTGTGTGTGTGTGTGTGCGTGTGTGCGCATGTGCGCATGTGTGTGTTTTTGCAGATATCTGTGTGTCAACAGGGGCTGAATAAGAGCAGTCTTGTCCATTAAAACTCTCTAGCTCATTAAAACATGTCACTGCATCAACCTGTTAACATTCTCTTATTGCCTAGTCTGGGGGGGGGAGGGAGGGGAGGGAAGAGAAAAGCTGATGTGAAGCATGTCTGGTGAGGATGAGGAAAGAGAGGAGAGGGAGGGCTCTCATTCTCTTCATCGCCTGGTTATGAAGGCTCTGGTTGAGAAGCGCGACGCAGAGCGGGTCCCTCAGCTCGCTGGCGCCCTCTATCTACAGCTGCTGCTGATGATGAGGTTGCACTGCAGAGACGAGACAAAATGGGGGAAATGTAAATTCATGGATTGAGAGATTATCCACAACTAATAGGTTCACATTGTTTCTAGTGTCTTAAATCAATAGTCACGTGGCCCATATGAACAGGGAGTCCTCCTTCTGTGCAAAAATACATTCCAAAGTGCATCTGAAGATAATTCAAGGCTGCAGTTACACAAAACAAGTGAGTATATCTTCCAAAGTTACTGTCTTTGTAGTACAAATGACCTCTTTGTTACTGAAACACTGTAAAGAAAAAAAAAAAATGTGAACCTGTCCTTTAATCGCGCTTTTTTTGCAAAAAGCCTCAAACATGTCCGAGCACTGTCGGCCATCATCGTTGTGCACATTTAAAACTACGGGTTCTCCTCGACAGCGACAGAACGTCAGTACCACATGCTTCAACTCGAGCAAACAGTCTGCTCACTCATTCATCTGCTCCTGCTGTTTCTCAGCTCCCGCTTAACGTTACAATGCAGCTGTTAGTTATGGGTAGGGACAGGCTGTGTTTGGTCCTGTGCCGTGGCTTCACCTCCTGACTTCATCTTGTCAAGATCTACTGGCAGCACCGGTGAGTGTGCCGTGTCTTTTTTTTGTTTTGTTTGTTCGTCTGGTAGATGTGGCTGTTAGATCTGATGTGAGATAGCCCGATCCAGCGAGCCATCTGGAGTCACGACGGGCCCATAAACTGCGACGGGTCGGCGCAGACGGCGACTCTTCTCGTTTACAGTTTATCAGACCGTTATGGCTGAAGACGGCTGATGCAGGCGGTTATCTATAAAACCGTTGGGAGTAAATGTGTGCACACGTCTCACAACGTGGATATCTTTGGCACTGTGCAAATTAATTCAATGTATCAACTGCCGCCATAAACGGTTAATCATTTGGACGCCTAAATGTGCACAAACATGACTATCAGCAACAGCTAGTCAGGTACGGCGGCGCGCTCATCATGCACATCTCTAACTTTAGAGGAAAACAAAATCTGTGTGCTAGTTAGTAAAATGAACATACCTTGTGGATGTGCCAGGTAGGAGAAATGTGTGGTGGAGGAAACGGGTATGGGGTTAAGGGCAGTTTGGGGCATGGGTGGCTGCGGACCCCCTGGAGGACCCTGGGTGGCCATCAGCATCATTGTGGGGTGCGGGGAGGCCGGGTGGTGAGACGGCACCATACCAGACTGCATATGGGCCTAGGTGTGAGGGAGAGTGTGTAAATGTGTGTGTGTGTGTGTGTGCGTGCGTGAGAGAGACAGCGAGAGCAAAAGTGTGACGGAAAGTGAGAATGACAGTGAGAGACAAACAGGGGGACAAGAAGCAAGATAATTAAAAAAAAAGATGAAACAGGCGGGCTTTCAAGGCCACGACATTCCCAGATCCTGCCTCTGCAGTGATGACCGGGGGGCAATTTTTGGGTGTAGAGGATGGAATAAAGCAGAAGGTGTAGCTTCCCTCTGGAAAACACAGATGATTAATAATCTCTGTTCAAACTAACCACAGAGAGACAGATGCAGAGTCACTGTAACAAAAGCCCTCTAAGGGATTTTGTGTTTCACACAACAGGTAATGACATTAATCCACTGTATGAATTGTTTTCTACCAACAAGTGTACATTCGTTGAACGGTTTTTGAGAGTGAGATAAGATCAATATTAGTCTCATGTTTGTGCATTCAGTATGGAGTCAGCAGCTAGCCTGGTTTCCCTCTAAAGCTCACAAATATGTCCACCAAAGAAGACACAAGAAATCATTTTTTTGTTTTCCAGAGTTATCCTCCACCCGTTATTGTCCTGAACACACAGATTGAACGAGAAACAAGTTTCCTCCTATAAATATTAAGGCGCTATCAATGTGGTGCTGCCTTATTTTGGCGTGCATATATAGATTAAATCTATAGCAACGTACAAAAATGTATTTTCCTTCTGAGGAAACTGAGGTCATTTGGTGCAAACACACGCATCCTGTTATTGATTTTCTGATTCATAATACTGTTAGTGTTAAACAGTATGGAATCAGTACATGCTACAGCTGAATCAAGCGTCTGACCCTCGATTTCTGAGCAGAAACGTAGCAGTCTAGCTTTAAGCTCAACAGAAAGAATGTTGTCTCTGGCTGCTAATATTACGTCAGACTCCTCGCATATTCTGTTTGAAGAATGTCAGCTTTTGCCATGAAACAGAAGATTTAGAGTTGCACAGGCTACAGTCTCACAAAAGAGTTTCGCAGTCCGTTCAGAGTTTAGTAGGGCTCAGTGTTCCTGTGTAAACTAAGCACTGAAAGTAAAAGTGAGTGATTAAATTGATTGCACTGTTGCAGCCACTCATTCGTAATGTTTGATGCAATACATGTTTGTAGTATTTGTTTTGTTGTTTGGCTGCATGGGGTTTTGTTAAGCATGTGAAACAGTGTACGCCTTGGGACGTGACACAAATTCCACAAAAACATTCTGATAATAAAGTGAAATCAAATCAAAACAAATAAAGCTCACTAATTAACATGTTGTATCTCAATTGTTTAATCCATGCACAAACAGAAATGTAAAAAATACAATTTGTGGTTTTAGAAGGAGTTAAGAGCTGGAAGTTTTTCTAAGTGAGTAATAGTCTGTACAGCCACAAAAGCACTAAATCTGAAGACTCGGGGAAGCTGCACACAGTCTCTTGGTACGAGTCTTTGTCAAGGAATAGTTTTACCACGTGTTGTCAGTTTTACATTTCTGTTCGTCTGGGTTTAAAGCGCAATACTTTTAACCCAGACGCAGGGATTGATACATCTTCTCATCTAACTCCCTGAAAAAAGCAAATCAGCATGTTTCCAAAAATTGTTAATTATTCCTTTAAAGACAGAGAAGGCTCAAACCTCCATGGTTACCCAAAGCATTTCTATTTTGCAATATGGATGTAATATGGTTTTTAATCAATGAAAAGGGTTCGTTTTCCCTCTGTATAGTACAGTGTGCCGCTGCACTAACAGCACTATCAACACCCAAAGATGACCCATTCATAAACTTAAACACCTGCTGGAACTGATCCCAGATTTCCACAGTTCCACATTTAAAACCCCGCACAGGAAACCCTGCCAATCAGATTACTTGGCTGGAGCTCCTGTGGTTGCCCAACAAGCTGAAAGCAGGTTGTGACCTACCTGCTGCACGTGTGCCATGTGGTTGTGGTTGTAGCCGTGCTGCACCTGCTGTGGGTGGATGTACACAGTCTGCTGGGCAGAGGGGAACGATGCCTGGGGAGACTGAGGGTTGGGCCCCGGGGTCATGGAGGGGGGCGTGGGGGCCAAGGCCGAGTACATCTGCTGCTGCGGCTGGTTGGCCAGGTGGAGGGCCTGGGCTGCCGCTGCCGCTGCGACACACACACAAAGAACACACAAATGGAAACACAACACTACTGTACACAACTGCTACAGCATTCAATGTCCCTGTGTACAGGGATCATGACAACACGGGCAGGAACAGCTTCCAAACCCTGCTCACCTGCTGCTGCCTGCGGGTGCTGTGGGTGCTGGACTGGGCTGGCAGCTGGGTGGCTAGGAGGACCTCCATGTTGTGGGGGACCACCCTGCTGGCCTTGGCCTGTAGGCGTGGCAGAGGGCTGGGGGTGCTGTGGGTGAGGGTGCAAGGTGGCGCTGGGGTGGGGGTACTGCTGAGGCATTGGCCCTGGAGACACTGTGAGAGGTGAGTCAAGCGTTAGTGAGGACGAGAAGTATTAAAAACAGTACACATAGCAGTGCCCACACACACACACACACACACACGGTGGGGCTGACGTACCATACATGGTGTGTGTCTGCTCTGGGTACTGTGTAGTTGAGGAAGAGACGAGGCTGGGTTGGCCGTGAGTAGGAGGCGCCATCATCCTGGTGCCGCTCTGCATTACCGGACTGAACACATGCTGCGCCTGGAGGACACACAAGGACAGACAGAAGATGGGCAACGTCAGCATTAGAGCCCGTGTGTGTGTAACCCAAATCATTTTAACAAAGTTTTGTCCTCGCCTAGGGCTGGGTACTTAATCTCAATCCCTTTTGTTTGACGACTTTAATGTAGCATCAAATATTGAAAACAGTCAAGCGCCTGTTCTGATAAGATCTCGTCCAATTTTTTGGATTAAATTGTGTAGTCAGTTTTATTAATGTTGTGGCGTGTAAACCTGAATGACATTTCAATCCCTTATGAACACACTGGTCATTATGTTACCCTGAAGCCAACCTCCTAACGGCCTCTGTGTTCTATCTCAGCCTGCGTGCAAACAGGTAACAGCACTTCAGGTATACGAGGCAGGTGCCTGCCGTCGGCTCCACGCATCAGAAGTGATCAAACACTGGCATCATGCTGGCACCCTGTCAAGGCGCTGGCCCGCAGGCATCTGTCAGACAAATGGCTGACTAGTGAACAGCTGGGAGAGGTAAAGACTGTCAGCACGAACTGATGGTGCCAGAGTAACTGTAATGGTTACACATGGCTCTTAATAGAGGAGCCTCCTGGGCGGAGCATTGCCGAGTAAGCTGCCCAAGGTTGTACTGTTCCGATACCGGTAGTGACGGAGTAAAACTTACCTGTGATTGGTAATGTGTCATCTGCTGGACCAGCGGCTGACTGGTGAACTGCTGCGGGCTGCAGGTGAAGTACTGGGCAGAGTAGGCAGGGCTCTGTGCTACAATAGGTGGTCCTGCTGCCGTGGCTGGGTGCATCATGGTGGGCGTGCCGGGCGGGTGGTGCTGGTCTGACCTCTGCTGGGGCATGTTGGGTACTGGAGGTTCATGTAGGGGAAGAAGTTTTGTTTAACATTCCTTAGAACTGAACAGAGTCATGGAGGAGTGAGGAAAAGTACTTCTGGTTTTGAAAGAGGTAAATTATTTACAGAACTGGCCCGACACTAAGACGACTGACAATTTCCAACCTTTCTTTGGAAACTTTGGAAACACAGACTCAGACACAGACTAGTCCTGAAGGGAAAATTTCCCCAAGATGACACTCATCCAACAAACGTTACTAATTTTTGAAGAAGTGAACTCTTCAGAAACAGAAATGTTTATAATGTGTATTTTATTTATTGTGTTACACTGCATATCATTTTCGCTCTGGGATAACAAAGTTTGTCTTTTTCAACTCCTCATCATGACATTGCCATGATTGGCAATAGCTGACTGCTTGATTATTCGGTAACCCGGTCTGCTTCTGCAGTAAAGACGTCAGGTGACACTATTTGTTTTCACTGTGGCAACAAGACATCTTAAATCCAGCCATCAAAAACTCTGATAGATTAAAAACTCTAGACTAACTCTAAAAGACACACAAAACTGACTTGAAGAAAGTCACTAGCCTAAAAAAGGTATGTCTATAAAAAACCAACAATGAAACTCTTTCCTAATGTAACATAACGTAACGACCAGTACTTGCAAATTGGCGGTTGCGAATACATAAAAGGCCCTAAAATAAAGACTCCAAACATAAGTTTAAGACAAAAATAGTCTTCTATTTTGGGCGAGTACAGTAATTTTTACCAACCAGATGTACTTAGTAAGCTTCAGAGAGAGAGAGAGAGAGAGAGAGAGAGAGAGAGAGAGAGAGAGAGAGAGAGAGAGAGAGAGAGAGAGAGAGAGAGAGAGAGAGAGAGAGAGAGAGAGAGAGAGAGAGAGAGAGAGAGGGGAAAAATGAGAGAAAGCAGTGGTTATTCTCACCTTTACCTGGTCTGTAGGGTTTAGATTGGCTGACTGTCATATGAGGCATCTGAACCTGGTACATAGCTGGAGACTAGAGTGAGGAAGGGAATGAGGGTGGCAGATGAAGAAAACAGGTTTATACTCAATCTTCTCAGGGCACTCCAGCATCATTTCTACAAAAATGAAAAACAAGCCCTTGACTAAAAACAGGTGAATTTTTGCTTTTTGTGTGGGACTAATCTTACTAACCGTCTGTGGGGCTGCACACCAACTATTCAGCTTTAAACTGTTGCATTAGTAGCTAACCCCTCACAAAATGCATAGAAAAATACATACGCCCATGTGACATTGTGGGAATTATCTCTTACCTGGGGCCACATGCATTTTCTATGCCTATCTATCATTGGGTAGAAAAAGGTGTTTTACATCTTTAACTATAACCCAGTGCTTGTCATCTTCCATTCCTTAACTCAGTAAAAGTATACACCATGCATTTCTATTACAAACAGTACTGTAGCAAAAACAAAGAGGCTTAAACTCCTATTAGCTCAAAGCCATTTGTTCGGTAAACAGATGAAGCCAATAGAAATAAGACTAAGTTATACGTCAATTTGGGATGACAGTTTAAAATGAATTGCAATAAGAAGTTGGCAAACCAACATCTGATGGCATTAATTCAACAAGCAAGCAAAACATCTCAGTACTGATTGGGCATAAAAAAAGAAAAGGATTTAAAAAATTCACAAACCTTCCATATTATGCTTTTCTAATGGAGCGAAAGAGAGAGGAGGAGGGGGAGAAAAGGAAAAGAGAACCACTCTTTAGTTGTTCACCAAGGTATTTTATCGTTTACAGGTGTCTGATGTTGGATCACCAAGTTTTTCTTAAAGCAACACAGGGAAAAATATAAATCTACGACTACAAATGTTAATAGCTTTCATCAAAAATATGATAATACCTTCAATAGTTAACCTTTGAGAGTGCTTAAAATGTTATTTTGACATCATATTGAAGACAAATTCCCTTTCTTTAAACATTTCTTGTTTAAGATTAATATCCAAAATATTATCTAAACATTTTTTAAATAATTCAGCAAAAATAATTCAGACAAATAACAGTGTCTGGAAGATGACAGAGGAAAGAAAATAATGAGGGATGACGAGGGATGTTCTGTATGTCAAGGCATATTAAGAAAACAAAATGAAAAAAAATTAGATGTATCCTTTTGAAATATACGGAAAGAAATATGGAGGAAAATAATGATAGTATGCATTAGAGATGAATCAAGGACAAGAAGAGGAAAGGAAAACAACAAATGAGGACAAACACAAGCAGACATGTTGGGAGACTTCATGGTGATGATTGTTAGGGATTTGTTTTAATGAACTCTGCATTTTATGCTGATTCAGTGTGATGCTCATGGTGATCTGTGCTCAACAGAAACAAACACATCTGTCTTCATACAGTACATTTCAGCATGCAGGTGTGTGTCTCACCTGTACTCCAGGACTGACTGGTGTGAGGGGATACATCTGGGGGAAGCAGACTGTCTGGCCGTACACAGTCGGGGGCTGCTGAACCACGATGGAGGGGCTGGGCTGGCCCTGAGGCCGGGGAGGCGTCGGGGTGTTGGCTGGTTTGGGCTGATGATGGAGCATATAAAGAGAGACAGAGACATACAAAATGAGTTAACGAACAGGGTCGGTTTGTATTATTTCAATTGTTTGTTCTTGCAGCAGCAGGACACACTGACCTGAGTATTGAACCTGGGTTTGAACTCATTGGCATTTGGGTTCAGGGTTGATTTTCTCACTTGACTGCAGGAGGGAAACAAACAGTGAAGAAATTAACATTTAAAAGATCAGTCCAGAACTATTATCAACAAGAAAACACATAAATTTTACCAGACTTATCCTTTAAAACTATGTACAGTGTCCCCTCAACTCACTCTTGTACTGCCTCCTTTTTCTCCTCCTTCTCTTCATGCTTGGGTCCACTGAATGTGGACGTGGCTGTCGTCTGAACTCCCTGTGATGTCACATCCAGCCCTGCCCTCTTCTGGTCTGGGGCTGACGGAGATGGGGACAGTGCAGCTGGGCTGCCAGGCTTACTGGTGTTTGTGGTGGTGGAGGATGGAGCAGGGGCACCACCGGGGGTGCCAGCAGCAATAACTACAACACCGTCTTCGGCGCCCTCCCGCCCCACTGTGGAGGCTTTGTCCAGGGGAAGGTCTTTAGGCTTGTCTGCTGAATCTCTGGGAGGCCTGGTCATCATCTGGTCGAAGGCAGGGTCTGAGTTTGAACTAGACTGCAACTGAAAGAGGGAAGATGAAAAGCAGCGTAAGAAGTGGCCCACACAAGCTCCAGTGCAGCCTTTGAAAGCGTGAGGTTGGTCATGTCAGATTTTCAGCATTTCTATACTGTACGAATGAAAGAGATACTTACCCTAAAATCTACACTAAATTTCTTTAAATTATCTATTTGTTTTCTGTGGTCTGGTGCCATAGAAGGGGGTCCTGTAAGGTGATTAGAGAGAGACATGAATGAGGTTTCAGTCATTTACCAGATAGACTCAGGTTCTGGAAATATCTATTTTTTTCAAGACAGCACAACAGCATAAATTATATTATGACATAAATAAATAACAGGTGAGAAACAGTTTTCTGAAGTGAATACTGCTGTCCAGTGTACCTTTACAGACTGGTCTGGTGATACTAGGTGAGCTGTCCAAGGGCTTGATATTCTCCTTGTTTGCCGTGGGGGATGTTTGTCTTGTCTCCTGGACACGACACTCTTTTGCTGTAAAGAACAGAAAAATAGTTGGTTTAGTAGGATTTGTGAACAGTGCTTCTGATAGTGACAGAACATTAACTAAAACATCAAATCTAAGTATACAAAAATCAGGTATTTCATATCATACTTAGCATTTCTTATTTCTTCAGCCAACCTCAGTGAAAGTGTGGGTTAAGCTTACCATCTCCTGATGGAGGGGCGACCATGTTGGGAGCGGGGCTAGCAGCAGTAGGGGAGGAAGCTGATGTTGGTGTAGCAGCAGTTTCCACAGGAGCTGTTCCTGTCTGGGGTGATGGAAGGGAGGAGGGGCCTGGGGAGGCTCCACCCATACTGTTCTGTCGGGGGGAGCGAGGTCTGTGAGCTGAGGAGGGGAAGAAGAAGTTAGACTTTGGTTACCACAAAATATAATGTCATAAGTTCCCCAACCAAATTCACTCATCTTGATTTACGGGCCAACATTTAAAAAAAAAAAAAAAAAAAAAAAAAAGGAAGGAACTATTCTACCTCCGCTAACCACAGAAGACCATGTCCCTCCAGAGGAGCTGCTCCTGGTTGGTGGAGTCACTGGGACTTCTCCAGGGGCATTGTGGGAAATTAAGTCCACCCCTGGAGGGACTCCAGCGGTCCGGCAGGGTGGCACTCTGTGAGCACGAGGCGTCCGCTGGGATTTTGGAGACATCCTGGGTGGACCTGTAGATGAAGGAAGATGGATGAAGACAGACAGAACTCCATAAACAGACAGCGGAGGTGAGGTAAGCACACTGAGCCGCCTGCGTTTCCTACCATCCCGCTGTGAAGGTTTCTCTTTAGAACTCATCTGTGTCTCACAAAAAGTTTTTAAAAACCCAAACCTCTGCACTGATTACATCTTAACCTAAGGTTTAAATATCACATCATACAGTAATGTTACTCTGGGCACATGCATGTTAGTGAAGAAACTGCAGATGATCCTGTGAAGTGATCAAACAACACACCACCACACCAAAACAAAGTGAAGTGAGAGATGAGAAATGGGGAAACGGAGGAAAGAAGGTGAGGTGGAAACCCGTATTTAAAGAATTCACTCTTTAGCAGAGTTTGTGCAGTTACACGTCTTACAGGTGACAGCCTCAGTACAAAACCGATCTTTGGCTAAACATTATTGAATATTTTGCCAATTCACTGTAAAAACATTTGAAAAGTATAGACATTTTTGGACAACATGACTTAATTATTTCAGTACTCCAGCTTATTGGATTTAACTTTAAACAAGTTTACAGTTTTAAGTGTGTTCGAGGGTGAATGTAGTAGGACTCGTCACCCTTTTTAAACTATGCCACCCCCCCAATTTTAGGACAGCGACAAAGAGCATCACTGTGGAAGATAGTGGTGAGTGTACAACCAAAGAAACACCTGCTGATGCTTTAAAATAATACATTAAACTTAAAGAGTAACTTAGTTCTCTTGTTTTTCACTGTCTTCCAGTGGTTGATGTTCTCACCTTGCTGCAATAATGTTTGGTTGTCATTACAGGTTCAACATATCACACTTCTGGCCAACAGTGATGCTGGGTGTCGGAGATGCAACAGACTTACAAACATTTAAGCAGAAAAGGTCAATGGCAGGATGGCAAAAAAGCTCAGTGGTAACTTAAGCTACTCTTCTTTTTGACTGCTCTATCGGAGAACATTTTTAAGAAACTGGTGCCTTTGGGTTTTCGGTGGCATAACTCTTGCTAAACAGAAAGCACAGCGCACACACCGTGGTGCACCCACATGCCAAGGTGAAACTGCCTGAGGCACTGACAAAGGATCAGCTTAGTGGCTTATTAAATCCTTGCAATTTCCATTTGTATGGAAATTGTAAATCCGACCCCAAATCAGTCTGAAGAAGCAAATTCACCTATTTGTGTTGTTTCACACTAGACCTGGGCAAATTTATTTTTGAAAGTAGCTTTCCTTATTGAATTTTTAATACACTTTTCAATATGAGTGGGAATTTCATGTCGATATTGAGCTCAATCCATCCACATTCAACTCATGCCTTTGCCCAGGTCTACTCCACACTGATGTGGGTACCTTCTGAAGACATGCGTTTGGGCAGAGTGGAGGCTGGCGACGTGGGCCCATGGTGGGAAAAGGAGGATGAGGAGGAGGGATAGGAGGGGTGGGATGAATGAGAGGGAGGTCTGGAAGGTCGAGAGGGGGGTCTGGAGGGCGGCCTGGTGGGCGTGGTCGCCCGAGGAGGCAGGGAGGAGGGGCCGGACTGGTAACGAGAGGGGGGGCGGGAGGAAGGAGACGGACAGGGTGAGGGCCAATGGGATGAACCTAAAAGAGGGAAGGACAAATGATCAAGGATGATAACCAGCAGATGACAACCAGTTAAAAGGGGGGGGAAACAAAGGCATAGCAGGAATAGAAACAAGGGGGAGATTAATAAACATGAGAAAAAATGGCAGGACAGGAATACAATGATTTATTTGCATAAGTAAAGTACCATAAATGCATAAAATTAATTAATTAACAGCAAAAACAAATATGAACATCCCAGAGACTCAGTTGAATAGTAGAAGATAACGGGGGGGGGTCTGTTTTCCAGTCACTATACTGACTGACTCATTCACCAACCAATGCATTTCTGTGCATTTCAGGAGTATTCTGTATACAGGATGTAGCAAGTAACACTACAGGTTTGTATGTGACGTATTAAACGTACCTCCGTTAACCACCCTCTGGTCGGCCCCGGAGCTCGGACTGTAGTCGTGAGGTCCTGGTCGAGGGGTTGAGGGTCCAGCAGAGCTCTGAGTCAGACGAGGTGAATTCTGACGTCCCGGCCCCCAAGACATCACTTCCCTGTTCCTCTGACCTGGAGGAATGTACTTGTTCTCCCTGCACACGCACACGCACACGCACACGCACACACACACACACACACACACACACACACACACACCGTAGTCAAAATAACAAAGGGGAGGAATTAATTCTACAAGTTATTACATTCAACTAAGTACTTCTCATCAGCCAAATGAGTGTGTTTTCTTTAATCACCAAGGAAGTCTTTGTTCCGGGAACAGCTGCTTCTCAAGCCTGTCCCTGATGCCTGCTAGCATTACTGTAAGTAGATATAGTACATGTACTTGTGCTCGATTTCTTGCACTTTAATGGTGATAGCTGGTGATAGTGAGATATGTGGTGTATTTAAAGATATATGGTATGTGCCATGCTGGAACATAGATCCTTCTCTTTCCTTTGTAAACTATCAGACATGCAATTAACATAGTACCTGTGGGAGACATCAGCACTCACACACAATAAATCATCACTTATATAAAATCCCACAACAGGAATGTACTGTATGTGTTGCGGTGTTGTGTTGTGCTGCTGTGTTTTAAAGCTGCTGGCATCTCAGCACACATCAAGAGCAAATTACCAGCAATGAGAACAAATGAAATTTTATAGGCACATGCTCGTTGTGTACACAATCTAGGATTACATAATTGCAAGGTCTGCACTGATACACACTCACAGGCACAAGAAGCATGTATTGGCTGAAAGTTTGTAGGTGTGTCCTGATCTCACCTGCTAAGTGTGTGAGTCTCCCTTTCCGCTCTTTCCCCTCTTTCCCCTCGCACCACAGCAGTATATTTCTCCTCCTCAGAGCGTTCATCGTTCTCCAGGGCCACACGGGCCTTGTATGTGGCACTGGCCTCTATCTCCTCTGCAAGCTGGGCAGCACGCGCTTCCCTCTTGAGGAACTCTTCTGAGTTGTCCCGCTCCAGGGGGACCCTGGGAAACAAGCTCAGGTCAGACAGGGGCAGCAGGGTGATGGAGTGACTAGGGAAGGCCTGATATCAAGTTTTTGCTTTTGTCATGTGAGGTCATAATAAAACAAAGTTAAAATAGTAATGCAGCATAGGTTAATGACCACATTTTACAAAAAATGTTTTCAGAAAACATAGTATATTTTAAATATATATTCTGTATTAGTAGAGTATGACATCAAGATTACTTATACGATTACTTATTGCTACAAAAGTGAACACATACTAACAGAACAAACACTCTCTCTCTCTGTAGGCATCGTTTTGTTCACACATGAACACAGAAACTTACGTATATGTGGACAGACTGCTGTCATATGTAGACAAGACTCCATACTTCTCCTCATTGTATTTGAACATGTCATTGGGGTCCCATCCGTTTGACTGATATAAAGAGAGAGAGGAGCAGGGAATAAGAGAATTTCACAAAAGGCCTATACAGAAATTATCAATGCTGTGGATCAGATGACAAAACCTCCGATAACTTCTTTCACTGTCATCACATGAAGGCCTGCATGGATTCCATTTTGTGTACACACAAGTACAGCATCAATGTGTTTGTATCGGTCTGCTTACCACATCTGTATCCAGAGACTCAAGGCTGTCAGAGTTGTGGGTCTCTCCTCCATCCCAGGGCTCTAGATCTTTCTCTTTATGCTCACCATTGATCCTACCGCTCACTGCTGCATCTGTGAAATTGTCTGCGGCACACACAAAGAATACATATTCATGTACAGCAGACTGCCGGGCACACACAGACACACAGACACACACACACACAGACACACACACACACACGCAGAAGCTCATGATGGTATACAGTCACATGACTGCACTCTCAGTGACTACGTTAACATGCACACCAATATTCCACTATTATTCTGAATATGACATTATCACGAATTTGATACGGGTTATGCAAACAGTATTTCCGTTAAGATTATTCCGAATTAGGCTTTATTCCAAATGTAGCATTTTCCAATTAAGACGTGGGATATGCTGACATTATTTGGGTTTTTGGAGCATTCTTTGGACATGTATACAGCATATTCGGTATGTGTGTCTCAACTGGGGTTTTCACTGCAGTTTGCGACACACGGCCACTTTACTGTTTACGGTCAGCTCAGTGCGTAGTAAACAAACCAACTAGCCAGCAGTCTGGGGGTAGAGATGCAGGCCCAAAAAGAAAAGCCCACATTTCCAGTCAGAAGGAGAAACACACCTACTTTTAAACATTTTGTGAGACTTTGATATCAACAGGTTTTTATGGCATAGCCGTAGAATGCACGTCATTGGCACGTTTTAACGTTAGTCGAAGTATGCACGGCTGCATGGAAACAGTGATAATAGTGGAATATTCATTTTCATTAGCCAGATAAACAGCTTAGTAGGAATAATTTAATTCTTGGAATAAGGGCAAAACCGTAATATTCTGTGCACGTAAACGTAATCACTGTTTATGCAGGGGAGCGCTTATGCCTCAGGAGCTTCTGCCAAAGGCTCTAAAAGCAAAGGTCTATATGGAAGTAGTCGTTGTCCACCAGGTACACCCACTCACACCCACTCACAAACAGACCTGGGCCAAACTGGATTGGGAATAAAATCCTTTCAAAAAAATTTGGCTATTGTTTGAGCTGGCCTTGGTAAAGCTAACAAGGATAAAGGGTTCTGGCAATGTGAGCAAGAATATGAAAACAGCCTTGAAAGGAAAGGGAAACTGTAAATCTGTAACAGAATGTGCTGACTTAATCAAAATTAAGGTTTTTTTTACCATGTGCCACAATATTTTCAGCTGGCTAACTTTCATCAGAAATGAAATGCAGGTATTACAGAGTGTCTACAATACCAGACTTTTGCCCCACTTCATTTATTAGAAATCACCATGGCAACATCTTGAAAGACAATATTCACAGGTATTAAAAGACAATTTGGGGCTGATGATAGTCCATACTTTGATGACCTTTCCCAATGATTAAGTAAACTAACAGAATACTTAGGTTAAGCAAACTAAAACTAAGGACAGGCATGCTCAAAGAAAACCCCAAATTATATTTGAGAGGAAAATCTCAAGTCAGCCCAAGTCTGCGCTGACAGTCTCAGAACTGGCACCAATGGACTATGTGTATAAGGCATATCAGCCACCTGGAGTTAAATAACTTAGTCATCTCAACTTATCCCACATAACAAAGTGCATTTAAGCGTTTCTGGCACAGAGTGACTTTAGAAATATTAGATTGGCACCATACAAAGAGTTGGGCTAACAGGCCTGAATTATATTTGTAGAGGTGGTTGGTATGCTCTATTCACACTGTCCATCAAGGGAAAAGTATATAAAATACATTTAAAAACATTTACAAATCAAATGTGGGAGAAGTGAGGTGAAAGGAAGCATGCATTTAGATTGCAGTCAATTACATGATCTGGGCTAAACCAAATTAAACATTCTGCCATAACTAAATTTTTAATATGATGCTCAGAAAGCAGATCAAGATGCTAGTGCTCGACATGAGATTTCAATCTGTTGCTTTTAATGGAATCGCACTCATAATGTTTATAATTTCCCTTTTTCCATCTAGCTCTAATTTGAATTTAGCTCTGGTCCAGTATGGTTTAGGAAAATAAAATAACTCTCTGAAAGATAAGTTTAACCAAAAATAATAATCATATCCTTCCTCTTTTAAGAGTGAGTTATTGCTGCAAGGGTGTCTCTTCTGGCTGGCTACGGACAGGCTCTAATTGTGCTTGGGGCTAAACCATAATACAATAGTTAGAACTATATACTAAAAGTTAAACTATAACTTTAAATGACAGATTAAAACTAAAACTACTAAACTGTTAAAAACTAATAAAATAAGTATTAATGTTAGTTTAAAACAAATAAAACAAGTATTATTAGGGTTAGTTTACTACATTAAACAACTTACACAATTAGTTGTATATCTCTCACACATCTTTAAAATTCCTCATAGTAAGCATAAGGTCATATGTATAATGTCCAAGGCCATAGCCAAGATAGGCTTCAGTTTTGAGCCTCAGCTGATCTCTCAAGTAAAAGCGTAATTAAACAGCATATGATACAGCAAGTGGCAACTCTTCCACCGAAAGCAACAGCCAATCTAAAGATAACAAATGATTTGGTGAAAAGATATACATATTTTTAAAGGTACATGAAAGCAGTGATCCCCAAATTCTATATTCTTATTGGGTTTAAAATGCAGCAATAGGTGGCAACAGATCAGGCTCAAGCCTTGGAGATACACAGATTTGTTTGAGTGCATTACAGAGATGTGCGAGAGGAGAAAACATATATTACCTGTGTCAGAGGAGACTAGACCATTGGAGGGGAGAGACAGACAGATGACAGAGAGTCAAAAGATGGACTGACAGATAAAATGACTGACTGGCGATCACACCAACAATTGACTCCCTATCTAGATGCAAGTTTTAAAAGGGAAATTCTGTTTCCTTTTTTTTTTTTTTTTTTTAAACATGAGTGAGGTTTTCATAGCTTTAGTCAAGCCATGTCTAGCAGTCTCCCCACATTCCCTTATTTCAGATATTACGTTGGTGAAAAACACATGAGATCACTAACATTAGCAATGCTGCTTTAGATGTTTTACTTTCCTGCAAAACATTGTGAAATTTCCAGTCAGTCCACAGTTGTTCAATTTGACAAGGTAACAATTTGATTTTAGAAGTGGCACCAGTGCAGTACCATCTCTTCAAATCATGGGGTGAAACCCTCATGTTTTCACCTGTACATTTTTCAGAAAATAAAATAAAACCCTCCCACAAATCACTATCTTTCAAAGGAGGACTGTACGAATCAAGATGAATTAGATGAAGAAGACTCATTCAGCCTTTATTGAGTGTCCTTGCTGCGCCAGGGCAACCTTCGGACCAATCAATAGATCACAGTCTTCAATGACTGGCCACTCAAAGCAGACACACAAGATTTAACTCATGGCAAAGCCTCTGTGACATCAATGTAGTGAATATAGACTGAAAGTGATCAATACGCTGTGTGTATGCGCTGTTGCATTATGTACCTAGATAATATTTGTCAACACAAATGCCCTCAGTACCTTTCCTGGCGAAATTCAGGTCAACATCTTTGAAGGTCACCACTACGACATCTGAAGCCTTGAAAATGATGCTCTCCACAATATCCTCTTTCCTGGGGGCTATGCTCGGCTCTGGGCACTTTCTGTGGGCTGCATCCAACACCATGTCACACTGAGGGAGAAAGTTATGTTAAACTGGATTAAAGGGGAATTCGAAATACAGCAAAAGCATAAACTATCTAGAGAAGATATGAGGAACCATGGGACACGGAGGACTGAGACCATGTGTTGTTTCATCCCAATCATACACCCCAGTAGCAGGACAGACAAAAAATGTATTGCTAACAATTTTAATAATTAATCAATCTTTTAAATGTATTATGCAAAATTGGCAAACATTATCTGGTTCGAGCTTCTCAAAAAAGGATTTGGTCTATGTTATATCGTTCATTTCAGACTGTTGGGTCAAGCAATTTGAAGAGGTCACCTTGGACTCTGGAAAATTGTGGAAGACTTCTTTCACTACATTTTATCCATTAAAAAATTATGCAATCAATCAAAAAAAAGTGATAGATTAATGGATAATGAATATAATCATCATGAGCACAGCCAGGGAAAAGAGGACCTAATAAATTATATCCCTTTGTGTGTTGGATTGGAATGAAAACCTGCCATCTTGCCCCAGCATGGCACTTCTACATGACTGCCTAAAGCTGAACTGCAGAAAATCCTCTTTAGGTTTTTTCGGTTGACAGCATGTATAAATGTAAGTTTGACTGACATCAATTAATTGAGTTCTGCTTATTTAATGATATCCACGCCAGATGGAGGAGCTTGTGAGTTGCAGTGGAGGCAAACACGACCTCCAATTTCCTAAAAAAAAAAAAGAAATTATACTACAACTAGTATAAAACTATGGTAGAAGATTGAAAACACAAGCCCTGCAACCAAACATTACATTGTTGACTGGAAACGGTGTACACGGGGGTAGGAATACAGCTGTGTGAATATTTCAGCATGTTTGACTGTTCAGCTTGCACACATTGTGGTAATAAAAGCCAAATGTGATGCTTTGTTTTGGTCTCAAAACAAAGTGGTGTGTTTGCCTGTGCAAGCACACCAAATTCAATTTCTTCTGGAGTATCATGCCAGCTTTACTCAGATTTCAGTCACACAACCTCATAAAAGGAGTTTTTGGGAGATATAACATTTATAAATATCAACCCTGCTGTTAGGTGGGAAAACAGGGCATAATGTATGTTACTGACCTCCCATCGAGTTAAAGCCTAGCTCTGCCAAATGAACTGGACAGAAACTTCTACCACTGTTCAGGTTAAGCTTTTCATTTGTGCAAAATGATATTTGCCCCACAGGAGAAAGATCGGGGAATACTTCAACCTAAAAGGGAAGATGAAGGGCCACATACCTCTCCTCCATAAAAGGAAAGATGGAAAAGACGATCTTTGTCTAAGCCACCTCAGGGGTGAAGCTGCTATTGAGTGCTGGCTGGGCACTAGCTTCCCAACACAGTTAACCTTAATCATCAGTACTGCTGCTGAGGAAATCACAGATCCAGCTCCTTACTAGCACCTATAAATAACATCACGTTATGTGTGATCCTTACCTCTGGACCGTATGTCTTAAATACTCCTTCATAGACTGCTCCGTTTTTCACTTTCAGCTCACACTTGGCCCCCTATGAACAAAAAGGCCTATCATTATTCACTGTATGTAACAATATCTCATTCAATAATGTGTCAATGTCAATTTACACATTCAAAACAACCATCTGCTGTGAAATAGATAAATGATTGATCAATCTCTGCTTTGTTTATGCAACCAGCTGTCTCTACAAATCACACAGGCTTTGTTTATAGCAGCGTAGACATTTTGAAGAAACAGCATGTGGTGAAAGACAGGCTGCAGTACATACTGCTGTTACAAATTAATTTACAGTAAGCATGATTCAAATGGTTGTTTCAGACAAGGTTTGTTTGTAACTGTGCTTAAATCTCTATTTGCTATTGTTATTACACAGAAGACAAAATTCAGAAGGACATACTAGACATATCTGGAACATCATATCAAAAACATACCACCACTGAAGTCAAGACATGGACCATCCTCATATTTGCATATACACCATTGAAAATTACCTAAAGAAAAAACACAGTTAACTTCTGATGTTCCCCATTTGCAAAGACAGTGACACCTAACCCTAATCCCATTCATAATGCATAACTATAAGACACAGATGTCCAACCACTGGATTTAAGTTTCCTCTAGGGTCTATTCTGTCAAATTGCATGCCTTACAAAAACATGAGACTGTACTCAAATGACTCTGCATAGAATGAACAAGAAGAAGCCCTTCTTTAATAAAATACAGCACGAGGTATGACGAACTTATAATGATGCATGCCTGTGTAACATGACAGCCATTTTCCACTGACTTATGAGAGTTCACCGGTTACTTACTGCTGCAGGACCTTTACCACTGTGTCTTCCCCTGAAAGAAAAAAAATGGCATTGTTGTCAAATTTGCCAACATCATTGGCACTGAAGTTCTGGCTAGCAAATCGCTCTCTGATGGGGGCAACTGTATGACAGAATGATATAAATTTCAGGAGGTGGAAATCTCTAAGATGAACTGCTGCTGCACACACTAAAGGGGAATCCCAAAAACCCTCATCAGTATGGATTACCCAATTTAATCTACATTAAAATGTCTTGCGAATGCAAAATTGATTGAATGCAATTTAGGTTCTGAACTTTCCCACGGATGTCATGGTATTTTGCTGGTTGAAATAATGTTTGAGGGGCTGCCAGCCAAATGCTCAGTAGCCTACATATTTTCCAAGCATGTCCTAAAATGCACCTTGTTCAGCAGCTGGCACATGGCCAAGCATCCACACTTGTTTCAATGTAGGGAATGGCCACTACATCCTGGCAAGATTTTATTATACCCCTTGTAGTAAATGAGTAATATGCTCACCTAAACACACTATTTCCCACAATATTAAAAACAGAAGCAATCCAAGCCTTTTTGAACTGAAATAGGCTTGTTTAGTGTCCAACTTGTCCAATTTTATTTTACAGTATCTTCGCAAGGCCCCAATGGATGAAAACTACGCAATGAATGGGTCGCACTGTCCTAGTGACCGGTGAATAGAAGCCTGGCTACATTTACACCACCAAAATTCACCATACGCATGCAGCTCCTGCACCCATAGTTTGTACTAGCCCTTATCTAGGGACGACCTGCACAGAAATGTCATGCTTCAAGGACACTATATCACACGAGCAGCAACGGCAACGTCAAGGTTGAAAGTCCGCCGGTCTATAATTCCCCCTGCTCCTCCTCACCCCCCGTCTCCACACCCGCCCCTTTTCCTCCGTGCGCCCACACGGTTTATATCAATTTCTTGGCAAACCCGTTGCAGCAACGTTGCGGTAACGTACCGAGCGAAACGCCGACTCAAATGGAAACAAACACAGCTGCTCGATCGCGGTCTCGCGGGTCGAGAGGTCGCCAGGCTGTCCCGTTAAGCACGCCGTTATAAGACTGAATGAGGCAAGTGCGCTGAATAACAAGCGCGGGGCTGTCAAACGGCTAATTAACGCGAGCTAAACGGACTCCCGAGCCGATCGCCAACTGAGATCAGCGAGCTGGCGAGCAGCGTCCCCGATCACATGTGGTGGAAGGACGTGTCGGTCCATCATCACAAAAAAAATCAACAAAAAAAAAAATGTCCAAATCACGCCAGAGAGCAGATGCCGTGTTTTATCTGACGCGCACGAGGAGGGGGGACGTCACGTCGAAGTTGCAACATTCCTGGAGCGAGGCCTCGCGCGAGCCACACCGCATAACGTTACGCGGGGCGACCAGCGCGCCGCAAGGCCCCGCACACCGTCCAGCACTCACGTACTGGGCTTTTTGGACCCGTTAACGGGAGTGTCATCTCCCCGAACCGCCCCGGTTGGAAGCGACTGTGTCAAAGCACCGCCGACCGGGCCAGAGTTAACGCCGGCTGCGGTGTTTTTTCATTTTATTTCGCCGAGTTAACGTTTTTTTAATAATAAAAAAAAAAAAAAAAAAAAAAAAAAAAATTTTGCACAGACCTGCCCAGATTCTGCCTTCCCCCGCCGCTTCCTCCGGCACCGGAGGCGGCGGCACCAGCGTTGCTGCCGCCGCCGGGCTTGCTGCGATTTCCACCGGCCTTCATTGACATGGTGATCCCATAAAAGACAGTGTCCCAAAACGACCAGCTTCGCGCCGCAATCTCCTGACGACGGGGGGGACGGGTGTGTGTGGCTGTGCGGCGGCTAGCAGGCGGGCTAGCAGGCGGGCTAATGTCAACGTGCTTCTCAATGGAGATGCTATGCTAAGAGGCTAGCTGGCTAACCGTCGCTGGCTAAATTAGCAATCTGTACAATTCCTATTAAAACAGGGGAAAAAATGATGTTTAAAAAAGACAACAGGCGTCGGTCACTCTTCCGAAAGAAACATGGGTGTTACACCTCTTGTCAGTCTGTTGCGTAATCCTAACAAAATTTTTCGATTATCTCAAAATAGGGTTTACAGCTATCTCGGGTTCTTTCCGTTGCTAACAGCGAAAAGACCAAAACAGTCTGAAAGGGGACAAAAAACTGCGGAGGGATATATGAGAGGCGTAACGGCTCACACCATGTAACCAAGTGTTCCCGCACTGTGTCCTTTCACAGGCATCAGTGTGCAAAAAAAAAAAAAAAAAAGACAAATGTGTTTAATGTTTAATCCAGTACGCCGAAAGAAACACATAGATGCTGGTTTGTTTAAAAAAAAAAATAGCGCACATGCAAGAGAGGCACTATTTTCAGGAAGTCCGTGAATCCTCAATGGCTGTTTTGTGGCATCCACGTGAGCCGGCGAACATGCAGTACTACACACCGGCGCACACGCATAGAAACACGTTATCTACACACTGCCTGTGTGTGCACATTGGTGGCAACTCAACTCACACGTTATAAAATGACAGCTCACAATTAACCTGACGAAGATGACACTTTCTTTAAGGCATGACCCCGACAATCCTGATAAATACGGTAGAGATACAGGGAGTTGGTTGCGCAGGTGCCTTATATTTATTAACAAAATACTCATTGATTCCGTCTATACGAGATAAAAGGTTGTGCAGCGTTGTAGATGCCATTTAAACACATGTATGTATGTATGCCCAATACATTTATTCCCAAAACATGCAACATGTGAAGCTCATGATATGATCGATTTTAACACTATATTATGTAATTTAATCTCAATAATTTAAAAATCCCTTTTATTTTACCTTATTTTATCTTGTGTCTATGTTGTGGTTTTTATTTATATCAATATGTCTGCTTGTTTTTTTTAATTATATTTATAAATAGAATAGATAATACAACAAAAAAATATAGGCTACACAAAGACTATAAACCCTAGAATAGCTCGGACTTCGAAATTCCATTTTTTCTTAATTACATATTAATCTTAATTGTCCTGTAAGGATATTATTGACCAGCTCAGATGGGATTCAAATGTGATTCATTATTGATTTTTGTCCCCCTCCTGTGGACAAAATGAAGTGGACTAATAAATAGAAACACATCAATATAATGTCCAATACAATGCCACTGCCAACTATCTTAAAAATAAGCGTATAGTTCAATAAATAGGCTAAATCTTTTTAACACAATGTCAACAAAAACTAAATATAAGATTCACAAAGATGGGATTTTGATGGGAAATAAGGCTGTTGGATTGGATGGTAGGCTACAGGTGTACCTAAAAAGTGGTCAGTGTTCACTTCAGATGTTCACGAATAGAAAGACAGTATAGGCAGATTTTCCATCTGTGCCCCCACGAGTAAAAGTGGTCTCTTGAATGCCTCTATGGTAAAACATGATAAAATGCCCTTTGAAAATGGGATATGCCAAATAGTATAGTGCCATATAGGCTGCCCGACATGCTAGAAAATTATTTTGCCTCTACGTGCCTTTAAAAGTTGTGTTTTTATTACAGAGCTGTAATAGTTATTCATTTAAATCTGAATCAATAAAACAATTGTAATCTTAAGGGTTTTGATCTGTTTCACCATAAATGCATCACGCCTTTCTGTTTGCTTGTATTTTTGTATAAAAAATTAGGCTACTTTTTAATCACAACTTTACCCCACATATGACACATATCTGAAATAAATCCCAGTATTATGAGGAATGGATGAAGAGGAATATCTGGCCTGTTATGCACATTTTAAATGACACAGGCATGTTCTTTCTTTTGAGAACTTCTGTTCTGAATATAATTTCCATTGTAATAAAAAACAAATCAACCCTGTTTTGAAAGCAATTCCAACTGAACTCCTAATGTTGGTCAGGAATCTTTTTGCAGGCAAGTCAATGGTCTTAACATCAATGAAAGTAAAATTCCAGATAAAATTATTTGAGGGTGCCTCACATCAGATTTATTTTCTGGCCTTTCAAAGTAATTTCAAAATAATTTATTGAAATTCACTGAATTCCCCATTAAAAAGTTACGTACAAACTACATTCAATACCCCATTCCTCCAAAAGTGAATAAAATGCATTTCAAATTGTTATGTACACCTGCTATGAATTACTTCATATAAAATTTACTTTAAAAAATTCATTCTCTTTTTTGTAAAAGTGATATATAGAAATAGCAGACCACTTATTATTCAACTTCACATACACTAAAACATTTTTGGGATGACTTTGTCCTACATGATTAGTTAGAAACTAATATATTTCGTTTAGCAATCTTTTCATTTTTGGTTCTATTCTCAATAATCAAGATGCTGAACTTTTGATCAACTGTTTTCTTCTACTGGGAAAATGTTTCATTCATACAACAAGATTCCTTTCGACACTTCATCGCCCAAAGAGATCTGTTCACCTTCTTTGCTGCACTGAACTTTATAGAAAAGGAAAAAATGCAGTAAGACTTTACAAATGGCATTATTCATTTATTTTAATATAATTTGTGTCTGTTGTGTGTTCAATATTTCAATACTGTATTTCAAGACACGTTTGCCTTACTGTTTGTACATAAAGCAAATTGTTAATAAAGTTTATGTTTAAATAAGGGAACCGGGACCTAATAAGGACCCATCAGAGTCCGGCCCATGGATAAAAAAAAATTAAAACAGCTCAGTTAAAAACAGTTCTGACGAAAACATCCCTAGCAGGCATGAAATACGAACATTTACGGGCAGAACAAAACGATACACCTCCACACATTTCCCAAATTTACAAAACGTGTGGATGATTTTTCGTCAGGCGGTCTCCGCGGACCGCTACTGCGTAGTGCCGACTCGGGCTGTGTGTTTTCCCACTGACAAGAAGCTACGGGATTAGCAAAATAGTCCAGAGTGCATCTCCCTGGTCACCTCTAAAAACACTCTCCATTAACCCTCCCCGCCGCGGAGACCGTCTCATTGTTCCGTACGAGCGCTGTTTTTGGCGTCGCCGTCCCCCGGGAGACTGTTAACCTCCTCGGATATGTGTGACTTAACGTAACGGAAAACCAACTTGCCACCGGAGCTAACTCGCTAAGCGCGTTAGCGGACTCGGCTCGGCTCGGCTCGGCTCGACGACACAACAGGCTCCCCTGCTTTCAGGGAACACGGTGTGCCCGTCGTGTCGGATCCACCCGGCGCTCGCCGAAGACCGTATCCGCGGCGTGTCTTATCCTTTCGCGGTTGCCTCCGTCGTGTAATCGCACGACTCGCACTCGGGCAACTCAACCGCCATTGAACCGGTCCCCGGAGCCCTCGCAGCGTTAGCGGAGCTCTGCTCTCATTTCGCTGGCTAAAAATACACCGCTCTGTGCTGTCTCCCCCCCACCACCACCACCTCCACCCCTCCAAAAAAAAAAGTGGTGGGCTAGTCCACATTGGATTTGGCTTTTTCTGGTCACCTTGCCCGGTGTTTGGCACTCTACATGGTCACTACAGCGAGTTTAAGGCGACTTGAAGAGCGAGTCGGACCCCGGGGCTGCGAGCCGAGCTGGCCTGATCCAACGCTTCGTCGCGCCGGCTGGTGGGCTTCACGTCTCCAAGTGAACGAAACTCGGGTTTGGCTGATCGGCGGCCGAATATCATTTTGCCCCAATGGCCTTTTCCTGGCATTAGTGGTAATATAGCGAGCCTCGGTGCATCCCAGGGTTGCGAGACCGAAACTTTGCAAAGGTCAGAGGGAAAAAAAAAACGCGTTGTTTTCCACGGTCGACTGTCTGAGATTGGCGAGGCAGACTTCATCTGTCCGACAGCGGAGCACCATGTCGGAGGATAACAACGCAGACAAGTTCATCAAGGTAAGTCCAACACAATCAAGTGGGAAAAATGCAAATAGACATTGTAGTCGTTTTCACCTCTGTTGTTGTAATCGCTTAATGACGTGCGAATTAAACAAGTGAAGCTGTAACACTTTGCACTGATGGTGGAAATGTTGTTATCTACTCTATAAATCTATTTAATCGTTGGGATTGGAGAATATTGCGGAAGGAAAAGTGGATGTCTGTCAGCTGCAGGCTGATTTGACCTACTTCATTTGTTTTATATTTGCATTGGTGTCTCCAACAGGATCTCAATTGCCTATTGCTCTAGTAATGATTCCAGTGAAGACTGCACTTAAAAAGTACACTTGGACTTTGTTGTGTGACACTGTTAAAGATCGGTATATCACATGGCATCCCTTGACTGGACAAGGTTTCTTTGTGTAGCTTACAAATAGAAATGTGAATCTTGGGGGAAAAAAAAGTGTTATGTGGATTTTAGCCGTGATAAACACTGTGAAGCTTGGATCTAACTACCCTGGTCATGGTCATCAACCAGCAACATTTCTGTACACCTGACTCTGGGATTTGTTCCTGGCCTGCTCCCCTCAATGTGTCACTGCCCGGGCATCTCTGACAGCAGTAAAATGTGATCTCGAGTGGTCCTGGCCGCCAGTGTCACGATTGGGTCACAATGTGCCTAATGCTGGGTTGACTGGGGGGCGGCACTGAGAACTGGAACACACACTGGGTGTCCACTAGGGCTCTTATCATGAAGAAAGATTAGTGGGTTTGCAAGTTAACTTTGGGCTTAACCCAGGCTCTCTGGTATCCAGGCCCTGGTGCAGTACTAATCAAGACGTCATCATGGTAACCTATGCTGCACGGCTGTGTGTAAACAACAGCGTGTAGTGGTGTAGTTTTTGCCTGACCTGGTTCCACAGGCCTTGTATTAAATATATTGCTCCTGATCTATTAATGGTGCTTGTGGTTGGCTTGTATTTACAAACCCTACCTCTTCCATGTGAACTTGTTCATAACTGGATTGGAAAACCTGGAATTAACAGAACCAATATGTAACCAGCACTTTGCTGCAGGAGGCATTATGGTGCCTGTTGGCTGTGACACACACTTAAACTCATTGTGCTGGCCAAGACCAATATATTCTCAGGAAAGGAGAAAAGGGAATAATTTAATCATTTTCTAATCTTAAATTTACAGCGGTTGTCTCCCAATGCTTCCCTCTTTCACGGGTAGCATCTCATCCTGCTTTTATAATCCTTTTCTAGGCTGCAGTGGCTAAACATATGTGCTTTAAGAATAATCTGTGTCAAGGATTAGCCCTATTGTGAAACTAGACAGCTGATAATGGATAGGATATAGGAGAATTTTGTTTAAAAATCATGTGAAAAGTCTATAAGAGATTAACCGTAGTTTCAGTTGATATTCTTGATACTGACAATAATGAGAATAGTTTTACTTGTGCAGATTTCTCTCACGGGGGTGGTTAGCAGTGGGCTGTTGTACTGAATGACAGAAGCTAGGCTGAATGAATTAATTTATTTGATGATTAAAAAACGCATATATACACTGCATTGCAGTCATTACATACTCTACAAAATCACTGAGGATGAAGACACAATAAAGCCCAAAGGCTTATTTCCATTGTGGTCCTCCAGTACAACATTTCACACACACAAAATAACAAAGCAACGACAAAACACAAACAAAAACAATTCAGTCAACTTATAAAATAGCAGACGGCGGGGTTGCTATGTCAATATGCTCTTGTTTTTGCTAATAACCGTGTAAAGTAAAGGGGATTCATAAACTTAATCCTGGGATTCTAAAGCATACCAGTTCTGCACAAAAGTTGTCTCTTTTTTTTTCCTTTTCAAACATCTGATATGTTGTTTGGTGTGGTTTCTCTTCCAACAGGAGACATCCATTCTAGACGAGTACAACATAAACTGGACGCAGAAGTTGGGAGCCGGCATCAGTGGACCTGTCAGGTGAGTGTGAGAAAGAGTGCGTTAAGAAGTATTTCTCTCCATGGTCTTTCTCCGGTATCTAAATACGATATTTTCTACTGATTTAATTTTGTTTCTGCTGCATGAGATTGATGTCAAACTGTTGCTGCTGAGCCAGGATTACATAGAAAGGACTCAAAATATTTGTTTTAACTAGAACAGGACAAGCAGAATTGAATAACCAGGAGACATCATCTTGGCATCTGTTTGTGATTGGGAAATCACCTTAAATTGTCTCGTTAATGTTCATGGAAACGGGTAATCATATACGAGCTGTCATTTTCAACTGGGATTGTTTAGGATTGCAGAAATCGTACCGGGATAAATCTGACATGCTGGGTTAAGCCAAGCTGTGAGAGCCAGAGCCTGTGTCAATTGAGACTGCTTCCTAGTTTTGTTTAGATCTGAAAATAGTGTATCGTGACTCAGAATGTTTTAAAGTGCCATGATAGGATTAAAGAGAGATAAATATTGATATATTGCCCAGCACTTGCAGTGCATCACTAAACCATGCGAGTGAGTGCTGCTGTAGAGTGCATAAAATGTGGTTGCAGTCACACTTTTGGCACACCAACTGCTGGATTCAAGTATAATGTCAGGGCAGATGTAGATTATTTGTTAACTGGCCTGTCAAATGGACAAACTTTGCGATTGCCACATGTTTCTAAACTTTGCCGCTTATTACTTCTCCTGTGGTTTTATTGCACCGCCTTCACTGTGGCACCAATTCACCCGCACAGTGTGACTTTATCCATGACACATTAACACATATTGAGAATATGAAAGGGCCAGATGCTTGTCACTTGGCTGGGCATTAACAGACTGGACCAACTACTAGTGTGTAACACCATCACCACTCGTGGCTTAATATGGAGATGGTTGGCACCGGCACCATTTTTGTTGTAGTTGGGGGTGGCTCATTTGGCTCAGACACAATCCATGTAGCTGCAGCATCCTGGGCTTGAATCCATCCCAAAACGTTTGTCCCTCACATCCTCGAATGGAAAGATCTTAGCCTGTTTTTGAAAGTCTTCTTATGCAAATGAAAACATGTTGTAAAACGTGTATTTATGTCTAATTCCTCGGTTTTGGCAGATTTTAGTCGACATGCTATAGATTCAACTTTATGCAAAGCAACTAACCTTTTGAGAAGCTCACATCTAATAGTGGATGCTTGTGGATGCACGAGGGATCAGTGATAAAACTCAGCAGCTTTCTTTATCTGTGCACTCCCGTCAGCATTCTTCTTTCTAATCTTTTCCATTCTAACACATGGGGAGTAATATATGGCAGGAAAGCACATATTTCTGGAATACTAACAATAAGCAGCAAAGACTTTTAAGCTTTTTTACGTTCATCCCATTAGGAAACATCTTTAAGTCATGAGGTGAATTTGTGCTAGAGATGTCACTCTGCATTGGCCTGCAACCTGAATCAGTATCTGTTATACTCAGACATGAGATAGTTGCATTATTCATCTCCTTTTTAAATGACTTGTGCATCAGTATTCTACACCCACCTTGTGGGTCAACAATGTTGATCTCTGCCCTCATCGCCTCAGCTATCTCTGGTTAATCTTTTCATAGGAATAACTATTGTTTATCTGTGGATTTATCAGTGGCTGCAAAACGTTACAGAGAGGCAGTGGCTGCTCAAACAGCTTACTAAGTCTGTTTATGCTGTGCAGTTTCTTCTGTGCAAGTCTAGCTGCCCTGCTGATTCCTGCTAGATACAGGCTGTGATATATCAGTGTGTGTCACTTATTCCTCCTTTTCTGCACACTCATTCTGCACTTTGAAGCTATCATGGATCAACTGAGAGCAACCTGTTATTTCCTATTTATCGTATGTATTTTTTGGCCTCAAGTGGCAAGAATACTTAGAAATTGACTCATCAGCCCTCCATGTAAACACACTCTTAAACTCAGATTCATGGTGTACTCGCTTTCTTCCTGGGCAACATTTACTTATCCTGTCTCTTCTTTTTCCAACTCTGTATTTCACTCTGAGTCATGGAGACCTTTGCCTAATACAAATCTTTTTGGATTCTCCTGCAAACCCCCCACTCACCTCTTTCCATCTTATAACACGTTCATGTATTTTACTGTAACAGCCCCCCTCTGTCTAACTCTGTGATTCATTAGGTAGGTATTGCTTTCCAGTGAAGTGAACTTTGGCCGAGGCAGAATGTTTCTCGCAGTAATGCTTTAATAGTGTAATCTGAGTTTAAGGCCCAGAGGTTGCTATTTAAAGTGAATATTCGAGTCCTTGCTGCTTAGAGGATGGAGAAAGGAGTTAAAAGACTTTTCACAAAATTATATGTACTGTATATCCCTGTTGCCCATATATTCATCTGTTTTCTGCTGCAATCTTAAAATATAGTTCAACTGGATGTATTCATTCAAACCTCTTTCAACATTGAATATGAATATATTAAGAATAATGACACACTCACATGGCTTTCTTTGTTTTTAGTCTCATTACAATCTCATTACAAAGATGCAGACAAGATTCCTATTTCCCATAACAAACTGGGATGTTGACAAAATACTGCTCCTAACTCTAGCTAGTCAGCTGATGTCTTGTCTCTGTGTTTTTATCAGGCCAAATTTAACTTGCACTGCACATATTACCTAAACTTTAAGAAGGGTGCAAATGTCTACACCAGTAGAACCATATTCAGGCACATAGAAATTGACAATAAAAAGCTAGTTAAATAAAAATAGGAATGAAGCCCTAAACATGCACAAACATCCTTCAAACTATAGTATGGCCGATAAACCGCATTGTGGGTCTCACCTTGTAACCAAGAAAGGTACCATTCATTTCACATTTCACAGAGAAAAAAGTGACACTACTCGGCTGACAAATACACTGATACTGATATAACTCTAACACGCTAATATTGCCCGATTACACTCTGTTCAAAGCCACAGAAAGATAATAAATACCAATTTTGTGGAAATGTGTATAAACTAGAACATTGTCCTCTGATGGAATGATGCAGCCATAAAAACATGATGTCTTTAATCTAAATATTTTACTCCTAAATATCTTATGGCTTTGATGAAGAGTTTTAGCAAGCTGATACCGAATATACATGATACTGTCAGTGTCGATTTAATGGATTTTAACAACTTTAAAGGTACTGAAGGGGAAAAATTGACAAAACTGTGCGGTACGAGGTTAAAGGATTTCTTGCCCAAACTTTATACGGCTAAATATTGGTACCAGCTGTGTTTTGTGTTTGTGGAGACTGATATTTCATTCAACATGTGATGTCCTCCAAATGTGTGGTTGTGGGCTACATAAATAAAATTGACTTGACAGTGATAGTATTTCTTTATCATACAAACAAGATTGGTGGCAAAATGTGTGGTTGTTTATTTTAAATACAGACAGTGATTACATTTTGAAAACAATGATTTAGAACATATTACTTAAATAAGCCCAACATCGATAAACAAACAAACAGAGCAACTGAAAATAAGAAAAGCCCTGCATGACTACAGAAACTACCTTATTGATTCTTTGCATACTTGATCACATCTGTGATAAAGATCGGGTTATCATGTTGACTGAGATGTTTGTTGGCCCTTGTTTTCTTCCTGTTCAGAGTTTGTGTGAAGAAGTCAACTCAGGAACGCCTGGCTCTGAAGATCCTCATTGATCGCCCCAAGGCCAGAAATGAGGTCAGAGGAAACACTGTTGCGGTCGTGATTAATGCCTATTGTCTTTGGCTATATCAATATGCCTTGTCCTGCCTGCCTGCCTGTTATCAGTCTTTATTAATTCCTGTTTTTCTTTCCTCGTCAATCTGTCTCCCGTGCTTTTTTTCTGTCTGTTCGTATAGGCTTTGTTGTCTGTAATATTGTCTTCCTGTGGTGAACAGTGTGTGTCTAGCAGCCTCTCCATGTCATTAGCAGCCTTCTGTTATGATCAAGCAGCTTATACAGCAGTGAAGAAGTGAGACATGCAGTCAAAACAAGCAACACAGACTTACTTCACACAAGTTCTCGCTGCTGAACTGTGAAAGCTGTCAAGCTGACAAGCAAATACACAGAGATTATTACTCTTAAACAATATATCCCTGCAGCACTTTTATCATCTTTTTCAATGAGGGTGTACCTTAGATACATGCAATGTTTTGATTGTGTGCACGATAATGATGAGTTGAGTTTACATACTTTGAATATAAAGGGAACACCTTCTTGGTCTGTCTTGCAAATTGCTTTTTGCTTAGTCTGACACTGCATACTTTGCATTTAGGTAGTTGGAAGAATCCTCCTTGTTGTCAGCTGCATAACTGGCAGTTATATTTGTAGAATCTCATACAAGTTCATATGCCAGATTCCTGCAATAACAAACATGACTCAATAAAGGCACAAACCTATTTCTGTTGCGGTTCTTACATCACCACTTTTGTACTAAAGCACTAACCGTTTCCAGGTGTTCATCCTCTCTCTCACTCACACGCGCGCACACATGCGCGCGCGCGCACACACACACACACACACACACACACACACACACACACACACACACACAAACACTCCCCTGACCTTTTCTGTAAATATGATGAAGGAAAAAGGAACGCAAACAAGGGCTTCACATTTACACAAATTAGTAAAACGTTACAAGCAGTAAAGTACGTAGCTTGGATAGTGGCTACTAAATTTTTCTATTACAGCTCGCCGATACAGCGGCCTTTCAGCTGCCTCTTTCAGTCCTCTGTGTATACATGTCTGATGGAATAGATGCGCTTCAAGTCTATTTTGTTATGTTGTGTTGTGTTGCGTTGGGCTCTGAGCACTGCCAAAACTTTGCTAACCTACACTCAATACTGTTCCTGAACATCCTTTATCCTGAGTATGAGGTTTTTGGAGTATCCCAGTTATGTTTTGTGCATGTAAATGCACATGTCTCTGGTTTCAGAAACCTGGATAAGACCTTATCCTGGTACAGAACAAAGTGGCTGAGATGTGAGAAATGAAGATTCAACTGCTCACAGATTATCAGAAACCTGGATACTGTTAAATTGTGTATGTCAGGGATATGAATAACCAGATTTCTTATGTTCCATGTAAACTTCATATCCTATATAGTATCAAAACCAGGATAAGGCTCAAAACCGGTTCGACAATTTGCATGTAAACGCACTCACTTTGTTAAGGTTTGATGATATGACAATACATGCCGTGAAACCATCAAAACTATTTACTATGCCACCATATATATTGATATCAGGATATAACAGTGCATGTATAATGGTGGAATAGGTATTTTTCACAGCAGACATTTTGACTGAACACATGTGTTACTAATAACATTACTGATGGCTCTGTTGTATTCAAATGTCCTAGTAAGCAGTGACAGTTCGACAGCATGCACAATGCCAGGACCCTTACACTTAAGCAGCTAAATGGAATACAGCCATCATTCATTTTATTATTTACGCTTGTGCTTTTCCTGCTGTGACATGTCAAAATGTCTTCTGTGATAAGGTCTATTGTTACCCATATTGCACACCGCCCATTTTCCCTTCTAATAAAAATATGTATTAGATGACTCGCCCCACTTGGCACGTAAATGGCTTGGTAATGACATAAAGCAATGAGGTGAAACAACTTCACAGACACTAGATGCTCTGCCTTCTTTGCTGTAGTTTAAACGCATGGAAACGTATGGATTTCATCTTTAATTGCCCATTATCACTTCCTGAGAGGCAGAGAAGTACCCACATTCAACACCAGTATGTTATTAGGAAAAACAGAGAGAGATCGTATCAAGGATGGGATGCTGTTTTGTGTTGCAATTGTATTGCATGGTTTAAAAATTAAAATGTAGTTTATTTAAGTGAATTAATATATACACAGTGTTTTATTCTTTTCCATGCAGGTGCGTCTTCATATGATGTGTGCCAACCACCCAAACATAGTGCAAATCCTGGAGGTTTACGCCAATAGTGTCCAGTTCCCACACGAGTCCAGCCCGAGGTAAAGAGCTCCGTGTGGGAATTTGTTCGTGTAAAATCCGTTTCACTTTTAACTGTTTGTCAATCCATCTCCTCTGTTGTGCTGTTTCCTCTGAGCATCTACACTTCCTTTCTTGTTTGGACAGAGCGAGGCTCCTGATTGTTATGGAGATGATGGAGGGTGGCGAGCTGTTCCACAGAATCAGTCAGCACAGGCACTTTACTGAAAAGATGGCCAGCCAGGTCACTAAACAGGTAAGTGAAGACTCACACATACACAAACACACACTCCGGCATACCAAGAGTCAACACAGACAGCTTTTCGTTCTGTGATTGTAATTTTGTAGATATTTGACTTCTGGTCAGTCAGTCTTTGTCCAGTAGTGTCTGTCTCCGTGTTTCTTTGTGTGAAACACTTTTCCTCTGTGTGTAACAGCATATCTCGCAGCTTCCCCATGTCATTAGCAGCCCCCTGCTTGGATAAAGCAGCACATGAGGCAGTTGAACAGTGAGACACATGGTCAAAAGAAGCAGCACACACCGGCTCAAATCAAGTGTGTTTAAAGGTTGCTTTGACACACACACACACACACAAACACAGAGTGGTGTCAGTCTGATGTCTCTTCCTGTTGTAGATCAGTCAAGCCTTGGAACATTGTCACTCCCTAAATATTGCACATCGCGACCTGAAGCCAGAGAACCTTCTCTTCAAGGATAACTCTCTGGTAAGTCGCGGAATTTGCATTACTTTGCAGAGAGAATACTTTTAAAAGTTTACCACAACTGATGCCACTGTTGATGCTTTTTGCACTAATTAAACACACAACATCCAGTATATACTACAAAGGAGAAGAAGAAACTTTGCTGGACTTTAAGGCTGCAGCCAGCACCTTGCTTTTTGAGATACTGGAAGGAGGAAAATCAACTGGCTGTGTTTGGCAGATAGTGTAGAGGATTTGGAAATATCCATTTGTTGTGCTAGACTTTGAAATCCACTCTGGCATCGCCTTCAATGATCTCCCTGAAACCTGAATGTATTCCTTATAAATCATTTTATCAAGTGAAACTCAAGCCACTGAGACATGAGCAAACTGTGATGTTTCACAGGAAAATACTAAAATATGTTTCTGTGCTCGCTCCACGTTCACTCTGTGATTCTGTATTTTCGCAAGGATGCACCTGTGAAGTTGTGTGACTTTGGCTTTGCCAAAATTGATCAAGGAGACTTGATGACCCCTCAGTTCACTCCCTACTATGTAGCACCTCAGGTAAAAAGCGAGTATTAATCCAAGCGTACTTGTTAAATGTACACTTATTTTCTTCCTAATGGGGACTTCTTAAATACAGCTATAATGAAATTTTACAGGATGTATCCCTTTTGCTGTTATTTCTGTTCAGGTACTTGAGGCTCAAAGAAGACACCAGAAGGAAAAGTCTGGAATTATACCTACCTCACCCACTCCTTACACCTATAACAAGGTGAGATCCGAAACTGTTGAACTAAACATTAAGTATTGTTCCTCAAATTTGGTTTATTGTAGTTTTCAGGACTGTGGTAGGTTTCTTACACATGTCACTACTGAATATCTACTGTATGTAATACCAAAATGTTTTAAAATAAATGTTTCTTTTCTCTATTCAATCGTTCTTCAGAGCTGTGACTTGTGGTCTCTCGGTGTAATCATCTACGTGATGCTGTGCGGCTATCCTCCATTCTACTCTAAACACCACAGTCGCACCATCCCAAAGGACATGAGGAAGAAGATTATGACGGGCAGCTTTGACTTCCCTGAAGATGAGTGGAGCCAAATCTCTGAGATGGCCAAGGACATTGTACGCAAGTGAGTGTTTTTCTTTTACCCTTGCTCTGGTCTGGTTACCTCATCTTACTGTACTCCCAAAATATATCATGATTATCCATTCTAACAGCTGAACACACATTGACTTTTAGGACTATTGTGGTTGCTATTAGTGGCTCTCTGTTGTGTTCACACATGACATTTTTTTGTGAGATTTGGATTTGGCTCTCGATTAAATTTTGTCCATCATCTGTTGTTGTGGTTAATCCTGTTTTGTGACTTTTGACTGATTTGTTTTTAATAGCCAAAACATATAAAAACTTCTGCTTCTTATATTTTATTCCTGTTTGCCATTGTCCTGAAATGATCCTCACTCATCTTGCCTCTCCCCATATTTCCTTACTTTTTTCTCCTGCTTCTCCTCTTTTATTCATACCACCCCTCTGCACACACTTCATTCATCCTTTTTTCCATCCAATAATGTGTACTCCTCCTCCTTGTCTGCCCCTTCTGCAGGCTGCTTAAAGTGAAGCCAGAGGAGAGGCTGACTATTGAGGGAGTCTTGGCTCACCCTTGGCTCAACTGCACCGAGGCCCTGGACAACGTGCTGCCCTCCGCCCAGATGATGATGGACAAGGTGAGTGGGAAGTTAAAGGCGTAAAATCTTGTATTGAACCAATGTAGGCTACTATTGAAAGTATGTTGGCCTCTCCGTCCTCCTTTTCCTTACTGTCTGTCTTCTTGCCTTGCAGGCGGTAGTTGCAGGTATCCAGCAGGCCCATGCAGAGCAGTTGGCCAACATGAGAATTCAGGATCTGAACGTCAGCCTGAAGCCCCTAAACTCTGTCAACAACCCAATCCTCAGGAAGCGGAAACTACTAGGGTATGATTGCTTTTATTGAGGTTTTTGTGTCAACCTTTCTTGTTTTAAAAAGTTTATATACATAAAATATATTTTTTTCCTATATTTGAAGTATCGATACATTGCACTTAAATCTATTATTGCACTAATACGGTGCAGGTACTACTCTCCTAATTGGGTCTCTAACTGTCCATGTAGTCTGTAGTCTTTGTCATTATATATTTTAAGTTTGGTCTGAAATGTGTTTTGGTGTCCACATTGCAGCCCCAAGCCCAGTGACGGTTTCTTCATTCATGACCCAGAGAATGGAGGGGAAGACTGCAACGTTGCGCTGGAAAAATTAAGAGATGTCATTGCACAGTGTATACTACCACAAGCTGGTCAGTAAATCCACACTGATGAACTAACTAAACTCAACTGAGTACACATATACATACTTTGTACACTGTATATTTGCATATCAGTACACCACAGAGAACATATCTACATTTCTCTTAAAGTATTGTTTGTTTTTCACTAATTTCTGTTCTACTAAGAAGCACTTTGCCAGTTGGAGATGAAATCAAAACAAAGAAACTGCAAGTGTGCATAGGAAACAGATGATCTACTATTAATAATGTTCTGTTTCCCCAAGATTTAATTGGCTATAATTTAACTTTGGCTATGTTAGATAACCAAAATGGAATCTTAATTAAGCGATAAGAGCTGGATAATGCACATATGTATACAGTTGTTCTCTTGCCAATGCAAAATAGCTCTGAGAGAAAGAGAGCAGCTTCTGAAGTGAATGTTTTTGTTTGTCCAGGAGAGAACGAGGATGAGAAGCTGAATGAGGTGATGTATGACGCCTGGAGGTTCAACAGAGACTGTAAACTGCTGAGAGACGGCCTGCAGGGGCTCAGCTGGGATGGTCGGTACCATTTCATCTCTTCTTCATCTGGCAAATGCCATCTTAATTTCTCTTTATTCTCTTTTGTATTAAACAGTTAAAAGCGATGCAACTGGTATACCTAGCTGTCAGAAATGACCTCTTCCTTCTGTCATTCAGTAATTCATCTAACATCATCAACATATACTTTGTATATTTGTCTTTTCCCTTCTTATATTTATGTGGCTGTAATGAATCCAATCATTATCTGGCCTTTTTGCTTCATCTGCTGGCCTGACAGAACAGAAAATAACATTGTATATAATCTAATTTCTAATAGTCTCTGTGGTTAGAGCCTAATGGATAAAGGATTAAGTTAAAAAGACAAATGATAGATTGGTGAGAATTAGTTCAGCAATACAGTATTGATCTCTTTTCCAGTTAAAAGCAGTACTCATATTCTTATCTATGTGTCGATTGTCGTTGTTTATGTAGTTACCAGGTCCTTTTCATTGCAGGACGAGCCTTCTCTGATAAAGTTGACCGCTTGAAGTTGGCTGAAATTGTGAAACAGGCCATTGAAGAGAAGACGAATCTCCAAGAATCTCATTAGCAAACGCTGTATTTCTATCTTCTTTTTATATTGTTTATTATGACCCTTTTTAACCCATATCTGTAAAGAGGCTTTTTTATGTAAAATGATGCGCTTATTATAGTTTTTTCATGAATTCACTTGCAAGACCTATTGTACAGCTGTAGATATATTTCAAAAAAGGACTCATTGGTACTATAATTTTTTTTTTAAATGGACACTTGCAAAGAACATTGAAAAAACCCTATATTTTCATTTTTGCATAAAAAGAGAAAAGAAGAGAAAAATCCGTTAAAGAAATTATTTTCTGGGAGGGAATTTTTATTAGCTGCTTTTCCAAGACATCATGTGTTTTATCCCAGTTATTTCATTTTACTCTATTTTCTTTACTTTTAACCATCCAAGAAGAATTTTATTTATTTAAACAAAGAGTTCCATTATTTTTTACCTTACTTGTAGCCTGGCAGTGGGCTCTAACGTCAAGAGAAGCTGTCTACGATGACTTTGTTCTTCCACACACATTCTGAATCTCAGACTGCGTTTAAATTATATTAATCTTTGTTTTTGTGTAACTTTGCCTTGACCTTTTTGTTGTATGGAAGCCAAGGCAGAGTGGAAATGGAAAAAAAGAAAGTGTCATAAAATAGACGAATGCAGCCCTAAATTCATTTAGTCACAACCCGTTGTTTTGAAGCTGGTAAGAGATGGCACTAAATAGATCAAAGCAGGCTGACTAGGCATAAACACTATGGCTTGATTTTGGACTCATTTAGATCAGTGTGTTTTGGCAAAAAAAATCCTATCCTGAGGCCCTTTTACTTTCTTTTTCTGGAGCTTTTAACTGTGTCACAACCTTCTTTGGAAGATGAAGTTTTTTTCAGTCTGTGAGATGCAGTTGAGAGCTCTAGATGAGTATAAGACTTTATTGTCAAATTGTTTCCAAGGGTTCAACTCACACGCATGAAGTGATGATACTGCTTCCGCTTCTGAAGGTTGTCTGATAACTAAAATTAAGTGAGTTATTGCAAAAGGCTTTTTATATGTCTTCCTATTTCTGATGTGATTCTGAAAAGTCTAAAGTTCAGTCTTCAGTTAAAGTTGCTGATCTGTGAAACTGACGCAATCTAAGCTGCTTTAACATAAAGTTGTATCTACTGGAATTCAGACCAGGGTCAGTTAATATTGAAGTCATTTTAAAGCAGGAGTGCGTGCTGTTTGAGCCAACAGAAACACAAGTAACACCTGGCAATTTTGGTGCAATGTAGTTGACGGCTTTATGCCAGATAAGATCAATAGAATAGGGCAATAATTTAATCATGTATTCATAGAGCATGCATGTACATGGTAGTGAGATAGTGTGTATCAATCTGTCAGTATTACTGTCTTCATTTCAATGGTCTGAATACCAGCAAATGCTCCCTCCCTTCACTCATCCTCATCCTTTAGTTGTAATTAATTTCATATCATTGATTAGCCAGAGTAAAAGTTCCACTGCACTGTTTTGCTCTCGTGCTGTAGTCATATCTGATATTAATTTTTTTAAGAGGGGTAGAAAGAAGGGATTCATGAATGAGGCCACGTTGAGTCAACAGAGCAGGGCTTCGATGGCTGAAAGTCCAAGTTCTCTTGTTCAGTGCCTGATTATTTTCTTAAATGATATTTTTTATTTAAACATCCTCAGAAGTTTCTTTATAAAATTCCTCTTTGATGAGGTCTTAGCTTTATACTGATTTTCCCTCCCTTTAAACATATTTTCAGTGTCAAGATTACTGCATTAACTATGTGTTTTTGACCCTAATGAAAAGATGTCTATTGTGAGTAATTAGCAAACATCGGTGCAATATATTGTTGCTGTCAAATGGAAAACATGTATCTCCAATTTTGGTGATTTTGAGATAAACTTAAGGATCTGGTGTTCCTTTTATGAGTTGAAAAAATTTTTTCCTACTTCTTAATCTAAATACACCATTTAAAAACTTATTGGATTGTCTTTTTGCATTAAAATCAGGGCTATTTTTTCTTAGCTCACGAATGGTTGACATTTTGGATACACAGGACAATGACAGTTTGTAAGCTGATCCCCAGATATGTAACTGACATGAAGTGTCTATATTTCTCATTTAAGTCTGGCTTTAAAAGAAATTTAGCAAGAGCAGTCATTGCTCACATGATTCTGAGAGCTCATTTTGACTGTCTGGATGATGGTTTGTCAGACAGTCTCCCTTAATGATAACCACAGCTTGTGTTGGAAAAGGCCTTTTTATTACATGGCTGACTTTTACGCTCAATTGTGCCTTGTTGACGGGGCAGCATCTTCATCCTTTACTGCTCTTATCAGTAATAATGAATTACATGATGAAGGGGAAACTCCGAATCATTGGAAGTAGTGATTAGTGTTTGTCCTTTTGGCTGTGATTCGCTTGTTTTCATTCCACAATTTGGTGTTTTGGTTTGGCAACATATTTGGAGAGAAAACTGTCCTCCACAAAAGAAGAGATTATTTTATTGGCTTGCACACTTACACATTAAAGGAATAGTTCAACATTTTGGGAAATACACTTATTTGCTTAGCGTTAGATGAGAAGCTTGATACCACTTGTGTGTCTCCATTAAATATAACTTAAGGCTACAGCCAGCAGCCGCTTAGCTTAGCATAAAGACTTCAGTCCAAAGGTAATAAAATCAAAAAAACAACAACTCACAAATGAACACATATCTCACTTGTTTGATGCAGTTCAAATATCTTTTAATCTGCACCACAAAGTATTTCCCACTATGTTGAACTTTTGCCTATGTCAGTTTTTTGTTTTTGGTTTAATGTTGAATCATACATTTTGGAGCACAACACATCAAACGTACAGTATTGCAGATTTGTTTTACTTTGACCATGTCTGTGTGAATGTGTGACAGTATGCAATTAATTTATGTGTGCTCGTGGGTGTGTGTGTGTGTGTGTGGGTCTGGTTCAGTATGCTGAACCTTCTTTGTATTTCTGGAGGCCTATCAATGAATCAGAGCTGCTTCCTTTAAATCTCTCCCACAAATAACAGAATTTATATCCTCGGTTACCTTGAATGAGCATTATTGTTGAAGGGTAGGGTATTTATTAGCATTTTGTACTGTAAAGTAAAGGCATGTATCTTGATATTGATACACCTCACAATGAAAATCCCTCCAAGGGAAACATACAGTCATGCTCAGAATCCATTTACCTGCTGTTTGCTGCTCAATCTGGCTCAGTGTTACTAAAGATCCCAGAGGGAAGTTAGTTTTGAAGATGCTACCTCCCTCTCCTGCATCCTCTTACTGAGTAGTTGCTGCTGCAGGATGCCCTCAGACTGACATTCAGGCTAACCCAGCTTTAGATATATTTCACAAATATTAAGTGGCTTCCACCAGTCATTTTCTCTCTCTTATCTGCTCAGTGAAGAAAGACAAGATTTCTTGTTTTACACAAACTCCCAAAATGGATGCTGAGGAGAAATAACCGTCCTTTTTTAAATACCAGCTCATAAAAAAAAAAAAAAATGACCAGAAAGGCAGAAATTGTTTTGTCAGCACTTCTACTCTTGATAAATACCAGTTGCTTCCGTTTCCCCAGCTATATGTGTACTCACACAGAGTTCGGAGAGGTGGGTTTAATATAATTTGAGTTTGAAGAACACTTGCTTCTTTGGGTCTGACATCAAACAGAGATGTAAAGAGGAAAAATCATTTATTTCACCTGAAGTAACCATTCCTGTTTTTGTTAAGTCAGGGAGAAATGTGGGGGAAAGGAAATCAGCTCAAAGTTCGGAGCCTTTTCTCTGCTTTACCAGTCTGTTTCTTTTTTTCTCTGGTCTGGCAGTTATGTAGCATGTACCCGAATCCCTCATGAAAGACTTGCTGTATTTCTGTCTACACATCTATTTTTTCCCCATCTTCTTTCAAATGTCATCAACATGCTGACTTTGTAATAAAGGAATTCTTTGACTTTTGAACATGTTTTTTCTATCGTAGTGTTTTTGAATATTTGTTGGTGTGCAGCCCACTCTCTTATTACTGTACATGTGAAGGATAGGTTTGTTTGCACACATTTAGTAATGACATGAATTTTGCTTCCTGTGAGAAGCTTTGAGTAATTACTTATAATCTGTAGTATGACTTCTGTAATTTGGCAAAAATCGAAACCCTTCAACCTGCATCCAAAGATCCTTTGGACAGTTTTTGATAATTTTATCTGCCATATGTATGCTTTTTGTCAGCTTTCAAAAAAATGTTAAAAATCTTTTATTGGAGACTGAAAACAGAGCAGATATATCTAGAGCAAAATCATTTTAAGAAATGTATAACCTCAGAGAAAAGATGTACACATTGATACATAACCAAGACACACTTGCTATGTTATACACATTTAAGGCACTTTAATATAATTTGTCAGAAAACAGCAATAAAACCAGAAATTTGCTCCCAGGATGGAAATCAAACCATCAAAAGCTTGAAAGAGTAATTTAAAGTCTGTTTTACACGGGGGAAGGTTTTTAATTTACACTGAACTGATAAGTTTCACCGAAGTGGAAATGTTTGAACACAGATCAAAATACACGCAGTACAAAGAGTAACAGGTGAATTTTGAAGGAGGGTTAAGAAGATTACTGCCATACTACGCAGCTATTTTTCCTTTATTAAGCCCATTTATGTACATTACTGAGACCCTTAATTTGTCCAAGCAGAAAGCACAGGAAAATGTCTCACTGGATCCCTCAGCACATCCCATTTAAAAGGGAAATATTCAGGTTAAATACACGTTGCATTGCCTCCCCAGTGTACATACACAGATCTAAATTGTGCCTGTTGTGACAGAACTCCAAGCTGCAAGAGATGATGTGTTTTCAATTCCTTTTCGGTGATTTTGTAATTCAGTAATTTTAGTGGAGAATAACAACTTAACTAGACACAGACCATATCAATCTTTTAATCTGCACTGGCACTTTAATGCGCAGTGTAAATGGGTTGAACATAATCTGTATGTTTGGAATGTGTTTCTTAGAGTTTTTGTCCATTTTCCACTACCACATATATTCTGCCTCTCAGTCCACAGTGTGCAACGGATGCTCCGAGACAAATTCCTTACATGTGGAAATCCACTTGGCAAAGCAAGCGAACTGTAAAAACGCTTTCATTCAACGCTTCGAAATTCACACAAACGTAACGGAGAGGGCCGAGAACTGAGGTGTTTGCACAAAATAATAGAACTAAAATGGAGTTGCAGTTGGAAACAGAGCAGCAAATCCATTTTAGGTCTGTAATAAATCTCTTCAAGCTCCATGACCCCCCCCCCCCCCCCCCTCCCCCCAAACCCAATGGAAGACAGTGATGATGTTTCAACAGGGGACAGCTCAGTCCGAGTCCTCGTCGTCCAAATACTCTTCAGCATTGCTGTGTGTGCGGGTGATGTCTGAAACAAGAAAAATGGGAAGTTCATGACAGGAATATTGCAATGTTTCACTGCGTATATTTATCTGCAAAACCTCTGTACCATGATATATGACTGGCTGAAAGTCTTTTGCATTTTTGCAAATTAAGTTCCTAAGCATGTGTAGTTTTACATAGTTAGTTTGCAATAAATACCCTGTACAAGAGTCTCATTCATGATGTGAATGAAGCTTAACATTCTGGATGTAATGACCACACTGCAGCTAAGCAGCTGTGTGTCATAGTGCAGCAAATTAATTTACGCAGAAGAAATAATAGAAAGATAGTCTCTAGTAAGAGGTCCTTGAGTTTAATAGCCTCCTTCCCCTTTTCCAACAAGGACCTGTGTTGAATCTGCTTGCTAACACGGGTGAACCCCAAAAATATCAAACCTAATTTCCCACAATATCACTATTTAATATCATTTATACAATACACAGGAATAGGACATGGACTAAGCTTGTTCCTGGACAATCTTCATCCACTGACTGTCGACCCTGGTAGAGAGCTCAGTAAAAAACATATTATGTTGTTCTCTGTATGAGTGTGGGGCCTGTCCTAGTAATACTGTATCTGTGAGTGCTGCGAGACTGCCCCTTGGTGGCATCTGTACTTACTGCTTCCCTGCATCCTTTTGAGAAGTGAAGCACACTGGGCGTTGGTGGCCATCTCCAGAGCCAGCTTATTCTCATTGTTCCTGATGTCCGTCCTTGGATCTGAAACAAACATACACACACTAAAAAATGAGAAACTACTAACACAAAGACACACAAAAAACACAGTAAGAACACACACAATATGTGGACAGTCAGCTGGTTATTTTTTCCTCCATCTGTAAGCACACATTCTCATTTTAGGGTTTAATCTAATCTATCGGAGGCTTTCTCTTTGGGTTATCCCTGCTCCGTTTTTGTATCCGAATAATAAGAGATGTGGCTAGATACTCACTCTTGCTCAGCAACATTTCCACAATGTCAGAATAACCCTTCCAGGCAGCAGCATGCAAAGCGGTGTCCCCCAGTTTGTTCTGAAACACAAAACATCTTCATCACTGACAAAAACATCTTTAAAAGCATTAATTGTGGCATCACTAAAATAAGATGTGTGATCACACCCCAAGCTGTGACCCAAACCACAGCTGTAACACTTCACTGATTTCATGTATTAAGTTTCACATCATCATAAAAAAGGCACAAGTTTGCTGGACAGAGTTTCAGCAGCATGCAACATGTCATACTTCAACTAAAGTTATAAATGCTTTACCAGGATTCAAGATGCCATAAATACAGATGGGTGAGGGAAAAGCAACATAAAAGTGTCTTAGTAATATGTTGGGCCATCATCAGGCTCCAAAAAAAGCTTCACTGCGTCTTGGAATAGATTCTCCAAGTCTCCGAAACTGTAATAGACAGGTGAACACAACTTTTCTAAAACATTCCTTAATTAGGTGTTTTGATGATGGTGGTGCTATTGGTGGAGTGTCCCATTGTGCCCTGAATGGAAACATTTGCATGTGTTATGCTTTTGCTTTTACTTTGTCACCCATCTATATTCGACACGAACACACTTGAACAGTGGGAATATGAGATGGGCTGGAAAATCAGATACCACCATATTGATGTTTTTGACCCATTAGTTAAATTAATTTTAATGTCTAAATGAGTTTTTAAACTCCTCTCACCTGCTGGTTGAGCTCCACGTTGGGTTCATTTAGCAACAGTTCCACCACATCTGATACAGGAAAAAAAAAAAAAAAAAAAGACCATTGACTGATGGATTGAGTGTAGATTTAATGATCAATCATACAGGAACAATGGAGGAACATAATAGACTAAAACACAAGACAAGACAAACACCTTCATAGACCAAGTTCCTGTTTTTTGTGTACTTCACTTCTTATGTACTACAAATCTGCCTGTGTCACAATTTAAGATTTATGAGATTACATTCAGTCACTGCTTCAACAGAATACTGTAGACAATTTTTCAATTTTTCACACAATTTTAAATAAATCCAAACATTAGTTAAAATAGGCAGCCATTTTGAGGCCTTAATACATACAATGTCCATATTAAAAAGTAAATCTCAATGTGGTTTATACACCATAATTATTGTTACCTTTATGTCCTCCGTGGCACCCCCAGTAGAGGGCAGTATTTCCAGCCTTATCCAGCCCATTGATTCCAACCTTGTTATCCAAACATTCCCTCAGCCAGCTCAGATTGCCTGTTTAAATACACAAATATGTGCATGTACACGCACAAAGCACATACACAGTTGAACGGAAGAGGTTACTAATAATGCACACAGTGTAACAGCTCTTCAGAAGAGACAGAAAAGACATTACAAGAATTGCTGCATAGAAAACAGACATAAAAAAAAAAAAGAAAAAAGAAAAAACATGTAAGAATTCAGATTTGTGAATAGTTGTCGCACCTCGTTTGGCTGCTTCGTGCATTGGATTGTCAATAGACTCTGCCTGCTCAGCCACTGAAACAAAGACAAAACACGACCATTAGTTCATTAATGAAGATTCACTGATAAGGGACAATTACAAGAGACAAAGGTCTGTATTATGTAATATTTTTGGTTTGTTTACTCACCATAGTTACTTGGAATTAGTCCTGTCCTTCCTCTGCATGTCCCCTTCCACCAATTACTGTCACTCTGGGGATTATAACAATACAGAAATCTTTGTCTTTTAAAATCAAAAATCAAAGAAGCAAATGAGTAGAGACAAACAGGACAAAGGGAACAAAAAACAAATGCAAAAATGCATTGACTACAAGTGGAAAAAACAAAATAAGTGCAACGCTTAGATTCCAAAGAAAGAGGAAGAAGTTCAAAGTCAGATTTAAACTGAATCGGATATGAGGACTTGAAGAGGAACATGGCAGCAAAATCTGTGAGGTTTTACTTACTGTGTCAGAGATGTACAAGAGGTCTCCCTCTTCAAAGTACAGCTCGTCTGGCTGAAAAATAAAAGCAAGAGACTGTTACTCCAGGCCTTTCAGTCATAGTGGCTCAGGAAGTTTCAAGTTTCAAGTTTCATTCTTTTGTGTTACCATCTCCCCCCCCCCCCCCGCCTCTTCACCTTTTACCCACCGATCTTCCACTTTTTTCTCCACAGTTCATCAGCAGCTGACACAATCATGACAGCTAAAGTGTGGTTTAATTGCTTTGATTGTTGATGGAGGACATACAGTAAAAGAGGGATTAGTGACTAGATTAGTGAAACTATTACAAAGTTTTATTTTCATTTCTGAAATGATAATTCATCAATCAATCCACAGACAATTGATCTGCAGCTATTTTGATAATTAATTAATGATTTCAGTCATTTACTTGTTCCAGCTGAGAGATTTGCTTCTTTTTTGTCATACTTGATAGTTGATCGCTATCATCACTAGACAGTCACACATCTTTAGGTTTTAGAGTGTTGATCTAAACTCCAAAAGATAAGATCTGAACCCCCAAACTTAAAATGACTACAATGCTTCAGTAATAATGAAGAAAAGAAGGACACGCTTCCACGGAAGTACATTCATATATGTCAATTATTGCAGTTGATTTTTTTGTCTTTAATTTGTCTTTAACAATCTTAAACAAACAAATAAAATAAAAAACTCATACCGTTCTGGGGTCAAAGTTGAACAAAGCTCTGAACACCTTGACTTGGCCTAGTAAAGAGAAAACACACAGACCACACATTATATCCGATATTTGTAGACCGTTTGTGGCAAGTTAACCTCATCGCTTTATGCATAAGACCGGTGAATAGCACACATTGTACTTCAGAATATACACAGACAGTGAAGTGAAACTACACATACTGCCACTTCACAGCCCTGCAGAATAACCATCTTAGTTTCAGTACAATGATCCTGGAGGGGAGTGCAGAATGTTGCTTTAATGTGGTGAATTCATTTCATAAATGTAAAATAAATCAGAGAAGTGTTACATCATCCATCACCACGCTGAATTGCACGTGGCCCTGCCGGGGCAATGCAGCCTGCACTCGTCTCAAAACTAAAAACTGCTGCGAGTTGGTACACGTCGCTCCCCGTGTCTGCTGTAGTGCCCGCGTCCACTACAACAACTCTGCTACAGACGACAACAATACGCAGTTTTACATGCAGCGCAGGGACAGAAGCACAGAGCCGGTCCTTGTGCGTGCGGCCCTCAGGTAGCTGCCCCCGGGGGCCTGCGATGGCTCGCTGTGGAGCCTGCCGTTAGCTCTGCTGCTGGAATGTTACCAGAGTGGTTGTGGCCTAAGCTGACAACTGAACTAGTTCATGCAGACTTACATAAGAGCTCAAATAAGCACTGATATATTTTACAATCATGCTTTTTATAAATACTTCTAACTATTGATTTCTGGGAGTAAACAATGCCTGACGTTATGTAGGCCTACGTGTGTGTTGTCCTGTATATTTACTGCATGCACACACAGTTTACTAAACAGTCCAATGAGCTGGTTACGCTGAAAATAGCAGCTTTTGCTTTTAGTTAATCTTGTTCAGCTTTAGTGCAAAAGTGATGCAATCTCTCTGATACGCATCAGATTTGTAGATGAACATCACTCAGTGCTTCGCTCTACTGACTTCCCCGTGGAAGACTTGTTTTGTTGTACACGACCTAATTGGATATAACATGCTTTAAAGCATACACAGAAAACAAATGTCTTCTGTTGTTTATCCTGAATTTGTTTCATCAATTTGTTTAGTTGTTTTAAAAAAGTTTATTCAGGGATGAAGGCTGCTAATTACCTTTTTGTGCTTTAGTGTATTTGTATTTCCCTTATGTATTCTTATTGGTGTTTGTGTCATCTGATATTATTACTCATACATAATTTAAATTATTGCTTGGTTCTTCTTATTATTATTACTGCATCTGTTGCATTACTTCTTCCCATGTAACAATGTTTAGCCTATCTAATAAATAATAGACGAGCATGTACAAAAATGATCCTCACGAGCCCGAATTTGAACAATGTGAAATAAAGATGCTTTTGAGCTCATTTAAATACTGATGCTGATATATTTACGGGCGATATGTTAAATGCCTTCGATTCTGGACACATACGGCCGAGCATCTTCTCTGCCTACTGATTGCTTCAGCTCACAGGCCTCGATGTTGGACGGTCTGTAACTTCCCACTGCCGTCACTCAGGGTTTCTATTTAACGAACACACTGTCTCAGTGTCTCAGAATGAGTGGGACTGAGCTGCTGCACAAGCCCAGCTCTGTTCAACACTGCAAGCGTGACTCGACTCTGCAGGCCCAGTCATGTCGCTTAAAACACACAACCACCAGTCAACGTTGTCTCTGCATTTTAAAGCCTCGGGCACATACAAGGATTTATTACAGCTAAAAATAATAATAAAAAGAGGAGAAAATTTTCAACCTCTGTGTGGGTTTTTTGATGATTTCCAGCTGTGTTATTTCATTCCATAGCAGCTCTAGTCTTGCCCCCGCAAAGATACGTGTCTGATCTCGGTGGCTACTCGGTTAGCCATTCCTGTTCGAAGCCCAACCCAAAAACCTAAACATCTAAGCCACCCAAAATATGACACCAAGCGTCATTAGTCCATGGCCTACAATGTTTTTAAGCCAGAGAAAACACATAGCCCTCTAGTGTTGCCCTCTAAATTTAACACATAAACCGGACCTATTCCTCACAAGCCTGGTCCTGTTTAATGTGAGTGCATTGCTCAGGGTGTCACTAAAATTTTTTATTTATTTTTTTTTTAAATCACAGCACATGTGTAACTGGGGGAAAAAGCAGCTTTTAATTTCCTCAAAACATCTATCAGAGGGGCAGTTTCAGATTGATTCAATAACCCTTCAGAAACCATCCAACATGGAGGTTTGAACCAGGAGCCTTCAGTTAGAGAGCTGCTGTTTAATCTCTGCACCACCACATACAGCGTAAATACATCCACTGTAAACTGCTCACGGTCCAGGTAAATTCAGTCTTTGTCTCCACATGAATTGGCAAACAGGACGGAGGGCTCTCCCACAGCCCACCAACCAGCCATCTGTCAAGACACACGATCTCACCCGCCGCCACAACCAGGTGAGGTGTCGTGGGGCTGACTCACGAATAAGCATGAGGAGTATGACAGATAAAGACGCGTCCATTGTTGGAGTTCTGTGGTCTGTTTTCACGGCGACAGAGCTGTGAGTGAAAACATGACATAACGATGTGTGCTGAAATGTGCCTGTGTTCAGCCCGTGTGGTTTTTTTTATAGGCTCATCACATTTGAACCTCCTTTTAAACCTCTGATGCACAAGATGTGACTTGAAAAAGTCACAACTCGTAACTGAGTCAAACTGTGACTCAGTTACGAGTTTGTCAGGTACACCTAAGACTAATGCGGAGTAATACAACGTCCCTGCAGTAAACCATGAAGTGTATGATGTTCAGCTTTGGTTAAAGCTGGTTCAACTTTATGGTCATTTTGGAGGCTGATGCATTATACTGAAAGGTGTTTCTAATATTTTGTCCGCCTCATTTAGTGTATATCAGTGAGGGTAGACTATTTGAACCACATCTCAGTATAATCTGATACAATGCAGCAGAACCACAAACTACAGTCTCCAAAATCACCATAAGGTTTAACTACCACCTCTCTAGAACCGTTTTATCAAGACCTGAACAGTGTCACCTTCATGAAGGTTATAATCTAATGCAAGGCTGTTGTATTGAACTGCGTTAAGTTCAAATTAGGTTTAGGTTCAAGATTCGTTTTTTATGTTTTTTGCCTCCCAAGGACTGAAAACACTGTCAAACGCTCCATTAAAATGTATATTTCTATTAGAAAAAGTACCACACAATTAGTGAAAACGTTTTGACTCATGTAATAAAATAAAATTTTAAGTAAGCGTTCTACAGTGTTGCAAGTTCTCAGGAGGCAGAGGTCACAATTATAGTTTTGGACCCTGACAAGAGAGATGTGAGTGTGTTTTACTGCAGATGTGAAGATGTTTTTTTTTGTTGTTGTTGTTGTTGCTTCCCACACCTGAACATTTCTTCACACCTGCCACTACTCCTGGCAGCACCTGTTCCACTGACACAATCCATAAGAGGGTACAACTTTCACAAAGAATGTGCTGAACTCTTTTTTTTTTTTTTGTGAGTAATAGGCACATGGCCCTATCTTTGGCAAGAAGTCACAAGAATAGCAGCGCGGGCTGAGGTTGCAGGAAGTAAAACTGATGTCACTGACCATGTGGACTCGTCATCATCACCCCTGAACCTACGACCTAAAGCCTCTGGATGACAGCACTCTCCTTGCATGAGTGATGGAAATAGGGAAGTCACAGAGGCCTGCTGCTGAGAGCTGGATCCCCCTGTCAATCAGCAGTGGAGACACTGTAACTCTCCTGTAGCCCTGCTCCCGGCAGTAATAATGGATCATTCTTATTAATCAGCCTTCGTGCGCTTTCTCTCCAGCGGGTGATGAAAGTTTTCACAGTCCAACGACAGGAATCGGCCGATTTCACTAAACCCCCCGAAGTTGCTGCCGCCCATTGAGCTCACATCGCCCGACAAGGTGTGTTGTCCTCGCGAGGGACACAGCTGGAGTTCATTTCAACAACAGATCTTCACGGCGATAGTCTTACCTGGCTTGGCCGGCTTGGGTGGAGGCTTCGACATTTTGCGTGGGCTCAGAGAGGAAACAAAGTAAGAGGTCGCTTTGTGTTATTTCAGTGAGAGTCGTCGCCGGACCGCGGGGCGCTTCGCTATCACCGACAATGAGGAAGTGCAGCAGCGCTACAGGGGACGCGGAAAAGTTAGGCTGCGCATGCGCAAAGCTCAACCTGGAACAGTAATTCTGTTGCGTTTTGTGACATTAAATTACTTTAAATAGATATTTACTTCACTTTTTAAAATGTTTTGATTGTTGTTTTTTCTTTGTGTAAACCCTGGATAGTGTGTTTTCTTTTATTTCATTTTTAATAATATTTTATCTTATTATTTCTATTAGCCTACTGTTATAATTTTATACGTAATTTACTTAACCCGGTTTTTAAAAAAGGTTAACATGTTTTATTTTATTTTTCATAGCCTAATTTATAAAAATGTTTAATGATGTTTTTATGTAAACTCTGTCCAATGTGTTTTGTTATTTTTTATTTTATTTTATTGTACGTAATTTAACATAATCTTTATTTTTCTTACTTACTTTTATTTTTATAAATATTTTTTTATTACTATTATTTTTTTATATACATAACTAACTTGATTCATTTTTTTAATATTTTATTTATTTTTTGTATGTACATTTATTTTATTTATATTTATATTATTTTTGTATTTTTAATTTTTATAATTTTTTCATTCACTAATATTCATTACTAATACTTATTTAACAGAGTAGAGCTCTCTTGTAACACTGTATCTTATGTGTGTTTCATTTCTTTTTTTTTTTTTTTCTCAATGAGCAGTGAATGACGTCGCAGCTCCATCAGCGAATCACGAGCCTGTAATAGCGGAAGCGTGTGAGGGAGCGCAGAGCGACATGATACCTGTGCACTAGTTTACTCTGAATATGAGCTGTTCATTATTTTGCCATCTCCAGTTTTATAAAAACTTTGCCGCCTGACCGAGCTGAGATGAAGACACTAGTTGTAGGAGTTGGAGGGTAAGTAAGTGGGGAGGATTGTAAACATTAGACTGATGTGTTGAACTCTTGTATTGTTCTCCTTGGAGTTCTTCTGCCTCCAGATAGCCTGTTGAACCTCAGTTTTTCATAAGGCAAGGTACACAAAGTGTTTTATTTATTTTAATTTAGCCTTTATTTGACCAGACAAGTCAGTTTCAGATTCTAAAAATGCTGCTTGTTGGTTTATTGTATAACAGTCCAACTGTTCACAGAAAGGCACCAACATAATGTATAAGCCTTATACTATTAAATGACATGTTAATATTGGCTAACATACATGCAGTGGGAGCAGCAGAGAGGCCATCAGATCAATACAGCATGTGACAACCATGTGGCAGCAAAGACTGATAAGAGTTGGTTACTTTGCAGATCAAAATCACAAGTTTCTCTGCAACAGAGTGCTGAGAGTCAGAGAAATCTGCAAAAAAAAAAGGTTTTTCTTTGCATTCAAAGTTTGCAAAAGTAAAATATTCAGTAAAAGCAACACATTTATATATTAATCATTATATAATCATTATATATTTTCATTGTCAAACAGTGTTGGCTGAACGAAATCAAGACGCCTGCACACTGTTAGATTTAGAGTTAACAGTGTGCAGGAATTCTTTGCTGTCCCAATGTGACTTGTTGTGTTTATTAATAACTTAGCAGGCTGAAAGCAGCCTTTCTGGTTTAGTGTGTTGCACTTCGGACCACACCTCGGATGTCACCGTGCACTGACCACAGCCTGACGGACACTTGATTTCTGTGGCTGATAAGATTTTGACATTTGAGAGTAAAAAAAAAACTGTATGACGATATATTGGCCGGTGTTAATCTTTCTACATCAACTAACATATTTTTAATTAGGAAACGTGACATTTTTTACAGTTGAAAAAAAAATGTTAAACTTTCTTAAACAAATAACATACACAAAAATTCAGGGATCCTTTTATTTTTTCTAATAATGGTGACCAAGGTTAGTATTGAGTGACCCATTTCACTGTTAAAAAGTAAACATTTCTGTACTGCAATTTATTTATTTTTTCTTCCTTGTTTAATTTATTGTCTAAGATATACACCAACACTGATGTATATCTGCAATATCTAATATCAGCTGATATATAAACCAGATTCGGTCATTAAAAACAAGATTTTTAGCTGCTGTCTACTAGTTTAAGCTGTTTTTTCTTTCAGGATGACCAATGGAGGGAAATCAACAATTTCTCAGAGTCTGCACCAGCTGATACCCAACAGCTGCATCATTGCACAGGATTCATATTTTAAGGTGGACTGTGAGGCCTTCTTTAAGTCATATCACTGCTTTTTAATCTTGAGAGCTTGAGTGATCACAGTGGATGCTCTTTTCTCCAGGATGATTCTGTGGTACCGGAGGACAGCAATGGGTTTAAACAATATGACAGTAAGGACACTTTATTTACTTGAAATCGTAAAGGTTTTAGACAGGATTTAGACTGATTACATCACAAGTGAACCTCACATATGAGTAAGTGAATCATTAATTCCACTCTGCCATGTGACCTTGTATATATATACTATTAGATCCAATTATAGAAAACAAATCAGCTATTAGCAATTTGTTGTGAATATTTGGATCAACTCTACTGTGTTGTGGTTATATCTAACTTGCCAAATGCTGACAATTTGATCATATCATGTCACATCAAGTTGTTTTAGGTGCAGCTGTGGTCCAGCCACCATTTTTGTGGGAATTTTGGGAGTTTCAGCAACTTGAGGAGGTTATAAAAATGCATAAATGGTGGGTATTTAATTGGCTATTTCCAACATGTTTAAGATGGACCAAAAAACAAAAAAAACATTTCACCACCAGATTTATTTCCTGCAATTTGGAGAGGTGTTTGAAACAGTGTTTGTTGGGAAATAAAATAAATATGTAATGGATTATTTTGATTGTATCCAGCCATTATTTTTCCAAATAATTGTTTATAAAATGTCTAAAATAATGAAAAATGCCCATTACATTTTCCCAGAGCCAAAGGTGAAAAATTGTACATGCTCTTTTCTGAGTGGGCAAAGAAAATCCTTGTGTTATTGCGTTCTGTTTTAGTGCTTGATGCTCTCCACATGGACACGATGATGAGCGAGGCTGACTCATGGCGAAGAGATCCCGAGTCGTTCCTGAGGCGGCGAGGCCTGAACGCAGAGCACACAACACCGTCAGGAGATCAGGAGGTGTATGTGCTCATAGTGGAAGGCTTCCTTATTTTCAACTACAGGTACACAACTACCATTGTGAAGTGAATGTGTTTATTTCAGTTTTAATTTCAAATGAAATCTTAAGAATTTTATTCCAAAATTAGAAATGATTTTAAAGATTTGTAACACTTTATGTTACGGGCCCATCATTTTCTAGGAAGTACTTAAGAAAGAACAGTGTAACTAGATACAAAGTCATCACAACTAACTAAACTGAAATAAATGAACACTTATTTCTCTGTAAATAATAAGTAATAAAACTTATCTCTTAATAATAGTAAAATTATATTCTAGGTCATAATGCATTAACTCGCTGATGGTAATATTGTGTTTTACCTTTCCAGTCCCCTGAATGAGCTCTTTGACAAAAGATACTTCATGGAAATACCTTATGATGTCTGCAAGAGGAGGCGAAGGTGTCAAACTTTATAATATATTTAATTGTTTGTAAACTTTCTTTTCTGTTTTGCTTTTTATTGGATTTTGGTATCATTTCAATTTCCATGTTTTATGTTTGAGCTGCATTAAGCAAAAAGCAAGAAAAATGTCTCCATGTTTTGACCTCTGTTGCTGTCATTAATTGACAGTTCGAGGGTGTACACGCCTCCTGATCCTCCTGGCTACTTTGATGGATACGTGTGGCCAATGTACCTGAAAAACCGCCTGGAGATGGAGAGCACGGTGTCTGGAATTGGTGAGTGTCCAGTTGAAGAGATGCCATGTGTACAGAATATAATGCTGATGGGAGAAAAACTGTGATTAACTGGAGCTAGGGTCTTTATGTGGTTGAGACCTCTAAAATGATGATAAATAATGAAACTTGTATCACTGTAGCAGATTTACTTGTATTAGATAAAAAAATAAATGACAACTTCTGTATATGTTCAATATCCGTTTTTTTTCCAGAATTTCTAGATGGACAGAAGCCAAAGGAAGAGCTGCTGGCGGTTGTTTGTGAAGATGTTTGTCAGGAAATAGAAAAGCTCAGAGGTATGTGTAAATGTCTTTTTAATACATTTTATGTTTTCCAAGATATTTCTAGAGCTCCCACACAACCATTCACAAATAATTTATTGATTTTTTTGAAGCTGTGAGTAGCGCCTCAATGTCCTTGCATATTTCATTGTGGGACAATAGTGTCCATTCACAGCACACCCACAAATCAATGGTTTTTTGTTTTTTTTATCACAGTTACTGACATTTTAATGGTTAACTTTTGCAGTCTGAGCAGACTACATACTTAAAACCTGCTAGAATTATTATGGAGTATTGAATTGGGATGTACAGTAGTTCCCCTGATGCTTGAATAGATAATAATGGTTTTAAACCTTGAATTGTTCTGTGAATACATACGTCTTTCAGTGAAGCAGATGTGAAATGAATACAGAGAGTTGTCAACAATATTAAATCATACATCAGTGAAAAAGGTTTCTTTCAGTTGTGAATGTTTTGAATTCAAAAGTATAAATATTAATGTGAGTATGGAGAGACAGACTGAACCTCGGACTTCAAGACCTTTTACTTAGTTTACTTAAAATACTGTCTTATCTGCACTATTTAAAAGAACAAACTTAATTTTATTTTTTGTATTTGATTGCAGAGAGAGACTGAAATGGTTGGAGCTTTTGTTTGTTTGCCTTCTGAAGATGGAGACTGCTGCTCCCATGGATGTCAGGAAAGTAAATTGTTTGTGCAAATATGCTAATGTCTATGTAATATCTACAATAGTTAATATTACAGAAAATCAATCAACAGATTCTGTAACATCTGGAATTGTCCAGCTGAGACAGAGACAACAAGAATCACAGTCAGCCTGATGTCTTTACAGTAATGGACAGTATTTTAAAGTCATAATACACTCTGCGAACCTAAAAGTATTAAGTTTTGAAGCTGAATACAGGACATACAGTCTGATGTTATGTCTTTCAATGTTTCATCTTTCACTGCATTTTTTATGTGTCTAATGTATGGAGGGTTTTAATCAAAAAGTTTGACTGTTTTTCTATTTAACCAAATACATATATACAGTATACATACAGTCTATCATTAACTTGTGATGTGACTCCAGATTACCACAAACATGAAGTGTGCATCATTGTTTTAAAGACTTCTTACTCATATTTGGATATTAGAATTATTAAACAATGATCTTTGCATATTGTGGTTTGGTGAGCATAATGTTTTGTAAAGTGGCTTCTCGTCTACAACTGCAACAAACAGTTAACAGATGTCTGAGTATCTATACAACTGGTGGCAATTTGTCTCCGTCTAGTGGTTGAGTCTGATCAGTTGTTGTTGTTGTAGTTGTTCAGTCTTTGTTCTCTACAGTACTCTTATGACTTGAACATAAATCTCTTTTCAACTCAGAGACACATCACAACAGAGTCACATTAAACATCAGTTATTTATTAACCAATTAGAATTAAAAGTTTTCCGTGATGTTCTTGGGTTTCAAATACATGGGCCACACTTAGCTAATGTGAGAGGAAACTGGAGTTGAAGAAAATTCAACAATAAAACATTATGCAAAGCATGTTCATGCCCTGAGGCCCGTATTGACCCTTCGCCCCCAACAAACGCCCTCTGTACAGTGTTCACTCTGTCGCCTCCACGTACCCATTAAGTACAGTGGACACAGCAGACTACACATGGCAGCTTCACTATACGCTGAAACCAACAAACAACCAGCACTATATTGGAATAACTTTTCATGGCCTCAGATTTTCTGTGTGTCAGGTAGTTTGCAGTAATTTGATTAAACAAAACTTTATCTTTACAAACTGTAACCTTTAAAAAAAAATAAATAAATAAAAAAAAGCACCAGAACATTATTTAATAATGTTAAATGTTGCACATACCCCAACATATTCATCAAATTGTCAAACCCAACTGACGTGTAGTGTCTCTCTAGGACTCTTGGAGCCCCTGAGGGTCTGTAAATGAAGCAGTTTCCCACTTTGCCCAGTTGGTAATACAGCCTTGGTGCAATGGCATACAGTGATTACTTATATCTGGAAAAAATACAAAGATGAGGGCTCAAATGACTGGCACCCTGTGGAAGAACAAGGTTTTGTTGAGTTTGTCGCAATACCAGCACCCGAACGAGGATGCACACTCACACCATGAGCACATGGGTGACTCAATACACATTTCTGCTGATTTAAGTTATTTCACTGATGCATCTTGATGTAACTTGGAAATAGAGACTGAGCACACTGCAGCATTTTACTGCTAAAATATAGCTGAAACAAAAACATCAGCCTGGGACAGACAGACGGGTCCTCTTACAAGCTTTTAACCACATCTCCCAGTCTTCATCAGTGGATGAAGAGTTCGCTCATATGTGTCATTCTGTTACCCAATCTGTGTAAAACCTTGTATTTTACCGTAACCGCATTGCTTCCAGCATTTTTTTTTTTTTTTTTTTGTGAAAGTATTGCATCAGAGAGATGTGATTTCCTTTCCTGTAAGAATATGCAAAAATAAAGACACAGCATTACTGGAGAAAGGTTTATTCATTCATTTATTTAAATAGACAGAAACCATTGCAGTGATTAAACATGATGTTCACATGTGCCTAGAAGGTTTGGCCTCACAGTCTGAGCATGCCTCTGCAATAAGCTCCCTACCTTTAAAATCCTATATATAGAAACCCTGCTTTCATTTTCAGACCGAAACCTGTTTGACAGCACTTTGAACCCTTTGTGCGTTGTGAACCAAGAGCTGCTTTCTTAAATACTACATGTAGTAATATACTATGTATATTACTACATGTAATTTCTGTGAACTTTCATGCAAAACCCTCCTTTGACCCATGAAGCTGCATCGTTTCCGACCACACAAAATGATAAAAATTTTACCGAAAAGTCCGTGCTGTCAGCAGAATATTTATGTTTACCTCAGCAGTCAACTTGCCTGACCGGTATGTGCTGTAGCAGAGTCATCACATGTAAATCTGGGCATTCCTTACTTCCCTGTAATGACTATATCCTCTTCTAACTTGACATATATAAGTCTACTGCAGCTCCTTTCATAAACCGACACTCTCTTACAGCTTCATATCTTTTACATGCTGAATTAAGCCTTGATCGGACACTGGTATTAAATAATTGAAGTGACAACATGTCCAACACAGGATTTGCAAAATATTTGTGTTTGTCTTTAGTCTTCTGCTTCTGTTGCAGCAGAGCTATGCCGGCTACACGCAACCAGGAGGATGTGAACAACCGACCTGTGATCGGTAAGTTAAATGCACTTCTGGGCTTGAATGTTGGGTATTTCACAGAGAGAAAAAGAGAAGTTTAGGTGAGCAAATTGTTCCTTTGTAGCTGTATCACTTCTTCCGCCATCTATTAACAGCTGCTGTGTTTTGGTCCCACAGGTATTTTGACTCAGATAGTTTCAGATGACGTCATGAAGCCATTCGGGAGTACCTACATACCTGCCTCCTATGTGAAATACATTGAATCTGGGGGCAGTAGAGTGATGCCCATCAAGTGGGTGAAATCCTTTAATGTTATTTTTAACAGTAAAGCTAGACCATGTCATACATTTGACTGGAGCTTTTTGATTTCAGTGAGCAGGTAACAAAAGCTGCCAATTATGGAGGATAATTCTCTTTATAAACAACAGTAACAAAACAATTAACTCATTTTTTATTGTGCGAAATAAAAATGTATACAGGGCTTCTTTAGACCGTTGCATCAGACTAATGTCAGAATATTTAAGGATTGTGTATTTTAAGAAAAAAAAACCTTTTATTGCAGCTTGTTTGGAACTTTAAATAACATTCGTTGGGTGGTGTCAAGCCGCAATTTTATTTGCTGCTTTCGTGGAAAAAGAAGAAGTAGATTTGTCTGTCACCTGGTTTCCTTTGTCTCCTTCTGTCTAATCTGTACTTTTGTACTGTTTAAACAATGTAAAATAATATAATGAGGAAACATTGCTTGTTTTGTTTGTCTTGCACAGATTGACTCTTAGTACTGCTGAATATGAAAACATCTTCAAGAAGATAAATGGGTGAGCGTTTGAGAGGAAAAGGACATTTATATCTTCCTGACTCATCTGTCACTGCTCTAACTGTGTGCTGTCTGTTTAGCTTGCTTCTCATCGGGGGTGCAGCAGATTTGGAGACATCAGACTTTGCCAGGGTGGCGAAGGTTTTTTACAACTTCGCTCTGACGGTTTGTACAGCAGGACTTTATTATTTTGTTACTCTCTCAGGGGCTGTAACTTTCTCTCTCCCTTTCCCTATGAAAATTGTTTTTGTGCCACAGATTGAACAATATTTTGTCTTGTTATATTGTTAAGAGAAGTTGCTTGTTGCTGCTTTATTGTTTCAGACAGAAAAAAGTAAAAACTCTGACTATGCGTGTGTGTTCCAGGCCAATGATGCGGGAGACTTCTTCCCCATCTGGGGTACATGCATGGGCATGCAGCTACTGACTGTACTGGTGGCCGGTGAAAATCTTCTGACAAACACCACAGCTGAGAACTTAGCGTTGCCCCTCAACCTGACCACAGGTTATACGGCATTATTGTTTATATCTTTATGTGCATATTCTCTCTAGTACAGCATCAAATTACATTTTGAATTTAGGGAATGTGTTCAAAAAAGTTATAAGTTGGACAATTTCTGAAAAACTGCATGCACTGAATCATTCCAGTTGGTGTCAGTAGAAGCAAGTTACAAATCAGAGGGTGGTTTTGGCCCCAAAATGAAAATCTCTGCTACTGTCAGCAAATTATTTCTGCATTTTAGTCTTGTAATAATATAATTATTTGATGAAATCTATAATTCTATGAAATATATATTAAGTTTACTTCAATACCCCTCCACCTTTCTTTCTGCAGAAGCCAGGTCCAGTAGGATGTTTGAGGGATTCCCCAGGAAGCTTATGAAGGCTTTGACCAAAGAACCTCTGACTGGCAATTTTCACCACTATGGAGTTACAGTGAAGGTACAGTGAATCCCTCTGGTAACCAGTGTCGCTGTATAGTATGTTTCACTTCCCCTTGGAGTTTTTTGTCTTGTTATTGTGCTGAGAAATATTATCAAAGACAATCGTCCGATCCTTTCAACATCAAGAAATTCGTTTTTCAGGGTTTCTTTCACATAGAACTGAAACTTTGGACTCAACAGTACCTAAATTACTCATACAGTACAGACATTAATGTCCATATGAACAATTTGTAGGTATAATGTTCATTAAGCATTACTTCACCTGCAATAAAAATCAGAATTTGATTATTCAAGGCTTGATTGATTAATCAAGGCTTGATTACTTCAGGGCCCCAAAAACCCAGGTTCACAGTGTGGCAGTTGGGTTGTGGTAATTTGATTAATTAAGTTCTTTAACTTTCAGCTGATATTAAGCTTATATTGCGCATATTTCTTAATTAAATTGTGTTTAATCAAATTATCTCACAGCAAACCTGAGGCCATTCAATATTCCAGCACAGGAAGATTGTACAAAATGACAGAAAATGATTTTTTTTTTTGTCCTGACACATGAATCTGTCCATGTTGTTAAGAAAGATAAATAAGATAAACTTTATTGATCCCACACAGTGACTACAAGAACACATGCATTTTATAGATGAGCAAGTTTAGAATATTATATAAAATATGGAACATTATAATAATAAAACATAACAAATAACTACGCAAATGTTCTTACAGACCTTCCAGGAAAATGAGAAGCTGCAGAATTTCTTCTCCATGCTGTCTACAAACGTTGCTGAGAATGGAGCCCACTTTGTCTCAACTTTGGAAGGTTACAAGATTATTTTTAAATGAATTTGACAAACTCATTCATTGATCTGTAACAGAGTTGTAATAACAGCAATATATGTATATATGTATGTATGATATTTATAATATTGTACTTAATTGTATTATTTTATTTGCCAGGTAAAAGATATCCCTTCTATGGAGTACAGTGGCACCCAGAGGTGAATCGTTTTCAGTGGGACAGAAAGCTGAACTTTCCTCACTCCCCTCATGCTGTTCAGTTATCTTCTCTGCTGGCTGAGTTTTTTGTTAACGAAGGTAAGACACACATTATAAATGATAATAGTTATTGATTGTATAAGGTCTTCACTATGGTTGTGGGATATGATGATATATATAATGTGAGACAATATACATTTGGCAACTGTCTTTTGTCATACCGTTAATACTGAGCCCAGTGTTTTATTCACTGGATTAGCTGGATTATTGACATTCAAACTTGCTTATTTTATTTATAAACAGTTTCTCAATTGAATTCCCAGATAATTTAAATACTATATCACGATCAATATTGTACTCCAGTAAAAATTACGCGATTTAAGATGTTATCCAGATTGACCAACCCTAGTATCACGTGCTGAAAAGAGAGCTGTTTGTCATGGAGCTTATATAATAATAATAAAAAAAAAACTGTAAATATATTATAGTAAATGAACTCCCTTTAATATGTATCTCTGGTGGTATTAAATTTTGGCAGTGTTGCAAATCAATGAACTTCTTTATGGATATATATTATTTTTATATAATCATTGCATCAGTACCTTGATTTGTCAAGTATTTTAGATATTCACTGGATTAACTAAAAAAGATATGGTTATTGTATCCATAAACAGTTAATATAATAATATTAATATATACAGTATATTTTGATATTCCAATATAAATTCATTCAACATCTACTTCAAAGTATCAGCCTTGATAAACAAAGAGAAGAGATTAACATGAATAACAAAAACAGACCAACAGTCAACTTCCATCTCACCTGCAACCCTGTGTTGTAGAATAATAAATGAACTTTGTTCTGCCTTGTAAAAGATACTCTTCTACTGTCTTGTAATCACATGCATCTCACTTCTACTTTGTTTAGGGAGGAAAAGTTTACATCACTTTGACAATCCTGAGGAAGAGGCCTCGTCCCTGATTTACAACTACACGCCTGTCTATGCTGGGAACTTCACAGGATATGAACAGCTCTATTTCTTCTGAGTGCTTCCGTCTGTGTGTCACTCTGTGCATGTACAACAAGACTTTTTTTTACACAGCCTATGGTGCAACATAACACCCTAGCCCAGAAGTGCACTCACACGGTCTGCTTGGTTTTAATCACAGCGGGGGCTCTAATCAATTAGTTGATTTCAACCACTTGTCTGCTCATTCAGAAATCATTTTCATCACACTGAGGAGAGGTTTCTGCACCAGCACTTGTTTCTTTCTTTCTTTTTTTCTTTTTTACCAATTTATAAGAATTTTAAATACTTTTATAGGCTGCTATTGCAATCAAAGTGCTTATTTGTTTTACGTACCAGTGCAGTAAGGTTCATGTTACTGTATTTTTTCTGGGTATTTAGGAGTTGGAATAACCAAAGAGGAGTTCACATTCTGCAATTAAAGACCAACATTTGATGGATATACTTTTATAGGGCGATTACAGGTTATATTTTAGACTCAGTATATTTAATATCACCACAATAAAGAAGTTAAGGATTCACCCCAATTATCTCACGACAAGGCCTATTTAGTAGCTGTTTCTGGAGCTTTCGAATGTACCAAATGAGCTTTATCACCAATCAGTATTTCCAAGGTCAAGTATTAACCTTCAATCTCAAATAATAATATATATAACAAGGAAAATGTGCAAATTGTTTATACTTAAAAAATGCTTCACCAATAAATCAATCATCAGAATAGTTGTTGATTACTTTTCTGTCTATTCATTTATTCAATCATGAATTATTGTCGAATTATTTCAGCTCTAAATTGACATATATCCTACACACAATGCTTAGAAAGTGTGGGGGGGGTCAACTGGAGCCCACAATGAATTCCTGCCCCGCCCCCCCCCCCCCCCCTGGAGGGGTAACCCGGCCCTGTCGGAGAGAGGACCCGGACCCACGACCTCAGCATCTTTAAAAACCTTGGCACTGATTTCTTTTTTTTTTTTTTGCCCCTCAGTTAATCAGCCTGCAAAAAAAAAAAAAAAAAAAACCCACATGCTCGAGTCGGCGGCAGCTGATGAGAAACCAGCCACAACACGCGGCGACCCCCGACGATTGGCCTCCCCGCACGTCAGTCTTGCGGGGGGCGGGACCCAGTGCTCTGCTCCCCCCTCCTCTCTCTCTCCCTCTCTCTCTCTCTCTGTCTCTCTCTCTCTCTCTCTCTCCCTCTCTCTCTCCCTCTCTCTCTCTCTCTCTCTCTCTGAAGCAGATGCTGCTGCCGGCTCAGTGTTATTCCGTCTATTAATAATAACACAGTCAAAACCAGCCGGAGCACGGCGGCGACAGGGGGAACTCCACACCGCCGGTTCTCCTTTTTTCCTTTTTTATATATATATTTTTTGTTTCGCATTGTTTCCAGCCTGCAGGGATGAACCAGCGCAGATAATGTGACATCCCCCCCCCCACGTCCTCCGCTTCAACTTCCGACCAAACGCTTCTTATCCACCTTTTTCACTCGTATTTTTATTTTTATTTATTTTTTAACCCCCCCTCCTCCCAGCTGCTGTTGTCTCCTCACCCCTCACGCCGCTGGCAGACTCTCGGGGGCTCGGCTCGGGCGGCTGCGGCTTGTTGGTAAACACGGATCGGATCCCGCCGGCGAGGACTCCCTCTGGTGCATTGATGCACCCGTTTCAGTGGTGTAACGGTGAGCGGTCGTTTTAATACCGTGGCAGCTCTGTTTGTTGGGCCTGTGTGATGTACTGTGTGCGGTGCAGCCCGCTGTTACAGCAGAGAGAGAGAGAGAGAGGCTCCCTCGGCTGTGGCATGGAGCAGGGCAACACTGTAGTCTCTGATTCACTCCAGGGTTTTTCTAAATTTAGACGTTTCCATTGTGAGGAAAGACAATGTGTCGCACCTTATACCCAAGGAAAAAAACAAAGTCACTCCTATTAAGACTTGAGTGGCGCTTTTAACGAGTTTAAACACTTTATTTTAGTCTCCCCTATTTTTAGGATGTACAAGCAGTACTTCAACATGCTATAAATGGTTTATAACACACTGTAATGTAGTTTTATAAAGTATTCTACATCAGTAGTTGTATAGAAATGTTTATTAACTCCTGTGGTTATCCAGAAGTGGAAGCAAACAGGATATTGGAGGACAATATAGTAAAAGACAGGCGTAATAATACATAATAAGTCTTCATAGGAGAAGTTATCATTGCTGACAAATACTTTACATTGATACACTTAAAAATGTCCTTATATCTGCATACAGCTACATTATTAGAGATTCATCAAAAAAATGAATCGCCCCCTAAGCTTTAGTCGTTTTTCAAGCAAGAAAATGTCACACATTTCCTGCTTCCAGCTTCTCTCTTTTCTGTTTCATATATGTTAGTAAACTGAATATATTTGGATATTTGACCCTTGGCCAAATTAAACACAGCCCTGTTCATCATAGTGTGTTGCAAACAATTTATTAAACGTTTAAGCGATTATTTGAGTGTTTAATGAATTTGTTTATCGATTGGCCAAATAACAGATTACTTAATCAATCGAATCCTTTATTTCCATCTAAATTAATTCCAGTTGAGAGCCACACAAGTCCAGTCCAGTCACTGTGCTCTCGATATAACATTTAGCCTCCTTGGGTAATCTTGTTTACACCGACTCTATCTGCAGTCTCACTTACACTCTTCTTGGCCTCGACCAATTATTTTCAAAAGCAAAGAAGTCTGAGCAACTTTTCCATGTAGTTTGAAACAGCTGTTTGCTGTCATGCTTAAACAAATGAATCCCTTCATTGCAGCGAAATGGTGTTTCAGTGCTTTATTGTCACGGTGAGACCTGGTGAAGATGATGGATTAGTGGTCTTTTTTTTTTCCTCTGACTTTGCCCGTTTGAGTGCAGCAGCCTCCTCCGTGGACTGTTGGTGGTGTTCAGACAAGAACAATTACTCCCTTTGTGCTGCTCAACTCCCCTGCTATTCATAGGGGAAATAGTGCACACACACACACACACATAGTATCAAAGAGTGACATTCTGCTGGAAAAATGAAGCAGTATCAGGCAGCCGCGACGCAGCGTCTTCTCTGTGTGTCAGTGTACCTGTGATCATGTCTGTCTGTCTCTGTGTTTATGCGTGACACATGTAGTGCTTTCATGCATGTGATGGGAAGTTTTTCGGGCCCAACCTACTTTCTTCTTGAAAACCGGCAGCAGTCATGCAGGCAGGCTTGAGTGTTTCCCCCCATGTGAACTGTTGAATATTTGATGGGAAGTTCTGTCTTTAGTGCAAGCAGCAGCAGCGGCAGAAGCAGCTTTGTGTGAACGTATATAGGACAAAACCCCACCAGGCATCTCGTAGGAGCTGTCAGGGAAGCTGCCATAGTCGAGGTATTTTACAGCTCTATCAAATCACGGAGGGACTTTCCTGCCTTTTTCAACAACAGCACAAGAATCTGTCCGACTGCTGAAACTCAGTACAACTGACTCAGATTCTTCTCTCTCTGTTAGTCAAAATGAGAACTTTCACAAAGCTAGCCCCTCATCCTTTTTCTGCATCTGCTACTCTGGGCGCCATGGCAACGGGGTGCCTCCTGAGTGCCAATATATAGGTCAGTGGTCATGCAGGGCTCCACCCAAAGCAAAACACCACATATAGCTATCTGCTCTTCATGCATGCAAAGGTGGAAGAGGAAAACGAGAGCGCCCATCCATAGAGAAAGTCGTGACATGACAAAGACACACAAAGACTTGAATATAAATGACCCAGATTTGGACTGTGAGTCTGCAGCAGTTTCACAGGTGATTCGTGCCATCAGCTGTGCAGTGACATGAATACAGGAACAGAGACATGTACCCCCCCCCCCCCCCCCCCCCCCCCACACACACACACACACACACACACACCTCCCCTCTGTTGCTGCTTGTATGTCTCTTTGTCTTGTGATGATCTTTGTTAAGCAGATTGTTTCACAAATGTACAGACTCGCATGTTCACATCTTCATGTGTTTCCAGCTACCATTGTGGACAGCGAGGTCATGAGTATGGATAATCTAATGCCATTTACATTTTACGTTAATGCACATGCTATGTGCCCATGTTTGTTTTTTTAAGGCTGATTCTGACTAAATATACAAACAATTTACTGTTTTTAGGCAAGAGTAGGGATTTTCTGGTACAACTTCACCTACTCCCAAGGTATGTCCAAGGTATATGGGGAAGGGGAAAAGACCTTAATTCAAAAATTCTACATAATTAAAAGTATTATTAGCAAACTGACTGATATATTATAATATGACCTAATTTGATATGAATTACTTTAGAATCATCATACTTTTGAAACTCAATTATCAATATCTGTATGGGTCGACCTAGGGGTCGGGCCTCCAAAGGGGCACAAGATTTATCTGAAGGGTCATGAGATGAAACCATCTTAGACGTTTCAAGGGGAACTGTATATTTTGGTGGACTGTTAACAACTGATAGATATCTGAAATGTGACAAAGGGCCCAACTAGACACTGATTTATTGTAAAAAGAAGGGAACCACAGATTTAATCTTTAGAAACGTATTATATTTTATAATCTTGTGTATATGTAAAATATGAATTTGTAAAGTTACTAGTGTCAAATAAATGTAGTTAAGTGCAATACTGAAATGTAGTGGAGTAGAAGTATAAAGTATGAAATGGAAATACTCAAGTTATAGTACATTTGCCTCAAAATTGTAATTCTTAAGAAAGTAAGAATTTTGACTCATGACCTCAGTATTTGTGAAACCCTGGCTAGGGCCCTGCACATGTCCTTCGATCAGTTTGTGTTTAGTTTACACTCTCGTGTTGACTGTGTCGATTGAGGATCAGGCAAATGTCGAAGTCTCTGGTAATGATCGCCTCTCGCTGAGAGAAGTCATTTGGATGTGGATCTTGAACGTGTTGCCATTGAGAGCCTCGATAAACGGAGCGTCACCGCTCATTCAGAGAGAGTGGAACTAAGAGGTGTGAAGTATTGATCCTCTCATACTGCAATTTCCACTGTGAGGCGGGAGAAATGTCAAATAGAAATGTCAACGTGTCACTTTGGCTGCAGGAGTGACTAGAAATACCAAGATCGATACAAAAAAACTGTGCCCCAAGAAAACAATACCCATCACAGGGAAATTAAACTGGTAAAGGTCTCCATTCATCCCTCCATCCATCCCTCCATCCATCAATCTGTTTGTGTCTCTGTTCGTTAATCCATACATTCATCGGTTTTTCCATCTATCCATTCATCTGTCTGTCCATCTGTCCGTCTACCCCTCCATTCATCCATCCATCCTCCTATCCGTCCATCCATCTGTCCATTTCTATTTCCATCCATTTATACTCCCATTTGTCCATCTGTACATCCACCCATACATTTTCTCAGATGCTTATCCTGTTCATTGCCATAGGGAGCTGTCTGTCCATCCATCCATTCATTTGTCCATTCATACATCCATCCTTCCCTCCGTCCATTCATTTGTCCATCCATCCACCTATTTAATTATTTGTTTGTCCTTCCATCCATCATCCATCTGTTTCTCTGTCCATCCAGTCATGCATCCATTTGTCCATCCATTCCTCCGTCCATCTGTCCATGTATCCGTTCACGTGTAAATCCACCAATCCATCTATCACATCCATTCATCCTTCCATTTGTCCATGTCTGTCCGTCATACAAGGCTGGAGCCTATCCCAGCATGCATTGGGCAAGAGGAAATGTGTACAGTGGATGCCTTTCTTAGGACTCGTAACACCTACAGTCACCTACAGGCAATTTAGAGTTTCCTATCCATCTGACCTGCATGTTTTTTGGACTGTGGGAGGAAACTGGAGCAGAAACACAAGAAGAACATGTAAACTTTACACAAGTGTCTGGTGAATTTGTTTCATATTGTACAGTTTGTTTTTACAATAACGCAGGCTGCTTCCATGTGGCTTTGAAGTGGATGAGTCTGGAGCTCTCTATTGTGATTAAACAATACACAAGCTGATTTCACTGATTTATCACCTTGTCTCTGGGTGAAGTCATGCTAATCAGTGAAATCAGCTGCTATAGTGTTTGATCAAAATGAAAACCTGCAGACTCTCTCTGCCCTTTCTGATGTGGAGAGGTTCATATCAGCAGGCTGTGATAAGTCCTGTGTTAGCTCACTGGGTTAGTGTGACCCCAATCTCACAAAGCCCCCTCTCACATGCAGATACTGACTTCTCATTACTCATTCAGATGCACAAAGCACAAGTGCATGCATTGTGTCTCTTTGCCTCTGTCTATCTAATCTACAACTGTTTCTTTACATAAGCTTCTCTCTAGATTTGACATGCTTGCAATCTGGAAATTTGTTGATTTTTTTATACATGATAAATAACGTAATAAACAAATACCTTGAACTGCACACACACTTGTCTAAAGCCATGCCACATTTGTTCTTCAGCCCTCTCCCTCCCCCACGTCTCTACCTCTGACCTTGACTGCAGACAGCAGTGCTACAGTGATAATCTATTTCATGGTAAAACAAACACACACAGGAGTGTATAGTGTCAAAGCAAGAAGAATGAGACAAAGGAGGAAACCTTTAATGGGGAAACCATCTGTTTGGATTGGAGCATACTGCAATGTTCTCCCTAAAAGCACTCAAGACAAACATTATTTTTAAAGTCATTGGGAGTTTATATGGATGGATCATTTACAAAATATTGGGCTGAGGTTGTATGCTGCCATTTTAATCAAATTGCACTCACTGATTCTCTGGAGTGTGAGGGCTGAGAAAATATAATCTTTTCATCTATTCATCTATGTCACTGTCTCTTTATGTCCACTTTAACGCCTTTAAACTACACTGACCTGTTATCAGACAAAGGAGTGTGGATCTGCCGTGTTTGGAGATGCAACCATGTTGCTTGGAAACCACATTAGGAGGGTTTTACATGTTTAAGTACAACATTGAAAAGGACTCATTTACAGGGACTGCAGTGGCCGTCTTTCTTTACCTTTTTCTGTGTCCCTCTTTTTTCTTTGTGTCTGTGCATGTGTGGTTACATTTTGGCTTCCATTAGACGCAGCCAAAGAGCAGCTCTGACCCTCAGCTGCCCACGAGTAGTAGAGTACTTTATAGCACTATAAAGAAATGTGTACAGTTGCATTCATTTGTGTTATGAGACATATTCTTGCGTGTGGCAGTGTCAGGCCTTCATTTTTCTGCCATTTCTAGCATACATCTCGACTCCTGGCTATGCTCTTCCTGTAAATGTTCTTTTTAAATCGTCCCTCTGTCTTTGTTTAGGGTGCTTCTGTGGTCTGGGACTGGTTTACTCCAACAAGTCGTGCACCATGCCGCCCATCACCTTCCAGGACCTGCCCCTGAACATCTACATGGTCATCTTTGGGACAGGCATCTTTGTCTTCATCCTGAGCCTCATCTTCTGCTGTTACTTCATCAGGTGAGGGGCAACAGATAGACATGTTTGACTTAAAACAAGAAATGTGTGAAAAAAACAACACTAAGGGTGTTTTCTAACCTATGGTTCATTTGCTCTGGTTCGAATAAGCAGATGAGTTGGTTAACTTGCATGTATGCATTTTTCCTCTTTCTTTGTGACTGGACGGAGACCACTTCCTCTAAAGGGTCTCCATGTGCTTGTTTTGGTCTGATTACTGTGTTCAGATCTGCCCAAAACAAATCGTACTAAATCGAACCGGTCTAAACAACGCAGGTTTGAAAGCAGCCTAAGAGTCTACAGCCATCCTAGCAGCCCCATGAAGCTGTACATAGTCACAGCGGTGCTTTGATTTAAATGCTAACCTCAACCTGCGTCACCAAATTTATTAGGATTCATCCTCTGGGGGACACGAGTGTCTGTACAAAACGTCATGACGATCCATTTAATAATTAGTATTTCAGTCTGGACCAAAGTGGTGGCTAGACCGCCCATGCCTAAAAACCACAGTAGGTAGATTGTGTGTGTGGGTGTGTGTGTGTGTGTGTGTGTGTGTGTGTGTGTGTGTGTGTGTGTGTGTGCGTGTATGTGCATGTGTGTGTAGGCGAGAAACAGTAAGGGAGGGAAGGAGGTAGGAAAGAAAAAGGGGAACAGGGTGACCTCTCCTGCTGTCGACTGTGAACTCCCTGATGAGCTGAGGGGACGTTTGTGTCTGAAGGACGGGATATGAGGCAACAGGAAGCAGCCCGTCACAATGCGTGAGGACAGCAGCGAAGGAAAACTGCAAAGAAACTCTGCTCAGAATAGACATGGCCTGGATACCACACAGTGGGAGTACACAAAAACATCACACATGAACGTCTGCGGTGTACAAAACCTCATGAGAATACGTCAACACCTGGAGTTTGTTTTTTTTTTATCCCGAGCTCTCTTTGGATGACTGAGCATCTGTATCTGCAAATTACCTGACATCTCATAATGCGGTGTGCTATTTTTGGTGTTGGATATGATTTAGAATTACCATCCAAATTGCCCGTGTTATTAAAATGTCAAACAATTTTAAGGAACGTGTCTGTCGGCTGGAGACGTACAGATCCAACGTCTGGAAAAGTGCACAATGCACGTCACTAACAGTGGGAGTAGGTAATTGGCACTTTTTGCTCAATTTTGTGTATTTGCTTCCTGTGCAGCTCATTCTTTTTCTACAATAAAAAATAAAATAAATTCATAGTGACATAGTGAAATCATAGCGAATTAAAAGTGAAATAGATGACGGTGCCAGCTACATGATCCACTTCTTATTGCAGTTAAAACATAAAAAACAGAGGTTCAAAGTTCATTCTTGATCCCGAAACACCAGTTCACAAACAAATATCCCAACAAGATGTATTCATAGCTGTTCTGGAGCTTTCAATCGTTCTACAACTAAAAATAACATTTCTTGGAAATTGGAAAAACAGTCTCACTCCAAGGTCCATTCAGTGGCTGTTCTGGAGCTTTTGATCATATCACACTCCATCAGCCGATGAAGTTTGTCCAATGCAAGCATTGATCATGCAACCAGAACATATGTCAGTATTTAGTTTTTATTTATTATTGTAGTATTTGCTGTAATTTGCCTGCACTCGCCACTAAATTGACCATCAACTCTGTCAGAAAAGCTTGCATCCTTCCTGTTTCTTTTAAAGCACTTGCCTATGAATAATAACCAATGAGTCACTTCCTTTTGGCCCAATTAACATGCTGAAAGGTACTCTTGGGTAGGAGTGTGATTGTGAATTCATTTATAGACTGGGTGATTCATCAGATGAATACTGAGTGATGAATGCCATTCTTTGTTGGGGGCAAGTCTCCTATTATCCCTCTCAGACAGGCTTGCTCCAAATCCTGTGTGTCAGGGAGTTTGTGATGTTCGATTTTAACATAACGGTGAAGTGCTTGACTTAACAATCTGTCTCTATTCGTCTATGTGAGGTTTTGTCCTTTAATCATACAAAGCAATTATATAAAGTTTTATAAGAAAAAGCCTTGAGATCTGGGGAAGACTTGCTGAGTACACACAATCCTTTCAGCCTTCATATTCAAACATCATGTTCTAATAGTGGCATGAAGTGGGGGTGTGCACAGCAGTACCTGCTATGTACAAGAGTGCAAAACCCTGATGGTACCAAAAATATCACATCTTTAATTATACCACAATTTGCTCTAACAGCAGTTGGTCTGTATTTCCATTAAGGGGTAGCACAGCAGCTACAGTAGTCCAAGAGATATTATGAGAACCACAAGGTGACGGAGAAAGCTGAAGGTGTTTTAACAATTGAGTGACTGAGGGCAGAGATATTAAGCAACCAGAGCCACTTTCCCCAAATAAATTAACTGACTCATTTAATTTCCTGTCAGTGATCCTTGGGACTGGATCTGTCAAATCCCTATCCATATGGGTCCATATCCCAGAGGAGAAAAACACAGTTTCTTAAGCTTAACACAGCTGTAAAAGGAAACATGACTGTTTAGTGGACTCAGTCAAACTTATAATAATTAGAAGTACTTTCTCAAATACCCTGCAGTAGCTGGAAATGGTCTCAGATACTATCTTACCTGTGGAGAATTGGACGGCAGACAGAGATTGGGAAAATAAGGGAGAAAGTGAATTCCAAAATACTTTAACAGCAGAAAAGGCAGACTGGAGGTCATCTTCTAACACATGTCAACACAGCGATAGAGTCAGCGGCATATCAGGAGAGAGACATTTATAAAGTTGGGTAAATCTCTCTCTGAGGAGTGACATTGGGCTTATAAAAGTCGACTCTGTGACCCTGGATGAGTTCACCTGGAAACACAGCTTATCTAAAAATGACTAAGACACAGTGGAATCTAGAGTTTACCACTGGAATAAAAACAGATTTCTTCTATGAATGAGATCATGAAATGGAAATTGTAAATGTCAAAGCGGGAAACAAATTAATTGTGAGATGGTATATGATGATGATAGGCAGTCACATTAGTTTATAGAGTAACAAAAACTTCAACTTGAAGGCCTTTTTACAATAGATGTTACTATATATTAAGAAATTTAATTATTTGTTCATTTTTTGAAGGTAGAATAAGGATATAGAATTATTAATTGGCAAATTTAATGATCTTTGTACTGTTTTTAATTCATCAATCTGCTCAGTGATTATAATTAAATATGGTAAAAGTCTATAATTATTCCACGTCATGTTCAAAATTATGCATGGTAACTGACAGAGTGCAGAATCAAAGGATGATTCATGTATTTAGTTTTGTCTTTTTCAATGATAATATGAGAACATCTGTCTCTGCACACGTCTTCACATTTACATTTACTTTTGTTGACACAGTTAAAAATCAATAAAATTATCCTACAAGCTGCTCGCTGAAATACTGCAACAAATCCAGCCACAGACTCTGACAAAGTTTTCGGCACATATCATAATATCATTTACACCTGTTGAATTCATTGTTACTTCATACAATGAGATCTGATCAATAGTAGCTGTATGAGGACTTTCTGTTCTTGCAGGCTGGGCACTAAAGTCTCCGTCATGCCCCCCTTTTACCCACTTCACATCATTCTCCAGGCATGGGAAACCTCGCACATGTAAAACGTGTATCCTCACATTGTTCTGCATGGAGATTGTGAGCTGCAATCAGTGTAAACAATAAACCAAGTGACAAAAACAACAAATGACTATCATTTCCTTAGTTTAAGCAGTGAGATTTGATTTAGTTTTTTAGTTTTTTTTTTGAAGGGGATCAGATCACAAATTAACATTCACCTTTCATCTCAGATGATCTTGCTGAATTTAGTTTCAGGCTCAAATCACAGACAGTGATAGACAGTTGAGTCTATGTTTAGTCGTGTAAAAACAGGAGGCCAAAAATAACCGTCTGAACAGACACAGCTCGCCAAGTGATAAAGATCTCCTCTCCATTGTTGGTTTTGGGGGTGGTGCAGGGATTCAAAGAAGCAACATACTCATTAGCTGTGTTTGTGTATAAGTGTATTTGTGTGTGTGTGTGTGTGTGTGTGTGTTCGCATTTGCTTGTAGTTACATTATTACTTGTGAACAATGTGTGTGTGTGTGTGTGCTTCCAGAAGAACATGTATTTGTCTATGGATGTGTGGCCACTGAAGCTGTATGAAAAGACAGTTAATTATCAGAACTTACCCTGCAATTACACAGCTTTGGTTACACACTGTCTCATAATTGAACCACATAAACTTAAATCTTAGCCTGAATGCAAATCTGCTGTTGAACTCATAGCGACATCTTTATCTCTTAATAAACTAATGGAGGTGGTGGAAAGTAACTAAGTACATCAACTCATGTACTATACTTCAGTACAATTTACTTAAGTATTAACACTACATTTCAGAGGCAAATATTGTAGCTTTTAGTCCACTGTATTTGTCTGTCACCTATAGTTATGCTGCAGATTAAGATTTTACATACAAAAACTATAATCATTTTAAAATAATATGATGTATGTGTTTAGATTAAACCACTCAAAAATATATTAAGTAGTTCAAATGAGCTGCACTATGACCAATAACAACAATAACATGCTGCTTACAATGCTCAATAATAATTGATAATATATAATATACAGTGTCAACGTTTTCTTAAGTAAAACTTTAAATGCAGGATCTTTACTTATTTAGGGGAATATTTTTACATTGTGGTAATTCTACTTTTACCTAAGTAAAAGATTTTAATACTTTTTCCAACACTTTAAACAAAAAGAACATGCAAAGTATGGCTGATTGAAGGTTATACAGATTGTAGACACAGTTATTTATTAATGTGTTTCCCTATTCATCCACAGCAAACTACGACACCAAGCCCAGAGTGAGCGGTTTGGATACAGAGAGGTAAACCTGAGGTTAATATTTTGCACATTTTAAGGTCTAAATAAAAAATAAAAAATCTCTCTTAAACATTTTTGTCGTTGTTACTTCTACAGGTGGTTTTAAAAGGAGATCCAAAAAAATTGAATCTTCATGGGGTAAGAATGTGATTTTCATGTACCGTTGCACTGATTTCCGTGAGCAAACACACAGCTTTTATAATGTGAAACAAAAACGATGATCTCTAATTTCATCGAATGACTGTCCTCTGTCTTACTCTGCTCTGTCTGTCACTCACACAGCAGACGTGCGCTGTGTGTCTGGAGGACTTCAAAGTGAAAGACGAGCTGGGAGTGTTGCCATGCCAACATGCTTTCCACAGGAAGTGAGTACGGGAGAGCACAGCGAAGTCTTTCTTTGCTCTTGTTACCACTTTGCACCCGCCAGAGCTTGTTAAGATTAAAATGGTCATGTTTGATCTGGAGTTCAGTGATCAGGAATTACACTGAAATTGTGTGGCACTGGAGGACTTCTTGTTTAACATCTCTGACATTCATTTATTTGCTTCTCCTGCTTCTTCCAGCACAATAGTGTATCCCAGCATGCACTGGGTAGATAGCAGGTAAAACTAGCACAAAGATCCTGTAGGGGGAAGTATTTCCAAATGAACAGTTAAATACATTTATTTGACATAATTTGCGCAACAGGAAAAATTGAAGAGATGCGTGGGGAGTCTTTGGCGAATAGACCCCATCGTGACACCATCAATTTACGGGGTTAGTCGATCCATAACCTGTGCAGGAATATCGCCCTGATGGAGTTTAGACTCTGGTGGTGGTGGCGAAGGAGTGAAGAACAATAGCTCAAGATCTTAATGGAGATAAATTTATCATGAAGATGGTCTTCCTGATTTAATTTTCACCAAGCATCATTAGTTTGGAAACAAGTATAAACTGTCGCTCTCAAATTGCAGTTAAATAAGGAGGGATCAATTAGAAGTGCATGGAACAAAATATAGAAAGAAAGACTGAAGTGATTAGACTCCATCAATGTGAATCATCCTCACTAATCATTGGCCCATATGATGGTAGGAGATAAGGTTGGTGGTGAAGTAAACATCCTGGAGGTGGTAGGTTGTGCCATAGCAGCTCTGAAAGACAGAATAACATAAGTGCAATGATATTTAAAGGCTGGATGGAGGAACGTGGGCAGAAAAATCTTTGAATGTCAGAATTGTGAATGTAGGGACCGCGCAGGAAAGCGGCAGTATTGGAGAAAATTAGAGGAGGTAGAAATAGCAGAAATTCACTCATAGAGGAATAAACGAAAAACGTGAGTGAAAGATCTCAATACTTCTTCCACCAGTGTACGACTCAAAATGAGTGAGAGGAATCATGATATCATGTCGCAGGTCTGGTGAAAAGTTTGGCTTCTCTTTTTATGTCTCTCCTGTCTTCCTTCTTCTACAGGTGTCTGGTAAAGTGGCTGGAGGTGCGCTGCGTCTGCCCCATGTGCAACAAACCCATAGCCGGCCCCCCTGAGCAGCACCACAGCATAGGGACTCTGCTGGATGAACTTGTGTAGCCCCTGCCAGCCTGAGTCGGACGCCCGGCCAAACCAGCTGGTATAAGTTAGCGACCAACAGGAAGAGGGACACTGTTTTGCTGTTAAAACACGGCAAAACACCAACACGATGATAGTAAATTGGGGTAACCTAGTTACCACCCTAAGAAAGACTACGAAGGATGCTGTTGCTTAGCAACCATCTCTGAGAAGGCAACACGACACCTTGTAGTGTCTGAGAGATTATCTCCAGCCACCCACACATCACTCCACCACTCTTCTTTCAACATCCCCCTCTTCACCCGTTCCATCACATCTTCTCTTGTTGCCTCAAGTGAGGTTAATGGCACCACTGAAGTGGAGGGGAGACAGTTCAGTTTCACAGCGATGTGTACAAGTGAGTGGTTGAAGGATGACAGTAGGAGGGATTAATCCCCCCTGAGCATGTATGATGTGTTGTACGTCATGGTGTCCACTGATATGAAATAATATCAACATTGGCTGAGAAAATCTGAAGGAAAATGGATGCTAGGAGGTGATGCCTCTTAAATTCTTTCAAGACAAGTTTTGAGCCATAGACAAATTTACATTTTCTGCTGAACATCTATGACAGTAGGACGAGAACAAGTTGACAGAAGTTACACCGCTAACAATTCAGTGAATTCTTATAAAAACGTTTATACGTTTATAAAAACAAGGGTTTACCAAGAATGTTTGTAGCTGTCTAGATATAAAGGCCAGAAGAGAATATTTAATACTGTGGTGAATACACAGATAGGGTTCATTAAAGCTGCTTTTAAAGAAATTAAAAAGATTATAAATTGAAGTCACACTGGTTAAAAAAATAAGGTGGATCAGTAGGACCTAAATTATTCATATTAGCAACTGTAAGCAACTTAAGGAGTGTTTCCATCAAGTCTTTCCATAAACCAGTAGATGTCTTGCTGAAACTGATACTGATGTGTATTATATTGGTGCCCACCTCTACAGTGATATCATGTATGTTCTACATACTGTTTGTGCTCCAGTTGTGTTTTTCCACTGGGATGTTTTATTGTTCAGACATGTTTTTATTGTGTTAATATAGATGGAAGGAACTGACACCTCCTGCCGCTTGCTATAACAGTTTGGTTCTTTGTTGAAAAATGTTGATTTTTTTAGATATTGCACTTTGTATTCACAAAAAAAACTGTTTCTCTGCCTTTGCTCTTCTAAAATGTTAGACCAAGGGTTGGATGCACCACAGCAGGTCTCTTGTTTTCAGGTGTGGTGAGTCTTTTATAAAAGTCTGTGAAGTAACAGAGATGCTGCTTCATGTGAAGATAAAGGAAGCAGCAGTACAGACCTTCGGTGTTGTTCTGTGAATTTGTCTGGGAAGCAACTAAATCTCACTTTCATACATTTTTGTGGCATTATTGCTGGTGATTCTGTCTAACATTCCTCAGTCTTTTTGTTTTCCATGATTACAGTGATTCAGAAAGCAAAACACTGCCTAAATTGAGCACAAAACTCACAAAGCACATTGTCTAGATACAGAAGGCACCTGCACTGTAATTAAAAGCCAAACACACAGTAGGCTATTGAAGCCACATGAGTCCATGTGCCAAGAAAAGAAAAAGAAATGTCAATCCTGTTGCATTTTCAACACATGAGAAACATTCACTCTGATTCTGGCCACATTCCACATTTTGTAATCCAACAGATGTAAATAACTTGAAATAATAATAAATACAGTTGTCTGTTTTGCTCAGCTTCTCTTGTTTTTCGCTTGGTAGTCATGTATCTGGCGCCATCACCAGGTGAAATAATGTATGAAAAGTTATGAAATGATTTTGTGTAGATCGCTGGTCCTCAACCTTTTTGCCTTGTGACCCTTTAAAGCCAAACAATATCTACTCACACCCCAGGACACAGATCTGTAGCAAGTAATTTAACCAAAGACAATTGTTTCCTTCTCAAATAGTTTAATATGAGTAGAGTTCTGGCTAGGTATAACTCCAGTTTTAAGAATGTTTTGTCTTCTTCTTTCCTGTCTTGTTAAGAGGACTGCAACTAATAACTAATAATGATTATTTTCATTATTGATTAATCTAATATGTGATTGGTGATATTTCTTTTGAATTATTGTTTATACTTATGTCAGAAAATAATGAAAAACGTTTATTCCAAGTTACTAGAGCCAAAGAGTCAGTCCAACACTCTAAAACCCATATATGTTGAGTTTTTAGCATTATTTGTCACAAAAATATTCCAGTGGTTATCCAGTGATTGATATCCAGTGAGTGTTGATTAAAAAAGATGTTAAAGCTTCAAACGGGTAGATAACTGCAAAAAACATATTTTCTCATTACCTTGAAATGGTATCTAGCCATGCAGATGGAGAGTTTGACGTATCTGTCGCTGAGATTTATCAATTTCAATCAAAACTGTCTGCAAGGCTAGATACCACTTAAGGTAATTAAGAAAATTTTGAATTTCGTTTTAAATTTGGGATGAAAATTTAACAAGTTCTGAAAGTGCTAAAAATGTTCAGTTATTTCTAACTTAATATCGGCCAATACTGGCAATGTGTGTGCTAATTATTTTCTTGATACTGACTGTGACACACCAGTAGACTGCCTCACAATAAAAGATAAAAACATACAGAAAATAAGATTAGTGAATAAAATAGAGAAGGAAAAAAATAAATCTAAACATAGGTGTGTTTAACAGGTGGTTCTGGAGCTGCTCTTTAAATTTGTTCAGATGGGATGTGAAAGTGTGAATAATCATCTCAGCTTGAGAGACAATGTATCCACATTTATTAGCAGTATTCCTCTGCTGGAAAAACACATTAACTAATTGGATAAGATTACAATAATATAATAATAACAATAAGCAATGCACAAAGACAAAAAACAAGCTCCACTCTTAAAAGATATTTGACTTGCATTTCAAACCATGCCACTGCATAACATTCAAATTTAAAATATTAATAACAATGAACTATGAAATACTATATTACAGTAAATGCATTTATACTTGGCACTGAAACTCCATTTACAAGACAATCTCTTCTATATAAATGAATAAACAGGGGAAACAAAGTGGAAAACTTCAAGATTTAGAGGAGTCAGAGATGAGGATTTGGCATCCAAATAAAAACAAGGACCATCTGTATATCACCTCATTAAATGTGCAAGACTTGGTCTTATTGGTGATATTCAACTGGTACTTAGCTATTTCCTTGCAGCAGACTGCAGGTGGCATAGCATCGAAAGTCTGAAGGGCAGTCCTTACTCCAGTTGCCTTCTAATTAGACTTAAGGGCAGGGAGGCGCCTCGGAGGACCTGAAAGGGAATTCAGGATGAAGGCAGATGGTGTGAGATCGCATAGGGAAGTGAACACTGGGTCTGATAGAAAGTGAAGGAGATGGAAAAAGAGATAGGAAAAGAGAGAGAGGTGCTGGGGAAAGGTGGAGACTGAGAGGAGAGAGGATGGGAGAGAGGTGTTCAGACCTCAGCAGGACAACGTTCAGTTTACTCCTCTAAGGCCACTTCAATCCACTCAAATTTAACAAGGTAGAGAGTTGTTAAATGATTACATGGATAAGTAAACTTCTCTGTGCTTCTATGCAAGACTTCAAAACTAAATCCTGCAAGAATTGTTGGGAAATTCTCGATTTTTTTAAGCAACAAAGAAAGAGAGAGCGAGGAAGAGATGAGCAGTTCAGGATGATGGACGTCTGGTCTGGACGTCTTTTCTTTGTACATTCACAGCAGTTGGTGATTATATCAAAATCTTTTTTATAAACTGTCTGTCCTTAATTACAGCTTCATAGACTGTTAAATATGTGTTGGGGAATGATGTTTGCATGTTTCCGCCTATGATATCAGAATTTTGCAATCTTGATTTACTGCCTTTAAGGTGTCCAGTTTAGATGACAGCAAGATGAAAGCTTTGCAGTAATTAAAAAAAAAAGTGAAAGTTTTTTTAGTGTTATTAAAATGATCCGTCTTGATGGTAGAGTGCGTTAAAAATGGTCTGCATGGTATGAACACATGCATCTGTAATCACCAACACACTCTCTCTCTCTATCACACACACAAACACACATACTAACACACACATACACAAACACATGCTGCTTGGGTGGACCTGGAAACATAAGCAAGTCTTTCATGAGATCAGCCTCTACCTGAGCAATAAAGAGCCATCTGTGCTGTGAATAAACTGATGATGGCAACACACACACACACACACACACACACTCACACACACACACACACACACTCACAGGGTGGAGAGACACACAGAGAAATGCTTGTTTCTGTCACTTCCCACCTTAAGCGTCGTGGCACTTGAATGTAAGGTCAGGTTATTTCTCGTTCTGTGGATTTAATAGCAGCCAACCTAAACCTGACCAGCAGTCCAAGAGCAGCGAGGCGAGGGAGTGTGCCACGGACTGGTAATGAAATAAGCTTCTCACAAAACATTGAGGCACATCAGGACAAGCCTGACTAGGTTGGTTGGTTTGCTTTCTCTCGTTATCATCTGATTTGTTATATGTAGTAAGATTTTCTTAATGTCAAAGTCTGTCCCACCTCTGTGTTTCTTTCTTTCTCTAAAGTCCTTTGAGAATTTCTTGTGATCAAATGCTGAAACAGAATAACCTGTTGCTAGACTAACAGCTTTTTGCTGTTATTTTCACAATAAGTGCAGAATCAACAACATTAGATCTGTATTAGTGTGAATGATTTAACATTTTACTAATTAATAATCCATGGTAAAAGGTGGTGACCAGCCTGAGGGTCGGGAACCCCTGAGGGGTCTTTAGATAAATCTGAGGGGTGGCAATGTCACTGTGTCTATATACATATCTAAACAACTGTTGGATGGATTGTCATAAAATTTTGTAGAAACATCCATGGTCTATAGGTCAAAATTTAATTAAAAAAAAAAGTCCATCAGCCTCGGCTATAGATTGTGTTTAGTGCAAATGTTAACACGCAAACTCACTAAAATAAGATCAGGGTAAGTGGTATGGCATGGTAAGACTTCCTTAGCATTTAGCTCAAAACACTGCTGTGTCAACCAACATGTGAAAAATCACATGTTGGTTGAACTGTTCACAGTGTGTGTCTTTAACCCGTAATTAAGGGTTCACAAGCCAAGAAGGTTGGGAAACACAGCTTTAAAATGTATACTTTTGTCATTGAAGGGAGATTCAGCGCTCTGGTGATGATCTCGACACAAGCCACACAAACACATCGGTCCAATATTCGAGAGAAAATATGAAATGAATGAACTCCCTGCGAAGATGCTGCCTGAGGACGTGACAGATCAGGATGACATGAGAAAACAGGAGGACGTTTTCTTTAAAAGCCACATTCTTTAATCTATGGTTTTGAACACTATGGGATGGTCATTTTTTTGTGGGTGCATCTCCACGTGACAAAAGCACAGTCATGATTTTATAAGCCTCAAGTGTGTAGGGATTTTCATAGGAAGACAATGTTTAAACGGTGGCTTTTGGCCATGTTAGCCCGTGTCGGCCTCATTGTGCTGGGCGTCTGCTGCTGTCTGTCCCTGTTCTACCTCCTGGCCTGTAAACCCACGTCTCACAGCAGCCAGCAGTCTCTAATGTGGTCTGGAGGGGCCACCAGCAAGGAGGGATACATGGCCTTGTTGCAGGAGCGGGAGGACTCTCACAGACATTACATCAACAGCCTGACAAAGCAGATAGCCCAGCTAAAGGAAGCTCTCCAGGAGAGGACGCAGCAGCTGCAGGACTCCCTGGATAAAGCTAAAACAAAAGGGATTCTGCCTCAGGGTCTGGAGAGTCTGCACAAAACCCCGACACAGTCTGACCTGAAGGTAGGAAAACATGATACAGGACACTGCACGTGCAGAAAAGATCCAGCATTCATGTGTGCTGATAAGATAAATGAAGTCTGACGTTACATGTAGTAATAAATGTTGCATCATGTCCTCTAGGAGTTCTTCCGCTCCCAGCTGAACCAGGCGGAGGTGAACTCAGGTGCAAAGCTGCCCAGCGAATATGCAGTGATTCCTTTTGACGCTTTCACCCTGCGGAGGTGAGTGGGACAGTCGTTCGTTGGTAAGGACAACAGTAGTAACCTACTTCTGATGTCAAGCATTACCTCATGCCTGTTCACAGAGTAGTTTTGATTGTGTCACACACACACACACACAGGATGTACCAGCTGGAGACGGGACTGACCAGGCACCCAGAGGAGAGGCCTGTGAGGAGAGACCGCAGAGACGAGCTGATAGGCACAGTGGAAACAGCTCTGCACGTCCTGAATGGACCTCAGCAACACGCAGACAACACCAGGCGGAAGCGCACATACTCCCCTTCGGACTTCATAGAGGGTGAGAATGAGCTCATCTCATTTATCTTTGGTGGACGGCTGGGAAACCTCCGAAAAAGATTGTCAATCCAAAGCTGGATAAACACAAGTAGACACACATTGATGCCTAAATTGAGTGAATTAATGTTATGGGAAACATTATATTTTATAATACTGTATTTGTTTTGTAAATAGTTAAGTTATATTTTTGAAACTTTATTTTTCACATGTTCATACATATCACATATGTATTGTTGACAAAATTCACATTTTTGCATATTCAATAACCTACTGGGCTTTCAATTAATTCAAATCAATTAATGTTAAGGTACCAATTAAACACTTTCTCCAGTTTCCCTGTAATTATTACCAAAAATATCCTAGGAACCTTCCTATGAACTCTGTCACTGTCATATATCAGTTTTTTTCTACAAAAGTATAGGAAGAAATATAGGACCAATAAAATAAATTCTAACACTTTTATTGGTCCCATATTGTTAAAAATGTTCCCGTTTTCTCTGTCACAGGGTTGACTCGCACAGAGCGGGACAGAGGAACAGTTTATCATCTGATGTTTAAAGGCGACGGCCCGCAGGACTTCACACAACTTGTGCTCTTCAGGCCGTTTGGCCCCGTGGTGAAGGTGAGGAGCCAAAGTGTGGACACGCGCAGCATGCTCATCAACATCATCGTACCTCTTTCCAAGAGGTCGGACGCATTCAGACAGTTCATCACCAACTTCAGGTATCATTTGGAAGTGAATTAACACGCTGGCACCCACTCACAGGCACTTACTGTGATTGTTTCGTGACATTATTGATCTCAAACTTAAGTAATACATGTGGAAGTGCTGAGTGAATCCTTAACAATAGAGTAGCTTGGTCCAAAGCCAATAAGACTCCTCGCCACTTCAGAGAAAAATTTGAAATGTATAGATTTGAAATGCTAGTTTCTCAGGTGTGAATGTAATTGTTCTCCTTGTCTAACAAAAAAAAAAAAGGAATTTGCGGCTATCTCTGGATAAAGTAGAATATAAGTGGGTATTTATATAATGTTATTTGTATATTCCCCCTTATGTGTTTTTGGTTCAGAGAAGTGTGCATCAAGCAGGACGGCAGGGTTCATCTCACTGTGGTCTACTTTGGTCGAGATCAGATAGACCAGGTGAAGGCCATGCTGGACCAGACCACCAGGTAATGTGGTCAATTAAGTCTACAGATGTATTCTGTGTATTCTCTCTTAAATATAATTTAAGTAAAGTAGCTCCAGGTTTTCTGTCTTGATGATAATGCAGATTAGATGCTTTCATGCATTAAGGGTATAATTAATGGGAACATGGGAATTAAAATGTGGGAAAAGAAAGTTCCTGAACATCTTTTCCACTTTTTTCTACATTATGGTAAAGAATTATTCATATTCCTGGGTGGCTTCCCTTAGTCTAGTGTGTCATTCCCTTTGTAGATCAGATCAGATACAATAATTGTTTATCTTCCATTCTTTGACACTGCAAATTATGTTATTGACCTCTTAAAATAGAACCTGTCTGGGGGTTCGTAATAACTAGTAGTGAGTAAGCCATGCAGGATTTAGAGGTGGGATAAAATCCCTGTTTTGAAAGTCACAAGAAAGACTCAAGTCTTGGTTATGAAATCAACTCCCAAGTTAAGACCAAATATAGTTGCAATCATTTGTAATTTTGAATGTTTTGCATTGTCAATCATTTTGGTTGACCCGAGCACAGTGTTTACATTTGAAGGGATAATCTGAGGTATCATTTGTTGTCTCTTTGCTGTTTTGGAGCGCAAAGCTCATGTTTCTGTCCTGTTCGCACAACATTACTGACTGCTGTCGGAGTGATTAGAAGTATGTTTTATGTCAGAAAAATTAAGAGTTGATTAGCTGCACACATTTCTATAACATATATTTTTATACATAACATATATTTTACATATATATAACAGTCAACAAGTCCAAGTATAGTCACAAGTCATTGACGTTAAAGTCAAAGTTGAGTTGTCTAAGGTCAGCAGATTCATGACCTGAGTTGAAGTCACGTGACTCGAGTCCGTGACTGGTTGATTGTTTTTGAATGATTATTCGCTTTAAACACATCTCAGAAGAATCAGAAGACCTATTATATTAAACACAGATTTTGCCATTACAGCCTGCATTACAGTCTGCTTCTCTCCCTCAGAGAGACTCGGTTCAGGAGCTTCACTTTGATCCAGCTGAACGAGGAGTTTTCCCGTGGGCGGGGCTTAGAGGTGGGCGCCAGGGCTTGGAGGCGGAGCCAGAATGTCCTCCTTTTCTTCTGTGACGTTGACATCCACTTCAGCGCTGACTTCTTAACCTCCTGTCGCCTCAGTGCTGAACCTGGTGAGACAGAGGATTGCCAACTGGCTGTTTAACATTTGTACAACAGAAATGAATGAGAAAAGGTGCACGAAATTAGTAGTAGTAGCATGATTCGCTACTTTTTAAGCTCTGAGGCTTATCGTTACTTCAACGGTGAAAAAAAGGTCAGGGTTTTCTATCCCAAAGCAGACAGAGCCAAGTCAGAGCTTCACAGTCCCACATTGCCACATCACTGAGCTCATGCCAAGCTCACTCCTTCAGATCATCCTCCCATCCCTTAGCAGTTGAAAGCAGAAATGTGATCACATTATCGTCTTTGAGTCGTGACTGACACACCTTAAATGTGTTCCTTCATAATTTTCTGTTGCATACCGCTGACTATTGCAGGCGTCGGTTCAGTGAGGGAACATTTTTGTGTACATAATTCAAAGGTACCAAGTGCCATGGAGCTGGGAATAAGGTGTGCACCTTGTTGGCAGTAACAGTATTGTACCTTTTTATATCAAAATCAGCCACAACAAATCATGTGAAATATGTGCCTATTTGTCTTATGCGGTATTTTTTTTACCTGCTTCACAGGGCCGTCAATTCAATTCAGCATAAGCATTGTGAAGGAAATCTTAGAGCTGGTTCACTCGAGACAAGAAGTTTCAGAAGACTCAGATGTCTCAAGCAGAAATATTTACTGAACCAATCACAAGCGTTTGTCTATTGAGGCGGATTTATATTCTCTAAAGGAAGAAGAAATAACTGCACTTAAACTTTATGTTGATAAGAAATATTTGCCGTACTTCTCACAGGACGTAACGTCTGACTGGACGGCGCTTTGTTGCTCTGATTGGTTGTCTCTCCAGTTGATAACACCCCTTGGAAATCGAAAATGAACTGAGAGGTTCCAGACTAATACTCATTTGAAAATTAGTCTGGTGATGCCAGGTTAGTCTGAACCCTGAATACATTAGATTCCTAGCTGACCTTGGTCTACCTGGTGCCAGCATACTCGGCCTTGTCAGGCACACTGAGTGAGACAGGCAGTCGACCTGACCTGTGAAGGACTGTTTTAACTTACCTTTAACCTACAAGAGGGAAGTTTAACATACAAGAAGGAAAATTCCTTCAAAAGCATGTGGAGTTTTGTTTTGTTGTGTTTTGCTAAATTGAAATGGAGCGGAAACCACTGGAACCGGCCCTGTAAAGGTCAGCCTCTTGGAGCCCACCCAGTAAGTCTGTTTATCCGTTTTGGTCTCTAGGTAAGAAAGTATACTATCCGGTGCTTTTCAGCCAGTACAACCCATCTATCATCTACAGTAATCACACACTTCTACCTTCTGTTCAACAACAACTGGTAGGTAAAAAAAAAATATACAAACAGCTAAATTTACTTCATGAATTAAAGGCAAATATCATCAAGATGTAATAAAACTGATTTCCAGTGGCTCCTTTTGTCTCAGGTGATAAGGAAGGAAACTGGATTCTGGAGAGACTTTGGGTTTGGCATGACATGCCAGTACAGGTCTGATTTCATCAACATAGGTAATGACTTGCTTGTGTCATCACTCATTTTCATAATCTCATGTTTTGAAAGACATAATACAATTAAATATGACTGCTGATGTTTCATAATATAAAAATACTGTATGATGCAATAAATGGATAAAAGTACAGGATTCTGTGTATTTTTATACAAAGATTAAACTATTTTCTCTATATTTTTTAACCGTCCTATTTTACTCTCATATCTTGTTAGTTTACACCTTTGAATGATCTATCTCTGCTTTATGATCTTTCTTTTTACTTCTTACATCAAATAGGATAATAAGGAAACAAGATTCTCTTAAAATGCAGTTTGAACTATGATTTTAACTCAGCCATTAAAAAAGCATAACTTAAGTAAAGTTATGTCCATCTCCTGATTCTCACTGTCTCACTGCATATGTTTCAACTTCTCTTCTTTCTTGGCAGGTGGGTTTGACCGTAACATCAAAGGTTGGGGGCTGGAGGACGTGCACCTGTACAGGAAGTACCTTCACAGTAAGCTGATGGTGATTCGCTCGCCGTCTCGCGGCCTTTTCCACTTGTGGCACGAGAAGAACTGCGCAGATGAGCTCCCTCCAGACAAGTACAAGATGTGCACGCAGACCAAAGCCATGAGCGAAGCCTCGCACGGCCAGCTGGGGGAGCTGCTCTTCAAACGAGAGATTGAGTTTCATGTGAACTCCCAGAAGAAAACTAACAGTGGAGCATAATGAGGACCTATAGGGCCTTGGTGATGATTTTAGTCACTGTTATATACTGTATGTTCTTGTTGTGGTTGTTGTGAGGATTTATGATTACTTACATTAACTATTCAGCTTCAAACAAACGATGATTTACAACGATTATAGTTCTACATGTGGACACACACTTGTGCAAAACTGACAAAATCAAAACAAATAATGACTGAAGAATGAACTGTGATCTATCTGCATGATAATCTGTAACATTACTGGGGAAACTAGTAACTAAAGAGTGTTTTATTAAAATAACGTTATCAATAACTTGAATTGTATGCTGAATTTCATGCATCTTTCTTATTAATGTTTGTTGTACAAATGCAAAATACAAGTTAAACATTGCCCAAATGGTCAGAGATTTAACACACAAAAGAATAAAGGCTCTTAATAGGCCTCTTCATATTGTTAATTTGAATTACATGTTTGCTATAATTGGATCAGCAGTTGGAAAACATCAAAGCACTCTTGTTTCTTTATAGTTTCAAATTAAATCTGATTCATATACTTTTTTCATAACAGACATTTTGACTCATTAAAGCAGAAAAATATGCAACTAATAACATTAATGTCTGTTCAAGAAATTAATGCAATGCAGAGCAGCACTTACAATGTTATTGCTTTCATCTGTGTTCGACAAGTCAAAATGTCTGCATTATACAACTTTAGATTTTCCCCCCTGGTCAGTTAGTGTTGAAGGAAATTGTGTTATTTACATAATCAATTTTGTATAAAGGGTTTTCAAAAAAAGTATTGTCTTGTACATGGAATTAGTTATTCTTAAAACTTAGAAATAGAAGGCCAGACTAAGATTAGATCATAGAATATCAGCTGAACATACTATTCACTGACAAATCACAGTTTAAAATTATGAAATCCAACCAATCTGACAGTAGACTGCACAGGGCCCAAAGAAAAACAGGTTCCCAAATATTTAGAGCCCAACTGAAGCACCGTTGAAGTTCAGTTACGCTTTTCTGGACTGGAAAACAAATTTGAAAACAAAGGGTATTTGGGGGGAAAAATGGTTCCAACAGTGTTCTCCCCTGTCATGTAACACTGTGAGAACATCGACTAAATGGAAGTTTTAAGAAGTGAACCTTTGAATGGTAGTATGTATGTGTGTTAATGTTAATCATAGAAACAGGAAGCACTCAGATCAGAAAGTATATATTCAAGCACCCAAACACAAGGGAGGTAGAATATCACCTTGACCTGTGTGAACCAGAGCGAATGTGTAACTGTGTTACTGAAGGAGTTTCAAAGAGTGTCTGTATAATAGGGCGCCTGGAACTAGACCTGCACAGGTGAGGTGCAGGTTGGCAGGAGTTTCACTCACATAATTCACATAAGTAGTTTCTGTGTGTGATAGAACCTTTACGTGGCTAAAAGCGTAAAACGTTGAAATTACTGAAGGCTGAACAAGAAGATTTAGTTACTGCCTTAAGCATCCTACAATAAAACCCAGCAGGACCACACCCTAACGTCACTCCACCTTCCTCCCTCTTGCTTCCTCTCTGTGCCGAGGAGCAACACCACCACCTTTAACTAATCCACAAGAAATACCGGTTCCATCTTTATACTTCTACTCCAGAAGCAAATATTGTACTTTTTACTCCACTACATTTGTCTGACAGCTATAGTAACTAGTTCCTTTTCAGATTACAATTGTTCATACTCTTCCTGTCCAGTGGTGATATTTAATTTTTCTGATAAACTGAAGGATCAGGTGTTCCTTTATGGGTTGTGATAATCCTCCTACTTTTTAATCTAAATATGCCAAACTATTTGAAAAAAAAAAAAAAAACCTTTTGGAATAGCTGGTAAATGAATTTTCCCACAAATTATTTTCTGACTTCTCACGAGAAATTCACTTTTTAGAGATACCTGGTTCTCACATTAAAACCTTACATAGGCTACAACATCTGACATTTCCAAATACCTGAGCACATGTAGGCTGTAAAACGAATTCACCACCTGAACACCATAAAGAAACATGGGATGAATTCCTGCATGGTGGTGCACTGACACAGTGCACCCTCTTCTATTAATAGTGATACGGATGTAATCTCATTACCTCTGTGGGATCACGGAGGGAGGAGCAGCTCTGCATCGGCAGACGGCTGTCGTAGCGTCAACACAGGCACGTGATAGGCCCGAAACTCTTATTCCCACTTCCCTGTCCTTGCTGCATTCAGGAACACCTCGGAAATCCCACTTAATATTTGACAAAAAAAAAAAAAAAAAAAAAAAAAGAGTTGGCAGACACTCATCATGCTGTTTACTTGACAAACATGACATTTTGGTCAGCAGGATCTCTTGTAAACAGGGCCTCAAGATCAGGATGTGAAACAGCGCTCACCTTAAAGGATACAAATAATAGAAACGCAAACAAAAGTCACGCGCCCACATGAACATTAAAACTAGTTTTGCTTGCTGTAATAATTTCTCCTGTTCAAACTGGCCTTTGAAAGATTGTTTTGAAATGTACTTTTCAGTGATGGAAGACAAAATCCACAGTGCTTGTTTTCATAAAAAAATGTATTCAAAAGTTTAAGTTGAAGTAAGGTTTTAATGAGCTGTAAATTAGACAAATCAAGTGACTTTTAGTATAAATTTGCCCTTGGAAAGTTCTGTGTTGAGCTACTGTCGAAAGATTGTAACAAACAAATATCATATTAAAAAAAACCCTGCAGGGCTGGGGCTCACAGTATCATAAATTTGATGAATTGAACATATCTGGGGGCTTGAACTGTCTGAATTTAAATCCAAAGATATCTCTGAGGGATCTACAAGCGTGTGCGCTGTTTCCAACCAACTCCCAACAACTTCAATCCGCTGACTCTCCCGCGGGGGCTGCAACTTCCCCGCAGCGCTCATAGTTCCCGGCCGCACGTGAAGGCAGCACTAATCACACCGGGAGAGGAGCGCCCGGCGCCGGTGAGAGCTCCTGAGAGGACGGGACGGGACGGGACGGGACGGCCCGGTGTCCTGAGCGCAGCCAGTCCCGCTGAGTTACGATGCTCTGTGAGCTGTCGAGAGGGTGAGCGGCTCTTCACGTGTGTGGTGGTGTTAGATTAGTTTTAGCCTTTAGTTCAGTGTTTTTTTTTTTTAGAGTATATTATACTTTTTTTAAAATTTTTATTATTATTATATATATATATATATATTTATATATATAAATACCCCCCGGTAGTTTTAGCTTTTTGGGCAGTCTGGTGGCAGCACGATGACACTGGTGTGTTTTAATTTTGTGCTGGGACAGCGAGACATGTGCGGCAGATAGGCTGCGTCTCGTCTCGCCTAAAAGCCGCCGGGACCACCGGACATTTTTTACACAGACAGACGCCAGAAGACGGAGGCGCAACATGTTCGAAGCCTCGGGGATCCCCCTCATCCTGCTGGACGTCGTCTGTCTCATCCTCGGTATGTAAAAGCGGATCCAGCCCTCCATAATCCGTTTCTGTTTGTCTGTCAAGAGTTGCTGCTGGTTCGACTTTCTTTGTCACGAAACGAAGAAATGAAAAGGAACTGCCGCAGGAACTGCTCTGAGCAAATTGCATCCAAATGATTTGCGTGTGCGTCATATTAAAAACACATGCTGAGGCTGGAGGTTTAGGGAACCAGGCAGGAAGATGGAAAAAAAAAAAAAAAAAAGCAACAAAGTCCAACCCTGTGTGTGTGTTTTTTTTTTTTTTTCCCTCAGCAAAGCTGTATTTTTAGCTCAGTGTTTGGACTGTAATCATGCTGCAGGACCACTGAAAGAGATTGACAATGCTGCAGTAAAAAGACCTTTGTACAATGATGGGTGTCCACTTTTATAGCTGCCATATTTGATAAGGACACAGAGGATTAGACTCAGGGAGCTCCAGAATTTTTTTTTTTCTTCCTCCCCTATGATTAATCTGCACTCAGTCACTTTGCTTAGTCAGGGTCTTGTGGTCGGCTGCGCTGCTGACTGTGTGCCAATCCTCTCATTTAGGTTATGAGCTGGCAGCAATAATCGAATTGGAAAATGTAATCTATATTTCCACTCCCATGTCTTTGGTACAAAGTCTGATTCGAAATTCATTATAAGACACTCCTGTAAAATCAGTGGTGGAGGAAATATTCAGAAAGTGGAAATACTACAGTGTAAAGGTCCTGCATTAAACAAGTATTATCAGCAAAGTGTCACCGAAAGTAAAAGTACCTGCATTATGCAGAAAAATGCCCCCTGTGAGTGTTATATTATTATATATTATGTTAATGGTTCATCATTACTGATGCTTCAATGTTTAAGCAGCAATTTACTGTTCAGTTGGTTGAGTTGGAGCAGATTTTAAGTAGTTTATGTACAGTTTTGTTGTTTAATTTATAGATGTATTTTAAGTTAACCCTTTATGTAAAATATTAATATACAAAGTAATTACAGCTCTCAAATAAATGTTGTGCAGTAAAAAGTACAATATTTCTATATTATAAAGTAGAAGCATTAAGTAGCAATGGTAATACTCAGGTATAGTACAAGTATCTAAAATCATACCCAAGTACAATACTTGAGTAAATGTACTTAGTTACATACCACCACTGTGTAAAACAGATTTTTAATCTCTTTCCTTGTTGCATGAAAGTCATAAATACCACATTGATATATCTTCTATGCCCAATTTATTACATGTTCAGTCTTTTTCTTTACTTTTTAATTCATTGATATTTGCATCCTGAACTATCAACCAAATGGTTTCTCTCTTGGAAGCAAAGCTTTCTTTGAATGTTATCAGTGATATGTTTACATGATTCAAATTTATAGTTCTTAAGTTCTTATTTTTGAATATATCTCTATATCAGACCTTGAACGGAAGTCCCCATCTTGATAAAGGTTTATGGACTTCCATCCCTGAAAAAGTTGGACTTCAATATATTAAAACTAAACCAAACCAAGTGAATAAATCCTGGTTAAATACAGTTATATATAAGTATTCTTCTGTGCTCTGCACTAAGGTATTTCACATTACTTGTCTGTTTTTATCTGTTGTAATATTATCTCTAAATCTAAATCAGCGAGACAAATTTGTACAATTAAATAGTCAATATTGTTCCAGTTTATCATGTCGCCCTCTACTTGTGCTCCTCTCTTTCTTGCTGTTTATGTTTAGTAGGAAGCCTCTTCCTTCTACTTAATGTAGATAGTGTTTTGAAAGTTTAACTGTTTGATAAAATCAGAAAAGTCCACTGATTCACAGCCAGTTTTAGTTTATTCAGAATTTCCAGAGGCAGACGTCAGTGTAGTTTGTCCTGCAGTAGGTTAACAGACCTGAATAAAGGTCTGTGTGTGTATGATAACTCATTTAGCAATAAAGCATCATTGCCAAACATTATATTTGGAAGAGTGCCTGGCACTGGATTACTGTCCTAAGTTCAGCCTGTTTTCTCCTCTCAGCTCAGTTTTGTCATATTCAGAAAAGCTCCAGATAGAACAGATTGCAAGGGGAATAAAGAATGTGCAACCAAAGCATGTCAAAGCATGTTTTATGTGTTTTGGTTGTGATTCCCGCACAGATTAACATCACGATGAGTCTCTTCAGCTCTTCATGTCTTCATTGTTCAAGGCTTTAAAAGAGTTTATTTACCCTTGCAGCTAAATGAAACTCATAAGAGCGTTCTGTTCAGTAGTGGAAAAGCCTGTCCCAACATATCGCATTTCCTGTGACTAAATCATAATATTTTAGGCATTGTGCAATAGTGACATTGGCTCATCAATCTGATTCAAGCATTTGTAGCTGCTTATAAACATGATGTACACTTTGATGACATAAGATATAAAAGACAAGCTGAAATTTGACCACTGTAGAATTTATTGTCATTATCTGCCTCTCCATTTTGTTTAACAGTCGGACTTCCATTCTTTATCCTTACCCCTCAACACAACCCTTTCAAACGGGGTTTCTTCTGTAACGATGAGTCCATCAGATACCCCCTCAAGGAGGACACCATATCCTACCAGCTGCTGGGAGGAGTCATGATCCCCTTCACACTGATCGTGGTTAGTCACCAGTCGTCCTCTTCCATAAGTGCTCTGACCTCTGGGTGCCACCGCAGAAAGAAGTTTGTCTGCCATCTCGCACCTGGTCGACACGCTTGACGGATTGTTTGATGTTCTTCTGTTGCAGATCGTCTGTGGCGAGTGCCTTTCTGTTTACTTGTCTCGCATCAGGAACCAGTCGCTGGGGACCAAGTATGTGGCGTGTGTCTACAAAGCCGTGGGGAGCTACGTGTTCGGAGCTGCTGCCAGCCAGTCTCTGACAGACATAGCTAAGTACTCCGTCGGCCGCCTGCGGCCAAACTTCCTGGCTGTATGCAAACCAGTTTGGGATCGCATCAACTGCAAAGCTGGTGGATACGTCGAGAACTTCACCTGCACCGGAGACAAGTTTCTGGTAGATGAGGCCAGGTAATGGTCCCGAACAGGAATTAAATGAAACCAAGAACCACTTCTAAAAAAATATTGTTAGCTCTTTCTTTAGGAGGGGAAAGGCTTTTGTGATCCCGACATATTTTTAAGATTTCCCAAATATTTGCATTACTTTGCTGTACATGTGGCTTTTATGGACAAGGTTGTTAACTATTAGAAGTCATCCAATATAGTAAAACTTTTATTTCAGAGCTGGCAATCCTTAAAGGGATACTCCAGTGATTTAGTACTGCAATCCCATAAAGTTGTGGGACTGATTAAAAAGAGAATAGTTACAGCATTACATGCACAAAATGACAGTGATAGAGTTTAATTACGACAGACCTTCTTTGTTATGAATGTTAAATATGCATTTGCTCTGAAAAGTGACTTGATGAAGCTGATGGTGCCTCATTTCACTCAGTATCGCTTTGTTTATCCTTTGTAGGCTGTCCTTCTACTCTGGTCATTCATCCTTCTCCATGTACTGCATGCTGTTCCTTGTAGTAAGTACATATCTTCTACTTCAAAAACCGTTTACAGCATAAACCTTGCTTATATATGAGTGCTAGAAATGCTAAAAACTATTTTAATTCTAATATATAGCTGTTTTTCTGTGTATGCATGGTTTCATTAGCTGTATGATTATAGCCCCACAGCTTTTTTGTTTCTAATATTTATTCATTGCTTCTCTCTGCCAACTGTAGCTGTACACTCATGCCAGACTGAAGTCAGAGTGGGCGAGACTCCTGCGTCCCACCATCCAATTCTTCCTGATTGCAACTGCTGTGTATGTGGGTCTATCCCGGGTCTCTGACTACAAGCATCACTGGAGTGATGTGCTTGCTGGTCTCCTGCAAGGGGGTTTAGTGGCTACTTTCACAGTAAGTCTCATCTAAAGATCTCTTCGGATAATGTCAAAGACATCTAGCATTTTTTTATGCAGAATTGTCACAAAATGGAATTGAAAAAGTCAATTTATTTATAAAGCACATTTAGACAGAGCATGCTTGCTTTTCAAAAGTGGTTAAACACCTGAACATGCAGTTTTCCACTTTCCTGCTAAGGAGCTTTAAGATTACAAAAATGATCTCATAGCTACCACACTGTCTAATGTGTTTTAATTTTGTTGATTGTTTTTCTGCAGGTGTTCTGTGTTTCCAATTTCTTTGAAAAGCCAGTGGACCCGGTGGTGTCACAGGCGGAAGAAGCCTCACATACCAGTTTACAGGAAAACCCTGCCAATGGGAACCACTACGGCAGCACGGACTGAATCTGAGGCCTCAAAGACAACACTGTATAGGGCCTCTGTCCCTTAAAATCAATGAACTGCAAGTCTTTGATATTAACTGCTGGCTGTTTTTATATATTTCTTCAACGCTGCTACCTTTGGTGTGGTCGGTAAAGTTTGATTACAGGAAGAAAAAGTGCACTACAGAAGACAGTACTTGCACTTTACTGAGATATAAAGATGCAGAATAGAGTTTATTATGGAATGACAAAACAAAACAAAAAGCATGTTGCGGTTACCTTACCTTGCGGTTACCTTACCTAGAAAAAGCTTTTTTACAGTGTAAGCTTATTGGAAATGTGGTTTCTAGTATATATTTGGCTGGTGTTGCCACCATGAATGAATGAAATTCCTTTTTCCCAGAATATAATGAGCGTCTGTGTGCGCACTGCAAGCAGGCTTGTAGAGAGCCTGGCACCTGTGAATGAGAAAACCTGGACTGTCCTTAAACGTAAAATGGAGACTGAACTCAGAAATAATATATTTTATGTTGATTTTTGCCTCAGTCAGATTGCTGCTACCTGCTGTCATGTCCCTGTCATGTTATTTCATGCATCAAAAATACAATGCATTGACTTTTCTTTTTTTACAGTTTGTATGAAGCTTTAAACGGTATTGTTTTGAGCAGTACTTGGAAAAACATGACAAATAAAGAGAGCTCCATTTTGCTACTTTGTAACAAAGGACAGAAATCGTTCCTGTGTGTTTTGTCTATAGAAAAAACAAGGAGAAGTGAATGGAGCAGCAGAATAGCTGATTTGTCTTTTTTCAGTGAGACTGCAGTGTGAGGTATGACATCGAGGAAGAGAAACCAAGAGCGTGATCCAGAAACCAAATTAGAAAATGCAGACCTGAAAGAGAGGTTTTCCCAAACAAAACACTGCTTTGGGTGTGCCATTCACTGTCTGAGTAGACAGACCATGGAAACCATAGGCATGCAAATGTAGCTCTTCTGATGATAATGGGAACACATGTCTGTTTGTTAACCTGGTGGTATCATGGTTATGGAGGTTAAGCGCCAGTCAGCACGTTAAGACTATCACTGCACGTTCTCACTGTTTCTAACAGGAAGAGAGACTTTCACCAGCGAAAAGTTCTTCCAGCAGACAAGCAAACATCATCAGTGTCAACTTAGGTGTATCAACTGCTTGTAGTTTGTTTGGTCTGTCATGTTGAACATGAATTAAACAGGAGTTTCTGATTTATCCGACCAGGCACTGATGCAGAATTGGTGTAAAACCAAACAAACATGGACGCCTCACAACAGCCAAAGACTAAGTCCAATGTAATTATAATAGCCAGCTTGGTTAGCAGGTAACTGATCGCAGTAAAACTAAATTCTACTTCATCACAGGAGAACTGAGCTTTCGCTTTCAATAAAGCACACACTGAGGAGTTTATTGCTTCAATTGACTACATTTACCATCAACACTGATTTCACATCCACATAAAACATGGCGAAATTTCCCTTTAGACTGCAATCTCTGTGGCCATATGTGAAACGGTTCTCACCAAGTGTAGGTTCCTGTTGTCCAGTTCAGTTAATACCAACTGAGAAATACTGTCATGCATACCTCAGCTTGTAATTTTGAGGAATGTTTTATACATTTTTCGAAATTCCCTCAGATAAACTTACCATTGTCTCCCTATTGACTAAACTCTGTTGACCCTATTGAGCAAATTTGATTTAGAGGCCAAACAGCACTAGTTCTAGTAGGCTGCTATCTAGGGAGTAATATGAAGAAGTGTTTTATAGATTTATTTCCAAGCACTTTAGTTTGAAACAATGCATCCGATGCATAAAGAGAAGTGACCAGGGATGTAGAAATAGTCAGTTTAAAAAAATGCTGGTTGAAATTTTTGGGGGAAATTGCAAAAAATCTAGCCAGTTTATATGCATTAGGAAATGTTCTACGATGAACAAAGGAAAGATTATTACAAAACATAAGACCTATGACTCCAAGTCCGTCTGGCGATTGCTGTAGCGTCACTTTTACCTCGCCCTCCTCTGAAATCTGACAGATCATGTTGTGTATTCCTCCACAGAGCTCTCTCTCTTGTCACGCTGACCTCAACAACAGCCTCTATTGAAAGCAGCTCCATTCACTCTCTGTCACATGTCTCACTTTATCTCGCCAGACAGTGATGGCACTGGAGAAACAAGCGACTCAGAATGCAGTGTGCAGTGGCAGCTTTTAAAGAATTGGCACTGAAATAATGATCTTATTTCATGAATTAAATTCCCCCTCACACTACACTTAGTGTACCTTACATATACTTTCCCAGCCAACCGCTCTTGAGATGATAACAACTCAAATAACCTCAAACTAGGACCTTTTTGGTTACTGTGAAACAATAAGCAAACTGTGAAGAGAACAAGAGGATCCTGTTAACAGTATCAACTGTAAATAAAAAAAGAATGAGAAAATAATGGGCACAAATGGAGCCGTGAGGGGTGACTCCGCTGTAACGCCAACTATGAGAGAGTAGAGTTTAACGTTTCAGTTGAACAACAGCTCTTGTTCCTGTTTGAGAGGAGCTGAACAGAGAAGTAGAAAAGATAAATACATAACAGAAAAGAAGTCACAATAGGAACAGAGGTGTGAATAGCTGGATGGACAGTGTGATTTAGTATCGCCCTTTAAACTTTACATTGGTTGAGGAAATACAGGTATGAATGCACGGACTGTTACTCAAGAGCCCCGCACTTCATCCCTCCTCATAATCTGAAATCACATTGTTCTGATGATGAAATGCGATTTATTTAAATTATATATTATTTCATTTCTATATTGTATATAACAGGAGATAAAAGTAGTAAGAAATTGAGTAAAATGGGAGTGAAGGGCATTGCTACATCCTCCTGCTTATACAGTCCCCAACTTCATCATCATAAAATTCTATATACTGCACTGTCCTGTGAGAACTACTGTAGAACCAATGGTCGCCTGAGTAGCTCTGTCTACTTTGAGGCATCTGTGGCCACCTACTGGACATGGAGAATACAAAGGCTGCACAAAATGTTACGTTATCTACTACTATATATTGTAAGTTTCAAGTTGCACACGTGCAGAAATAGAACTGAAAAAATTAGTTCATTAGTCAACCTATAGAAAATTGAGTTCAGAAAATGTTTTATGTGTAAATTGAATACCTTTAGGTTGGACAAAAACAAGCAATTTGAATGGACATTTTACTTTTTAAAACCAATAAAATATGCTGATTAATTGATAATGATGGTAATTGTTAGTTGGAACACTACATGGAAATTCTCCATCTTCTGCAGGACAGATACAAGAGCTCGTGCACTGTTTCAAATGTATGAAGTGCATAAATACGCTTTAAGAATTATGTAATAAAATAAATTTGACAGGCCAGACTTGAACCAGAAAACTGTAAATATTCTAAGTCAGTGGTTGGGAGAATCGTCTCAGAAGACAGTATAAGAGAGGACAATACAAGATGGGTTTGATGTGTGACAGTGTCACTGAATTTATTATACCGTAGTATCAAACATTTCACCCCATCATTTCTACCACAGTTGAGAAGCTGAGCTTACAGTTCACTCCATACATCCTCAGAAAACTGTGAGGAGCTGAACACGACATCTGTCAAGTCAATCTAAACACGCTCATTTGCCCTCTTTAACATAACGCTCATATGAACAACTCGTTACAGCACAGTAAACAGAATTAATGGCGGTGGCATGTGCATTTTTACCTTTATATTTTGGTACATAAATATGCAATAAATTCAAAAAACACATTTGATGTGTTTAAAGAAAAGAATTGTGTGATTGTTCTTAAATGATTTCACTGATGAAATCTGTTCAGGGCTCCAACCTAAACTTACTGTACTTGAATAATACAGTAAAATCAGAATAATTTTACAGAACAGTAGGGTTGTAAAATTTTATTTGGAGAAATCTGTACATGGAGGTTTTGGCCTTCAGTGTGGTCACATATATAAGCATAACGGGGACACAGACAGGTGGCTCACTGAAGATCAAGAGAAGTGCTGTCCATTACTCAAAACTGGACAGGAAGTTCAGTACAACCTGCTTCAGTTTAGTATCTGATGCCTCTGAGATCTTGCCGTCAGCCCTGAAAAAGAAGAAAGGTTAAGTCAAACAAATGCTTTTTAAACTGTAAATATGCTAACTTGTGGTCTAATAATAGGGACATTTGTTCAAACATTGTGGCTAAGAAATGTATCTCACTTGATGGTGGAGAGCAGGTCCTGGTGCTGGCTGAGGATGTGCTGCAGGAAGGCCTTCTCAAACTTTGTGATCTTGCTGGGCTCCATCTTGTCCAAGTGACCTCTGACACCAGCATAGATGACCGTTACCTGCTCCTCAATGGCCATGGGAGCTGGAGGGATGAGAGACAGAATTTAGTTGTACAATTGTTATTTAAGACTGATTGTTATATTTCATAAAAATAAAAAAAGGGGAGGAAGTTGACACTTACAATACTGTCCCTGCTTGAGCAATTCAGTGAGCCTGACACCCCTGTTAAGGAGCTGCTGGGTGGCAGCATCCAGGTCAGAGCCGAACTGGGCGAAGGCAGCCACCTCACGGTACTGAGCCAGCTCCAGCTTCATGGTACCAGCCACCTACAGGGCAGAAATAACAAGACAATTCATAATGCTGGAGATTATAGCTTCTATTTAATGAAATGGAGGTTTTTTTAAAAAACACTTGAAAAAGGAGTTAAGATGTTCAAGAAAATAAATCCCAGTTGTTACCTGCTTCATGGCTCTGGTCTGGGCAGCAGAGCCTACTCTGGACACAGACAGACCCACGTTGATAGCTGGGCGGATACCCTTGTAGAACAGCTCAGTCTCCAAGAAGATCTACAGCATACACATGAAGACAGCCTTTAGAACAGCATTGTAATGTAGAATGTTTTTATAAGTGGGCCAAAACGCAACCAAGAACATGTACACGGAAGACAATTCTGGACAAACCTGTCCGTCTGTGATGGAGATGACGTTGGTGGGGATGTAAGCAGACACATCACCGGCCTGGGTCTCGATGACGGGGAGGGCAGTGAGGGAGCCGCCACCGAAGTTGTCGTTCATCTTGGCGGCTCTCTCCAGCAGACGGGAGTGCAGGTAGAACACATCACCAGGGTAAGCCTCACGACCGGGAGGACGACGCAGCAGCAGGGACATCTGACGGTAGGCCACAGCCTGAGGGAGAGGAAGGAAACAAAAATTTACCAAGGTTGCACTTAGGAATACTGCCTCAATATCCTTATGAACATTCGGGCAGAAGATGTTTCCCAACTTTTGAATTTTTTTTTTTGTTTCACTTTACAGCAGCAATCTGAGCGCTCACCTGCTTGGACAGATCATCATAGATGATTAGGGCGTGCTTGCCATTGTCTCTGAAGTACTCTCCCATGGAGCAGCCAGAGTATGGGGCCAGGTACTGCAGGGGAGCAGCATCAGAGGCGGTGGCAGAGACCACGATGGTGTACTTCATGGCATCAGTGTCAGTCAGCCTCTTCACCAGCTGCGCCACAGTGGACCTCTTCTGTCCAATGGCGACGTAGATGCAGTACAGCTTCTTCTTCTCATCAGTTCCTTCGTTGAAGCGCTTCTGGTTGATGATTGTGTCAATGGCAATGGCGGTTTTGCTGGTGAGTGAAGATAGATTATTTAAAGAGCATACTAAATAACTCTACAACTGCACCTAGGCTTTAGCGCCCATTAATCTGTGGAATGGCAGTATCTCCAAATAATGATTCAATGTTTTGTTTATGTCAAAGTATTTACCCAGTCTGCCTGTCACCAATGATCAGCTCACGCTGACCTCTGCCAATGGGCACCAGGCTGTCTACAGCCTTGATCCCAGTCTGCATGGGCTCCCTCACAGAGATACGGGGGATGATACCAGGGGCTTTCAGACCCACACGCCTACGGATGCTGGAGCCAAGGGGACCCTGAGAAAAAAATGCATCTTAAAGATGAACTGTCATATCAAGATGCTGACAAGTGTGTGAATAAAGCTATTTAATGTATTAAAAAAGAAAACAACAATTCTGTTATTTTGATTAAATCAGCACCTAGAATTGTATGCATTATTGGTTTTAAGACAGTTACAATAAATCTACCTCAACTAATTAGTTAGTTACCTTTCCATCGATGGCATTTCCCAGAGCGTCCACAACACGTCCGAGCAGCTCCTCGCCAACAGGGACATCCACGATGGCACCAGTCCTCTTCACGATGTCACCCTCCTTGATCAGCTTGTCATTACCGAACACCACAACACCAACGTTGTCAGGCTCCAAGTTCAGAGACATGCCCTGGAGAAAAAGAAAAAAGTAAACTTATTAGCGGAATGCTTGTTATATCCTTGTTGCTTTGGCGTATAAATAAAAAGCATAAATGAAGCTAAATTGAAGTTGTTATTTTTTTTTTTTGCATTTCTACTTGAAGTACACAATGTTCTTTCAATTTTGTTGATTCAAAATGACAAAGTGACTAATTCTGTATGAAAACACTTTTGAAAATTACAATAGGCTAGACTTTAATGTAGTTTTAAATAAGCACATTTTAACCTAGAAACAAAACTGAGGTGCTTCAAAGTGTCCTTTTATACATACTTTCAGTCCAGAGGAGAACTCCACCATCTCTTCTGCCTGGACATTCCTCAGTCCGTACACTCTGGCAATACCGTCACCAATGGACAGCACACGTCCCGTCTCCTCCAGGTCTGCAGAGGTGTCAGCTCCCAAGATCTTCTCCTCCAGGATGGAAGACACCTCGGCTGTGCCTGTGAAAGAGAAGACATGCATGTTGTAGGATGTTGCCAAATAATAATAATTTTAAACAAAACAAAAACAAAAAAACAGATTTTTGTTATACTTTAATTCATGTTTATTTTAAGATTATGTATCAAAATCTTGTACTGCCATCAATTAATTTCATAAAGATGTATAATACTGTGTTCTCTTTTTAAAAAAGAATCACATTTGTAGAAAGTTCTCATCCATCTGTATTTTTGGATAAATATTGTAAAGGCTAACACAGAGAGAAAATAAGATATTAAGATATTGTGACATTGTGCTGTGATTTTGTCAGTGTTACTTCTTTCTCCACAAAAGGTTATTTGAACTTGACTAGAGATAGTATTTATTTAATTAATTGATTTATCTCTTTGGTTAACTTTTCAGGTAAGCTACATATTTAAAAAGTATTTACCACACATGGACACCGATAAGCTCGTTTGTCCAGTAAGTTTGGGTAAACATGCAAACCTGTTGCATTTCTGCACAGAAATTCACAAAGACAAGCTTTGGAAACCTTCCACGATCAATGACCTTCCCCGATCACCTTTGGGCGCTGACCAACAGTGCAGAGGATATTAATCTCGTGTTGTTTTTTTTTTTTTTCTGTGACTTGCTCACCTGTCTTCTGCAGCCATGGTCTGTGTGTGTGGAGGTGGTTGACCCCAACGCAGGCGGCCGGTACAGCCTTGGACACCTACATTTAAAAGCCAGACGGATTTCATTGAAAAAAAGGGTTGATTTGCAATAAAAAGTCAGCCACGCATACGCTGCATCAACAGTAGAAAAACATGCACTTTTAAAGCCGTGCTGGTGCAACGCGGAGCGCCTGTCGGGCTTTCTGACCTTCAAAGCGTGGCTCTACGAGCCGTTAGCCGCCAGCTACCGTTAGCCTGCGCGCTAACTTCACTGCCGCTCGGACGATGTTTCACAAGGGCAACGTCGACAAAACACGCTCACCACGACCGTTTCGAGAGTATTAACACGAAAAAAAAATTAAACCTCGGCGCGGATTGGTGGCGTTTAAGGCCGCGTTTGTAAGTCGCTGACAGGTTAGCCAGCGGCCTGTGGCGTTCACGTCACCCTTCACGCCCACAAGTTTCACACGGATAAATAAATAAACCCGCTGCAACGTCCCCCGTCAGATGTTGATTCTTACACAAAAAATACTTACAAATCCAGCCCTTCTGGGCAGGGTCCTGGCCAAAGCTGCTGCGACTCTCACGGATAACATTTTCTCGGGCTGCTGATGACCTGTCCTCCACCACTAGCGGCTTCGACCTGCTTGAGAGCGAGAGAGTGTAATGGCTGAATGAACTCTTCTTCTATTTATGTGACACTGATGTTAGGTTTCCTGCTTCACCGACCAGCTCTGCCCCCTGCAGGCGCGGACGTGTTACTACTGCTACAGCCGCAACATTTTCCCCACACAACTTTTATTTTGGACACACCTCACGGACTATTTTATAAAATGTTTGCATGCAAATAGGTGGACGAAAGACTAGAAAACGCCCTCTAATATAATGCAGTTGTATAATTATCACAGTGCCAACAAAAACTGAGTAGAATTTCTAATAAAGTACCAAAGTGGCCCATGAGTGTTGGCCTATATAAACAAACACACACAAAAAATAGTCAATGACGATCATTTAAACAGTGATGCAGACAAAAAGTAGAAGCAAGTAATGAGTTTTGTTTATTCAGACAAATTAGAGGAAAAAATTATACGTATTATGGACATTACAGTTTTAAAGCCTATTTGCAATCAGAAGATTCAATAGCTTGGACATACATTTCGAATTCCTTTAAAAAAGACAATTTGCATCTATCTATATGGTATTTGGGTAATAATATAATTCAATTTATATGGTAAAATTGTCTTTAGAGTGGTGATTATGGAAACAAAACAGCATGTGAGAAATTGTTACATATATTAACAATAATAAATCCATCAAAAGCTTTTCTAGTTTGAGAACATAAACAACATAAATATGTTTCAGAGTGGGATTTACAAAATTAACAATTTACCTCAAGGTCAGGTTTAAACTTAGTCATGTAATGCTTAATAATAGTGAACTTCCCTTATTTTATTTGTGATTAATTATTTATTGGACAGTTTCCATATATTCTTCCAGCATATACATAGTTACATTGGATAGAGAAAAAAAACATTTAGTTTAAAAAGAGACCTGATGGCTGCTTTATAATTCTTTGACGTAGGAGAAAAACATATTTTCCTGGGGCCACTAGGGTTAATAGAGGGGATTTAGATGGGTTGTATCTTTAAATAACATAGAAGATCTAATCATAAGAGATCCAGCTTGTGTAACAGATATAAATTCTCTACAAGGAACAGAAAAAATACAGTTAAAAGACAACCTTGGCCAATGAGCAATTGAATAAGGTTTTGCTCAAATCGTTTTTGCTCTTATTTTTAAATTTTAATTATTTGACAGAAAATGCTTGTGAGGACTGAAGTTATGTTTACACATCAGTGAACATATGCCAATAGAGACTGTCTGGGAAATGCAGAGTTCAACTCATCAACATATATTTACACATCATCATGAGCACTACTAAGCCTCTGAAAAGACCTGGAGGGGTATTTCCAAAGTTTGCGAGAGGTTTTCTCAGCCTGTGCTTAATGCTAGAGCTGAAACAACTAGTGGATTTATCGATCGACAGAAAATTAACTGGCATTAATTAAACTGGTTATTCTGATAATCAATTAATTGTTAAAGACATTCTGTATTTCTGATTCAACCATCTCAAATGCAAGGATGTTTGCTTTTCTCTGTTTTATTTCATTGTAAACTGAATATCTTTGTGTTTTGTCTGACAGAATATGCAGTTTAAAGATGTCAACTTGCACTACTTGTCTTGTCTGTACTTGTCTGTAATTGTCTGTACTTGTTACGCACCAATACACCACAGCAAATTCCTCATATGTGAAAACCTACTTGGCAATAAACCCAATTCTGATTCTGATTCTCTCTGAAATTGTGATGGATATTTTATGACATTTCGTTTAATTAAGAAAACGATCATCAGACTAATCAGTAGTAGTTAGATGCAACTCTACTCGTTGCACTTCTAACAGAAAGCCTGTGTTTCTTTTATACAGTCTATGGTCACAAACTGGAGGTCGAAAGAAGTTGACATTTAGTAGGCCAGAGAGGAGGTCTAATGACAGAAGCCACCGCGTTGCACCATGGGAAATGTAGGCTCCAGGGTTTTTGGAGCGTGACCTGAATAAAAGTGAGGACACTTCAGCCTCTGCTGCTTTGATTTTGACCATTTTTTTTTTTAAAAAAAAAGAAATGAGTCTCTTGTGAGTCGCCCCCCAACTTCATGGAAGTGCAGTCCATTGATTTTCGTACGTGTCCGGCACTTCCCTAAACAACAGCTGATTCATACACCTCCACTCGTGTCTTTGTCGGGACGAGGCGCCGCCGCCGCAACATCGCCCCCTTCAGCCCGGGACACCAAACGGCACGTCTGCTTTTGTCAGCGACAGCCCCAGCGAGTCAGACAGTCGCTTCGTTTCGGTCGGTCCGCCTGTGGTGCTAACCAGCCAGCAACAACCAGCCGCCTGAATGTAGATCCGCATGGGCTGCTACTACTCTTATCTCTCCAAATAACCCAGCGGAATCATAAGATAAAGGATCCCAGGATGGTCTTAGTGCATGTCGGATATCTGGTTCTTCCTGTATTCGGCTCAGTAAGAAACAGAGGTACGGTACTAATATTCCTATCGATCCGACCACATGTGCCCTGTTTATCTTAATATTCACTGCAGCTGTTGGCTACATAGCTACAGAGCGTAGCCGTTGGGTTAGCTCGCGTGGAAAAAAAAAAAAAAAAAAAAAATTTTTAACGGTCAAATTATCCGACAAACGCGGCGCAACGCGATGCTGCTTTGCTCTGTATTCACTCCGTGTCGGTGTATAAACCGCGGAGTAGTGTAGTTTTCCGGGTTTTATTCACGCTTGATTCTTTTTTTTTGAAAAAAAAAAAAGAAAAAAAAAAAGAAACACCGCCGCTAAGGATCAGCTAGCTGGCTCGTGGGCTCCGGCTATATCCTGGAACGGAAACATTTCTCACAAAGGATTCCTCCTGCGGGCCAAAGTACACGGTGTCGAAAAAACACGTCCCCGCACAGACGAACCGTGTCAGGGATTGCACTTTATCCGTGCGGTTTTTTTCTTTCTTTATGTCTTTTTTTTCCTACTACCTACTACGATGCATAGTTATTTCCCCTCCTAAAAAAAAAAAAAAGGCGCTGCCGTGTATTTGCACTGTAAAAAAAAAAAAAAAAAAAAAAATACCGCAAAATAGACGTAGCCTTTCCAGCCAGTCAGCTTATCCGTGCCTGGATGATGTCATTTGAAGATCACCTTCTCCTGCTGGCGCTCGCCGTTTTTTTTTTCTCCCCCACCGGGATTTCAGTAATTATTATCCGTGTCACTTGGCCGATATACTAATCGATACATGGCCAGTTTCCCGGGGAGCCGTCGCTGTATCTCAGTCGCCTTTTTTCCTGTTATCTGCTAATGGGCAATTCAGCAGCTGCTCGCCCGAAGCTGCCGAATTGCAGAAAAGACCCCGAGTATGCGGTCACAGTTAAGCAATGATAAAGCTACAGTGTAACATTAATTTCATAACAGTGGCGTCAGTGATTTCATTGTGCTTTTATTTCTGTTCTTATTTCCCTGTTTCATAGTATGGAGGCTGGCTCTACATTCTGCATTTATCAGATCTTTGTCGTCCCCCCCATTGTGTAGCTAATGATCATCTGCTGCTGTGTGGTGTGGCGTGGCCTCTGCCTGTTCTCTGCATTTAGCTGTATTGTGAATCCCTTCTTCATTTCCTCTTTCCATCAGAAGACGACATTGGTATTAAAAAAAAAAAAAAAAGAAAAAAAGCACCCCCTTCCCAAGATGTATTCAGCTATATACTTTCCATGTTAAGCAGACTAAAACAATAGCTAACCCGTAGAACAGAGCACCTTTTTTTTGTCTTTTTTTCTGTCAAATTGCTGTAGCACTGAGTAAACATTTTAGCTCCTTTTTTAGATATCAGTTGAATGTCATTGTGTACCTCCCATCCAGTCTTGATAGACAACATGCTGTAAATTCCTGTAAAGTGGATACATTTTGCATGATCTTAAATACTGCACTGCATTGTTGAACACCAGAATTTGGCTCATCCTCCTTCTCTTCACACAAGGTGCAATGTACACGATTAAAGAGACCTATAAGTAATTAAAAAAAAAAAAAGAAAAAAGCATGTAAATTGGAACCATATGCATGCCATTGTTACTGTTAAACTCAGTATTTCAGCAAATGCTGTCTTGTGATTACTTGAAATGACTAAAGGTACACTGCACCTGCACACAACAACCTGCCATAACTGTCTCCATTTTTGTGTAATCCTTTTGTTCCCTTTTGCAAATTTCAAGCTTTGAATCACACTGAATTGTCAGGGCTGTTTGCCCTTTGCAGGCAAATGAAACTCTAAACATTTAAATCAGCAAAACATGTGCACTGGTGGTTCATCACTTCCCAATTTTCCCCACTAACATAAGGCCAAAATGCTATCCATTTCACAGGGATGCCTATTTTCCTGCACTGCTAAAGAGATCCTCTATTAGTAATAACGTCTTTATTGTTTGGTTGTGGTCTCTCTTTACCTTTTGTTCTGGTAATAGTACTTTCAATGCATGGTCACATTTATGATTCATAATTTTTGGTTTTTGTTTTTCTACATTGACTAGTGAAAATCCAATGTAATCTTTCTGTAGTAAAGATGTACCCTGCTGTACTGGAATCATGTGCTGTAGCCAACACGTCTGCTCATTGGATGCTGCTTTTGTTCTTTTTAACCCTATATGGAGCATGGTGGGCCTTGCCTTCAGTCTATGTTGTTTATTTTTGTTGCATGGATTTATACTATTATTACAAACAAATAAGAAAGAAAACACAAATTTCACATATACTAATATTTTTCAATAAAGAATATAGTGTTTTTCCTAACCTTCAGTGTGCTTCTTGCTGATTTCCATTTATTGTCCTCCCTCTCCCTTGTCCCAACCTGCCCCCCCCCCCCCCCCTCCACCCCTCCCCACCCACCTCCTCTCCCGCTGTGACAAAGATAGACAATTTCCACGCTTTCTCCATCACAGGGCCTGAATGAGTCTATCTGCTGTCATTCATGGTGATCGTTTCCACTGAGACGCTTGAAAATGCAGTGTGCTACTCACAGTCTAGACTTGAGCCTTTGACCCATGGCAGCAAGGTCATATCTTGTCTGCCCGGCTACACTGACGACTTGTCAACTGAAAATATTGCTGGAAAGTCTTACCGCTCATCTTTCTTGGGTGTGTTTAAAACCATACTGCGTTTTTCAAGCGTACTCCCAGTAAATGCAATGTAGACTTTGCCTATTTCCTCATGATTTTATAAAAGAAACTTCCACTGTTTACATCAGAATTCTTCCTATCTTTTACACTGTTAAAGCAGAATAAACTCAAACCTCGTACTGGAATTTTGCACAAGGAGTGCACAATTTTACTCTCTAATCTAGTAGGTTTCTTTAAAATCACTGCTTCAGTTTCTGCCAGATGGACATAACAGCACAGTACATTGAATCCTGCTCCACTGCAGGCATATTATGGTTTCACTTAGCCAGGATTTCCTCAAAAGTTTCTAATTAAAGCTAAATTTGTTAATGCTGTTTCTCAGCCCTTCCATAATCAAAAAGGTATTTTTAAGCTTAAGCACGGCATTAAAACCATATTGCACTACAGCACAAGTTAGCCTGTCTTTTTCTCCCTGTTGAGTCTCCACAGCAGTCTGTCCGCTGCAGTTGCCAAATAGCTGTGGTTGGAGAGAGTAAAAAAAAAGCATTCAAGCTATTTCCTCTAAACTCCTGAATGTTCACATGGGAGAAGAAGAAGTAGAGCTATACTGTATGTGTAAGACACAAAGATACAGTACATTTCAGTGAAGCACAGATGTACAGTAATGTAAATTTATCGACTGGTTTTATTTTTTAAGAAGGAAGGAATTGTTCTTTATGGTTACATAGATAGAGACTTGGCAGCTCAACAGTTTAATGTATATCTTATAGACAGCTAGGTACTAAAGGTTTTACTGAGTGCACTGACCCACTGTCAGCTGCAGAACTTACAAGGACTGAGCTGCGTTGAAGACCGTTTACTGGTAGATTTAATCTGTTCTGATCCAGTTTGCCTGTCTGTGAATCAGAAGACCAGGAGTCGATCCAGAGGTCGGAAATGCAATTAAAGAAATCAGAGCTCGCGTTTTGTGTGCAGGACCGAAAATGGTTGTCATGTTCATGGTACTTGTGGTAACCATCATTTTCCCACCCCCCACAGAAGTATTTTTCACCCTAGGTAAGAGGTAGGGCTTCATTAACATGCTATATCACACACACAGTGACACCACATTTCACCCACAATTACTTCCAGCTAATCTCTCCCTTCAGGTGCCTGACAACTTCTCCTTATCCTCCACAGGATCCCATTTCAACCGGCAACAGCAACAGCAGCAGCAGCACAGCCATGCTACCTCTTGCCGGCACTTCCAGTTAGGTCCTCAGGCCCCGCTGCCCATGGACTTCCCCATGCCCCACCCAGGGCAGCCACAGTCAGGCATTAACCCCCACCTGGCCCCTCCCGGCCACCAGCATGGCCCTCCACTCCACCCGCCCCTCAACCCCCTGCCCGCTCCGCAGTTCCAGGACATCCCTGCCCCTCCCTTCCTACCTCAGGCATTACACCAGCAATACCTCCTCCAGCAGCAGATCCTCGAGGCCCAGCACCGACACATCCTGCCACCCTCCAGGTATCCACGCGGGTTTGCAGGGAAATTGAAGCACAAGGAAGTTTCCAGTTAAACTCGTGGTTAAAGCAAACCATGGGGGATTATTTAGTAAAATTTTATTTAAGACAATTTCTGTTACAGACTTCTTTTTGTCTTGCCGGAATGTTTTAAATGCTTGGTTATTTGTCTCAGCAGACGCACCCCAGAGAGAGTTCCTCACCAGCCCCACAGACTGCGGCCCGGCTACGAGTTTGCTCCCCCTCTTCATGTCCCTCCTCAGCCCGTGGTTCAGCAGCCCCGCTACCTGGCTGAGGGCACAGACTGGTAAGCAATATACCTCTTATGATACAGTATGCAGTGCCACAGAGGCAGACAAGTTTCTGCTATTTTTTATTTGAGAGATTTTTAGAAATCCACGGTTATTAAAAAATAAAAAAAAGTTCTCCAGAAACACAATGAAATAATGACTTGCGTGCCATTGACTGACTTGTTTTTCGGTGTCTGTCCAGGGATCTAAGTGTAGATGCCGGGCTGCCCCCTCACCAGTATCACATCCATCCGCTGCCGCAGCACTATCAGCACTACTTGACCTCTCCTAGGATGCACCACTTCCCTAGAAACAATGCCTCAACACAAGTGGTGAGCCCCCTCTGCCTCAGTACAATCAATCATGTTTGCCTCGATGAACTCCCAGCGATTCTCCTCTGGGTTTCTGAGATTAATCTCGATACCCAGCAACCGGGGATGACCTGTGCCTTTTCTGCTGCAGAGCTGACGCTAGCTGATTTTGTCTGTCATCTCCCAGGTTGTCCATGAGATCAGAAACTACCCATACCCCCAGCTGCACTTGCTGGCTCTGCAGAGCCTCAACCCCTCCCGCCACGCGTCTGCTGTTAGAGAGAGCTATGAGGTTTGTCCCGCTACTCCCCCTCTCTCTTCAGCAGACACACCAGTCTACACTAATTTATCATTGTTTCCTCTGTGACCAAAGCTCTGGACAGGCTTGAGTGTGTAACTGATTTTCTTATTTCCAATTACTCCGGGTTCCAGATGCCGCAAATGGTCCAACTGCCTTTAATCTCATGACATTTGTTTTCATTTGAGCGAAATGCAATTGTTTTCTGAGAGGCTCTTTCCTGCTCTTCAAAGCACCAATTATTTTGCTTTATCAAAGTATTCCACACTTGTATGTCTTTTGCTTTTGAATACTTTATTATATAAATGTTAATTTTGTTTGTCTCAAAGCATATACAGGAGTGCCTTTTGTACGACTTTTACCTAAAAAAAAGACGTCCATATGTTGTTTCCTTTGTAGGAGCTTCTGCAGCTGGAGGACAGACTGGGCAGTGTAAACCGTGGAGCGGTCCAAACCACCATAGAGAGATTCACCTTCCCCCATAAATACAAAAAGGTAAAATGGACGTTGTTTTTACCCGCTAGCTGAGCAATAGATCTTTTTGAAGTGGTCTGGTACAGGCGAAGCATTGGGCAAGAAATAAGTTGAGCTAGATATGAAAGATGGGATTTGAAAAGGGCAGCAAAGGATCAAAGAGTGAAGAGAAGAGTGGAAAGAGGGTCAGGACTCTCTCAGTAGTTCAAAGGTCAAACTAATTTCCGTTAGCAGATTGGGGAGACAGGTCTGCAGTGTGCACACTTCAAGGCGCGGGATGACTCATCCAGCTGTCTGCAGATATGTGCGTGGAATGAATTTAAAAACCTGTCTACACTGAATATGACCCACATACTCTGGAAAGAGTGTCAGATCATTTGGTACAATGTGAGTGAGAAGAAGTAACTGAGTCTTTTCCATCTGATGTCTACTTTACTAATTGAAGTCTGTTTTCCCTTCTCTCTGCAGAGAATACCCCAGGACCTGAAGATGTGTCTGGAAGACGAGGAGCTGGACACTGATGAGAAGTGCACCATCTGTCTGTCAATGCTGGAGGATGGAGAGGACGTCAGGTACAACTAGACGCTCCTCTTTTGCTTTTTCGAAGGGGAGCATGCTGGTTATGCAGATGTGGACATAAGCTGTGCATACAATTTGTTGTCTCCTGCGGGATACCTTTGTTTTACCTGTCCTGGTTCTCAGCTACATGCACCCTTCGGCAATTCTAAAGTACATTATGGAATGTCTCATTTGTCCATAATATTTGTTTTTACATCCAACCTCTACAATGCAGTGGACTTAGAAACAGTGTTGTGACCAATATTTACTCTCAAGGTTGTTCAGGGAAAGCTGGTTGAAGTCTTGTGTCTCCACAGTCAACTCTGTCCCTTCTGATCATTCCTCAGAGAAACGTCTTCACATTTCTTCATTTTTATATATATATATATAAATGATTAACCCTAAATTGGTTCTGCCACACAAGTTCAAAGCATCAAGTTTGAAAATCCTGTCACAGGATTTCTTCTAGCACCTCATCTCTAAAATACCACCCAAAGGCAACATAGCTTTTCACAAAATCTCATGGTGTGTGTCCAGTGTTGTGATCTGTCTAACTGGTAGTGATAAAGCAAGGATTTTACTCTGTGAAAAAGAAAATGGAGGGAAGAAGAAGAACAAAGTGGGTGAAAACAGGTTTTCTGGGGTTAGGTGGGTTCTGGTTGTATATAAAGGAGGTAATGGAGCAGTGATGCGGTGATACATGTTGGTTATGCTTGTTGATTTACATTGTTTATGCAACCTGTTACGATGGGAATTCAAAAATTCTCTGTTCTTCCAAGCATTCATTGTTCATGATGTTTCAGGCTTTGTTTAGTTCGGAGTCACTAGGTTAAGGTTAAAGGAGACAGCTGTGAGAAGAGCACATGCCTTTGGTATTAAAATGTTTCTTGGGTGATTCGATCAAAGTGGACAGCTCTAAATACACATGATTGCACCTAAAATACTCAGAAATCTTTCTTCTAGCAGTTTTATAAAGCACAAATGTGGATTTTTAGCAGCTGTCGTTTTCCCCCACAGATAGAATCAAATGTGAGTTGTGAAGAGAAATTTGATCACAAAAAGTAACTTGAGACACATTCGGGTGTCAAATGTGAACCGCAGTCAGACAACTGGATCTATTCTAGACACCATGTGGATACCAGGCATGACAGGACCCATGAATCACATGCACATTGAAGATATGAAGGCCTTTAACTTGGTGTACTAAGCAAAGTAACCACAGCTGTTTCATCCAGCTGTTGGAACACTTTTTTGGTTTGCTTTATTGTGTTGACAACATTTAAATATATTTATGAAATACAACATATTAGACATTTCCAGAGGCGGCACGATAAAGTCTTGGTGTTATTTCCACTGTTGTCACTGGTGTTCAGACAGTGCAACAAATTATTTCTTTCAGTATGGATTATCTGAAGGTTTCCTCAATTACTCGATTGTTGTGCCCATGAAATTTCGTGATTTCCCAGGGTTGAAGATGACATATTCAAGTTGCTTAGGTTCAGTTTGATGATCAGTAAAATGCATCATCACAAAGCTGAAAACAGCCGTTTTCCTCAGCTCATGAAAACTTGCAGATACTCGGATTTCAAAGGACAGCGATTAAATGTGGCAGAACATTTTCTTGAAGCTAAATCCCACATCTATTTTTAAATCCTGACCGTGTCTCTTCTGTGTCTGTAGGAGATTACCCTGCATGCACCTCTTCCACCAGGCGTGTGTGGACCAGTGGCTGGCCACCAGCAGGAAATGCCCCATCTGCAGAGTGGACATTGAGACCCAACTGACCCCCGACAGTTGATAGCTACTGTCGACTCCTGCAGCTTTGGATCTGGTCTTGTTAATTCTCCATTGCCTCCCTCTGGGGGGGGGGGGGGGGGGGAGCTCTGCCAAACACCCCTCTTCCCCTCTGCATCGCTCAACGAGCCTGCCTTCTGAGACAGCTGTGACAGAGGGATCAACAAAGCACACTCACCTACAACACAACGAGGGATGGGGGTTGATGCATTGATAGGTGGCTGGACTGAAGGTTGGTTGAATGGACTTGCTGGATGTAAAAGGTAGGAGCGGACATGTATGGACAGATGTGCTGAGGCCTCACACGATTCTGTCAGACTGTGCACCCTGTGTACATTTCTCCATACAGCCACCAAGAGAGGACACTCTGACTACCAAACTCCCCAGCTCAGTGTGGTGTATTAAGGCCATTTCTCTGCCATTATATCTAAACCCCTCTCCCCCCCCCCCCAGGCCTGTGAAAAATCCTTTAAGCTGCACTCTGCCCAAGCCCTCAGCACATCTGTACAGAACATTATCAAATGATTAGCATGAGGTTGTTTGGTGTGAACTCTTGTAGCTGAACGCTTGTGGTGTAATGGAGTATAGTACTGAAAAAGTATTTACAGAGTAACAGTGTTGTGTAGCAAGCAAAAGCCTTTTTGAGAAAAATGTTTGTGAAAAATAAACCTACAGAGAAGGTGACTACAGCTCTAACCGAGAGAATATCCAGTGTGTTAAATCATAGGCAATGAGGAAAGAGCTAGTCATGTAAAAAGGCCAAAAATCCCTCTTTCTTGTCTAACATGGTTTTTGGATTTACAGTTAGTAGATGCCATCAGAGTTGATGCTAAACCCGCTAACTGCAGGCATGGCTTCCAGTGATCTGTGTAGTGTCGTAGTCGGGCCTCTATAATCTAGAGCAGAGGCCTCAGATGTGCATGCTGTATGGCAGGCTTGGGCTGTGTCGTTAATATTGTGGAGCAGTAGAAACAGGGACTTTGTCTGTGCATGTGAACCGTATACTATGACTCTGACGATCCCACTCATTCATAGAGGAGGACAAGAATGCACCTGATTACCCCTCCCCCTCCCCCCCCCGCCTCCCCACACGTCTTTCCCACTCATCCCGAGTTGACCAAAGTTGCCCTTAGACACCGATCTCAGACCGATGTAGCATTTCTCTCCTGATGTTCGAGGTTAGGATTCAAAGAGCTGCCAGCAGATCCGTGTCTAACAGCAACTCCTCTCTGTTGCCTCGCTCATGGCATGATCATGAAATGAGAGGCCGGCATGAGCTTGAGGATGCAGTGCCTGAGTCTTGCCATCAGAGTGAATCAAATCTGACATTTGTATTACCTATTACCAGAACCTTATTGCCTATTGAACAAGCACATGTGATTTCTATATACAGTGAATCGCCTCTGTTGTGTATCAGCTCCCTTTCATTTCAATCTAAGTTGCTCCCACTGTTTGATAAAAAGACTGTGTCTGGTGTTACAGGGAAAATACAAACTAGTTTGCTTGTGATATGTGCTAGAATGTGTATGATTGTCCCCAACCCCCCCTCTCCCATGGTACTAGTGTATGGTATTGCTACAACAACTGTGATACGTTCAGTGATAGAAGCCGTTTTCTCTATATCATGCATGAACCATGTCGGCGTAGTTCACTTGAAGGAGGGTGAAAGGGAGAAAAAGCCATCCATTTGAAAAATACCAAACAATTGTTCTTAACATAAATTTTATTTCAACTGTCTTTTTTCTGCCATTTGTTTTCTTTTCCTTATTACTTGTATTCTTTTTCTTTTTTTTTTTTGCTCACATGCCAATTTGGACATGGTACTAATATGCCGAGTCCATGTCCATTTTAACCATAGTGAAGAAAACGCTGCAATGCTGCAAAAACATATTTATTGTTGTTATAATGTAGCTTGTGTTTTGTAAATGCACTATAATATGGAGTTGCCTGATTTTTGGTTTGGTGGTGTGGGTTCTTCTTGTCCTAGATTTTGTGTTTCTATTCAGTTACAAGTATTTTCATGCTTCCTTGTGTATTATTGGAGGGTGACTTGACTGTTTGTGTTGCGTTTTTCTTTTCTTTTTGTATGAAACCTCCATCCAAAAAACTACAGATGGATGAAAATGGAGGTTTGCTAGTTCACATAGAATGCTGTGATTAAAGATGCCTTAAGTATTTAACAATCATTATTTATTACTAACTGTAGCTAGCTAGCTATCGTGGTGGAATATTTAATGTCTCTATCTCATAACTTTGCAATTTAATCAATATATTTATTTAAAATAACACAAAATATTAAAAAAAGAATACCTCATTATGCATTGGTCGGTGGGGATGCTTTTGCATGCCGTCTGTTTTTTTTTTTTTTTTTTTTTTTTTTTTCAAAGGAGAAAAAAAGAAACTTGTTGAAACTTTGACTTGGGCAGTGTTTTCCCGACACATTTTCTAGCCAGCATGGTGCTGTTGATCTGGATTACATTCCATTCATGTCAGCTCTTGATTTTACTTTTAAATTCTTTGTGTTTTAAATATCATCCCTGCTTTTGATCTAAAGCAGAGGACGGGGTGCAACCCCTTTTGTCTTAGTATGGCTCCACAAATAGCTTGCTCTTGTTATACGATACTGCTTTGTTTCCCATAATCAGTCATATTTGATTTAGTTTTTTTATGTTTTATCTTTTATTTTGACCATGTTCATGATATTCTATCATATCTGGATCTCAATTTAGTGCTATTATTTTAGGACCCACATAATGAGCTGTATTATTTGTTCTGATGTATTGCTGGCAATTGCTTTGTGTGGGATTTTGGGAAGTATCTAACATGCTAACTTGAGCCATTGGTCTTATTGAGCAAATTTCTGGTGTACTGTGGTTATACAATATAGATAGCGTGTTTTACACCTGGGTATAATAAGCTAACTACGTTTTCGGTGTGCATTTCTTATTAATACTCTACTAATCCCGCAAATTATTATAACATGTATTGGATTTGAATGACGCTGGCTGGTCTTACTATTATTATTTCATTTCGTGCTCTCACTGGCCTTACCCCATGTCCTCCACAGTGTACCCCATTACTCCAGAGCGAACTGGACAGTAGCCATAGTATTAACTCAAGCTGATGAACCGGAATGAACAGTAGAACTTAAAGCACAAGCTTTTTAATGCATGTCCTTCTCAGGTTTTCCTATGTGTATGTGGGAGTAGCTCTGTAGATGTGTTTAATATGATGCTGTACCTTCTTGAATATTTCAGATGTTTCTTTGCTGCTGAAAAAATGTTGATTATTAACCTGCCAGTGAAAAAGGGAAGTGGCCATCTTTGTACAACACACTGCTGTTTTGCTGTAACCGCGCAATGTTTTATGATCTTGAGTATTTTATAGAAAAGTAGAAGTATGTATCAATAATATGAAAGCAATAGCTAAATCATAATGAAGAATAACATGATCAGTGAATATTGTGGAAAATCTTTAGATTCACTCTGGGTGGATTTTGTACTGTATTTATTACTAATGATGATGCAAAAAGTTGCATAGCTTAACCCAAACTGTTCTGTCTCTTTTTTATTTATTGTCTTGTATATGATCTTTTTGTATGTGTTTTTCAAATAAACTGCCTAAAATGCTGAGAACTTATCTAATTTCTGGTGTTATCTGGCATCCTGTTATAATTATTTACTTTAAAAATACTCTGCTGAAGCAACATTTATTGTATAGGATAGTCAACAGTTAGAATTACACATACTGGCCAATATTACCTTATTGCAGATATATATGTATCAGTGTATATGTCGGCTATACAGAAATGTCAGTTTTATGCTTGAGATCACTTAGAAACAGTATTGTCTTGCTCAGTACATATCTTGGTCACAATTATTAAAAAAAAATGAAATTAACGGATTCTTATCGAAAATGTTTCAGTAAAAAAAATAATTTTGGTTAATATATCATTATAGCCTGAAACATCCTTTATGTGGGCTATAATGTGAATCTAATATGAATTTGTGAAAATGAATGTGAATATTTTGCTTACCTTGTTCCCAAACAGAGCCTGCACATATTGGACTCAATCACTAACATGTACATTTAATTATTAACTCAATTTTTAATAGGCTGCCCAGTTTGAACCTGAAGCAATACGTACAATTGGAAATTAACAATACAAAATAAGACATTCTTCGTCACAATTTATTTGTGGAATCTGTGTCAAAATTGCAGTCACAGAAAACTAAAAGTAAAAATACAGGATGAGACATGATACTGTCTGTTTCCCAATCATAACTTTATATAGTATGCACTATATACTTATGTTGATGGTATTCTGATTTTGCAGCTAGTCTAAAAGAAATCACCATACTTAACTGTTATAACTATACTAACAGGAAATTATACAATACCTGATCCATTGGATGTCAGTCAAACTGCAGCTTTGGAACACTAATCTCACTTAAACATCACAAAGAGACAGCAAAATGTGTTTCCAAAAATGGAAGAGTTATTTCTTGTTTTCTGTGGTGTTACTGGAGGTGTTTCACCACCATCCACAATTACTTTCAATCTTTTACAGCTGTGAGCATCTATTTCATTTCCCTTGTGCATCAACAGCACGCTCACAAGTCGTGACTATTTATTTTGTCACCTCTCCAGTGTGAACACACAATTTCCCAGTATTTCCCAGCTTACTTGCTGTAACATGATCAACAAATCAGACAAGTTAAACAAAGAAAAAACAAATTAAGACTAAATGTTTATTGTTTATTGTATTATCTGCTCTGGGCAATATTCAAGTCTGTTCAAAGTTTATTATTCAAATTGTACAGAAAAGATGGTGGCAAATGGCTTTTTCTGAAGTTAGAAGAGGGGCAACCTAAACAGTTGGCACAAACTTGAAAAAGATCACTTGTGTTATCCTGTATAAAAGTTGACAAACTTACATTCAGTTCTGTTCATTTCAATCTTCTTGCTCACAAAGCTCGTCTAGCATGCAGTAAAAAAAAACAAGTGACCAAAAAGTCTATAAAGGAATTCTCACCCACTCTTTGTTTCACGCGTCCTCCTCCTAATATCTGGGGTAGAGCACTCGCTGAATCTGCCCGTCTGCCTTATTAGTGTCCAGCCACTTTCCACACTGGAAGATGGTTGTCACTGAGTTGGCTGTGTTGGTCACCTCGACACACTGTAAAAACCACCCACAGTTGGAGCTGGTGCTGTCGTGCTCCACTTTGACCCTCAGCAGCTCCCCGAGGTCCAGCATCTCCAGAACAAAGCGGTCTGTTCGCCCTCGCTCGAAAAGGTTGCGGAACTTCTGCCGCAGATGACGCTTGCCTGAGTCACCGTTGACGCCGTAGACGGTGATGAAAACGTTGGCGTCTGTGCCAGCCCCTTTTACATCCCCGGTGATGACGATGATTTCATACTTGACAGGGACCAGGTTGCGGACTTTGCTCGCAAAGCTCTCGATGGACTTATAGCACTCAAATGTCAGGAATTGGTCCTTTTTGGCTGCCAGGGGGATTTGTGCATCACAGTTGAAGAAATACCTAAACAGGAGGGGAAGGTTTAGCGTCACATGAACACCATCAACGTGACATTTTATATAACAAAATGTGCGACGGTTGAGCTTCCACTCACTTGTTTCCCAGCTCCTTTTCTGTCACCACCACCTCCATGACGTGCCAGAAAGCTTCATTCTTCACCTTCTTTCCGTCCTTCGTTATGTGGCCGATGCAGATGCCAGCAATCTCCCCCACGTGCTTGGACGAGAACTCAAACGTGTCAGTGGCACCGCTGTGAAAGGGCAAAAAAAAAAAGTTAAAACTACTGGCAGAGTTTGTGCAAGGTTTCATCCTGAACAGTTAAATTCACTGGTCTGCTAGAGAGTTTTTTCTTTTGGGCGTCTCATGGGATTAACTCTCCAGAGAGTGAAGCTACAAGATAAAAGAGGGTAGAAAAACAAAACGTGAAAGAGAGGAGATTACGTAAGGCCACATAATAGGGTTTTACCGTGAGCCGAGGCACCTAGACTCTCTTTGAAGACCTACCATAAGAACTTCTTTTTCTTATTCTCCAGAACAAACTCCTTGGAACGGGCTTTCCTTCCTTCCAACACAATCCAGGCATTTTCCGTAGTGGAGGCGTCGTCTGTGTTAGCTGTTGTTGTGGCAATTTCATATTCTGTGGCAATGCAGAAAGACAAAGATTGTCGCACTATAATCATTTTACATCTGGCAAATGATTATAATTAACTGTAAATCGTTCATCTCCAACAATTATAAAGCTTGTAATTATGCCCACAAACTTCCATTTTTACTAACTGGTTTTGTCACTGAGGTCTATGGAGTCGTTGTTGGCACAGGCCAGCTCCCTCATTATCTGCCCGTCGTCTTCATTTTTAGCCAACCAGCGGTCGCAGGGAAACCTGAAGGTCTCGTCCATGGCCTCATCTTTCACGTCAATGTACTCCAGGTGCCAACCAGGAGCAGGGCCTGTTTACAGCAAAAGCAACAAAGTCCCTTATGGTTTTATCCTTTCAATAGGTAAATGTTTTTTAAAGCAATGATGTGTATTTTTCAGTTTCACCTTTTTACAATCGTATGATATAACCCCTCTGTGGATTATAGCTATCAAATATGATACATACAATATATCTAATTGGCTGAGAAACTCCTGTGTACATCTTGAAGTAGTAGTTTGACAGTTTGTGATTGCTGTCTGTTATGCTGTTCTGACACTCACCTTTGTTGTCATGCCACACTCGTATCTTGGACAGTTCGCCCAGACTGAGCATGTCAGGGAATCTGAACGCATCTTTCATTTTACGTTCAAACTTGTTCCTGTTGGTGCTCTCCTTCAGAGGCAGCGTGCCAGTGTCCCCGTACTGCCCAAACACCATCACAAACACATTGGCATCGGTGCCGGCACCTAAAATATCAGAGGCATTTACTGATTAATAATGTTAATAATAATAATACTAGTATGACATGGATATAACATGGTAAGAAATCAGTAGAAATTATTATATAACAACTACACATTAGGCATGTGAGTATATCCTTTGATAGTTGAGGCCATTACAAAACTCGTTTGACCCACCTGCGACATCACTGGTTTGGACCTGGATGATGTACGTTGTTTTCTCCACCATCTCCTCCTCATCCACCACAGCAGCCAGCTCACACACCTTCGTCCTCTTTGGTCCTTTTGTCTTTGATAGCCAGTTCTCATAGGTGAACAGATACAGCTCCTCTGTGGTCAGGTTCCGCATCAGGATCTAAGAGCATTTATTGAGACATTCACTGACCACATCTTTAGATGTTGTAAATGTTATAAAGGCAAAGGTTTTCTTGGTGAATGTCACTGTTTAGTTGCAGACCAACAGTAAAAGTCTTTGGGGCTGAATGATTTCAGGAAAATATGTCAGACCTACAAGTATTTGTGGTCTACATAGTATTAAACAAGATGTGATTGTTTTGACATCAAAATCAAATTGTGGAATTGAAAGGGTGCAATTTTTGAATTGGAAAAACAACTTACAAATTGACACTGACCTAAAAGAGTACTCTGATTTTGCATCGCACTCCTATAACACTGATGCCTACATTACCCACAATTACCCACAACTCAACTGTTGATAGTCCAGTCTAGTAGCATAACACACCTACACAGATTCTGTGATCTTGATAGAAATTTAAGTTCTACTGCCACTGCAATTTATTTTAATCATATTTATTGCATACTGTATTGTGATAGATGTTATCAAAAATGGTCCTTTTTTACGTTACCCTGTCAAGAAACCAGTCAGGGCGACTTCCAGAGCCATCAATCCGAACTCTGATCTTCTTCAGAGGAGCAATGTCATCTACCTCCAGACTGAATGTGTCTTCTTGGCCCCTTTCAAACCTAAATGGAAACAAGATATAAATATTAAACATCTGGATTTGAGGTGGTTGTCTTAAAGAAATGGTTCTGGAAATATGCTTATCTGCATTTTTTCCCAGAGTTAGGTGAGAAAATCGATACCACTCTCACATATGTACACTAACACAAAGACTGGAAACAGCTACCTACAATCCACCTACCAGCACCTGTAAAGTTCACTGATTAACAAGTTATAACTTGTTTGTTTACTCTGTACGAAAGCCTTATTTAAACCTGCAATAACCGATTTGTTTTGGCCAGTTAGGAGCAGCAGAAAGACATTGGGAACACAACACTGACATACCATCACCTTTTAAGTTGACATGGCAAACCAGCAGTTATGGAGCAACATTATAATTCATCTGGAGTCGTGTTTCTGGCCACCTGGTGAATGTAAGTCCAATAATCACATCATCTTTTAGCTCTTCTTCTAGATACTAAATGCTCCACTATGTTCACCAGCTAGTTTCCAGCTGTTTGTCTGCCCTTTGTTGCTGAGCAGGTAGTGTACAGTGGGTTTTTAGAGGTTTGTCACAGAAAACCGCTGCATGCTGCGGCCAAAAACAACGCCATGAGAGCGGTGACAGTGAACCAAAACAGTAAAGTTGAAACAATGAGCTGAAACTTGCTATAAAGCTCTTTAAAGCTGAGGGGAGGTGATCATTTTCTTCAGGCTCATCACCACACTTAATCACTTTGTCATTTGATACATTGTTATTATAAAAATATCAATTACAGCATCTTTGTCTTGTCAAGAAAGTGAGTGTAAGTGTATTTCCTAAAACATAAAAACTATTCCTTTAATGAAATGTGATCAATCCAATCAGGGGCTCATTGGAGGACTGACCTGTCCCCATTTTTGGGCAGCAGCATTTCCTCTGTGCACCCGTTGGCTCCGTACACGGTCAGGAAAATGTTTGTATCAGTCCCTGCGTACTGAGTGTCACCTGTGACAACTGTTGTGGAATAAATAACCTACAATATACAGTAAATAACACAGATAAAGAAGAGACTAGACATGTTGTATATAACATATTAAGTGAACGTTTTCCATGGGCTCATATTGTAGATGCTGTGACTCACTTTGCGGATAATGTTGATCGTGCTGGAGTCCAGCACGTTGAACAGTCTGGCAGTCAGACCATCTCCCCTGTCTTTAGCCAGCCAGCACTTACATGGAAAGATGTACTTGATACCTTTGGTTGGCACGGCAACCGACAGCTCATCCACCAACCAGCAGCTCTCTGGTGTGACACCGTTATGGCCAAGCTGAGGAAGAGACGGAGAGAGGAAAGAGAAGGGAGACGAGAGAGAGAAAGATGGGGAAGGTAGAACTGGGAATTTATATATCATTTGATTTTGTTTGATCTAGGCACCAGAAGGCTCAGCTAGAATTAATTATTGCTGAACTAGAATAGCTTTATTTAAATTTTTATAACACCAGTGCATTTGAAGAGGCAGCAGAGAGGAGACAGTTTCACAGATTTAGCAACAGAGACAGTCCCAGATTCTCACTTCCACCCTCTTGATCTCTCCTACGTCAGTTCCATAACACACAAAGTGCTCCATAGTGCCAGCTGTGAACGCTTTCTTTCCCTCCGGCAGGTCCAGCCACAGTCGGTCTGTTTCGACGTCGTTGGGGCCGATGATGATCACATAGACCCTGGCTGTAGTGCTAGCATCACGCTCAATCCCCGTCGACAAGGTGAAGTGATATGGAATGACTGGATAGAAGAGAAAAATTGGTAAGAGAGGGGTTTTTTAAAATTTCAGTTAAAGGAATAGTTTTTTGGGAAAGGTAAGCTGTTTCCCCTTGCATCTTTATGCTTAGATAAACTAACCTGCTGAAGGCTATAGCTTCATATTTAGTGTACAAACATGAGAGTGGTTTATGATTTACTCATAAAACTGTCAACAAGATAACAAATACGCACAATTATCACAGTATTGAACTGTTTCTTTAATATTTGTTATTTAGTTAAAATTTAGAGTTATACATAAACCTGTGAACTGATGAATGATGACTGATTTTGAATTATTTCTAAAAGTTTTTACTTTTACTTTGAAAGTTTTGCCTGCAGGGCTTTTTATATTGTATAGTGTTCTTCCTTGCAGGTATTGCTGCCATTTTTTCAACTTAAGATCTGAGTCATTTTTCAAAAAGTTCCTTTGTGTTTGTCTTTGCTGCAAGAAAGCACATTGTTCTCATCATACTCAAACCCCATCCTGAGAAATAGTTCTGTGGCCTTACTTGGACCCTCTTCCACCACTGCCACCTTTTTCTTCTTTTTCTTCTTGTTGGCGTTTCTGTCCAGCCCCAATTTGGCCTGAAGCATCTTCTTGGAATTTGGATCAGTGTTTCTTTCACCTTCATACCCCTGAACCAGACACAGAAAAGACTATTAATCTACTCACTGCCTTCTCATAACTAATTTTACTGCAGCAGCAGCTAATAGGAAATAAAATACAAAGAACAAAGCAATATGGCACTCTCTCTAACCATAACCCAAGTTTAACAAACCATGACGAAGAAGGTCCTCTCTATGCGTTTATCCTCTTTCTTTTTTGACAGCCAGCGCTCGCACAGGAACATGTACACTTCTTCTGTTTCAATATCCAGCACCTCCACCTGGTCCAGGTACCAATCAGGCCCAATCATGGAGTTGTCGTGACGAATACGAATCTTAAACACTTGGCCCAAGTCCACAGCCTCAATTGTGAACTTGTCCACCTGAGAGGCAAATAGAATATAACACGTTTTGATGTGTTTAGACATCAGCAGTAACGTGAAATAACAAATCACACCATTCCTGACATACCTCTCCTCTCTCGAACTTGTTCTTGTTGTTCTCAGATTTGGCAAGTTTGCGTTCTCCTGTGTCTCCCAGGTCGCCGTAGATGGTGAGAAAAACGTTGGCATCAGTTCCTGCGCCGTACATATCACCTGTCCGCACAGACACCTTGTACGTGTGAGCTGTGATGGAAGAGATAAAAAATCAATTATTAATTAAGTATCGACATTGTTCGCTCACAGATTTGTAATTATGTACGACTGAACTAGAAAAGTGAGACGATTTAGACATTCCTGGTGCACTGGAATTTCGATGCTTATATGAAGTGATTAGCTTCCAATCCAACAGACATTGCAAGTGGGTGCAGTGGTGGAGAACATATTATGCAATAACTTTTTTTTTGGTCACGTGGGGGCAGCTGTGAACACAACACTGAAATGTCATTACGTTTTAAATTGTTATGGCATACTTGTTAGCAAACAGTTCCTTATTTACATATCCAACAGTCACAGAGCAACTTTATCATTAATTTAGAGTCGTGTTTCTGCAATCTGATGAATGTAAGTCTGTAAGTCTCTCTTTTAGCTCTGTTTTTGGTCTCTACCAAGTTAATAGTGACGGAAGCTGTTAAATAAATGCAGTGGAGTAAAAAGTACAATACTTTCCTCTGAATTGTACTGGAGTATATGTATAATATGGCATTAAATTCAAGTGCTTAAGTTAATTGAGTAAATACTAAAGTTTGTCAAATGTGTACATAAATACAGTACCTGAGTAAATGTACATACTACCACTGAAATCGGGGTAAACCTACTTTCCAGAGCATCCTCCACCTCCGTTTCAGTTGTTTTCAGCTTCCCATCCCTGAGAAGCTTCTGCGTAATGATGTCCGAGGGGACCAGCTCCCTCACCGTCTCCCCATCATCTTCAGACTTGGCCAGCCAGCTCTCACATGGGAAAATGGTCGTCTCCGAACCCTGCCATTAAACAGAAACAAATCCCCAAAACTTGGCTGGGCTGTGTCCGTCTGACACTGAAGCAAAGTATATCTGCCTCTCGGAGATGTGCGAGCCAAAAGGTGTTACATTATTAATCTGTTAATAATTTAATGAGGGCACAGACATGGAAACTCTTAATGATGCAATTATCTGTGCAGGTGAATCTCAAGTGGGTTTTTACTACCTTTCCTTTCCTGAGCTGTCGTCTGATCTCCACTCTGTCGAGATGCCATCCTGGGTTGGTGCCCTTGTTGTCGTGTCCTATCCTGATTTTCTCTATAACGTCACCGATATCCTCCAGCTGGGAAAAGACAACACAGTGTTTGCAGAGCTGCGGCTGCTGTCTTAAAGGACGTATAGTCCAAATCAACACACTCACCTCCACAATAAACATGTCCTCAGCTCCCCTCTCAAAGTACAGACGCCTCTCTCTCTTGTTGACACACAGGTGTTTCTGCTGTGTGCACACTCCCTTTTGTCCATACAAAGCTATGAACACATCAGCGTCTGTTCCCGCACCAAACACATCACTGGTGTATATCTTTATCTCATAAGGCACAACTGAAAAAATCAGACGAGAAGGTGACAGGTTTGTTTGGTTGAGACGAGTAACATTGAAGCTATAATAATATACAATTCATGTGCTTAGACTTAGAGAGGGGAGAAGTCACAAACTGCAGTTACTCAAAAGCTCACTTTAAGGGATCCTCTGAAGTCCCGAAAATGTTTATTTCTATTTTATTTTTATCTTGTGTACACAAGATATTACATTTTATGCAGTTTACTAATATAAGTTAATATCTTACGTGAACAGGATAAAACATACAAGTCATATTTTGGGCACTTCTGGAGCTCTGTAGCACTTAGATATTGTATGTAGAACTTTATCATTTTATTGGTATTGGCACCCAAACATAACTCAAGAAATATTTTACATATTGTAAATATACCCCACTGTTTTTGTTTGATGGCTGTACTTGGTTTTTATTTTTTAGGTTTTATATGCACAATACATTATGATCTACAATAAGATAATTGGTCATTGCTATGTAAAAAGCAATTAGGGTTACAGTGTTAGGGACAATTTTCTGTCAAAGTTTAGATTTCTCAAGATGCCAAAATCTTGAGAAATCTAAGTGAGGTCATTATAATCTGCAATGACCAGATTATAATGACCTCACATTATAATCTGCAATGTTTCATTTGTTTAGGGTGAAAATAAAACTAGCCAACATGGATGGAACAACATCAACCACTGCAGCGCTGTGATTTGGACTGTTTCACGTGTAAGCCAAGACGCAGAGTCAAGTTGCAGTATATATAACACTTGTTACAGGCTTTATCAAAGAGTCAATGCCCCGACAAGCACCCTTCTTCAGATAGAGTGCTTTAAATACATTTTACTGCTAACGCTTCCACACTTTTATCTTAGGGAAACTTAAGCATAAAGCACTTTCACAGGAGATTTCTCAATCAGCGCTTTGCTACTTTCACTAATAGATTTGAGTACCTCTTCCGAGGGCTGTTCACTCACATGGCATGTAGAGTTCAGTCTGTAACTCAGCGGGATAGAGATCCCTCACAATCGCCCCATCATCCTCTCCTTTATCCAGCCAGCGGCCACATGGGAAGCGTAGTCTCTGACCCTGTGAGGGAGCGTCAACCTCGACCCAGTCCAAGAACCAACCAGCTGAACCCCCTGTTAGTGGAAACACAGTCATATGTTATTCATTTTCATAAAGTCTTAAATATATATGTATACATAGCCTTTTCTTTTCCCACCTGAGTTGTCGTGCCCAATTCTAAGCTTTTCCAGTTCTCCCAGATCCACCGCCTCCACAGTGAACTCATTGATCATCCCCTGTTCAAACTTATTCTTATACGTCTTACAAGCCTTCAGGTTGATGATCCCTGTGAGTGACACGAACATTTTCAAATTCAGACTGGTATCTTTTAATTCAGTATCATACAAGCATGAGGCTGCTACAACAATGTCAGGATGCTGGTGAGTCATGGTACCTGTGTCGTCGTTTTCACCAAATAAGATGGCAAAGACGTTGGCATCAGTTCCAGCATACTTCTTTTCTCCGGTTTTTATTTTGAGAGTATATGTAGTAGACATGGCTGTAAGATAAATTTAACAAGTCAGTACTTTAATCCCTTTCATCTTCATACTAATGCACAAGTCCTTCTTTGTTCTTGTCTACACCTGTGTGTTTTACCAGCACTTAGATTAATACTTGAACAGGGCTCCCTTTTATTTTGTCCCTCTACTAAGATATGAACCAGCTTTGAAACTGTGTTACATTTCTGCTCGAGCCCCAGAGTGGCGCTTGTCCCCTCCTCATCCTCATCCTTCCTCATGAAGGCCTCGTCCACAGGAACCAGCTCTCTTGCTATCTGCCCATCATCCTCATCCACTGCCAGCCAGCGGTTACAAGGGAAATAGTACCTAGAGACCCAAGAAACACCTCTAATCAGCGCTCCAACTCAGAAACATGTTATTACATCACTATCAGTTCTCAATCAATTGCACAAAATTATTACTCTCTAAATGGTACAGTGGGACCTTTCTTCTTGATAACTGAATAACTGCAAAAAGCCATGTAAACTGTGTGTTGGGTTCACCTACGTTATATCTTCCTTTGTGTCCACTATCTCAACACGATCCAGGTACCAGGATGAATAAGACTGAGAGTTGTCGTGACGGATTCGTAGCTTTTTTAGAGGACCCAGATCAACAGCTGACACGGTGAAAACGTCCTCCTACAAAATATAACGACCCGAAATACTGGTCTGTTACAGAAAATACAACACAATACAATACACAGAAAATAGTTCAAAGTTTGTGTTGTTTATAATGTCGTTTTGCTGTTGTTTTTGTCATTTTTTGTCATTTAAAGTTGTTTATAGTGTCGTTTTGCTGTTGTTTTTGTCATTTTTTGTCATTTATAGTTGTTTATAGTGTCGTTTTGCTGTTGTTTTTGTCATTTTTTGTCATTTATAGTTGTTTATAGTGTCGTTTTTTGTCATTTTTATTGTTGTTGTCGGTCGTTTTTGTCGTTTTTGTTGTTTATAGTGTCGTCTTTGTTGTTTACAGTGTTGTTTTTTGTCGTGTTTTTGTCGTGTTTTTGTAATTTCTGTTGTTTTATTGTCGTTTTTGTTGTTTATAGTGTCGTTTTGTTGTCATTTTTATTGTTGTCGGTCGTTTTTGTTGTTTTTTGTTGTTTTTGTTGTTTATAGTGTCGTTTTGTTGTCGTTTTTTGTTGTTTTTGTTGTTTATACTGTCGTTTTTTGTCGTTTTTGTTGTTTTTATTGTTGTTTTTTGTCGTTTTTGTTGTTTATAGTGTCTTTTTTGTCGTTTTTCTTCGTTTTTGTTGTTTTTTTGTCGTTTATAGTGTCGTTGTCGTTTTTGTTGTTTTTTTGTTGTTTATAGTGTCGTTTGTTGTTTTTATAGTATCGTTTTTTTATGTTTTTTGTCGTCATTGTTGTTTATAGTGTTGTTTTTGTCGTTTTTTGTTGTTTTTTGTCGTTTTTATTGTTTATAGTGTCGTTTTGTTGTCGTTTTTTGTTGTTTTTGTTTATACTGTCGTTTTTTGTCTTTTTTGTTGTTTTTCTGTTGTTTTTTGTCGTTTTTATTGTGTATAGTGTCGTTTTTTGTTGTTTTTGTTGTTTATAGTGACGTTTCTTGTTGTTTTTTGTCGTTTTTGTTATTTATAGTGTCGTTTTTTGTTGTTTTTGTTGTTTATAATGTCGTTTTTTGTTGTTTTTGTTGTTTATAGTGTCGTTTTTTTGTTGTTTTTCTGTTGTTTTTTGTTGTTTTTGTTGTTTATAGTGTCGTTTTGTTGTCATTTTTTGTTGTTTTTGTTGTTTATACTGTCATTTTTTGTCGTTTTTGTTGTTTTTATTGTTGTTTTTTGTCATTTATAGTTGTTTATAGTGTCGTTTTTTGTCGTTTTTATTGTTGTTGTCGGTCGTTTTTGTCGTTTTTGTTGTTTATAGTGTCGTCTTTGTTGTTTACAGTGTTGTTTTTTGTCGTGTTTTTGTCGTGTTTTTGTCATTTTTGTTGTTTTATTGTCGTTTTTGTTGTTTATAGTGTCGTTTTGTTGTCGTTTTTTGTTGTTTTTGTTGTTTATACTGTTGTTTTTTGTCGTTTTTATTGTTGTTTTTTGTCGTTTTTGTTGTTTATTGTGTCTTTTTTGTCGTTTTTCTTCATTTTTGTTGTTTTTTTGTCGTTTATAGTGTCGTTGTCGTTTTTGTTGTTTTTTTGTTGTTTTTTTGTTGTTTATAGTGTCGTTTGTTGTTTTTATAGTGTCGTTTTTTATGTTTTTTGTCGTCATTGTTGTTTATAGTGTTTTTGTCGTTTTTTGTTGTTTTTTGTCGTTTTTTTGTTTATAGTGTCGTTTTGTTGTCGTTTTTTGTTGTTTTTGTTTATACTGTCGTTTTTTGTCTTTTTTGTTGTTTTTCTGTTGTTTTTTGTCGTTTTTGTTGTTTATAGTGTCGTTTTTTGTCGTTTTGTTGTTTATAGTGTCGTTTTTTTGTTGTTTTTTGTTGTTTTTTGTCGTTTTTTGTTGTTTATAGTGTCGTTTTTTGTCGTTTTTGTTGTTTATAGTGTCATTTTTTGTTGTTTTTTGTTGTTTATTGTCATTTTTGTTGTTTATAGTGTCGTTTTTGTTGTTTTTTGTTGTTTTTTGTTGTTTTATTGTCGTTTTTGTTGTTTATAGTGTCGTTTTTTTGTTTTTGTTGTTTTTTTCTGTTGTTCTTTGTCGTTTTTGTTGTTTATAGTGTCGTTTTTTGTTGTTTTTTGTCATTTTGTGTTGTTCATAGTGTTGTTTTTTGTTGTTTTTGTGTCGTTTTTGTTGTTTTTGTGTTGTTTTTGTTGTTTAAAGTGTCGTTTTTTGTTGTTTTTTGTTGTTTTTTGTTGTTTATAGTGTTATTTTTTGTCGTTTTTGTCATTTATAGTGTCGTTTTTGTTGTTTTTTGTCGTTTTTGTTGTTTATAGTGTCGTTTTTTTGTTGTTTTTTGTCGTTTTCGTTGTTTATAGTGTCGTTTTTTGTTGTTTTTTGTTGTTTATAGTGTTGTTTTTTGTCGTTTTTGTCATTTATAGTGTCGTTTTGTGTCGTTTTTGTTGTTTTTTGTTGTTTTACTGTCGTTTTTTGTTGTTTTACTGTCGATTTTTGTCGTTTTTGTGTCGTTTTTGTTGTTTATAGTGTCGTTTTTTGTTGTTTATAGTGTCGTTTTTGTTGTTTATAGTGTCGTTTTTTGTTGTTTTTTGTCGTTTTTTGTTGTTTATAGTGTCGTTTTTGTTGTTTTTGTTGTTTTTTGTCGTTTTTTGTTGTTTTACTGTCGTTTTTTGTTGTTTTACTGTCGTTTTTTGTTGTTTTTGTGTCGTTTTTGTTGTTTATAGTGTCGTTTTTGTAGTTTTTAGTGTCGTTTTTGCTGTTTTTTGTTGTTTTACTGTCGTTTTTTGTTGTTTTACTGTCGGTTTTTGTTGTTTTTTGTCGTTTTCGTTGTTTATAGTGTCGTTTTTTGTCGTTTTTTGTTGTTTATAGTGTTGTTTTTTGTCGTTTTTGTCATTTATAGTGTCATTTTGTGTCGTTTTTGTTGTTTTTTGTCGTTTTTTGTTTTTTTACTGTTGTTTTTTGTTGTTTTACTGTTGATTTTTGTCGTTTTTTTGTTTTGGTGTCGTTTTTGTTGTTTATAGTGTCGTTTTGTGTCGTTTTTTGTTGTTTATAGTGTTGTTTTTTGTCGTTTTTGTCATTTATAGTGTCGTTTTTGTTGTTTTTTGTCGTTTTTGTTGTTTTTTGTTGTTTTTTGTTGTTTTACTGTCGTTTTTTGTTGTTTTACTGTCGTTTTTTGTTGTTTTACTGTTGTTTTTGTGTCGTTTTTGTTGTTTTTGTGTCGTTTTTGTTGTTTATAGTGTCGTCTTTTGTTGTTTTTTGTTGTTTTTTGTTGTTTATAGTGTCGTTTTTGTTGTTTTTAGTGTCATTTTTTGTCGTTTTTGTTGTTTATAGTGTCGTTTTTGTTGTTTTTAGTGTCATTTTTTGTCGTTTTTGTTGTTTATAGTGTTGTTTTTTGTTGTTTTTTGTAGTTTTTGTCATTTTTGTTGTTTATAGTGTCGTTTTTTGTCGTTTTTTGTTGTTTATAGTGTCACTTTTGTTGTTTTTGTTTTTTATAGTGTCATTTTTGTTGTTTTTGTTGTTTATACTGTCGTTTTTTTTCTTTTTTGACGTTTTTGTTGTTTTTTGTCGTTTTTGTTGTTTATAGTGTTGTTTTTCTTATACTTTTTGTCGTGTTTTTGTTGTTTATGTCTTTTTTTTCTTTTTTTTGTTTAAAGTGTCGTTTTTGTCGTTTTTATTGTTGCTGTCGGTCGTTTTTGTTGTTTTTTTGTCATTTTTGTTGTTTATTGTGTCAACCTTTTGTGCTCAATTTCAGTAATCCAGTTTAGCGTCAGCCTTTCAGCATTCACACTGCAATGTCTTCAGAAATTGCCTTTTATAGTTAGTAATGCACTTTAACTATTATAACCATATTGTACACATAGATTTAAAACAGTATCTGTGGTTGGTTTTCTAAGTAGGCATCCCCACTGAATGACAACAAGTTGTTGTTCCTTCCAATCTGCGAGAAGAAATAAACCTATTTGTCTGTGGACATGAGTTTTGTGTTCATGTAGAGATGAATAATTCACAGGTTTGGATTAAGTAATGAGTAAAAGTAGGACAGGTACAATGACACAGAGGACTCCTCATAGCTCCTCTCCGTCACAGCTGGCTTGCCTGCAGGAGGACCTGTAATCCTACCAGAATACACTCCCACCCACACTTTGGTGCAAGGCTCATGTTGCGTGGAAGTGCTGGAGTCTTTGACTAACTGCTGGTTAATTTTCAGCAGGATACCCTTCCAAGAAACTGGGTGAAATTGTACAGCCCTAATGAAATATTGTTTCGTGTTTGAGATTCAGGCTCAAACAAACATTTCTACTGTTGTAAAGTGGGAAATGGCTGGTTGTTTTTTATGCTCCTGATTTATTTATCTAAATTAATAAAAGAATAGTTGTAAAAATGTGAGCAGTCTTATATAAATGGTGTGTTGTGCCTTTTTTATGAACACTAATGGAACTTTTTTCCGAAGCAATTTTCCATTTCAGTGATTACAAAAATATTTTTTTTACATCTAATTCATCAGACTCATTACTAGCTGATTCGAAAAGTAGTGGTTTTCTCATTATTTAATCCATCATACCTGCCCCCGCTCAAATTTGTTGAGGTTGTCAGAGTTCTTCAGATAGCGCTCTCCGGTGTCTCCATTTTCACCATAAATATTAACGAACACGTTGGCATCTGTCCCAGCACCGAGCATGTCACCAGTGAAGACGCACACTTCATAGGTGTTGACTGTCAGACAATACAAGGGATGAATTACTCTTTTACCCTGTCACATATGTGGGCCAAGAAACTGTGTCAAATCAAACCATGCATGTCTACAGCATCAACACTGAGTACAGGATATAAATATGTTCCAATAAATATTGAAATTAATATTAATGGAGCAAATTACCATTCCTATCTATATATGTCTGGTTATATGCTGTACTTATACTACACCTGTGGTCATTAACATTACACAAGACTTGATAAAAGGTAGGGGTGACAATACTCTGCTCACTGGAAAACGGGAAAAACAATATAACACAGTTGGATATCTACTGTGTCTTATTTGCTGTATGTATGTACAGCATTAATTTGGTATCCACTCCAACAAAACAGGCTTTTAAGCTTCTTTCATCTTTTTTTGACTGTTCCTTAATCACAATGGGTACAGCTGTAGTTAATCTATGGGTGGGTGGTATTTCTTCTAGTTTGGGCGTGTTTTTCAAATTCAAAAACAAGATGGATTTTTTGGATTGCTTGAGTTCTGTGGCTGCTCCACTGCCAGGGAAGTTAAGTCGTGCCACCAAACATGAATGCAAATGTTTAAAGCCCTCTGCTTGGCACTCAGTGTTTAACACTTCTCTCTACAACATCACACTGAGTTGCATTTATTTCATACCTTCCAGCTCCTCTGCTTCCTCAGGCAGCAGCTCCACAACCAGCTCGCCATCCTCCTCTCCCCCAGCCAGCCAGCGTGAGCAGGGGAAATGGTAAGTCAGTACCACTTCTTGCATCTCCTCTCCTCCCTCCTCGTCCTCATCTTCCTCGTCTTTCTTCTTTTTCTTCTTCTTTTTCTTGTCCTCCTTTTTCTTCTCCTTGGGCACCAAGGCCATGATCAGATGTTTGACGTCCACTGTTTCCAGGAACCAGCCAGACCCGACCCCTGAGCCATCGTGACCGATGCGGATCTTGAAGACCTTCCCCACATCTTTGGCCTCTATCTGGGGAACAGTTGCAATGTTTCAACTCAAAATGTAACATCTACACATTCTTTTACATGCAGATGTAGCTACTGAGATGCATTTTGAGGCCGCTGAAATTGTAAAAATCCAAGCTTGGATACCTTGAATATTTCGGTGGTGTTCCGCTCAAAATTGTTGGATCTGCTTCCGACTGTGATAATCTCTGTCTTCCCCTTGTCCCCGTAGATCTGAATGAACACTCTGGCGTTGGTGCCAGCAAATGTCACATCTCCAGTCAGTACTGTTACCTCATAGTAAATCACTAAAAAATACAGATTGACCACAGGACACACATATGATTTTTGGTCAGTGGTAATGTGAAACGCATACACTATGTACTTTGTTAATGGGTTAATGGAAACTACAGGATTAGTCTTGAGATACGGGACCAATTACAAAGAATGTCATTGTGTCAGTAAAAATCTGTAGTTTCTTCTAATGGTGTAAGAATGTTGCCTACGTTGTTCAATTTCCAGGATCTCGCTTGGGTAAATCTCCACCTCTGTCTTGCCGTCTGCCTCGTCCTCATCCAGCCAACGGTGACTGGGGAACATGTAATGCCTTCCATGGACTGGAACCATAATCTGAACACTGTCCAAGAACCAGCCGGCACGCATGCCTTCGTTGGAGTGGCCAATCATTAGACGATTGATCTGGAATAGCATTAAATGGACGACACTATTTAAATATGATTGAGAAAATATATTACACAAATGTTTACTGAGGAGTCGGACGAAGACACACTTATAAAATATGATAAAATAGGACAAAAGCAATAAATGCTACTAATAATTGTGATTCTTAAGTCACTGTCTACAAATAGATTGATCAGCCTTTACGTACTGGGAACAATATTTAAGGAAGAAGGTTACAAATGTAAACATGCAAAGTACAAAGTTAAGATCTTATCTAGACCACTGATGATTGAGTTAATCTTCTTTAATACAATTGCTTGAATGTAATAACCTGATATTTATCATGCAGTTCATCTAAAGCACCTTGACAGCATATATCATCAGCATGGATAACCCCAGAATGAACTGAACTCTAAAATGTGCCTACGATAAATAATTTCTAAACATCAAGTGGGTGAAAATCAACACGTTTTTGCCTCCACTTTGTCACCTGTCCAATATCAAAGGTTTCCACGGTGAAGATGTCAACGCGACCCGTCTCAAAGTAGTTCCCCAGGTTGTTGTCAGAGACCACCAGCATCATCTTACTGGTGTCGCCTTTCTCTCCGTAGAGCTTGACAAACACGTTGGAGTCTGAACTGCCTCCAGGGATGTTACCTGTCTTCACCGCGATGTGATAGTCAACATCTGACACACACGCAGACACAAACATGAGCGTCAGAGTGGGAGTTTGAATTTAAATGTTAGAATAAAACTCAAAATTCCTCTAACTTACTGTAAAGACGCTGTCCATCTGAGAACGGCACTAACTCTCTAAAAATCTGTCCATCATCCTCATTGCGGTCCAGCCACCTGCACAGCACATTCAATGAACAAACTCTCATCTCATCTGTTACATATGGACACCTGTGATTTTAACAAGCTTGTTTTTTCTGTATTCACACTGAAACTAATGCACCTGTTGCAGGGGAACTCTACGGCGTGGGCCTCAGCCTGTCCCTCCTCTCTTACAATCACTTTATCGAGGAACCAGCCGCAGCCTCCACCTTTGCCATCATGTCCAATTCTCACCCTTCGGATCTGACCGATGGCCACCGCCTCGATTATAAATTCATCCAACTGGAGAGACAAAACAATTGTAAATAACATTACATTTCGGAACAGAGGAACATGTAGTAAGGACCAACTGACAGATATCATGACACAAGAGTCTAGTTTATGCATAAGAAATATTTTAGATTTGGTTAGATTAGAAAGTGGGGTGAAATTCATAATCAGTCAGAAACATATCCACCAAATTTGTCATCATTAGCACCAGAAACAGTAATCAGCATGCTACAGTTGCAGCTAATTGGGCTGATTAAAAGCACACTGATTATTGATTGAATAAGTAAAATGACTGTTGATTGGATGGTCATTTGATTTTTAAACAGAAAGAAGCAAAAACCAAGGACCATATGATAAAGGAGAAGACAAAGAATTTCACTATGCTCTACGTCTAACAATGATTCCCTGAATGTACCCACGTTTCCTTTCTCAAACTTGTTGACATTGTTTTTGCAGTTGACCAGCTCCCGCTCTCCGGTGTCACCCTGGTCTCCAATCAGATTTAGAAAAACTGATGCATCTGTGCCGCTGCCACCGATAGTCCCCGTGCAAACTGTCACTCTGTATTTGATCACTGCAGAACAGAACAACATCGTTCAGTTAGGTTTTACATTCTTCTCTATATTTGGCAAAGCAGATTTGGGTTACTCATGGTGAATACAGGTGCATATACATACGGGGCAGCGGCTCAGCGATCAGGTCTCCGCAGGCAGGTAGCTCCCTCACAACCTCGTTATCATCTTCATTTGTGTCCAACCAGCGATTACAAGGAAACATATACTTCTCCTTCGTTAATGTCTTCATCACTGTTGCCTAATTGGTAGAAACGCAAGGCTGGGAAGCTTGTTTGATTTGATTGATATGTGAGAGGGGTGTCTGGATTATCATTTCATTCAAGTGTTAATTATGTAAACTAGCATGCTTATAACTATTTTCTATTTTTGCATATTTACAAATTATATGATTAATATAGAATCACAAAAATACAATAATAGAATGCATGTAAGCGAATGACAAACAGAGCTCATTTAATTATTAAATATATATAAAAACTATTAATATGATAGATAAAAGATTGCACAATTATTAGACATTACATTTCCTCACCTTACTCAGATGCCATCCTGCAAAAGGATTTCTTTTTTCATGCCAGATACGGAGTTTGGTCAATTTTCCCAAATCAGGCAGCTCAACCTGTAAGATCACATCAAGATTAAAACAGACAGCGTTTCCTATGAAGCCTCATCATCTGATTGTTATAATATAGTATACTTACCATAAACCTGTCCACCTGTCCCTGTTCAAAATTGTCGGTTTTGTTATCCAGTCTGATCTCATCACTTTTGCCCTTCTCTCCGTACAATTGGAAAGATATATCAGCATCGGTTCCTGCACTGGGCATGTCTGACGTCCAGATCCATAAGGACCAGGGGTGCTCTAAGGAGAATCAAATCAAATCATCATCTTTGATTTAGGAGCACTGTCATGGTTTTTAATACCTTAGAGTCCAAATATTTCCTTCACTTGTTTGTAACTGTGACTGAGAGGTGAATGTAGTTCCTCCCTGTACTGCCCAAAGAGAGTTTAATACTGTAAGTGTGTGTTTGAGTTTATAGAAGTAGTACTCCCTCAACATTTCAGTGGAGCCCCTGAAATGGCATTTTTGCTTGATAAAAAATCCTTTCAGTGCAGAAATTATCATGTCGAAGACAGTGATAGTAGTGGATAGCTCCCAACTGGAAATTTATGTGATTGTGAATGGAAAAAAAAACAAGCTAATACACCTTCTGCTGTATAGGTTTGTGGACCAGAAGATAAAAAATATAGTACATCAAAACTACCCTCACCATTGAGGTGAGAATGAAGGTAGACTGTCTGCTGAATCATTATGCAAATGTCTGATAAATATGATGGAGTTTTGAAAGGAGTTTTAAATGATTCTGCTCAGTGTTTCAGGAAATAAAATGAAAAATGAAAATGAACGCATTTTGTGATGCTGATGACTAGCCACAATAATTGACATTCAACTCACTCTTCTGTCTCTTCTGCCTGAGTGAGACCATCTCATAGAGCTCTCTCTCTATCAGCCCATCTCCCTCCTTCTCATCCAGCCATTGACTACATGGGAAGGTCTGCTCTATCCCCGTGAACGGACAGTACACGACCACCTGCGAAAAAAATGTATTCAGCTGAATTAACTCAAAGCAAATTACCAGATTGTAGTGTTTCCATTTGTGTGTGCATGTGTGTGTGTGTGTGTGTGCACGTTCAATGTACCTTCTCGCAGTACCACCCAGGACTGACTCCTCCGTTGTCGTGTCCGATGGTGACTCTGCTGAGGGGACTGAGGAGTGCAGCAATCTCAACATTAAAGATGTCTGTCAGGTCCCGCTCAAACTTTCCTCCCTCCAAGAACACCTGGATCAAATACGTCAAAGAAAAGTTAAAGGAAACAGTGGTTCACCCACTGTAAGAAAGACATACCCAGAAGAGATTTAATCACATTCAAACTCTGTAGTCTGAATTAATAAAAACAGTCTGGGAAATCTGTTTGAAAGGAATGTTTTCATTTGCATGTAGTGGATTTGGGTCTTTGTTTCATGGACTCATGGATAATAATGAATTGTCTGTAGTTAGACTGAGTACTCTTGTGCAATATCCTCCATGGCTGGACTAAGAAAAGCACAGCACATCAACAGAAAAAGATGCACCAAACCTGCCCACACTGTTTGCTTGATTTGCTACTTTTGGGTGGTGCAATGAGAAAAACAAGTGACGACCATTTAGCACCATAAATGTCACCAAAGCAAAATAATACTACCAGAACAAACTTGTATAAAAAAACGATTATTGCAGCCAGACATTCGTTTCTTAAACTCAGGGTCTTTATCAACTCTGTTTCATACAAATGAAAATTAACTAACTATAACTGTTGCAGCCATTGTGTTTTAAATTAAGTACAAGTTGTCTATTATGTCTCTTGTATACGGTATGTTCTCATTACCTTGCCACTGTTCTTAATGCCTTTCGAGCCGTGCATCACAATGTGGATTTTGGAGTTGGTCCCGGCACCTCGGATGTTTCCTGTCACAATCTGGACGCTGTACATAATACCTGGTGGATACAGTTACATGTCAGGCTATCAGAGGATCTGCCAGCTGGTCACTATGGTTCATGGCACCCATTCTCCCCAAGGAGCTGAACAGGAACCAGATCAACCAGATCTAAATATTGATAGTCTGAAGCAAGAATTAATGATCACACAGCGGGCCTCTGGCAAGCTGGACAGACACACATTTTTCTTTTTGGACTGAATGAGAAGGTATAAAACAACAAATAATATGTTCCTTGGCAGCAAAAATGTTATTGCCTTACAATCCTTTATGAAATATTTTTGAGACCAGGCAAGTGGATAATTATTCCAAAATGAGGAAAATAATTTGGACGAAGCAGCCAAGTATTGAGATAATTTTCATTCTTGCCATGGTTGCATTCACTGACATGACGTTTCCTTTTGAGGAATTAAAAGATTAAGTGTGAGTATGGCAGTTTTTCCAGGCTCATAAACAAATTCACCTGTGGGCTGGCTTCCTCCCACCAAAATGTCTCTCTGGATCTTTCCATCATCCTCATCAATGGCAATCCAACGACTGATTGGAAATTCATACACTATTTTGTTTCCCAGATCATCCACAATCACCTGTGTAAAAAGCAAAAAGTAATAACGTAATCATAGCCAACATGTGATGGAGATCTGTTGGGCATTATGTTATGAAACGCTACAATAAAGAAAGACAGTGATCTTTGAGATTAAAATGCAGAGAACAATTGGTCACACTGATGACTCCAAATATCAGAAACTGTTATTGCTGCTATTCGACACAAAATGAGGTTAATGGTGTCATTATTATTTCATGTGCCATTAGACTTTAACCTTTACACTCTAGTACTGAATATAAGTCAAGTAATAATTTACAGTTTCTTCTTTAAAGCCTTGACAATAAAATAAAAAAAACATATGTACTGTATATTTGAAGAATAAAGGCTGCTTGCATGCATATCTACATTTCTGGGGATGATTACTGACATGATTTGATTGTTGATTTGTCTGCAGTTGTTTTTTACAAGCCAGTTAATTCAAATTAAAGGTATAATTGTATAATTGCAGGTAATGAATTTATGAGCTCATTTATAAACTAATTTAATAATTTTCTTGCTCGCTGTTGACTTTGTTTCCTGTAAGCCTATGCAGGTAAGATAATAATTTACCAACATACCATATAGTATTTAAGCTTTAACACAAGCTCAAATAATTTAGCTAAAAGAATATTTGCTCTCATTATTGTTGTCACTCTTTGATGTCTTTGCTGCAGTCCCCAACAAATCTACCGACTCGTCTGTCTGTTTGCTGAAAGGCAATCCTTAATGGGGCATGGTTTCCCTTTACACAAAGGGTAGAGTGACACTGTGTGCTATTTGTCTGTGTGTGTGTGTGTGCGTGAGGTCGTGCATGTATGCCTCTGTTTCAATTATCTCATCTCCCAGTTGTGCACACAGTATGTGTTGGAGGAGCAGGGAGATCAGTCTCAGATGAGAAGACTGAGAGGAAATAAGAGGATCACATGTCTTAAGTACCTCTGCCGAGGCAGAACTGAGCAGAATAAGGTACAGTAAGACTTTAAGACATAGATTAGGTAAGGTACTGTAAAACCCTTGAGTTACAGATGATGTAACAACTGAAAGTAACACGTTATTTTTAAGTTTTTTATCTGTCTTAAGAACTGATGAAAGGGCATTAGTTTCAGCATTAATGGCATGTATTTCAAATACATTTCTATAATTTCTCACTTCCTAAAGATACAGAGTCTTGTAAACTATATCTGTCTGTGTCTGTCTGTTTCTTACCTTTTCCACAAACCATCCTGCTGAAGAGCCTTTGTTATTATGGCCAATGGTGATCTTCCTCACTTTGCCCAAGTTTGGTGCCTCTATGGTAAACTTGTCCTCTGTGCCCTTTTCAAAGTTATCTTTGTCACTGTCAAGTCGCCTTTCGCCTTAAGCAACAAAACAATTGGTCAATTACATCAGATAAGTATTCACTTTTGGAGAAAGTTCATTATGTGAGCACATATGAGAGACCTGTTGTGCTGAAATTTACCTGTGTCTCCAAACTCCCCAAAGATATTGATGAAGACATCTGCATCTGTTCCACTGCCTTTTACATCCGCAGTGAAAACACTCACTACATACTTATTATCTGGAAAATTAAGACCAAAAGTTTCAAGAGAAATTTAAAAACAAAGTTTACACAAACACTTCAAAGTAGTATGTCACCCACAAGCAACCACTGTGTGAATAAAAATAATTTTAATTGCTGATTTTTACTGGCCTATTCAGACTGATTCACTTAATTAACCACTGGAGGAAACTGAGAGGTTACAAATACTTTTATAAAAAAAAGTAAGGAATTTGTTACATAATACTTTGATTATAAAGTGTTATACATATACGTATAGGCTCATATCTGTGTATACATACATCTGGGCATGTCCATGGGGTCCATGCTACCCAGCAGGTCTCTGATATAAAGGCCATCTCCCTCCACCTTACTGAGCCAGTTGTTACAAGGAAAGTAAAACCTCAGGTGAGGCCTGATCACATCCGTCACCACCACCCTGTCCAGGAACCAGCTGGCGCTCAAACCGGTGTTGTCATGCTCAATCCTGAAGGCAGTAAAAGAATAACATCTAGATAAATGAGTCTCATTCTTCTCGCAAACTAATTCGGGGGAGGAAACAAATCTCCCTCAATCAGATCCGAGGTCAACAGTGTTTGGCCAAGGCCGAACTAAAAGCTGTTCATACCTGATCTATTCACCAATAGAAAAATAGAAAAACAGTGTGGATCAGGGATGAAAAGTCAAACGTACCTTATCTTTTTCAAAGAGCCAACATTGTGAGTTCTAATTCTGAACACATCAGTTTTGGCCCTTTCAAATGCCGTTCGGCTCCTGAAATCACAAATTGGTAAAAATTTGAGAGCCATCCAGAATTTCATCATCTTTCCACAATAAAATAAATGCCAAACAATCAAATCAAGGGAAAACAACAAAATAGTCCACATTCAGTCCCGGTGCATAATGAAGCATAAAAGCCTTGCAAACGTTTGACAAAATCATGCACAAAATCATGTCATGGAAAATTAACAACAAAATCACAGCACACAGTCATTATTTCACCTCTGTTGCATTAATACAATACATACCTCTTTTCTGTGCTGTTAAAGTGGAGAAAAACAACAAAGTTTTAGTTCAAGCACAAGACCCTACTCAATCAACTATGGTGTCTAACTGGATTTGGTTATAACTGAAGCTTATGGCTAGAGCAGCGAGATGAATAAACTAAATCTTAGTAAAAAGTACAGATGACCTTACAGCTAAACTCCAATAAGCTTTGAAGAAGACTTACTTGCTTGTCAGGTGGACTTTGGGAGTGATGCCATAATCTCCAAACAGAGTGATGAACACGTTGGCGTCAGTGCCTGCTCCTCTCTCATCACCAGTGATGGTGACCACCTCATATACTGGAGGATTTAATGACATAATACAAACAGAAGTGTGTTTTAGGTTGGAGGCAGTAGAAATAAAAGTACTTTATGTCTTTTGTGAAGGTTATTAATAGATATTTAATTAAATCAAATTAAACAAACTGAAAAAGCTAAATAAATTCCAATTTTACTTACTTTGACGATTCAATTCTACAATTTTTTTGCTAAATCAAATTAACTAGAATAACAGCTACTCAAATACTACTTTAATGGCAAACACTATGACCCTAAACATAATATATATTTATATATATATAAACATATATATACATATACAAATATATATATACATTCAACCCCTTAATACCCTTAAATATGAGATATTGATAATAATTCACTTTGAATGGCAAGTTTCTGTCAACTTTAAGTTTTCATATTAGAAAGTAAAGAGTGAAAAGAGTTTTTTTAATAGTGTTTTTGTAAAACAAAAGCATTGTCTCTTCCATTAAAAACATAATTATAAAGCAATTTTGCACAATTTAAGAACACATTAGTAGACCTACAACAGGTTTAAACCTTCAGTATTCAGCTTCACATTGGGATGTGAAACCATCCCGTGTAAACATGAGTTAGTGACAGGTGTTATATAGCTGTAGGTTGAGGATAACATACTCACGATATATCGATACTACTTCACTCAGTGTAATGTTACCATGAACATCAAACCAAAGCACGGGCACATTACTCAGACTCCTGTACAGTAATTGCAATCAGGCATCAACCTCTCCTCTGGGTGTCAGATGTCTTTCCTCAAACAGAACTTACATCAAATTCATGACATTACAACAGTCTCTCCCTATAAAGAGTATTTCAATTCTGTCATTTCCATTTTACAGGTTGAGATAAAAAGTTTGCAATTACCTTTCTTTTTGTGATACTCATCCTCATAGTTCTCCACCTTCTCAGGCTCATAGTTGCGAAGCTCCTTCTCATAGATTTCAACATAATTTTCAACTTTCTTCTTTTTGCCTTTTGTTTTCTTGTTGTCTTCATCACTTTCTCCCTTCACAGAACTTTTCTTCTTCTTTTCTTTCTTTTTCTTTTTCCCTTCTTCTTCATCCCCGGCTGCCTTTGACCCCATCTTGTCTTTGACCGAAGACTTCTTTGCTCCTTTTTTAGCGGTCTCAATCACATCAGGGAGTTTTCTCCTCTCTTTTTACTCTTGCAGTCATTGTTGTTATCTTCATTATCATTAGTCTGCGAGTCATTGCTCAACTCATCCCCGCTCTCCTCTTTGGCTTTCTTTTTCTTGACCTTTTCTTTATCGCTCCCTTTTTTCTTGGTGCTCCTCACATCAGGCCCTGATGTGTCAGAATTGTATCCTTCTTCATCGCTGTCTTTAAATGTCTTCTTCTTCTTCTTCTTCTTCAATCTTCCAGAAGCCTCTGACTCACTCACCTGCTTACTTTTCTTCTTGGACTTTGGTTCCTGATCCTCTGAGTCGTCGTCATCTACATCTTCGGTTTCCTCCACTGCGCTCTGTCTTGTTTTTTTCTTTTTTGTGGGCATCTTTAATTTATTTACTACTTCGTAACTGTAACCGATTCCTGTGTGTTCCGGTGAAACTTGATTAAACTGACCCCTGACTGTGCAGGAGTGACCCGCTGGCAGGACAGGCCGGAGTCAGAGCTCACACACTGCTGTTTGGCAGACGGCTGGGGAAGCCCCTCGCTGCTGGTTATCCTGACCTACAACAGCAGCAGATGCTCTGACCTCATTAAAAATGAAAATATACTTGTTATCACCTGACCAGAGGAAGAAACCCTCCCAATGTAGAGCTGCTAGAAAATTCCTTAGAAGTATTGCAGTAATCCCCCTTTTTTTACAGTTAAACTGCTTACAGCTTTCTACCTAAAAGTGGGATTGTATTGGATACTTCTAACGTGTGTGACTGAGTGATAATGAGCAGAATAAAAAAACATGTAAACACAGCTGACCCTGGGCATGCAGCTGTCAGATAAGCCAATTATGAATGTTAAATCTCTTTATGTTGTCCAATTTTTGTCACAATTCAAACATTCATAATTTCATGTTTCATGTCATGCATTATTTTTGAATTATATCACTTTCTGTATGAGGGAAAACTGAGAGAATTTGGCCACTGTTAAGAAAGACTGGTGAACAGAAAACACAACCCTGCTCTGTTGGACTTGTTTTTATAATCTGTTAGTAATGTCTCTAGCCACAAGACTCACTCACCTTTTAGTTAGCTCTGGTTTTTCTCTCTTTCATTTCTGATAAAGAGAAATATCTGGGTCTTTGATGCTCTGCTGTTTTTACCAGCTAAGGTTAGCAGGTTATCTCTGAGGTTCCTTCTCTTGCCAGCGTTGATTAGTTTGTAGAGATGTTGCATTTCAACATTCGTTCTAATCATCAAGTCCTCCCCGCTAAAATCAACAAGGAGTAATGTCTGGTGCTGGTGAAAATGGCTGCCATGGACGGTTGGTCAGGATGGTGAGACTCAAGAAGAAAGACCAAAATGCCAAAAACAGTCACTTACAAGCGATTGAAATGTGTTTAATGTCGCAGAGTAACAGGCTTCTAGTGTTGGGGTAAAGATTGTGTAATTGATAACATTTGTTGTACTACACCTTTTTCCTTAAGTAGCAATACCACAGTGCAGAAATACTCTGTTTCAAGTAAAAGTCCTGCATTCAAGAGTGAACATAAATAAAAGTGTTATGCAGTTAAGTGAAGTGGAATATTTCAGAACAGTTATATTATTGTATTTTACTTATTGGTGCATCACTGTGTACATTAATTTAATGTTGCAACTGGTAAAGGAGGGAGTTATTTTAAATCTTTTATATACTGCAGGAAGCAGCTTGTGAATCAATGAAGTCTTATCTTAACCACCTTTAGTACAGTAAATCATAATTGATTTGTTGATTATACATTTTATTATTAATCTGAATCTGCAAAGTAGGTGGCAACTAAAGTTGTCAGATAAATGAAGTGGAGTGGAAGTATAAAGTAGCAGAAAAGGGAAATATCAAGGAAAGTACCTGAAAATTGTACTTAAGTACCGGACTTGAGTAAATGTATTGAATAATTTTCCACCACTGGTTTTACCAAATGTCAATTACAGTAAGTAGAAGGTACTTACTGTATTTTATTTTTTTTTTTGTAAATGTACTCGTAGTTTTGCTTGCCTTCAGTGTTTCCTGTAAAAGCACAAAGGGAGACAACATTATATTCGTACTTGTCAGACAACAGTGATCTGAACTGCTTATTAACTATTTGTAACATTTTAAGGTAATGAAAATATGGTGTCTGTGCAAGTGAGAAAAAAACTTCTGCAGGTCCTTTGTGTAAACTTTGTTGCAGCCAGCAGAGGGAGACACCTTCATTTGCATTTAATTTACTGTGTATTATTGTTTACCATTACATTCGTTCAACAGAGGATGAGCACAGCAAAAAAACAAATGCATTAAATTTATACATATTTAAACAAGCTTTATGCATTATGCAAAGCTTTAACATACATAAAATGTGATTGTTATTTTCAAAACTCTTATATATACGCTAATATCTTTTACACTTGCTACAACTTGCGCAGTGTAAAAGATATTAGCCTTTGTATACAGAACACATACAAACTCTTTATGATATGTAAAACTTTCTACGTACAGAATAGAGTGGTCAAAAATATTAAAATTGTGACAACAGACTACTGCAAAATAAGGTCTCATCCTGTATTGATTTTCTGTCTGGCCAAGTGCTTTTGTCTCCACTTTCAGCAATGTTTCCTTTGGCTGTACAGCAGACATTTTGCCTGGCATGATGTGTTCAGCCACAATGAATCCTTGGATGCTCTTCCTCTTCCTTGTCCTCCTCTTCCTCCTTCTGTTTCCCTCACCCTGCCTCTCCCTCTGCCTTTCGTTTGTCTGTCTCTGGGAGCTGGAAGAGCTCATTCAGCACTCTCTAGCACTCTAATTTGGAACAATTTCACTGTTAATGTTTGCACCTGAAAGTGGTCAGTGTGGCCAAAGTTAGTGTTTTATTACTGGAGTTATGTTGTAACTTATGATCACAGCCTGAAGTATTCTTTTGCAGAATGTGGCTAAGAGTGTGGTACCTCAGTTTCGAGTCATTACATGTTCCAAATTCCACCATTAGTGTTATATTTATTCACCTAAACCCCCATTAGTTGCTGCCGTTCAGTCATGCAATCATGATGTACACAAGGAAGTGAAACAGCTGTTACATAACATGACAAAAAAAAAACAACCACAATGTAATAAACTCCACTATAGTTTAGGTGATGCTATTCTTTTAAAAAGAGATACCCACTCTCATGCTCTGTAACCCTTAATGTGGATAAGGCTGTTAAGCCAGGAGATTGACATGTTTGTAAGATGTATATCAGAGATGCATGCAGGAAAAGGAGTTCCATCAACTCTTTCAAGATGTTTATCCTGACCACCTAAACAAAGTAAATCCGCGTTTTCAACTTCTTTCAGATTCATCGAGAGCGAAGGAAGCATTTTAGACTACAGAGGAGCAGATAGACTGTCATGGGTGTAAGCGTCCATAGGGGCCAGATACTGGACTTCAGACGCAGCATTTATCCGTAGTTTATTTGAACATAGATTCAAAGGGTTGGAATCCCAAAGTTCATGTCTTCGGTCAACCCCTTATCATTGTTCATTGGAACAAACTAAAGGCCACTGATACCACTTAAACTATATTTGTCCTTTCCTTCTTGGTTCACCAGAATCATCAGTAAGTGAAAACCGGGTGACCTGTACTACAATGTTCATAGTCTGCTGATTCTGTGTACATTATAGGTGTCTATGTTGACACCTATAATGTTATTATTTTTTGGCTTTATTCATTTGTTTTCTATGATTTATGTCAATTCCAATAGCAGGCTGCCAGTTAGCTGACTTAGTGGATTGTTACTAAGTATATTTACTCAAATACTATTACTATTACAAATTAAAGTACAGCTGAAATGATTCGGTTTCTGTGACAAAACTATTAATTGATAAAATTATGGGGTTTACAAACTTTGGTAAATAGGATACAAAAACAACAATGAAAAAAGGGCTGTGGGTGGAGACAACTCAGGAAAGAAAATATATATATATCAACTTAGTATCACAACAACTACCTTCATTTATTGCAGCAAACAATTTAAAGCAATATTCGACATCAACTATGAGAAATGAGCTGGACTGACTGACTGACTGATTTATTTTGGAGATATAAACATCAAGCAGCAATGTTAACTCCAATGGGAATCTGAAATGTCCTCTACATTTGATGCTGACTTCAGATCCTTTCATAGCTGTTAGATTATAAGCTTAATTGGTTTCCCAAAGCTACAAATGTTTATTTTCTATTCCCAGTCCAGAAGGAACTTCATGATAACATAGCTGCAACCCCGTGACACAGAAGACACTCGGCGAAGACTCTCAAAACAAACACACTGGAGGGTCTTACAGTTCACAAAGGATGCACAGAAGGAAATGAAGAGGAAATAGATGGTCACAGCAGGATACGTGAGGAACACAGTCACTGTCATGTTGCTTGGCCAAGAGCTTCAGAGTCTGTGATTGTGGTCAAATTATGTTATGACAAGGGGATCAGATCGTGGTGAAACCTAAACACTGATTTATTTGAAAAGAGCAAGGTGGTTTGTCCCTTCTCACAGTAAGATGTTTGTGTGGTGGTTATGCAACACAGAAGTTCAGGTCAGTGTTCATAGAATTATTACTGTGGCCAACAGGTGACATAGTGAGAAGTGAATGTGACCCTCAGTGAGACGTTGACGGTGCTGTTTTGGCGAAAATCCACCCGGTGGGAATTCCTTTGGGAAAGTCACTGAAGGCCATAAAACTACACACAAATCTTTAGCCAGTCTTGCCCCTGAATTTAACAATATTCAAACACAGAAGCTGTCCGTCCTTAAGCTTGGCCACTAGTGACCATCCGTGAATGAAAATCCCTCTCTCTGTGCAGTGGTAAAGCAGATACAACCTTACACAGGCATGATATCACCCATTCATGGAGACTTTTTTTCACAGCATCACACAATAAGATCCCAGTTTATACTTTAGATTTCTATGCAGCAACCATTTGTTCTGGAGTCGCCAAATCGTGTTCCTTTCAACGTGGATACAAAAATGTGTCTTTGACATTCTGTGAAAAGCCACTTAGGGAAACATGTTTAGCAAGTTGCATTAACAATGGACAGCAGAGAAAAACAATTTTCCTATTCCTATTCCTATTCCTATATATAGCCAAGGCAGAGGCCAGGAGCACTCAGCATTATTTCTCCTGCTCTCATCCAACAACATTTATTTAAGGAAATTCTCCTGATTTATCCTGCCACTTCAGGGATCAAGCCAGCAACCACCTGGTGACAACACTGCTTCTCTAACTGATCCATTTGCCTCCTTACCTGAAGTGGCCTTGAGCAAAAAGCTGCAACCATGTTTTTTTTTTAAAATATCTTTATTGGTTTTACATTTTAGCCTGGACATACACTTGCTTAAAAAGGAAACATGTAATAGAAAGCCACTAGGAGACCCACTGAAGTAAGCACCAAATAAAAGAACATCATGTCAATTTGACATATGAGGTTTAAGATTCAGTGGAGCATGTAATTCAAGAATAAAAGACAGGGTTAAGATCCAGATTTTTACCAAACATGAAATAAATTTCTTTACATACCTTTTCCCAGAGATTCTTAATAATTTATAATGTCAGCAAGAGTAATTGAACACACCTGTGTACTAGTATTTCTACAAACATGACTGAAAAATAAAGTTTTTAAGCATCAGTATACAGTAACTTCAATAGAGTCTGGTGTTAGTTGAGTCTTGCTGTTAATCAATTAGAGAGCAAGTGTAGCCTCCATCATGTGCTTTGAATTTCCTGTTGGGTCTACAATGTTAACATTCGATCACAGCTTGTATCTGTAATGTCTTTCAATTTTGGTTCCCGCAATTGCCATTATAGCAACTTTCCATGGAAAGTAGCAGTGCAAAGTGCTGCTAAAAACAGCCCTAAATCAAAACATCAAACTATCAAATCGCAATTTTCTTGTCTGAGCATAGTACAGGTTGTGATTGAAAGTTCAGGGTTTGACCAGCCAAAATAAGTATAATGTGAACTTGGCAGCAACATTGCTCAAACCGTTGAGAGTGATATCATGGCCTTTGAAACTATTTTTTATTTTTTGGTTTCTAATTAAACTGAGGGAGATATGGGCACTTCAAGGAGTAAGTTTCTCAAAGCAAGATGCCTGCTGTCCTGGTGTAATCCCAGTGGGGTCAGGACAGATCGGTGTTATAACCCCAACTTTTCTCTCACAGACAACAGATTTTGTCTTTTGATTCAGGTCTTAGCTATCCTTATCCTCACTTCCGTCATCATTTATTATACAGTTTGATAGTGTAGCTTAGAGTGTGATAAAGGAAACATGATGCTGCAAGTCTACGAGACACTTTCCCATAAGTAAAGTCAATAACATGGTCTGTGTCAACCAAATTAGCTACTAATACACCCCAGTGCACAACCTTTACGTGTTGGAAAGGACAGTTTGGGTTATAAAATGAAGTTGGACAAACTCCAGTGAAATAAACACACAATTATTTCCCAAAAGTGATGCTGTAGTAAGTACAAAGTACATAGAAAATAAGTAGGACAAGACACGTTTGCACCAGCTGCTGGAACAACTATCCACTTTAATTTCACTTTTACTTAATTTGACACTTGTGTCAGTATGCTTCAGTCAACAGTCATTAATATCTTGATATCAGTATCTTAGTGGATGTTGGCAAGATGTCCTCTTCTCAAAATGCCCATGCTTAATTGAACAAAACATTTACAAACAGCAAATAAACAGTTAAGAAAAAGTACTTTGATCTGATAGACCATATTCAGGCTGATTCATTTGTGAATTAGTTTGCTGTCATTTCATATCAAGGAGATAATTAGTACCTTCAGAATTACATGGCCAAGCCCAGGGCATGTGAGTCAGTCTGTTTAACCTGGAAAGCCTGTTTCAGCTGCTTGAGGAAGAACATTATATGGAACTGTTGCCAGTGTGTGATAAAAAAAAAGGTGATAAATTGGATGAGTGACCAACAAGGTGCAGTTTAGTTTGGACAAATATCTCATATTTAAGAGAGCCATCATGGATGCCCCACTTCCCCTTATAGGGAAATTGTTTGGAAAATATATGTGGAGGTGGTGCAGAGTGCAGCAGAAACAGACTTCACTCCACATCTGCACTCCTTCACGTTGTGACGTCATTGGCACTTTTTTGCCTGGTGAAAGTGCACTCAGAGGCGACATCTGATATAGTGTGTGCAAGTAAGCACGCTTGTTCTCTGTTCCCAGTCAAGCACTGGTAAAGCACTTACGCTCATGTTGATCCACGCCACCGTCAATTAGTGGCCCTGGTCCGGGCAGTGGAAATGAGGACGGCGTCTCATTGCCTTTGGTGAGGAGCAAGGAACTGAACTCAAGAATCACAGGCGGAAGAAACCCAAGCTGTACAGGCAATACCTCTTTAAACACACTTGGAAAGATGCAAAAACACACATGCAATACAGATTTATTATGATTAATAGCATGCATGATATTCAGAATAAGCTTCTCATTAAATGCCCAGAAACGCACTGTTCCCACTAATTTCTTACCCTTTTGAAGTCAACGACTTCATAAAACATTTCAGGTTGACATAAAGTAGCTGATTTACGGCCTGTTGCTGTTGTTTTATCTTAGTAGCTAAAATGACCCCTCCACTAAATCATGTTTCTCTAGTGTACTGTACATTTCACTACAGGTTCCCATGAATGTCATTGGCTCAGAGGCACAAGTGACAAGATACAGGCAGTTTTCAAATAGTCATCATGGAAAAATATCTTTGCAGCAGCAGGCAAAGAATGCCTTTTGCAGTGACTGGCAAGTAAAGTTGTGGCAAATTCTGCATATGAATCACAGTATCTATGTATATGTATGTACACTGAAAATTGCTGGGTCAAAATTGACTCAGTCTGAGTTAGTATAGCACCAAAGCAAAGCAATAATGGGTACCCATGCAACACATTCAACCACCCAGTACCAGTGGGTTTTTGACCCAAAGTTAGTGTTGTTTTTTGTATTACTGTTTGGTTATTTACCCAAACTAAAATATGATTTGGTTCTGAGCTGTTATAATGTTCTGTAGCTCTTTTAAAATGTATATGTCACTATTTGTTAATTATTGTTAATAATAAGCAGTTTTGAGAGTCACATGCACATCATTTTGTACAACTACATTTGTTGATATTTTAGTTTGGTTAAATAACCCAACAACTGTATGAAAATAACACTACACTTTACACATATATGCCTTTAAAGAGCCTATGATTCACAACCATATTTGCTTTCCTGCTCATACAGCATGTGATTAATGAATTGGTTTGATTTATTAGTCACTTCTAAAGCTGGCACACATAGAAACTGAGTTTGAGTTATGAGGTGCTGAACTCTTAAAACAAATCAGGATATAAGCAGCATTGAAGCCATCAACATAGTTTTAAAGCACCATTTGTTAGAAAACCTCAGAGTGAGACGCAGTAATCTGATTCCGAGAGCAGCAGCTCAACCTACAGTATCTGGAGAAGCTCTGTGGTCAAACTAACCTGTTTTGAAATTAATAAGTAAAGGAGAAATTCTACTCAGCGTGTAATAGGTGATCGCAGGGGATAATGGTTCCATGAGGAATGAGGGAGAAAAATACTTCTATTAGGCGGCTGTAAAAAACAAATCAAAAAACGCTGAGTTCTCCAAGAATCACTGACTGAGGAGCAGAGTTGGCAAAGACAGTGCTGCGAGCTGGGAAACGCTGCTGGCTTCCAGTATTTGTTGGCACGTGACGTTCTGTTGGAACAGCTTTCTGTGGACCAGAAAGTGTGTGTTCAAAGTGTTTACCATTACATTTTGTGCTCAAATCTGACACAAACAACTTTTAAATTGCTTCTTTCTGATGCGGTAGCTGTTTTATTATTGAAATCATGTTAAAGGACTAGTTCAACGTTTGTGAGTTGGATAAGAAGGTCAATGCCACTCTCATGTCTATAAAGTAAATATAAAGCTACTGCCAGCAGCTGGGCAGTTTAGCATAAAGTCTGGAAACAGGGGAAAACAGCTAGCCTGGCTCAATTCACTGTTAACAAAATCCACCCAACAGCACCTCTAAAGCTCGCTAATTAACACTTTATATCTTGTATTAATCCATACACGTCGCAAAACAAGTTGTGGTTTCCTTACAGTTCCAAGAATCACCGTACATGGCCAAAAAATAGTCTGGCACATAACCCCTTGTAACACTGCAACATGTAGTTTTTACATTTTGTATGTTTGTATGTTTGATTTCTTGTTGCTTTTTCTCTTTATTAAATATAAGGGGATGACATACAACGAAGATCAGATTTGAACCCAGAGCTTTGGAGGCGTGCAGCTGACTCATTGATTTCAACTAATGTTTTATTTGAACCCCCTGCAGCTTCTTTCCTCCGTAATATGTAAAAAATGCTCTTGGAAAGCCAGTGACTGATATGAATTGGATGTTACTGACTCAGTGAACTCTAAACCCTATGAAATTATTTGACCAACTGTGGACTGTGAAAAAAATGCTTTGATAAATGAGACCGTAGTGAATACACCCACACAGACACAAACCATGATACACTCACATGCATCACCAGATGCTACAATGTTTTCATTTCTTCTGAACACTGTCTCCTGGAAACACAATGCACTTCCTGGCAAAAAAGCTTTTGATCAGATGGGTAAATCTTTTACTTCTACTCAGAACTCAGATCACCAATAAAGCCATATCCCTTTTTTTGGAAAAACTTACAACAACTTCACTTCCCATAAAAAAACAAAAAAATGCTACATCATTAGAAATATGCCACAACACGTACAATAAGTTTATTAAACATCCACATATCTGTGTCTGATTGGCTTGTTGACTGACAGGTCATCTCATGTGGTTAAGTTTTTCCTAGTTGCTTGGGCATTATATAACGACGGAGATCAAAGTTACCAATTAGCTGCTGATTTCGTGGGAACTCGCTGGAGTACATAATTCTGCTTTAAAACCTTTGAAATAAGTCGCTCTGCATATTGTATATTTGTGTGGGATTCAACGGAGTCAGGAGGGTGACTAGTTCCTAGCCTGGAGCTGTTCACATTGCCGTCCTCTATACCAGACTGAACACACGGCCAGGCTGCACTGAGCTGTGTTGCAACAATACATACTTCACACAATTTTAGTAGATTAAAAAAAAAAACAAACAAATAAAAAAAAAAAAAAACATACTGTGTGTCTTTTGAGCGTTGTTTTGTTTTGCAGAAAGGGTTTCCTGGACTCACCTGCAATGGTTTATTACAGTAAGATAGATTCAAATAAATGTATTTATTTTTATTAGACTACCCTGAAAACATAAACTATATAGTACTGTAGTAATTTTTTACACTTTTGGTTTTGAGTTGGAGTTAAAGGGTCAGTTCACCCAAATCACAAAAAAACCTCTTTCTAATTTATCATTATCTGCTCTGCGATTTCTACCGCAAACTTCAAGGAGCACTTCAAGAATTTAGTATGGGTAACTTTCGGTAGAGAAAAAAACTAAATGGTTCAAACCGTGCAGAAGAGACCAAGATATCCTGACTTGTAGTCCCTAGTAATGGTCCACAAATGGGAAACTATACCATTTCCATAATGCAATATCTTGTATTGCAGGCGTTCTGTAAAACATTTGAAGTCTTGAGATCTCTCTAGAGACATTATTCAACTGTTTCCACTGACTGAGTAGCACTCGTCATGATGTGTAAACTGATCTTCATTTGTAAAATTGGTAAAGCGCACCTTTAATACAATAATTGTGAATGGAATTTCGTTTGTGGTGCTCACAACATAAAAAAAATTACACTGAACAAATTCTGTTGCTCTGGATAACCCACGGTGAGCAGTTTTCTTTGTTATGACCTTCTACAGAAAAAATAGTCCCAATCAAAACTGTCTGAGATAACAGCAGAAATCTCAGATCCTGGGAAAATAAAACCAAAACGATCTGTGTGGTATGTGAGAAAATAGCATTCAAATTTATCACCAAACAAGGACTTATTGTCTGACAGCACATTAGCACTGATATCATATTGCTTCATTGGTGTCACATGGACAAAGGATGATCTTTGCACTACTGTGAGAGAAACTGCTCCAAACACACCGTAGAGAGCCATGATTTCTCTCTGAAAAACACGTACTCCTATTCTCTGCAATACCTGAGGGAAGAAGCACAGGCTCTTATACCACTGTAAGACATTTATCAGTTCCTGCATCAGTTCTGCTTCTGGCGTATTTGCAGACTGGGATTGTTCAGTGTCCTTTTCAACTGAGGGTGACAGCAGATGTGGAGGAGTAGCAGGTGTTTCCTGCTGTTTATCAATGAGCACAGAGGGGACAGGCTGCAGAGCGTCACTGAAGGACCCTAAGGTCAATGAGACGATCTGAGCTCATTTCTCCTGGATGTGAATGTACACCTGTTCACACGGACGTTAAATCTCAGCCTCATTGATCAGCTTTATTTATACATTTAATAAGGCACTCAGGTGAGAGCAAAGAGGATCAAATTGCTGAGAAGTCGAGGGCTTGTTTCATGCATCACTGTCCAACCACTGTACAATCCCATTTTTCACAGTTTAATTCAATTAATGTGTGTTGTTCCCAGAGTCTGGAGGATACTCTGACACTCACACGTCTGTGTTAGGCGTCTCTGCAACGTGTTTGCCTAAGCCACTGCATTGCTTGTTTAGGCTTAATTGCAATGAATTGGAGCTTAAATTGTGTTTATTGTTTCAGAGAGAAGCTCTCTCTGCCAGGTCTACTTCCTGAGACCCTGATTTCCATCAGACTAAGACTTTCTCTGTTTTTCTCTGTTTCTGTGTGTGTCTGGCATTAGCTTTTTGACACATCACCAAGATCCAGAGGCTCTTTTGTACACTTAAAAATATCTAAATGTTATGTAACCTTCCCCCAGAGTGTTAAATGTTTGTTTATTTATCTCTAAACTTTGGAAAAGTCGCAGCCCACTCTTCTCAGGGCCATTTGTCTGTCATAATGGGGGTCATGAGATGATCTCACCAAACCTTAGCAAGAAAAAAAAATGAGTGTGAGAAAGTTGGTGTTCATATTATTAACTTCCGCTTTATGTTGACAGCATATGACAACAAGTCAAAGGCCATGTTTGCTGTGAAATGATAGTGTGGGCATTAATTTACAGCTGCTTCATATGATGGACATATTTGTATTCCTGAGCACATAGAAGTTCTTAGTCATGACGCACCAAGTCATGTTTACAGATATGCAAAGTGATACAACAGCAAATAAGAAAACAATGAGGAGCTATATGTCCATAGATTTAATTCTACAGTACAATACAAACAAAATACAAAATAAAGTGCCTCATTCCAAGACCGGAATACAAATGTATTAAAAGATCTTGTTGAATAGGCCACTTGTATGTCAAACTAAATATCGTTATCTTGCACAATCTTGAGGGGCGTGAATCTCAGCATTTATGCGCATGAACAAGCTGATCTACAATTAACAACAAAAAGAGAAACAAGAATGGCAAGCATGTAATCCTTGACATTAGGCAACAATCTGGAGCCGATTTACTAACAGGGAAAAGGAGGTAGACTGTGGGCTTCAAAGCTAATGAAATCCACACATGAAGCTCATTTGAGTGGAAAAGCTCAAACAAACAGGAGTTCAAAAGTTCAGTCTAGTAGGTAGTGGTTAGAAAGCAGCTGAAGGTGTCAATTGACTAACATTACTAACACAAGAGATTAAAAAGGGGAATTCTGCCAAAAGAAAAAATGCAGCACAGAGAAGATAAGAAAAACTGCTCTGAGGTTAATATGAATCATTAGTTTTTGTTTGACAAAATAAAAGCACTTTTACAAACTTGAATCTTTAAATTTAAATTTAGGGATGTAGAATTAGGTAACCTCAGATTTTAGTCTAATTGATGCTACAGCTGAAACAATTACATTATCAGAAACTCCCAGGCAAGTATTTTGATAAACGATTAATCATTTGTGCCGCATTCAAGCAAAGATGCCAGAGAATCATTGAAACTGAATATATTTGGGTTTTGGACTGCCTAGTTAATTAATTGATTAATAAACTATCTTATTTATCTGAGTCCTTATTTTATGGATGTTAGTGTTCGAAGATAACAATTCATGAGAATGACTGCTGATCAGACTACATGACTCAAACAATTTAATAGAAAAGCCCAAATACTTGTTTAGGGTGGATAATCCCTTTAGAGTTGTGATTTATTAACTAGAACCTTCTCCTAGAGAAGATAATTTTATTACAAACAATATTTTATACAACATTGATCATTTAGAACACCATTTTTCTCAAGCTGACAGGTGAAATATCTTCACATTAATACTCCAAATTAAGCAACATCTGTCCACTGATTTAAACCACATTTTCTGTAGCTGCGGAAAAAATGTGCAACATTCCCAGTCAGATTTTGAATAGCTCGGTGTTAATAACTATGGCACAGGGATCTTTGCACCCTCATTGTAAAATGGAAAACCAATTTGAGATGACATTTGTGTGTACTCCGCGGCTGAGGAACAAAAACGTTGGTGTTCACCACATAATACTGCACTGTACATTAGTCATGGAACTAACACAATATGTCCTTCGAAAACCACTGTACAATAGAGTTTGTTATACAAATCAATCCTTACAATGGCAGCACACATGCCACATACTCAGGACCACATTCAATACTGTTTTCATTTACAATTTTCACCACAAGCTGACTCAATTATTCTAAACTACTGGCCTCATTTACTTTACAGTAAAGGTTTCCACAATGATTGAACAAAGTAGCTGAAATTAGGAAGGATATCTTTTCCACACTGACACTTGAGTCATGAAGAAGTGGGTCATCTCATTTTCCCCAAAACTGAAGTTTTGGGGAAAATGACAAAATCTGCTCACACAGTCAGAGATAGTCATCACTTGAGGTAGCTGGATGTGGAAACAGAGAACACAGGACGATAAAGCTCACAGCACTTCAAGTTTCTCTCTCTTTTTCACTTCATGTGCCCAATTCAGAGGAAGAGTCAGTTATTATTTTTATGTGCCTTCCCCCATTTTTCAGAGGCTTAAAAAAAAGTTTACTTTTGGATAAGTCAGTAGACAGTCTACCATCAGAGCGAACTGAAAACTTTCAGATGCATTTCTCCTCCACTGTCTCAGTGCTCAACGACACCTGAAGCGCCGGGTCTTTTGGGCATGGCAGGGCTGAAAGGTCTCTGATTAAGTTTTTTCCTTCTCTACTCTGAGCCTCAACGCAGCCTTGCTCAGGTGGATAAGAAACTTTTGAGTTTCTGATGGATGAAGGTTGTGAAACAGAGAGTCTGTCCGCTTTATGACAGCTGCCAGTGTACACCTCACATCCCTCTGGCAGGTAGAAGGTCTGGGAACTTCTGCTGACATCTCGCAGGTTGTGGGAAACCAGGGAGTTTGAGCCCCGTTTAGAGATGACAGAAAAGAGTTGATGATCATCTGTAGTGTGAAAGTTTACTTGTCCCTGTTGCCTCCGTTCTCCCATCTTGCAAAACAAGCACTTGATTTTCTCAATGAGCTTGAGGAGAACAGCCTTGCGGAGCAGGATGTAGATCCAGGGGTCAAGAATGGGGTTGAAGGAGGCGAAGCGTATTGCTCGTAGATCGGGGTTTATGTCCAATCGCTTCTCCACTGGAGTCTTATACAGCTGGTTCAGAAACACCTGAGCCTGCAAGGGAAGAGAGAACACAGGCTGAGTAGATGGGTAAATGTGTGTGAAAGACACCAATAAAACATGGAGCACCAGAGCAGCAAAAGGGAAAGAGCAAGGAGGGAAAATAAATTTAATCCAAACAGAAATATGGTTGAACTTTCTTCTCTAATCCTCCACTTGGATTTGGACCAAATTGCATGAACAAATTGTTCGATGTACAAACTACATTTCTGCCTACAAGAGCGTGCGTAAAACGCGCGTAACGGATAGAAAGAGCAAAGATAAGAGTAGTGGCTTAAAAAGGGCAAGGAAACGGAACGTTATTTGGCAATTAGCAAATAAATGCTTTGACTTTCCTTTCTAATCATCCTCTTTGATTCAAAATGCATGAATTGTACAAAAAATACGACAATTGTTCATTGCAGAGCCGTGCGTAAATCGTGGGCGATGGATAGAAATAACTCAGCGGGAGGGAGCGGAGAAAAAGGGAACTTACAACAAGTGGGATGGAGCAGATGAGCACCACTACCGACGTGCCTATGAGCAGAATGACCATCTGAATTTCTGCGCCGGCCAGACGCCCGAAGCTGCGCCCTCTCCTCCGCGGGTCCACGTTGCGCCCCACGTCGGTTCCGAGCGACGTCCTGCGCACGAAGCGCCGGTGCATCCGGATCAAAGCCCCGCACACCAGCACGTTGCAGATGACGGTGACGAGGATGAGGAGAGAGCTGAAACCCGCGTACATGTAGGAATAGGCGGCGTCACTGGTGCTGTTGCTCCTCCACTCCAGAAAACACCACGTCTGCGGGTATTGCTCCTTCACCTGTCCAAAGCCCGTAATCGGCAGGGCGCAGAAAACCGCGTTGGAGACGTAGATCGCCAGGAGGGCCAGACCCGCCAGTTTTTGGTCCACGTAGTCATTGTAGAAGTAGGCATGGTTTATGGCGATGTATCGCTCCACCGACATGGCACAGATGATACTGAGCCCCGCCAGGGAGAAGAAAAGCAAGGTGAATCCAAAGTACTGGCACAGCGGGTCCCCTCCGGGCCACGATCCCTTCATGTAAGTGGCGATGGTGACCGGGCTGGCCAGCAGGGTGCCCAGCAGGTCCGTGACTGCCAGCCCGCACACCAGCGTGTAAAAGGTGGTTTCCTTCTGTTCTTTGCGAGACTTGCAGAGAACCACGATGGCGATGACGTTCCCAACCACCCCGAAGATGAACATAATAGACGGAATGGTCGGGAACATGGTCCTCCCTGTCATCTTTCAGCGCAGTTCAAGGCGAATGAAACAACTTTTTTTTAAAAAAAATTTTTTAACGCCAGTATTTCCAGTCCAGAGCAAGAAACTTATTTGCATTTGAAACAAGCCTGGGCGACATTGTCAGAAAAAAAACAAAAAAACAAAAACAAACAAAAAAAACAACTAAAAAACTTGCAATTCGCCTTAACACAAACTTCTAAAAAACCTTCATCCCCCTGCAGAGCGTCACGTGGCTGCTGCTGATATGTTTTGCTATCAGATCCTCTGCGAGCTCTGCAAGACAGAAGCAGATTTCACTGGCCAGGGCAGAGAGATAAAGGGCAGGCAACAGACACCAGTGACTTCAATGAAGTGAGGCTCTGCCTTCAAGCTTCCTGCAGGGTTCAGTCCCTCCCCTTCATTTCACTTCACAGCCCTTATCAGCTCCTCCAGTCTGTTGCAGATGTTAACCTAAACTCACAGCAAATCTTGAGCGACATGGTGTAACATTAATGGGTAAAAACGGTGGCAAACTTGAGACTTAAACAACTCAAACACACAAAAAAAAAAAAAGGTAAATTAATATTGGGTTTAAATTAGGCTATACTTTAGGCAATTAGTTGATGCTTGTATCCAGAGCCATTGATGGTCAAAACAGGTTTATACCCTATAAATAATTTACAAAGTGCTTTACAAGAAGCAAGGTAAATAAAAAAAAGTTAATCTAGGACATGATATTGATATAAAAATATGATTTATATAATAGACACTCCTGCATTAAAGGTTATGCTTAATTGATTACCTGACGATCATCTCATAACAGCATTGATTTGGGATCAAGACTAGTTTTGTTTGTTCCCTAAACATGGATGACGATTAACAAAATGTCAAATGGCTAAGCACAGTGTAATCACTTGTTCCCAGGTCTAATGATGATCAGTTCATTAATGTCATGCAGGTATATTCATAAACCTGTCAGGGACCCTGCAGACAAAAAGTCAAATGAACGATCTCAGTAGAAAAGTTTCTATTTGGAAAAACATTCCAAGCATCACTTTTTAATTAAGTTTTATGTTTCTTAGGTTGAAGAGACTGTTTCTATGATCATGTTGTTAGAAGAACATTTTATCAGGCCATTAATATTCAGTCCTCTAACACATTTTGTTTCAATCATAACACACACAGATGACAACAGTATAATTTAATTTGTGCCCATCATTTATCGTAGAGCAAATAAACACGATGTCCTGCTGCGAGACAGTGATGACACCAGTGTCCCTGACATGATGGCAGGTCGCAAAACCAAACATGTGATTATTCACTCTGTGTGGCATGGTCTCCTTGTTTAAACTCCTGGAACCAGATTTATTCGTCCGGACATTTCGACCTGATTTCTTCAAAAAAAAAAAATGAAAAGAAAGAAGCACATAACACCACTGTCCTTGGAAAATCACTGAAGCACTACAGCAAAGAGGAAAACACAATATAATCAATATAATAATGATGATCATGAGAAACAGACAGAAGACTTGAAGCTAATCTTGCTCCATTATGAATATTCATGCAAATTAATATTAATCCCGTTTTTAAAACGACATAATCTCTTTAAAATAAGTTTTTTTATATCCAAAAAACTTTTTTTTTTCTGTGTGAACCTGCACACCAGCACCAAGATGACGGAAAAGTTGGCATTTTATTAGATTCACATCATGACCCGTGTTACACTTGATTCGTGGTTTCTTGTTTCCTTTTTTGTCCCGACAAGTTGTTGATAAGTACATTTTCGACAAGCTGCTTCAACCTGCTTGACAAACCAATCAGCTCTGCCACTGACATCACAACGCTCGGGGGGGGGGGGTGGCGATGTGGGCAGAGGGTGGGGCACAGACTTGTGGCTGCAGCTTGTCTGTCATCTGTGTGTGGGACGTACCTAACCCTGAGCTAACCGTCAGTTGCATCCTTTTTGAAAAAGCAGCATGGCCTTGTTGTCGAAGGAGTGGGATTTCGGAACAACTTGAACGAGTACAGATCTGCATGGGTAAAAAACGTACAGACACTCAGGCCACTACTTCAGGCTGTTTCCTCCCCTTAGCTGGACTGCGACTGCTCTCACAGAACATGTTGAACTCTGAGGAACTGAGACCCTGAGACCCGCTGCCTGACGTCATCCCACTGGACTGACCCTGTGCTCTTGGAAAACACACTTGTTGTTTTCTTTGTTGGCATGTTCTGGCATTTATTTAAACACAGAAAAGGGGGAAACCCTCTGCCATTATGGGCGTAGTGTAGCCTTGACAAAATAATATTTTCTCAAGCATGCCATTCGTATATAGACTGTGTATAACATAATTGGCCTTTACATGTCAATCCTTTGAAAAACAGCTGTTATGTAATGTGATTGTGTGTGTATGCCGTCCTGTGCGTATGTATAAAATATGATTTCGGCCTCCTGTTTGTGTGTTTCTGTACGTGTCTGGTTTCAAGCCTCAGTGAATGTTCTGTAAGTAGATTTGAAAGATTAGGCTTCTCATGAATGTGCTTTTCCTGGATTTGTTTATCAAAGTCAGATAACCTGCAGCATGGTCACACTGCAAACTCAGAGTAATGACCACCAGCACTGCTGAAAGAATCAATTTTCCTGTAAATACATCTCCAGCTTGTGTTCTGTAGATAGACAATCGCACAGCCGAGTCGGTCTTTCTGTTTGTACATTTGTGTTTTTGGTAGACTTTGTAGTTTAAAGAAAGCAAAGAAAAAAACCACTTCCCAAACCCAGCATTTCTTCCAGGGCTTTAATTCCTGTGCCAAACAATTACTACATTGTGTCTTAGAAAGGTTTTGTTGGCTCTACAGACTCCTATATCCGAAAAGTAGTGCCCAATTGGTGGAAAACACTCCATCTTTGTTCTCCTGTGATAGCTGGCAGGGCTTTGACTTTGTTTCTTAGAACAAGAAAGACAATTATACCAAGGGTGAAAAACTAGAAATGCAATTACAGGTGTGTGGCGCACTGTATTTGCCCCAGTTCTTAAGTGTATCTCCGGACGATGTCCCTTGCAATAATGCATCTGAGTTTTGCTTTAATGCTAGGGTTGAGCCTATCATTTATCGCCTGAGCCACAGGCCTTTCTGTTTAGAAAAAAAACAACAGTTTCCCTGCAGAGTAAAACATGATCTCCGTGGACAGGTACAGACACGTTCGGTAGCACGTGGGATGGGTCAAAGAAAACTGTCTTCATTCCTGGTTTAATTCTGAGGATGTGTTCAGCGACACACTGCTTACACACCCACACATTTCATAACCGACAAAACCTTTTCGTCAATGGACTGGTTTCCATACGTGCAGATGGTTTAAACTTTGACATTAATAAAAGCAGACATGATATTCACTGTGACTGATCATCTTAAAGTCCATTAAGTTGCTGTTCTGGTGCTTTCGATCATATCACATGAGCAGACGGTCCAGTATTCATGGAATAATTGGTGTTAAACTTTCCATTTTTCCTGAGCTCTTTATGGACTTCTCATACATGTTGGCTTAAAGGAATAGTGCAACATTTTTGGGAACTACGCGTAGCTGTTTTCTTGCAGAGCGTTAGATGAGATTGATACCACTCATGTCTGTACAGTAAACACGCAGCTGGAGCCAGCAGCTGCTCAGCTGAGTTTTGCATAAAGACTGGAAACTGGGGGAAACAGCTACCCTGGCTCTGTCCAAAAGTAACAAAATCCACCTACCAGCACCTCTAAAACTTGCTAATAAACATGTTATATCTTGTTTGTTTAGTCTGTACAAAAATCTAAATCTTGGCCGGGAGCTGTTGCCAGGCAACCAGCGTCGACTTCAGGAAGTTGCTGGTCCAGTGTAAGCTAAGCTGCTGGCTCCGACTTCACATTTACAGAGAGTGGTATCAATATTGATCTAACTCTGGGCATAATCTCAAGTTTTAACATGTTTTCATGTTCTATTGGAACAAGTGACAACAAGTAAGGCAAAAAGTAAAAAAGAAATTTTTAAATTAATTCATAAACTTATATACATTTAAAAAACTCAAAACAAAAGTAAATGTGATGGCAGTGAGTGGGTTAAATATGCAAAAACATTGGTCTGGTCATTTGAGGTTATTGATTTGAGTGTAAATTCAATACAAATGCCTGACAAGAGCACTTGCTTTCATGAACATTGGACCCCCCCCCCTCCATCCAGATAACATATTTGTTTACATTATGTTAAGCCATAAACTGGTACTTTTAAATAGAGCGGTTTACATTTACTTAATATCAGGCTGACTATCACCCCTCTTGACTTGAGCCTGGGATTCACAGCATCTTTGAGAGTAAACCCAGGTGGACAGGTTGTTGTGCTTGAGGACTCTCTGCTTGTTTTTAAATGTAAAGTTTAGAGAGGGTTTGGATGTGTTTATTCAGCGGTCTGGTAGATTTGTAGATAACATCCGTATGCGATCTCAGTCTGCATAACAAAGCCACAGTGCAGAAAATCAGATATAAACTGTTTGAACTGGCTCTGAGTTCCACATGTAATGCCAGCATGAAAACAGTAACACTTTGTCTGCTTTTTGAAATTTTTAACCACAAGCATCTGTTTAAACTCTCATTAAATCTGCCATTAATTTGCTCATACTGCGGATGAAGTAATCAAATTTAATCCTATCTTATTTGTAACTCCTTGAAAGTATAGACTCACTGTATACATCCACTGTAAACATGACCTTGAATGATGTGAGAGTAAAACATCCATCTAATGTCAACATCTCTGCTCGTACAGCTATTGACAGTCCTCAGCTGACACACATCGAATTCAGAGAGGGCAGTAACCCTTTGAGGCTGTGGGACTACAAATGTCACAATGCAAATGCTGGCTCAAGCTTATTCAAGCAAGAACGGCAAAGAACACTATTATGCATTATGCTCTTAACATTAAACTTTACACAATATTTTTTTCTAAACCTACCAGCAATACGGTTAATCCCTAAAGAGGGTATGAGTCATATCATAGCAACAGTCAAACAGCAACATTATGGGAAGTTGCTTTAAAAAGTGTTAATCCATCCGAACACGTCAGAGTCCCTGGAAAAACTGTGAGTCCTACATCACTGCAAGTTGTAGTACAAGCGTACCAGTGGTTGTAGACATTATTGTAGTAATCATTAACAGGGATAGAAACTCAAAGCCACATTAGGGACATTTACTGCTAATCTTTACATGAACAGACTACTCTAGCTGCCCATTAAAACACAATGGAAAAAAAAGCATGCAGGATGTTACATTGCTGATGATGCATAAATTAAGGAAAATGGTGTAAACCTACTGCCAAAAGTTTATCAGCCTATTTATATTCCAACTACTGAGTTTGTGAATTAGTTTTGGTCGCTGTTTGTGGACTCCTGCTGTGTCAGCTCATTGAAATGCAAGTTACTGAATCGGTCTGTTTCCATTCATATTAGTGGTGCATATGCCAATAAGAAAGGATGCAAAAGTTTTTATTTTATGACCTGCAGTCTCAGTAACATTTTCAATCTATTCTGCAACTTTCTCAGTAGGTAACGGTTACTTTACTGTTGGTAACTGTTGATGTTATGCATCAAGAATGCTTTGACATTCAAGGAAACATGCTGAACTTGCTGAGAAGTAGATGAGAAGATAAATACCACTTTCATTTTCACACCTTGTTTTAACATTATTCATGGTATCTTTTCTGATTTGTAATCACTCTCATTCTAATATTTTATTTAATTAAATGTTCTCTTTTTTAATTGTATTTTTTAAATTTGTGCACTTTTGCCTGGGTTTACTTCTCATTTTTACCATTTGTATAGTCTTAAAATGTTTACTTTTTAAATTAAATTTACGCATTGCAAAGCCTCACTGTTGGGTCAATACTCTTTCACAAAGTGTTGTTGATAATATGTTGCAGCATTGAGTTGTCAGAAGTTGAAAGAGTTACTAGAAATGTCTACAGTATGACAGCATCAAATATCCTAATAAATATCAGGGTCATGTTTGTACAAGAATCACCTGTTACGTGGATTGTTGGATATCAGACTATTCTTTAGACAGGGGAGCCTTCAATAGTTTAGTAGTTAGAAGAAGGATTAGGGGTGAAATGGGACATTTGCTAAATATGCAATTGGAAAAAGTTTCTTTGTTATGGAAAAACAACAACAAAAACAAAAAAACTGTTACAGACACACAATATAATAACTGTTGTTCATCTTATAGTCAATTTTTAATTTCTTCAAGGAAAGATTGTCCGAAAGTGTGTGATGTCATCCCACACTTTCCCGTCTTTATGACGGCCGGCTTTTTCACCCCATGAAAATGAGGCCATTAGGAACAGCTATAAACAATCTTGCCATCGCCATGTTATACAAAGTAGTTCATTTTGAGCGTACTAACAGCTTTGGCTTATGTGGCTTATGTATGCCACATCACATACTTAGTAACTATTTGCAACTGATGCACCAGCAATTCCAACAGCAGATAGTATAACTCACAACTAAAAGGCATCGACACATTAAAAAATTTCCAATATAATTGGTAACCGAGTCAGCCTTCATAACAGTCTAGTCAATCACCGTTTGAGTTTTGATATATATCAAACACAAAAAGGTGTACTGACAAAAAGCAGAAGGGATTTCCAGTTTGCTTAACACCACACAAAATTAAAGAATGCCTTAGTCTCTAATTCATCTAGAAATAAGGTGCACAATGTCTTCTAAACTATTTAAGGTTTAAGTTTTATATGATATTTTGTAAAAAAAATGTTTTTGCATTGATGAAAACATTTTAATAGTTTGAAAAGGTTATATCAATCAGCTGACAATGACAAAATAACAGGCAAGTGAACCAGACAGCAAATAAATCCAATTTCTAATTATCACTTCACATCTGCCTAATTTATTACTGTAATATGTGAGCAATGCACCAATGTCAGGACACATAAAAGCCATGCATACCCTCAAAACAAACAGACAGATAAATGAAACATTATTTGTTTTCACTGATCTCTTTAAAATGTTAAACATTAAACCGCTGACCTTGATTAATAATGGCAGATTAATAATCTTATCCTGTTCTGCTTTACAGAACAGGACAGACAGAGTGGTCTCCCATCTCATATAGAAATGCCACAAATCAAAAATAGGAACCGAATCCTGTTGACTTAAGTTAAAATATCAGAGGAAAAAAACACAGCACAGTTTAAATACATGACGAGGATAAACTGCAGCCATGGGAAGATAAAACCAAGTGGTTAGAAATGTGCCAATTAGGCGTTTAGTAGAAGGTACTGTTCAGAGTGGACAGTACATACTAAACCTAAAAGAACAGATGATGATGTGCTGACTTTATAATAAATTATCTCAAGTGTCTTTTATCAACAGATAATGTTTCCTGGGAGAGATAAATGGTTTGTACAGTAGCAGGTGTTCTGTTTCCAGGCTCGACACTGATAATGTGTAATGCATCCCCTTTTCTCTTGCAGAATCTGTAATAGTAACGTATCTCAAAGAACCCATGACACAGTTCCTCTACAAACCTCCCCTCCTCCTCCACCAAAACACACACAAAGGTCTAAAACACTTAAAAGGCTCTGGGCATCAGAAACCAGTGATGTGGATGTCAAACTTCCTGACTTCTTCCCCTCATCACATCTCACCTGACTGATTTCAACAGCAGGGTTAGCCCACCTGTCTGACACCTCCGCAAACACCCAAAATTATGGCCAAAATCCTTCTCTGACAAGGGTGAGAAATGTAAACACTGGTGTTACTTTTAAACCGGTGATTATAAATTGAGCTTGAAGGCGAGACGCTGACAGGAAATGATTAATAACCCATTTTTATTGCAGATAAAAAGAAAAAAAAGAGCAAGTTCAATATCTACAGCGTCTACACAGTCAAACCTTTATCCCTGGGAGATAAGCATCCAACAAAATAATGGCCTGAGCTTTTTCTCAGACTGAGACTGAGAAGGAAGTTGCACTTTTCTTTATGATTATTAACTACTAACCCTTTGTGAATGTAGCATTGACATTACATGTTTCAGAGCTAGTAGTAATGCTATCCATACAGTTTTGAATCAATTTCCAAAGTAACACCTCCATATTAGGATAATCAGAAGGGACTATATATGAATAATGATATTATAGATAGATAGATCTCTAACAGCTAAATTACATTTCTGATACTTATATAAGAAAACGTTGACTATGAGTGAAGAGCTGCTCTCAGCAAAGAAGTCGGTGGTCACAATGGCTCGTTTTAAGCATTTTGTGCTGCTCATTCATCCTGGAGTGCATACCAGGCTGTTTCCCAAGATCATGCTCTGAATACTGAATAGCTGCAACATAATGTGGAATGAACGCATTATGTGCACCACCACAACAGCATTTTCTTCTCCAAAGATCTATTATCTTATCGTTCTGCACAGTCCAAACAACCCAGGCAACATGTGCTGATCATATATTTAGCTGATGCTGCACTCTCATGTTGACATTTTCCCCTTTTTAACAAACACTGAAGTGGAAGTGGTGTCTATACTTGCAGTTATCAGGATCTATAACGCATGATTTATGTGTTCCTTTGTGAACTGAAAGGTTTCTGGCCATACATGCATTCCTTTCCATGCAAATATTTGGTTTTCCCTAGATTGACTATCAGAAAATTCTTCTGTGCAACACACCTTTCAATCCCCTGTGAGAAAACTTCCAAAGATGGTTTTGACAGACACAGACACACACATTCATAGACGACTGAGAGAGGAAAAGGAGTGGGAGGATGTGATGGTCAGATCTCTCCCCAGCTTTCCCTTCTTTTTGCTTACATGAGGTCACAATCAGGCTAAACAATTGATGCAAACGTTCCAATAATGATATCATCCCATAGTCCACAACAGAAAGAGAATAAATGTGGGACGGAATTTCTGATACAAATGAAATTCAATTTTATTTTGACAATACTTTTTATATTTGCCCTATTTAAATCTATGACAGAGGAATACTTATCACATAAGCACACAATAATTATAACAAAAGTAACTACTACTGACATGAGCAGATGTGTTGTTAACAATTTTAGAGACATAAAATTCTAAAAGTATTCACAATTTCAATGTACATACTTTATGGACACTTCAGGGATTCAGCTTAAGCTTGAGAGTCTCTATGCCTACTGGGCTGCAGCCTTGGCAGCCAACCGCTCCTGTTTCTCTTGCTCGGCCTTCTGCCTCATCTCTTTCTCTCTCTGGATTAGCTGCCTCTTCTCGGCCTCCCAGGCCCGTACCCGGCTCTCATACTGCTCCAAGTCAGGTTTCTCGGCAGCGGCCAGGTTCTGCTGGGCCAAATTGGTCACTAAAGCCTGGAAGGAAGCAGAGTCCACTTTACCCTGGGACTCAAGCTGGCTGCTCAGTTCCTGAAAAAGCCGGGAAACAAGAAAAAGACGTTGAAACAACCAACAGTGATCTCATCACTTAATTTAAATGACTTGGGTGAAACGCTCTAAACAGAATACAGTTCACATTTCATTTTAGAAATGAAGGGGTTAAAAAAGCCCTTAAAAAGAGTGCTACTGCTTATAATTATTGGCACAGTTGGAAATCTGTGTTGCCTTGAGAAGTTCAGATATTTTTAAAAAGGTCCAATCCAGCCCGAATGACTCACAATTTATTGAATTTTAAAGAATCCATAAAAAAAATCCTTTGTATGCTGCCCACGCAGAATTGTTGGCTGTATCACATGTTTACTGACTTTCCCTGATGTAAATTAATTTGTTACTACAAACAAACGCTTACCTGCCATACACAACAAACACCCACCTTGAATCTGCTGGCATATTCAGGTAGTTTAGCCTGTTCGGCCTGATCGTCTTCATCTACAGTGTCTTCTTTCTTGTCCTCTTCACCTGCTGATTCCTCTCCAGATGAGTCGGTGTCTGAGGCAGATGACAGTTCCTGCAGCAAGTCATTCATGCAGTCCAGCTAAAGAGAATAATTAAAATAAATGTTAAATAAGCAGAAATATGATCTTTTTGGTTGCAAAATCAATATAAAGTGCTGTTCTGAAACAGCTGTCACTGCCTGAAAAGTTTTTATATGTTTTATTTTAAATTACTTTAAAAGTTAAATATTTTAAACTTTTTAAGAAGATGCAGTTCCTTATTGAAAGACTACAGAACAGGCATGTAATGATAAAAGAGGCTGAACAACTCACTTGATAACTCACCTCTTAATCTTGGAAGAGGTAAGATTAACTGTGACCTGAGGCGGCAGTCACCAGCACCTTCATTTGAGATGTAATATTTCCTCTCTGTCCTATGGTGTTATCTGCTCTGTCTACATTATTGCTGTGCCGCTGTCTGGCACAGGCCGCTCAGTTCCTGTTGCAGTGATTCTCACAGACATCCTCTGTGCTCCAGGCTCCTCAAAATCTCATTAGAGGTCGACAAAGCTGAACTATTGAACTGGACAGCACAGGCCGGATTACTGGCGCTGCACCCAACTGTGTGTTCGTCCATATATGTAAAAATAACAACAATATGACAGCGTGTGTGTTCCATCTCAGCAGATGAAGACTGTCTGTGTCATACACCCCACCTGGAAAGTAACAACAGTCTCTATTGTGCGTGTGTGTAATGCTGTGTTGTTAATAATGCTGTTGTGTGGCACCATTTTCATTTTAAACAGAATCCTGTTGGAAAGAAAGTTTAATTCCAGATTCATTTTACAGCAGCAAACTAACACTTTGCCAAAGTGTTTGTTTGGCATTGAACCCACAGTCAGTGGAGAAGATTGGATCGGATTGATCTAATAACAGTGCTCTCTTTTTCCCAAATTTAAAGGCTGTATACCTCACTAGTGTATGCGACTCACTGTGATCATTTTTATGTAAGGTAGCATGATGCCAGGGATTAGTGTGGTGCAAAGTACCGCATTGCCAGCCCTCTGTGACATAAAGACTGTGAACTACACTGATGATGGACACCCGATACGCCTAATAAGGTCAGTATTGGCTTTTCTCGGTTCTTACCGTGTCTTTGGACAGCTTGACATCACCAGAAGCAGCAGCCACTCTCTCCATGACAGCCAGCGCTCGGCCCAGATATCCACGAGCCCAGAAGAGAGGCATCCCTTTGAACACGGCATGTATGCCCTTTAACAACTCCACCTTGCCTGGATGGGGAAGGAGAGGTGAATAAATGAGACAAACAGCATAATGAAAGGACACTGGATGAATCAATCACAGAAAAAAATAAACACTGTGGTGGGAAGAAACTCAAATACACACCTAGGAGAGCATTGCCAAGCAGCTGTGCGCTGAGGCCAACAGTGTTGTCTTGCTTTAGACCACAGATGAGCAGTGATGCTCCCAACGCTCGCTCCTCTGACACCTGAACACAGAGAGAAACAAGTTTATTTAAGTATTTTATTTGGAAGCATATTTGTATATTCATATATTCATAAATTAACGTATAGCATTTTTGAATGAAACACCTCATGTATCACTCTGAGTATCAGGAAATTCAGTGCAGTGCCCAAGTTAATGTACAGCATTTGTATAATGTCCTGCATAAGAATATTCTGGGATCGTTAGTTTTCATAACCCACGGTTGCTGTTGCCGCACTCACAGTGAGTTTTGGTCTGGTTGCTAGGTAACTGCCCAGCGCGTACAGCGACAGGATCTGTGTGGAGGGAAGGTCGAAGGCCTCCTGAAGCATCACCTCTTCCACCACAGAGCACGCACCTGTACAATTACAACAAACACATTACATCATTTTTACATATTCTATAATGTATGTTATTATTGTTTCCCTTTAATTATTTTTGGAAGGCTACTGTACTGTACATTATTTTTTCAGATAAGTCCTATGTAAAATAATATATTTTTACACTATTAAAACTAAAAACTCTTAGAGGTCATAAAGTTGAATGAGACTGTAGGGTAGGAGTAAGAACATTAAATTTTCAAATCACAAGCATTCAACACGCCTTGATCACCTTTTGTGAAGTTAAAAGGATACATCTGGCGTTATTCTTTCTTTCTTTTTCTTATTATCCAAAAATCTCATGAAAAGACCAAAAACAACAAGATAGTTAAGTTTCCATCGAAATTTAGCAAAAGAAAATCCATGCATGTTTTCTTCCACTACTGTTTTGTGAATATTAGTAGCTGGTTCATAGAGATAAACAGTCGATGGAGCTAATTCTCCACTCGGGTGCCATTAAACCATTGTAAGAGAAGAGGGCGCAATGAGAAGACATAAGTTAAAGAGCGTTAATAAAACCTCAAATGAAGTTTGTTCTAAGTTCTAGTGTTTCCACTCTCAACTGGTGGATGGAAACACACTCATTGCCATCACACTTTATACGCACTTCAGCCCATCTCTCCATACGTTACAATTCTCTTGTCTGTCTGTGGCACCCAGTCCCAAGCTCATTTGTTCCTACTGATGACATACATCTAAAAATGGGTAAAAAACAAAAAAATTTCATTATTTTTAAAAGCCCAATAATTCCCTAAAACAACTAGGTATTTTTTATCAAATGTTACTGAAGAGGTAGTGCATTTGTTGGGGACTATTTATCAGCTGCGACTGAATACACACTTCTGGCTAGTGAGTATTTACAGCAGCAGGATGGCGTCTGCAGCAGTGACTCAACGTAAACTACACAGCCCGTCTTTATGGTGATGAAGGAACATGTCATCCAGTGCAACAATGTGGCTCATTGGTGTGTTTTCAATAGTTTTTGGGCAACAATGGAGCTCTATAACACTGAGAAATAAGACATAATGGGTCTTAGTTACTCAGGCATTACTTGTCAGTAGGATCAATTCACTGTTGGTTTTAGTCATTTCATGGGATTTTCCGACAATAAAAAAAATATAGAATTGGGTTTGAATTGCAATACTGAAGTTATACAGTGTATAAGAGCTAAACAAACAGTAAAATCCATCATTTTATCAAATGTAATCAGAACTTCAACATGTGCCTTCACTTGTTGAAAAACGTGTTGTTTACTCTGTAATGTTAATACAGAAAAAACTGTCAGGCTTCCCCTTTACCTCTGTCTTTTACAAACAAGGAAAGACATGTTTGAAATCTGATTTTAGCCATTTGATAGACAGTCTGTTTCCACTCCTGGCAACATTCAAAGTCAACAAGAATATGTTTGGAAAACTACAGTGGGTTGTACTTTAGTTCAGTCTGTCTTAACCTTATTGTGCTCCAAATGTTTTGACTGAAAACATGCTTCAAATAAGCCTTACTTTTAAAATCTCCATCCTTAATGTAAGAATCTATGAGCAGGTTGAAGGTGAAGTCATCTGGAAATATTCCATACTGGACCTGAACACACAGACACACAGATTTTGAATATTTGCATTACAGGTAACATGATTTTTTTACATTATTTATCTGTGAAAATTGACTGTTTACCCTACATGATTTGGTAAAGACGGTGTATTTGTATATCACTGCTGATTCTTAATGCATCACATCCATCCAGACTTCTAATCTCACATTCACATGACACCAATAAAAACAACAACAGCAGCCATACTGACGCTCCCTTTTACCTCACTGTAAACACGTCATTGGCTCATAAAGGTCTCTGCTTTTGGAATAATTCAGTGAGTCCCAGATGCTACAACTCATCCACGAACAGTATGAATAGTGGGCTGAAAATGTCAAACATGTTTGACGATATCTATGCTGATCAGATAAGTTTGAAAATGCATCTGGGTGGTTAAGATTGGATCTGTGATCGCTCACACTGCCAGACAACTGCAGCTGTCAGCCCTGATGAAGAGCCTCTGATCAGATTTCCTTTCTGACTATAAAGATGGACCTCCTTTACATTGATGAAAGAGTCTTCTAATTTTGAGCCTGTGTCCAATTTACTGTCTTAAGAGTAAATGGAGGGATAATAATGTGTTGTGTACCTTGTTTTTAAGTGTGTGCAGGGCCTTCTCCCTGGCCCCGTACTTTAGACACTGTCTGATCCAGTTGTGAATGGTCCAGTCTCTCAGGTACCAACAGTTTGGGCTGTGACGAAACCTGGGGAGACAAGCAGATCCATCACAGTTATGCTTTGTAAATGTGTAGCAATAAAATCATAGGAAAGGTGAGAGGAAGTGACGGCATGACATGCGATCACATTTAAAGGTCACAAGTCTGTGGTAAACTGTTTCAGTCCCTGAACCACTAGAAGAGCAGCTAGCAAATTTGACAGCTATTTGCAAGCTTCCCAAAGTGCAAGGCTGGTTATTTATTTCTCACCAGATTATGAAAATGAATGTGCCCTGAACAAGGGTGCGAGTAGGAATATACTAAATCTTGTAATCACAAAAATGGGTGCAGATTCCAGAGGAAGGAGTAAACAGGAAAGGTCTGGAGTTAACCCGAACAAAGAAAAGCATGTGACTGAACATAAACCAAAACAGACAAACCAAACAGACAATTCATTCCAAGAAAAGCACAAAAGTTGGTACCACACAAAACCAAAGGAAGCTGCAGAAACCTGACACAGAAACTTGATGCAGGAAGAGTAAAAATGATTCCTCTTACTTGTACAGGTAGTATTCCGCTTGATCAACTTCTTCTCGGGATGAAATGTTCTCAACAAACTGAAACACAAACAGAATACGTAAATACTTGTATTTTGTCTGTACTGCCATCAACAAACTAATTTGGTGATTATCAGGTTGACCACAAACACATAAAGCTATCTAAATTTAGATGTAGCTCACCCGTGACACAGTCAGAGAGCTAACTGGGAGATTTCTGTCATATGTCCTGTCCATAGTAATGGCCAATAAAGCTGTGAATTAAAAAACAAAAAAACATCAACAACTATTATACAGTTTATCATGTCATAAACACACTATTCAGAATGTACTTTACAGTATGGCAAGCCAATGTGATACACTTCTCTGAGACAAAACGGTAAAATGGCATTTTTAAATGATGTCATCAAATGCGTCATCATCAGTTGTGATCCATTTATGACTTTAATTAAGTATTATTGATTTTTTAATTTAAGCCATGGTAGGCTGCGTGTAATTATAGCCACACAATGGAACAGTTACCGATCCTTGCACCATGTGGCTGCAGTGTTACACTGCCACCCTGTGCTGATCGAGTACACACACAGTGTGAACACTTGGTGCTGGGCTGCAGCACGCAGCTTATTAATGCGACACCTCGAAATAACCGGCATCAATACTTCTGGATGTTTATATGCGTCAGCAACATGTCACATTTCATCTCGATTTTTAGTTTTAATATTTTGATTTTTGTCTTTATATAATTTAATTAATTGGAATATAGGAAACATATCACAGAGATTATTTCTTATAAAATTATATTAATTTATTTTTTAGAAAAATCTTTTTCCACAAAAAGTACATTACAAAGCACGGTTTGGTAATGATAAAATATTACATTTCCCTTTAAATCTTTCTCATTTGGTGAATATTGGAAATAAATGTAAAACACATTTCTAAAACCTGCTCAATCCTTTCTGCTTTTCTGTTTCCTGAAGTACAGGAGACCATGAAAGGGATCTGAGCCCAGGGCCACCTTGTATTTGGACAAAGTGTCTTCATTAAATGTGATGTGTGAACATTAACCTGTTTTCAGTCTTACCCAGGTTCTGGGGATCTTTCTCTCTCGCCTCCCACACTTTGGTGTCTGTGTAAGCCGCTGAGAGCAGCCATCTTCTGGCTGTAAAGACAAACAGTGTGATCAGGTCATGCAGACACAAACACTTGACTTTAAGAGACCTGAACGACAGCAGACAGTGTGAGGAACCTTCAGCTCATGTGGCTACACTCAGTTAGCCAGCTGATAACATGAACTGGGGATATTCAGCTCCAGATAAACACACTGACGACCGAATTCAAACAAATTCAGTAAAATAAAACTATGATTTTCCCCCGTGGCCAGATGTAAGATGTGTTTACCTGAGAGAGACGGAGATAAACATTTAACTTTGACTGCTGCAGTCACACATCGCTTCCAGACGGAGGCCGCCATCTTTGGACGATACCATTTCGTAGCCGGCGCGGGGGTGTGTTTGATATGTAGGTTATACCAAGAAAGAGACCTGCTAAACTTCACAGATAATCTTTATCTTTTTTAATGAATTAATAATTAAATATTTTTTGTTTCAGCAAAGACCAACAAACTTTGTAAGATCCAGTCCATTAAGACCGTTAAAGTCCAATAGTTTAAGTTTATTATAGAGCTCAAATTAAACCAAATACATAGAAAATAGAAGTGTTCTCAGTTTTGTGCCAAAAGCAACCCAACAACATGATGAAATGTTTGACAGGCTCCTACCCTGTTCGTTTAGATTTGTGGATGTGAAATTTACCCTGAAGATTAGCAACTGATGTAGAAAATATTCACATCCAAAGGCACAACAACACATGAAATACATCAGTTTTCAGCTCAAATCCTTCCAACACATCCTTTATACTAAAACTAGACTATAATATTTTAAATCTTGTTACATTTTAATCTATCGTTACATTTATAATCCATAAATATTTGTTTATCCTCCTCAAACAATGTTCTAGGACAAAGTTGTAGTCAGATTGATTGGCATCAGTAAAACACACACATTTGCCGGGGCAATAAAACACTGCAGGTGTGTGCTTTAAATTATAGGAGAAATCTTTTGAATATAGTAGTGTTTTAATATTAAAAAAGTTGTGTGGCGCACTTGAACAGTACAGATGTTGTGACAATAGAGGGCGCTGTTTATGTAAGGAGGAGACAGACCAGATAAATACACTGAAGTAGATAGAAGTGCAGCAGCTTTGCCCTGTGTTACTGCATATAAAGCCATTAAAGGTCCAAGTGTTATTTCATCAGCATCATGGATGAGTGCTTCCTGAAGCTTATCAGGGCATTCGATTTGTCAAGTCATGTTTAAAATATTGCAGACGATCTCAGTAACAGTAACAAGCACTCAAATTAAGCAGGAGGGATGCTAGACCCCTAAATTGGGAGGTGTTCAGTTGAAACATGAATTTATTTGGGCCGTTGACCTGTTGTCCCCTCTCACCTCTCAGTGTTTTTGTTCTCCTTTCGCACTACAGGAGGACAGCCCTCAGCTATAATTACAGTAAGCTCCTTGGCTGTGGGTCAAAGGAGGTGACAGGTTGAGACTGGGGTGGGACAGTTTTGTTAAACAAAACATGGAAGAATTTTAGCACCATCTCATTTTCTCACTCGCCAGCAAAACAGGAAGCTCTTACCCGAGCTGCACCGGAGAGAACTGACAGGAAGTAAACATTTCTACACATACAAGTGGGAATACAGCTATCTTTTCAGGAATATACTATGAATGGAGTCTGATGTTCTGTATTCAATTCTATTCAGTTCTATTGTTATGATTTGTTGCTGCACTACTGTGTTGCATGACATGTTGATCTCGCAAGAGCCAATACTTAGGGTGCAATCAATTTTCATCAAAAACCCAGCTGAAACGTCTTCCAACAATCACCTAAAATGTGTTTGTGATACAAAGAATTCAGAAGTATGTTTTTTTTTCAGTATCTTAGTTACGTGCATCCCTTGTCTGCTTCCTTTTTATTTAGCCATAGCATCATAAAAAATAAGTGACATAGGTATCTAGACAGGTAATGGAGATAGAAAGGCATGTGTCACAGAAACTGCATTATAAGAATTTTCTGTCAACACTACTGGTTATCATATCGATTTTGAGTTTTATTTCCTTAAAATTATGTGCGGGAAGATGGGGGGAAAAGACCAAAAAGAGCTGATCCATCACTTGACAGAGGTACATTATGCCATCAAAATTGTAAAAGACAGGTTAAAGTCTTTTTTTAAACTTTAGCGAAAACAAGATTAATGGATTAAGTTCCGACAAGAGTTAAATAGAAGTGAATCTGTGAATTAGTTTGACAATAAGACCTGACATGATTTGAAATATTTCCCCCTTTGATTTGTATCTTGTACATTTTTTTGTGTACAAAAGTACATTCTTCTCAAAAACAATGTGCAGTAATTTGTCTGCTTACAGAACAGCTAAGTACATTTTGGAGAGAATGAAAAAGGATGGGCACCACCCTGTAATATAAAACCTGACATCTCCTTGTTTAACCTAAAATAAATCAGTTATAACTCTTAGTTGTTAACTATTAGTTCTTTTTAAGAATCGTGTTGACCCTAGCACAGACAGGGATTGATAAGGATCAGGTTAGTAGATAAGTAATAGGGCTGCAACTGATATTTTAATCACTGAATAATCCGTGAATTATTTTTTGAGGAATAGCTTAATCAGTTAGTCTACACAATGTCCCAGAGCCTGAGGTCTCAAATGGTGATAGTCTGGTCTCAAAATGCTTATTTTGTCAGACTAACTGTCCAAAACCTAAAGTTATCCCCTTTACAGTGATATTAAATAATTACTTCGCTTGATAAATGACTGCAACATCGACTCAGCAATAAGTCAGTGGATCTTGTGGGGTAAATCATCATTGACTGGTAAGAAAGAACATCTATTGAAGAAATAAATTATGGCCTATAATATACAATGAACAAGCAGGAGGAAGAGCATGTGAAGGGATTTTTTAATCAACTCCATAACTTTAGAACATATTTGGAGTCTAAACAGCAGTTACCTGCTATAGAAAAGAGTCCAACCTTCAGTTTTACATTACTGTTTAAGGCCAAACATCAACTATATTTTAGATTTTTATTTTTTTGTATGAATTTAGAAGGTGATTTTAATTATCTCTGTGCAGGTGCCTAAAACCACAGATTCATAAACTGCAATTTGCCCTTTCCCTAATGAGGCTTTATCTTGTCATCCTGTCATGGTTATATATGGTGTGTGTTGGTGTTCATTGCAAAGCAGAACTGTTTCTTACCACAGGATTCATTTTCCCGTCAGACAAGTATTTACCTGTTCTCCTGTGTGTTTGGGTGTGGATGATCTTCAGATTCTCATAAAGTCTCTAAAGTTTCACTTCATTAAAAACACCCAGGAGAGACAGATGTACCTTATGAAACACCATCTTCTCTAAGCTGTGATCAGTTAAAAATGTTGTTCCTCAGAGATTGCACAATATGATGCTGCTGAGAGGAGCTGATTCTACATAGGAGGCAGTGATACATACAGTTTATCCACTCTCTGCGGTTCCTCTCTGAGCCAGTGGTTGGGATTGAAACGTGTAGGTGAGGAAAGGAAAGGAGAGGAGGATGTGAGAACTTCCTCAAACTGTTTGCAGTTTCACTCTTTAGCACACGGTGGTCGTCACTGATAGAAATGGAGAAGCTGCTGTTCTGCATTTTATTTAACAAGAAATCTGTTTACCTGATCTGGCATGATAAAGTGAGGTTTTAATGTGATACTGTGGCCCACATGGCTTATTGTTGGATTCAAACATAGTAAACGATATGTTAAATGACATTTTGCTGAATCACTTTATAATAGTTATGATATATACTGTATGTGAGATATCCCACCTAATGCACTGTATGATAATGTATCGTCCTCTACTTTGTGATAAGCACTCTTTCATTCCATTTGTATTTCTATTTTCAGCGGGGCTTCTGCAATGAGCAGAAACAATGCTTTATTCTGAGTCATACAGACATATGAAGCCTTTGTCTGGGACACCCACTGTGACCGTCACTGCTGTTTGATCACAACCTAAAAGAGAGAAGGGGAGAGGTGTTTTCTCTTCCTCTTCCTCTGCTTTGAAAGAGAAGCAGGAGGAGAGAGGCAAGCTTTTTGAAACTCAGAGCAACCATCTCTGGCTTGGTGAAGTATGTGTCAGACGGAGATGATTGAGATCTAATATCTGGGCTTATATTCATTTGAAACAGTATAAGGGATGTTTATAAGACATCTAAAAACACAAATGACGGGTTCATTGCACAGGTTGATGCAGTCAAGCTTTTATTTTTGTATTTATCTAGCAGAATCATATTCAGCTGACCACTATTACACTGCCATACAGTAAAAACACAGCCATCCTCCAAAAACTGCACTACAAAAGGCATATAGATACAAAAAAATCTAAACATTAGACATAAACAAAACTAAATCACAGTTTATTCCATAAAGACACTCAAAGATTTGAGAAACTCAAGCTTTGTCATATCTGTATCTGTCTAAAACTACATTATAACACCTGATACTTAGTTTGGGTCCCACAAACAAACAAACAAAAATGACAAATATCCCAAAACATACACAATGGTTTGAGCAATAATACATTTTTGATTTTAATATAATAGATTTACACAAAAAAGAAAGTCAAAGTTAAAACAAAATTGCATCTTTGAGTCAAATTTTGCAAAATGATTTGTCTAAAAACAAAAATATTAAATATATTTTTGCATTTTATTTACATATAAGCTACACTCTAATTTTTCCACTCATAAATGCACATCAATCTTCTGTCAGTGACTGTTAATCAGTGTATATGTTCTGTACATGCAGTATGCTTCACAGCTTTGTATTTCAATTATTTCATTCTTATTTTTTGCTCTGTTAATAAACATAATATGTTCATCTTTATTTTTTTTTTTGGTCTAAGCTGCTATACCCACTCCTCCATAATCAGTTTTATTTATAAACCTACACGCTTTCCTCATTTCCTGAGGGGCGTTTCTCCTGAACATCCTCTCCAGTTTCCTGTCAAAAAAAACCCATCTACCTTCCCTAAAACTTGCATCTTCTTCTCATTCTTCATCTAATTCTTTGACTTCTTCTTCATCCTGTGGACCAGCAACTCCCATGAATTCTCCTGTCTCTGATCTGCTCTGGTTCCTCTCTGCTACGGCACAAAAGCCATCCTTCTGCTGTTTGCTTTGCTCTGGCTCATCTAGCTCTTGGTGAGGATCTTCTAGTTCAGAATCAGAGTCATAATCATACGACTGTCTACTGCCTGTCTCATGGTGGTACACCTGGTCACCCAGCTCTGAATCAGATTCAAAGGGCATCTCGGATGTCTCTTCTGACTGTAAGAGGTGCACCTGGTCACCTCTGGGATCTACAGAGTGTCCTTCTGCTGCTGACTCCCTCTCATATGTCTGTTCATCTAAACTACGCTGATACATTTGTTTCTGCTTGTCCCCCGGCCTTAGCTCAGCTGGAGACCCCTGCCCTCGCTCCTCCAGCTCAGGGATGTACTGGTCCTCGCCTGCAGGCTCATGTTGGTCCACCTCAGGGCTGTACTGGCTCCTTCTGTACAAACTCTCCTCATCCTCCTCCTGACATGAGCTTCCCGGGACGCTCTCGCCATCAGACTGGGAGAGACGGAGGCCGGGCAGCCCCGGGGGCTTCTGGGAAAGGTCAAACGGCTCTTCTTGGCTGAAGTGGGTGAGGAGGCCCATGGGAGTGGAGAGGCAGAATCGTCCTCTTTGCCTAAACACTGATGTCAGAGAAATACGTCATTACATCAAGCAACTTTTGCACGTAAAACTAATATACCATCTTCAATATGTGCAAGCTTACATCTTTCATCCAGCCCTCTGTCCATGACACCGTGTTTGACCTTCATGTGTCTGGTGAGGTTTCCCTTCAGCGTGAACTTGCTCGGGCAGTAAAGGCATTTGAAGGGTTTGCTGTCTGAGTGGAGGTGCATGTGGCCCATTAGGTTGTGCATCCTGTTGAACTCCTTCCCACAAAGCTGAAAGACAAAGGACAGTATGGCCAGGTAAGTTGTCATTAGTCAAATAAGAAATCAAAACAACTAACGCAATGTTAACAGTAACATATGTGCTATGCATTCTGAATGGCTGCACAGTAACTTCCTGTCAGATAAATGCAGTTAAGTGCGTGATAGAAGTACAATAAAAGTAAAAATGTTCCCTCTGAAATGCATTAAAGTAGAAGTAAAACGTAACAGAAAGTAGAAGTAACTCCAAATTGCATGCAAGCACAGTACTTGAGTTAATATACTAAATGTTACTTTACAATACTGGCTGCAGTAAACACTATTTGAGGATACAAAAACAATAGGCCAACACCATCCACCTATTGTTTTTCCTACTCTGCCAAAACGCCTTTGTTAGATTACTAATTTTTGCAGGATTCCAAGTTGTAGAGCTACACGTAATCATGAATGAATGTGCAGGCATTCAGATACACACACACACACGCGCACACACACACACCCTTTCTCCCTCCTTCTATCCTTGTTTTCCTCTTTTCCTCTTTGTCTTCCCCCCTCTCTCTCACTCCCTGACACACACACAAGAAAAACAGAAAGCGAGAGAGAGGAAGCAACATCGAGACAGGGCCAGGAGGAGAACAGGGAAGGGCAGCTCCTGCGCTGTCCTTCCTCTGCATTCTTTTTTATTAGGGTGGTCCTTTCCTTCAGGAGGAGAGAGGGACTGTAAACTGTCCAAGAGGACCGTGAGAAAACAGGAAGCTCCCTCCAGCAGCAGAGAAAGCGAGATGAAATCTATTTGAGGGCCCTGTTCTCCGGGGAGGCTGGGGGGCCATTGTTAGAGAGGCAGTTTGTGCGGCGATATCCTTCCTATGGACAAGGAGGGTCCTACTGCCAAAAGCCTCTCTGCTATCTGGTCATCGTCTCAGTCCTCGCACCAAACACCAAGGTCAACACAGGCACTCCAGAAAGTGGGGAAATCCTTTAATAGCAGCTACCACTAAATAATACAGGTTTGGTTCTTGGCTGTGATTATCAATAAATACACATTGGTTAATGCAGTTTACAATAAAGGCCGCAGGAGTCTTGATGCTTAAGAAAACACCTTAAAGTTTACAGAAGCTAGAACCAGCGGATGGTTAGCTTAGCTTAGCACAATGACTGGAAACAGGGGGAAACCACTAGCCTACATCTGTCCCCTGGGAACAAAATCTGCCACATGACATCACGTAATAACATCACAATTTATTTTACTTTTACACTTTGGTTTTTGTACGGATTAAACAAATGAAATATAACATGTTAATCAGTGAGCTTTAGGGGTGCTGGTAGGTGGATTTTGTTACCTTTGGACACAGCCAGGCCAGCAGTTTCCCCCTGTTTCCAGTCTTTGTGCTAAGCTGAGCTAACCGGCTGCTGGCGGTAGCCTCATAACTACGCAACAAGTCCTGCAAATCAATACATGAAATACATTGTTAGTAACTGGCCTTTTGGACGACATCATTTTTCTTTGTCTACAATCAAGAAGCAACCTCCGGGTCTGAAAAGTGAAGCCAATGCGAAATGGCCCTAAACCTGCATTCTTTCCAATGGCCAGCAGGGGGCGACTCCACTGGCTCCAAAAAGAACTAAGTCTATGACCGTACTTCTCAATTGTACCTCAGTAAACATTGTCCTAACGAGTTTATGGTCTCAATTGATACATTTTTTTAAGTCTTTGTCAGTACAGCGCAATGTTCGTTTTTACGTTTTGTTGGACCATCCATCCAACCCAATCTCCTCCCTCTGTGGACTTCCTTCTTTTTTCTGGATGGACAAGAGTCATTCTTACTATGGCCGCCAGGGCTCTGTTACTTGTGTCGTTTTAGGGCATTTTTACTCAAACAGTTAACTGTCACCTTTTCCTCCAGAGGACAGCTTCTAATTACCGTACAGTTACGACAGCAGTGTCAATTTTCTCATCTTACTCTCAGCAAGAAAGCAAGAAATTAGTGTATGTCCCAAAATGTTGGCACTGTTCCTTGTGTCAGCAAACAAAAGAGGAATTGAGGGCCAAAACATAACACCACACCTGACATGTTAAATTTGACCAACCTTGCATTTATAGGGCTTGATGTCAGAGTGGACGATCATGTGAGCCTTGAGAGTCTGCTTTTGGACGAAACTCTTGAAGCACATGTGGCACTGGTAGGCCCTTATGTTGGTATGGATGAGGACATGACGCTTCATGTTGGCCAACAGGGTGAACTCACGACCACAGATGCGACACTTATGCTCCTTCACCCCCTGAAGAACGAGAGATTGTGGAAGTAGTGGTGTGAGAAATGTGGTTGACAGACAAGTTTGTCTGCTGCTTAAAATTTTGGTTAGTTTAACTTATAAAATCACCATATCTTCAAAATTGTGAAGATCATAATGTTTCCTAAGATACCACATATGTCATTTTGGGGGAAAAGGTATGAAATGATATCAAGATATCAAAAATGTATTTGAATGAATGTTGCAACCATTAAAAAGTCTTTGGTTTCAATATCTCACTCACATCATACTACTTCAATGAAGATCATCTCATGCAGTATATTTATATATAATACTGTCAAACAGTGTGGTATCAAGAGATATTTCTAACCCTAAAACTTCTAAAGGGGAAATAAAAGATGAAAACTGGATGTTGAGGGGTTAAAAATAGCTTCAGTAGACGGAATTCAAGGGGAAATTGCTTTGAGACAGCTGCCAAAACAATCTGTTAGGCTAGTGTCCAAACTCTCTTTCAGCCATCCTCACCATCCAAAATGTGAAAAGGGAATAATGGAAATGTCTTGATGTGACGGCAAAATTGATAACTCTGTTTGATGCCAAAAATCCATCGTTTTGCATCCAGCCCCTGACAAAAAACACATTGACAATTGCTGTGTCGTTTTCTCTTTGCCTTTCTAATTAAACCTACTTTGTGAGTGAGCGTGTGCTGTTTCAGGTGGTGTGACTGGATGAACTCCATCCCACACTCACTGCAGATGTACGGTCTGATGTCTTTGTGTTTCATCATGTGGTTCTGAAGCTGGCTCGGGTACTGGAAAGTCTTCTGGCACTCTGCACACCTGCAGGAACAACAGGCATACAGTGACCTCTTCACAGAGTCAAATGGAGAAGTGAAATGTTAAAGCAGTAGTTTGACATTTTGGGAAATGCATTAACCGAAAAGATCGATACCACTCTCATGTCTGTACAGTAGATATGAAGCTTCAGCTGGCAGCCAGTTACCTTGACTAACTATTGCTTTAACACCATCAGTAAGGTAATTCAGAAAAGGGAAGGACAGTACTTTTGCTCACCTGTACAAGGTGGGGCCGCGATGGGCAGTCAGGTGCCTCTTCAGCTGGGCCAGCGTGGGGAAATCCAGACCACACTCCACACATACGTTCTCCTGACCTTTCTCATGCTTTAACTCATGGGCCCGAAGCTCACTGGGGTAAGCAAAACCTCTGCCACACACACTGCAGCTGGAGGATAACGTGTATAAAAGATTAGGACAAAAGAGGGGACAGTTGAAAATAAAAAGTACCAAAAAGAACCTGCTACAAAACATCTACCTGTATGGCTTCACATCACTGTGCTGCATCATGTGTCTCTTCAGGTGGCTGGTCTGGGTGAAGGCCTTGTGGCACACCTGGCACTTGTGGGGCCTCATGCCCTGGTGGGTGAGCAAGTGTGTGTGCAGGTGGCTCAGCTGCTTAAACAGCTTCCCACACAGGTGGCATCCATGTGGCTTGATGCCGTTGTGCCCCAGGATGTGCGTGACCAGGTTGTACTTGGAGGTGTAGGACTTCTCACACATACGACACTTCCATCTCTTCTGGTCTCCTCCCACGTCTACATAGTAACTGTCATCCACGTGGACATTGAGACCAAGCTTTTCAGCACTGGTCGTCCCACCGCGAGGCGCTCCGTCACGGTCGCGATGCCTTGGACGGAGGTCCTCTCTTGGGTAGAAAGAACCAGGGGAGAGGTGCATGACAGGGCCGGGCATGAAGAAGGGGTATGGAAGGAGGCTGTGGTGGAGCGATGGGAAGTAGGGAGGGTGGAGGAGGAGAGGAGAGGGAGGCCAAACAGAGGAAGGACTGAGAGGCTCCTGTTTCACCTGCACTGGTGGATTCATACCTGGTGATCTGTGATGAAGCTGCAGTCTGTTGAGCTCGATCATACCAGGGATGGGCTTGGGAGAAGGGGAAGGAATGGGGCGAGGTGGAAGGGGGATAGGGATGTGGGAGAGGTCCACCGTCTTCTTCCTGCTGCTTTCGTCTGCCTCCTCTGCTCCTCTGTCAGGAGATTCACCTCCTTGGGCGTCCATTTTGAAAGGAGTTCTTTTGCGTTTTTGGGATCCTTCCTTTTGAGTATAAGCGGGACCAAGCATGGGAAAGAAAGCAGGAGGGCTGAATGCGCTGTAGTTGCCTCTGCTGGGTGATATGCTGGGATATCTGGAAGGGGAGAATTTTGGGGGCTTAATATAGAGCGGAGGTGGGCTTAGGTAGAAACCGTGTTGAGATGGATGTCTAAGCTCATCTCTGAGAGGAGGACTTCTTGCTGGTGAGAAATTCACTCTGTGTGTTTCCATCTTCTTTCTGCGTTAGAAAGAGTACAAGAAGTGGTTAAATGTCCTTATTTACAGAGGTGGAAGAAGTATTCAGATTCTTTACTTAAAATGAAATGTGACAAATTGGCAATGCGTGGGTCTGGTGACTACACGTTTGAGAATGAAAAAAAAATAACATAGCATAACATCCGATCCGAGACTGAACTGTCTGCGGTCGAGTTACATTGTGTGTAATGTAGATGCGATGTTTTGACAAGGCAGAAGAATGTGTGGAATAAAGAAGATGATTCTGCTGCAACGTTTTTGATCCTTTTTTCTTTAAACTGGCCATTGTGAGTCTGACAGTGTTATAGGAGTGCAATGCTAAATCGGGGGGAATAGTCTTTTAAGTATAATTTAGCAATACTACAATGTACAACACTCAATGCACAACACACAATACAAGTACAAGTCATGTATCCAACATCCCACTTAAATAAAAATACAGAAATATTATCAGTGTGTAGTTTTCACTGTTTCATATACAGTTAGTGTAGTCCTGTGGTTCCCAACCTAGGGGCCCCTTCAAAAAGTCACCAGATAAAGGATGTGGGGTGACAATACTTTGTACATTGTATTTTGTAAGATCATCACAGGGCTTTGTATGAAAAATCTTGATCTGAAAAGTAACTAATCACTATAGTTGTCAAATAACTGTAGTGGAGTGAAAAGTATAATATTTCCCTCTTAAATTTAGAGTAGAAGCATAAAGTTGAATACAATGGTGCAAGTACAAGTACTTCAAATTGTACAGGAGTAAATGTAGTCAGTTACTTTCCACCACTGCATAGTTACACTTGAGCCCCCAAAACAGACACGTCATTTGTAGAAAAAGTACATCTAATTCCTGTGTCTGGTTTCCATTTATGATATGAAACTGTACTTCTGAAGGTTTCTGTGGAAGGAATGTCACCAGGCACACATACAGTATGGTCTCGACTCAACACCCACACATTTTAGTGTTTAACCTGGAACCTTTCACTTCTTCCTTTCTCACAGATCTTCTCCTCTCCTGAAATTAGGAAGTTATCTGTGAAATGTTCACCTCTACCTCCCGCACACTTTTCGCTTCTCCGTGTCTTTTTACTCTGCTCTGTTCATCTTTTTTTTTTTTCACTGATGGCCAGGAAGAACTTCCCGTTTTCTCCACCACTGATAATGCTATGTGATGTTTCAATCTCTATCTCTGTGAGCAGCCTGTGGTCTGAGTTTGATTAAATAACCGATAACAATACATTTTAAAAATGTGATACCGTAACACAGCTTTAAATAACATCTCCACTGCAGTTTCTATGTGCATTATTTATTGTAGATGAGTGTATGGGTGTAAAGATGGTGATACTCAGAGGGGAACTGTACTACTTCTGCATGACATCTAAACTGTGTTTAGCAATGCCGTACAGCTCTATTCTATTCATGTAAATAGCTCAGTGCTTATCAATGAGAAACTACAAAGATCCATATCAATCTACTGTAGCCTGACCACAAGTTCTACTTTATTCTCTGTCGCATTTAAATGTGTGACATGTTTTCTGATGCTGCAACTACTTCTCTTCATATTTAACGATACACACAAAATACACAAATTACCATACATATGTTGCAACTAGAGATTATTTTCATTGCCGACTATTCTATGGATTATTTCCTTAAACAATTGTTTCATTGTTTGGAAAATTGTGGAAATTCCTGTTACAATTTACAAAAGAGGATATCTTAAAATGTCTCGATTTGTCTGATCAAAACCTAAAGATATATAGATTACAATCACATACATTAAAGAAAAGCAGCAAAATCTCATAATTTAGAAATTGGACCTAGGGAATATTTTCGTGTTTTTGCTCGAAAAATGTCTTAAATTATTAATCGATTGATTGACTGAGCAATTTATTGACTATTTCAGCTCTTCAACATATACATCCATATTCACATACATGCAGACAGTATAGTATAAAATTACTGAATCATCGCTAACTCATGTTGAACAGATGATGACAACCAGGAGTACTACTACAAGTAGGAGGATGAGTGAAGATGATGAAGTTCGGGAAGATCATGAGATGAAGATCAGTGAAACGTCAGATAAATTCACATTCATATAATTCACAGTGTAATTTTGTCTCTGCATAAACACATCTACAAGCAGTGCAACACAGTCTCTAAAAAACAATAAATAACAATAGCAGTAACAATTAATAATGGAAATATCCATTAAAGGGACACAAGTATTTAATTAGTGATATATAAAAAACATAAACCACATGCAGAATTCAAGAAGAATGTTCAGCCTCTATTGTAACAATTTCAGATGCATACTGAAATGTTAAATATTTTCCTTTCAGCCAGTTTCAAGTGCTCTCCTGGAGCTGATCCTGTTCTTTTATTCTCTTCACCCTCCCACTTAAGTTGCACTCTGCAGAGACCCCAGCCTATACTTTGCCACACCATGCATTCCAATAATGCATTAAAGCCAAAGCCCCTCCTCATATGCCAGTCAGTGCCATGTAAGTGTGTGTTTGTGTGAGGCAGTAGCGAAGTCTGCGTGTGGAACTTACCAGCTGAGTGTAGCAGAGTGTGTTTTTCTGTGATGCTGTGGCTGAAGTTCTGCTGCAGCTGCTGCTGTTGTACCTGTACCTGCGTTCTCTCCCTCCTGCTCGCACTCCAACTCTGCTAACAATGAGCCGCCCGTCCACGGATAGCATTTGAAGTGACTTAAGAAAGAGAACAGGAACAATCACTTTGTTCTCATTTTTCAGATGAGTACCTTCGGAGAGAAGGAAGGAAGGGAGGGGAGAGGAAGTCAACAAGCCTAGTGCCTTCCTGCAGAAAAATAAGGAAACACTAGATAGACATCTCCATTTCTCTATGAAATAGGGATTTGCACAGCTTTTGGAGGAATGCAGGGAGGCAAGATCCGATGTTGCACAAGAAAACAATGCAGTTTGAATGCTTAACAGCTGTGAAATGACATTCTGGGATAAGAGAATCCCTGTCTTTTTTTCTCTTGATACAGCTCAAAGAAATGCATGTTTACAATGAGTGATTATTTCACATTTAAAATGAGTAAATTCTTTTGTTCTTTTATATAGAATATGAAAAGATTTTAAGCCTGTGAAAAGCACTAAGTTAAAGATATTTCAGGTCTTTTAGGTTATAGCAGATAAAGTTTGTTGTCAGTTAGGTGCATAGTGTTTATCATGCAGGGGCTGTGCACTACAACTTAAACACTTGTATAATGCAGTGCAATCCAGCAGAAAAGCCCTGCAACAAACACCTCTAGCTGTGAGACTTTTGATGTTCAGTTTTTCTTTCTTTCTTTTCCTCCTTTTTAAATGGTAATTTCTTGTGCCGTCTTTGTGGTGTTGTTATAATGGATTGCACTATATTGCATAATAAATATTCCTGTTATTTTGTCCACCTACTGCAAAAACATGACAGATGAAAACAGTAACAGACAATGAAAAATGAATGCGTAAATGAATTAAATGTGACAACACAGCCACTAGGAGGCAAGAGTGGCCCATTGTTTGAGTGACAGTCCATTTTCTGACAGCAACTTGTCTTATTTCTTCACCTTTTGTCTTCACACAGTGACTTCAGACATGTTTTATGAACCATCTGTGCGAGTGAAATCAAAATAAACTAACATCAGTCCACGTCTCAATGCTCTACTCCTCCCTCTTAGCACAGAAGTTTGCGAACAAAGATGATGTTATCGACTTGTCTTTAATTGAGATGAGGTGGCAGTTAGTAGCCCAGGAGGGAGCTGCACTAATTGAGCTCATATCATTGAAACAGTGGAACTGTCTTTTATGGGTTGTGGCCGATCATTAGCTGTGTTAATTAGCTCATAACACCAATCAACCTCAGACCTGGACAATGTGTGCGTCAATTCCTGTGAGGAATTAAGGAGTTTATTAATAGAAAGAAACTTGTAGGTGTGTGTGGGTGTGTGTGTGTGTGTGTGTGTGTGTGTGTCTGTGTCTGTGTGTCTGTGTGTCTTTTTGTCATCACTGTGTTTGTTTACAAACATCCTGTCTACAAAAAGCACTCTGTGAAAAGCACTTCCGATCCAACATGGCGGCTCAGTAGGCCGAGGTTCAGAGACAGACGTTTCTGGTGCCTTTGAAACTGGCTTTTTTCACTTTCCTCCATCTGCCCTGGAAAAGATACTTAATAAAGAAGAAAATCCTTAAAATGTATCTAATCTCTTTTTTTAAAAAATAAAAGCAGGTCAAAGTTGTATTACACTCAAGTCCACTCATGCTTTGAATAATTTCATCTCCCCATTCTCTTCTTGACCTCTCTGACTTTCCTGCCATCTCTAACATGCACGGTCACGCACCGCGAGCCCTTCTATAATGATTCTCAATAGCAAGCAGCAAAGCAGGCCACAGAGCTGCCCGGCCCTTTGACCCAGCCTGCCCAGTGGTCAGCTTCATCTCCGGAGGTGACAGTAACTAGAGCTGGCTCATTAAGGATCTCTAAGTGGCTTTTGGGTTTCTGTGTCACTGTCAAAAGCAGCTCTGGAAGTATATAAGACATGCCAGAGGCACCGAGAACAGAAGAAGCATCTTGGAGCATCTGAAACTAACACTTAAAAATCTACTGCTCATCGAGCGATTAAGCTACAAGTGAGTTTTGTTTCTGCAGATTTGTGGATACCTGTCTAGCCTAGATTTTTTTCGTTTTGTATGTTTGGGTATTATCTAATTTCACCTTTACATCTTTCTTTCACTCTCTCGGCAGAAATGACTGGAGCTGCTGTGTCTGTGTGCCTACTTTTTCTGCTGTCTGTATGTTCAGCGTGTTACATCTCTAACTGTCCTATTGGTGGGAAGAGGTCCATCATGGATGCACCACTGCGCAAGGTGAGCTGCTTTTACCACTTCAGGTTTCAACTTAAAACTCCTTTGTGAAGTAATACACTGTACGCAGAAAACTGACAAATGTTTGCTAAATTTAAAATCACACATCACTAATTTGTCTCTGAGGGTTTTGTAATCTGTACAAAATACCCTCTACCCTTAGACCTCTGATTAGGATAAGGAGCAACTTTTAGGACAAAAGAGGAAGAAACCTCAAGAAGAGAAACAGAGGACGGATTCCTCTTCCAGGATGCAGACATGCAACAGATGTCAAAAAAGTAGAGATAATTGTTGTAAAATTACATTAAATAAAATCAATTCCACATAAAAAAGCAGCGCATGGATAAAAAAAATCAAAATTTACTTCAGAAAGACACATTCGCTCATGATAAATATGTTCTACACAGTGCCAAATTGCTGTGACATTACATTCTAATGAACAGCAATAATATTCAATCATTTCCTCCACCAGTGCATGTCGTGTGGCCCCGGAGACAGGGGCCGCTGCTTCGGCCCCGGCATCTGCTGCGGGGAGGGCCTCGGCTGCCTGCTGGGCTCCCAAGAAACAGCTCACTGTGTGGAGGAGAACTACCTGCTGACCCCCTGCCAGGCGGGAGGGAGACCCTGTGGATCTGAGGGTGGACGCTGCGCTGCTTCAGGACTCTGCTGCGACTCAGGTCAGGAAGCAACCGGAGTACATATTGGCAGTGGCGGAAGAAGTATTCAGATCCTTTACTTAAGTAGACGCAGCAATACCACTCTGTCAAAGTCCTGCTTTCAAAACTGTACTTAAATAAAAGTACAGAAGTATTAAAATCTGAATTGGTAAAGCACAGTAACTATAGCTGTCGAATAAATGTAGTAGAGTAAAATGTACTTTATTTCCCTCTGAAATGTAGTGTAGAGTGGAAATAAAAAGCAGCATAAAACTAAAATACTCAAGTACCTCAGAATTGTACTTAAATACAGTACTTGAGTATGCGTACTTGGTTACTTTCCACCACTGCATATAGGATTGATTTAGGTGATTTTCTAGTATTTTTTCTGTTCTATTACAAGCTTTTAATCAGCTAAAGGGGACAAATCACTGCTTCTGTGGCACAATAATGTTGGTGTTGATCCCAACTCCTTAAGTGTACATACATTTTAATGTTATTTTACAAATGCTGCCACTGCAATTAAATACGCAACATACTTTGACTTTGCGTTACAGCTCTGCTACTTCAGTTGCTTTGATCATTTGCCCTTTTGTTCAGAAAAGGTTCATGGTCCCAGGTCAAAACAACCTGATAACAACATATTGTAAAGTGTATGGTTGCACTAACACACAACCATATTCTAGGTAATAACTCCTCCTTTATTTATTTATGTTTCTTTTTTTTTCTAAACCCTGCCACAGAAAGCTGCGCCACAGACCAATCTTGCCTCATCGAGGAGGAAGGAGACGACCAAACCAGCCAGTTCGAAGGGAGCGACCCCGGTGACATCATCCTCAGGCTCCTGCATCTGGCTGGTCACAATTCTCCTCATCGAATCCACCAATGAGCTGCTGCTGACACGGAGGTCTCGTGGGAAACTCTTCAGCCGTAGAGACAAAAATGGGACTTGTAGTTGTAGTTCATATAGTCGTATTTCTCTGTTTGTCATCTTCACTCTGATTTTGCTCTTTCCCATGGAGTACTTCTGTACTTTGTGCTTTGTCAATATATTTTTATGTATGAAAATAGGGATGAATACTGATAGTGGTCATCCAGATATCTGCATGTTGAAATAAAGTTTTGAGAGAGTATAAAGTGTTGTTTTTTGTATTTTAGAGCCGCCTGACTGCGTGTCACTTCTAAAATGGCTGAAATGTAGACAGTTTTAAACCTTTTAGATCCTTTATACAGTAAAGAACAAGTCAGCATAAAGCTTATCAGACTGCACTATATTCCACTATCAGCGATTACAAAGCCCACAGCCGTTTTTATCTTTCAGATCTTCAGCTTTGCATAATCCTGTAACAGAACACAGTGCAAATCCAAAGGATCCTCACATGACGCTGTGTGTGTTTTTCGTGGCAACTCCGGTGACACAATATCACGATTGCAACAGTTGTGGAGGTTATCTTGTACTATGGTCACCTTTGATCCATTTTTTGTTAGCTTCTAGTTTAACTATAAGCTCTTGTTCAGTGGTAGAGGTGAACACCAAACCTATGAGTTATAAACACAGCAGATTTAACACTGAAACACTGATAAAGAAAAACTTAAAGCACTGACATTGTGCTGGATTGGATTAATTTGTCTTATCTTAATTTGTTTTTTTGAGGAAGTTTATCTTGATTAGTGATACCACCTGAGTAAAGTACCTTTGTAATGAAATGCCGACTATAGTTCACACTGTAGAAGTGACTTTAACTCCAGCTGGGTTTTTACCAGCTGCTAAGAAAATGGCATAAATACCTTGTAACCTTGTAACAGAATAAAAAACATGACAAATTATGCAACAATATTTTGGCAAAATATGCATTTTAAATATGCTTTTAGGACAGGAGCGCTGTGAATACAACAAGACAATTACTCGATTTCTTGTAAACCTAAATTGAAAATTTGAAGTTTGAAGCCAGTTTTCAAGTAGATTTTACCAATGAGGAAGCATCTCTAAACCTCCAGCTTCTGTTAAACTCAATTTTTTACATTATTTTTACATAGAGATGCACATCCAAAAGTGTGTAAAAGCAAGCAAGCAAAGAACAGAAGGGTTGTCATGAAAGAACTGGCTAAAGGATAGAAAATAAGGGAGGATAACAGTGAGAAAAAGAATGAAAAGACGGAACAGAAAATGAGAAGCCAAAGCAGAGGGAGGGAAGGAAGGAGGTTGAAGGAAGAAAGAAGGCAGAAAACTGAAACCTGACTGCAACATTACGTCCAGCCAGCAGTTTTTGAGGTACGATTCATGCAATGTCATCATATATTAGTGAGACTAAGAATACTGTCAATTATCTTTCTTTTACTATCCCCCCCCCCCCCCCCCCCCCCCCCCCCATTTAGGATTACCTAACTTCATTCTAGTCGCCCTGTACTTATTTTATCTCTCTGTCTGTCCTTATCTGTAGTGGTGGATCGTCTCTGAGCTCTGCTGGAAGAAGTGGGCTAGAGCTGCCTTAATTGGAGTCACCTGTGGTTAATGATTGCAGCGCTGGAGTTTGAGAGTATAAAACAGGGAGACAACCAGTTCTCCTGTCACCTTCAGTGTCTGCCACCATGTCCTTCTCTGGAAAGTACCAGCTGGAGTCTCAGGAGAACTTTGAGCCTTTCATGAAGGCCATTGGTAAGATTTTGGCTTGCTTTCACTGAGCTATTTTTTTTTTTTTACCACTAGCTTTAAATGTGTTATACTCTAGTTGTGAACTGCCTGTACAACTGGGCTTTTCATTGATGAAATGTTGGTACAAAGTTTTGTAATCTAGCTATGTTTATAGCACTTAATTGCATCTGACTGAAAATGGTCAGCCAAGGAAATAACACTACTTACAATGTTTTCTTAATCTTTTTTTTTTTCTGTCTTAGGTCTCCCTGATGAACTCATCCAGAAAGGCAAAGACATCAAGAGCATCTCAGAGATTGAAGAGTCCGGCAACAACTTCAAAGTGACCGTCACTACCGGATCAAAGGTCCTTGTCAATACCTTTACCATTGGACAGGAGGCAGACCTGGAGACCGTAACTGGGGATAAAATCAAGGTAAGCCAGGACCCTAAATGTATGATGTGAAACACAAAATGTATATCTAACTTAAAAATGGCACACTTCTGTCACTAAATCCCAGTTTTAAACTTATCTTGTCATCTTTTAAGACTGTGGTTCAGCGTGACGGCAACAAGCTGAAGGTTTCCCTGAAGGGAATTGAGTCAGTCACAGAACTGGTGGATGGGAACACAATTGTAAATGTGAGTAGAGAAAATGCTTCAAAACTCTGCTGATTCAGTGTTACCTGGCTGTTAAAGAGTTTCTAATGTGACTTTCTCTCCTTTCTTCCCAGACTATGACACTCGGTGGCATTGTATACAAGAGGACAAGCAAACGCATGTAAATGTCTACACTTGGGATAATAAAATATATAAAGGCAGAACTGTCTTATTTTCTTTGGACTAAAATGGCACTGAATGTCAAACTGCATGCTGGTAGGCAGAAGGGTAAAGTAGTAGGCAGATATGTCTAGTTAAAATTGTTAAATTAAATTTTTTTTTTTTTTTTTTTTTTTTTTTTTTTTTTTTTTGGTGTGTGGGTTAAAGTGTTTGGAATTAAACTGGCTAAAGGTCACTTCCTGACTGCAGGGTGCTAGGCTAGTGATTACGTAGTTATCAACAGCTGATTTAAAGGGGTTAAACTTGTTAAAGTGTACAAAAGCAGAATTGGTCACTCACCAGTCTGCACTTCTCGTGACTTCTGACTTGCTTCTAGCAAAACTCTGGCAGTGTAGTCATGGGGCCATAAATTTAAGCTGGCTGTCAACCTGAAATCTTTCTTGGTGCAGAGACTAAATGGACAGCAGGGGGAGTCTGTCCCTATACAGAGCAGTGAACTGACTCAGGGTTGCGTCTGAGCCAAACTGTAACCTTGCAGCTGGCAACAGCCATAAGTCAATGGCTACAAACTAAGTATTGAGCTCTTTAGTCTATATTTGAGCTTAGCATTCTGACACTGCTGTTTTCTGGTTTTTCATAATGTTGGTCCCAAGACAGATTTCTGTCTTCATCCTCCATAATAGTACCCTTTTTGTGCAAACATAGTCTTGCATTTGGGACTGTAAAAGAACATGGTATATCTAAACTACTACTTGTTCACCCTTGAAGTTAGTGTCTGTAGACCTCTGGGTTGACATATTGAAGAGGAAGTGTGAGCAATTAACATATTACCTCATCAGTCTTAATTCATTGTGCAGGAAATGATTAAAAAAGCTGACCGCATTTTTGGTTGGGTACTAAACTTTCTACTTCTAGTAAGAAGTATTACATACTGTTCTGATACACAATGAGAAGGTCAACATGTAGCTGCAGAAACCTGATTGAGAATTTCTAACATCAGGGAGCATGGCTGAAGTACTGATATAATGAGCAACAGGTGCACCACTTCTGTTTTTATTTTTATTTTATTTTTTTCTCTAACAATGAATTTCTAGTTCCACTGGATTTGGAGTATTAAAAACTAAATGCACACGGTCGACATCTCTTTAATGAAAAGTGTAACTACAAAAGTGATTGATACAGAAAATGATCATGTGACTAAATGTGTAAACTCTCACACCAGCACTCAGAACACGGTTAACAGTAAACAATAGGGTGGTTTTCTTGATCGTCCAGTGGCTGGAGTCTTGTGATTACTTCCTCCGGTGGAAGAGATTTTTGATTCCCTCCTCCACAGACGAGGGTTCGTGCATCATGTTCATCGGCCTGTTCTTCAGAGCTGCCTCTCTCATACTGTGGTAAACATATTCGTTCTGCTTGAACATCCTCAGCTCCATCTCTGTCTGCATACGCATCGCCTGTGGAAATATCAGCATAACTGATTTTTGAGCCACTTGAAAGCAGTGGGAACAAGGTATGAACACAACAGTTGACATGGGGAACTTTTTGCAAACTGTTGCCTATTTACCCACCCAGCAGTCACAGAACAACATTAACATTCATTTGGAGTTGTGTTTCTGGCCACCTGATGAATCGAGGCCCAATATTTACTCTCCTCCTAGCTCTACCAGCTCCTGAGGGAAATATCTGGCTCTCTAGCTGCTGAATACTTCAGTATGTTCACCAGCTATAGTCTCTAATTCCATCAGCATCTGCCATTTGGTGCTGAGCAGGTAGCACTTAAGGGGTCACTAGAGCTTTTTTGCTAAAAACAACTACCTGCTGCTGCTGAAAATGACACCGTTGAAAGGGAACCAAAACAATACATTTACGGGTTGGACACCTAAACAATGATCTGAAACTTGCTATGAAGCCAAGGGGAGCTGCAGTTTCAGGTGATAATTCTCTCTAGGTTCATCACTATGAGCAACCACTTGCACATTGTCATTTGACATATTGATTATAGCAACTTTAATATTATCTATGGACATGGGTAACATCACAGTCATTTGAACTGTATCCGAAATAAGATAACCAATCTGGCTGCTGTCTGCCAGCTATTTTTCCAACCACAACCTAAACCTTTTGTATCCAGCTTTTTACCTCCAGGTCCTTGGTGATGGGGTGTGTTGCGCCGTGGGTGACCATGAGAATGGCGTAGGCCTTGCAGATCATCCCATGGGCGACCTCTATCTCCCCAGCCTGCCAGTGAGTCACTCCTGCTCGCATAGCAGCCATACCGAGGGCAGCATTGTTTGGGTGGTACAGTTTCCTGTCAGGGGAAGCGATTTGATTTATTTGAGTATTTATAAGACTCTAGAAGTGAGTTTATCATAATTATGTTCATGTGTATCACAGTAGACTGCACAGTATGTCTGTACTCACATGTATCCCTCCACCATTTTGCGGGCGTATTCCGCAGCGTCATTAAAGTACTGCAGGTAAGCTTGCACCTCACTTAATGTGCTCCACATCCTCAGCAGGTAGATGTGAGTGTCAGCCAAAACAGGCTCTGTTTTTTCTATGCACTCCCTGCAGATTTTCACCACCTGAAGAGACAAAAATAACACCATAAAGAGAAAAATTAAATAGATGGAAGTAGGACAGAGCGTTGGTAAGATAGAGGAAAATATTTGTCTTGAATTGTGTTGTGATAAAAAAACACCTTTCTGGCGATACTAAATCTGGTTTTTATTTGGTGTGGTAGGTGGTTTGATACAGTACCTCATGGTAGTCACCATTTAATCGAGCCTTGTCCATCTTCTCCAGCATTTCAAAACAATAATCTGTTGCCTCTTTCACCTGTTCCTCTGAAGGCTAAGAGTTAAAGATGGGAGACATTGATCAAATTTTAATAAGGGAATTTTAATGCATTGCACCACTCCTCAAGTATTAACAATGAAATGCACAATAAAGTTCATGGCATGCTTATTTTTATTTTAAGAAGACCTTTGACCCGCTGAAAGGGCCCTGTCCATGATTTGAAGGTTTGTTTTGTTAGTAACAAACACAATGTATATGTGATTAACAGACAACTCTGTTATTTTGGTTATTATTAGACAGCCAAATCCAACATATCATAACAGTTTGGGTAAATATGTCAGGTTACTATTGTTAAAAAAGGAGTAATAAACTCCATGAACGTTTGTGCGGATAGCCGCTGACACATGCTATATATAACTTCTGTCCCACACAGACAATCTACTCCACACACAGACACACCCAGACACACACACACACACACACACACACACACACACACACACACACACTAACAGAAGTGCAGTGCCTCATGTTTCATAGATTAGATAATGTCAAGCATTCAAGCCATTCAGGGCCCTGGAATTACTAGACTTTTTATGGTGTGTGATGAATTGATTTAAACAAATAACAAGTGTTAAATGGTACACTGTAAATGTAAATTATGCAATATAACATCAAATGATAACATCAAATGATAAATAATTCTATCAATATAATTGCTATATGGTAAAACATTTAAATACTGTTACTGCCTTAAAGTAATTAAAGTTATTGAGTAAATTAAGTTTGTTTCAGTCAGTCTCAACCTCACTGTTTCTTTAATGTATCTGTGAATGCATGCACATACACACAGTATGGAAGCTGAATCCATCAGGAGTTATTTTTGCTAAAAATAGTCACTGTGGCTCTGGTTCTCATGTTCCCCGTCTGTCCTTATCACCATGTCAGTACTAAATGTAGTGAGGGTTTAGTTCTTCTTGCCTTGTGCAGTATAGACTCTCCTCTCGTTTCAATATAGACAAACGTGTACAATGACACAAACCTTGACTCCATCCACTTCCCTTCCTGCCAACTTCAAGTCATCTTTGATGTGGTTCTTGCAGTGCTCACACGTGCAGTCAAAGAAGTACTGTGTTTTCAGCAGTCTTTGTCTCTCCTCAGACAAATTCAAGAAGTCCACATACGAGACTGTCAGCTCCTCTCCCTCTGCGATCTTACCTAGAGAACGCAGCTCAATCCTGAGGAAGAGAAACACAGTTAAATGCAAGCAGATATGTGGAAATACATGCAGAATTACTTGTTTAATTCATTTAGCCTTTCATTTACAGTTTTTGATTGATGGTGAAACCCTGTTCCATAGTGTGGCTATCATTTCAGTCAATCCAGCTGAATGATTGAAGGAGTGAATATTAACAAATATAACAAAGATATTATTTCACACTTAAGCCAAAATTCAGTTCATTCATTTTGTGAATGTACCACTATTCTCAATTTAAATGTATTGACATGTTAATTGTAAAGCAACAGAATATGTTATACATGTCTGGCATTTTTAGTGGATATTTCCTTTGATTTATTGTTCAGTTAAGTTTTACCCAATATATTTGTTTTTATCACTTTCCACATTTTGCAAGTAAGCAAAACTAAATTTGAGATTTCTTTCGTCATTTACCAAATGTGTGACCAACCTATCGACGTTTAGTAAATGTAAAGCAAAACAAAGTAATAAAGGGCTTAAATATGAAACAACTATGTATATTTGGCATAAAAGGGTAGTACTTCATGTTTCATGTCATTTTTTAGCCTGGTGTTACATTGTGTTAGATGGGAACTAATAGGAACAAAAGATGTTATAAGTAAGAGAAGCTGCTGATACACTCTCACATAGCAATATGTGTGATCACACATGGACAAACACACAAAGTGACAAACCAGCAGCACATGAGTAAAACTTTGTGTGGACATGACATAGAGTTAGATAAATACGTGTGGTTGAAAAATGAGCTTCAGCAGGTGAAGAAATATTCAAAAAAAAAAATAAAAAAATCAACATACCAGCCGATTGTTACATTAAATAAGCTGAATGAAGGTTAGAGCATTCAAGTAGCATTTTGACATAGTGATGTGAAAACTGAGTCACATCAAAACTACAGTGCATACAGGGCACTACTGACAAAGAATTTTATTTTCTGCAGTGGATGGAGTTGGAGGGAGGATGGCGGTTATGTTTAATGATATGTTGATCAAGCATTTACTGTTAAAGTCTTAATGGTGCTCTCATAAATAACACTTAAAAAAGGCTTAGGTTGAGGTAACGCACCTCCGTTGAGAATGAAACATAGTATTCACTGCCGATTGACTGAAAGACAAACAGGAAGCAGTTTTACACCAAATGCAACCTGACAAACATACATTCACACACAATACACAACTGCAAGTAAACACCCACACACACATTCTGAAAACACTGAGCATTTTATATTTTTAATCAGGTTAGAGTCAATTTCAGTTGAATACAAACAGAATTTTGCAAGGACAAATATCACTGAAGATTGCTTTCATCTAAAGTGTTTTGTTTTTTTTACTTACTTGCCGTGGTTGAGGATCACAGTGCAGTTTGGCCAGCAGTTATGATTCACTAGACACAAATTTGGGAAAAGACCAACTCCTACAGCCTGAATGCCCCTCTGGTCACTCACAGTGAAACCATTACAGTTAATCTGGGAGAAAGAAGGAAATATTAAGATATTAATTCAAATTTAGTAGAAATATAATAAAGGAGTTTGTGATATTACAGAAGTTTGTGATATTACAGAAATCTACTTTCAAAGTACAAAACAACTTGTACACATTGAGAGTTTGAAAAAAACGTTTGCAAATATTTTTAACTGTTTGCTTCATTGTCTTTATCAAACCAATATATAGTTGTCACTGTTGTAGATAGAATCACAAGATACATCTGAGGGGTCTCAAGATGATAAACAGCACTTGAAATAACAAAATCATTTATGCTACACAAATGATGTTCTTCTTTCTGACTTTTTATCTAATCTTTGCTTATTTTAATATAGAATACTGGATAGTTTTACCTCAAAACCTTTCAAAGGAAACAACTCTTAGACATGTGACATGTGTGATAAGAGGTTGTGAGACAAGCTTCGCTTTGTCACAAGATAGAAAGGTTGGGAACCACAGATTGTCCCATTGTACCAGTAGATCATGAATTCACTACCCCTGCTGGGTTGATTAAAGGTTAATTTGGGCTTGTCAGCTCATGAGTATGAAGTAGAACTACATACTCACAAGGTATTAGCTTCAGGTAGTGGTCAGTCACTGGTTAATACATCACATGACCTCCACTGTTTGTTATTGTTAGCAGCCTGGACAACCTTTGTGAATATTTAACATAAACCTGGTACATTGTGTGCCTGCTAAGAGACACAACTTGTGCTGTAAACTCAGGTATGAAAAAACATGCCTGAGTTTACCTCTGTTATTTACTGTCAGCCATTACTGGCAGTAAAAATTAAAAAATTTGATTTTACAACTTGACAAGGATGACTGAACGCAATAAGTATTAGTCTCTGGCAGGCACGACTGTCTAATTTGGAGAAGAGGGGAAGGTTCAGCTTCCTGTCTTCCTGATTTTTATAGAAAAAAAGCCCCTGATTTTACGGTTTTAGACCTAGCCTCTAGGGGTTATAATGCTTAATCGATGATCAATTAATCTGATCGAACACGTGAAATGAATCAATTGCTCTCAAATAAAGATCTGAAATATAACTTCTTTGTCTTTTGTGTTTCATAGGCTATACAATGCTGTCAGAGATCTGCAATAGGTTGCTGTGGAAATAAAGCTTTGATTGGGGGAAAAAAAACATTTGGTATGGTTTTGTAAAATAAAATTCCTTGTTTTGTTTAAATTACTATTAATCGAGTGATTGAAGGTAAATATTACCAATGACCAACTAAGGGAAGTGCTTACAATTTTCAACCCTGCTAGCCACATAATAGGAAAATAAGGATCGACCAATAAATGTATAAACGCACCACTCCAAAAATATGTGAGACAACATCAATCGTGTGCTGCTTGCTGTTACGGGGCCAGTAGTCCAGGAAGTTGTGGATGTCCACTTTGAACTCCTTCAACTCATCCTCTTGCATGTCAGCAATGTGGTCCTCCAGCTCCTCCAGTGTGGTCAGCTGCATGTCAGACACCACACTCCCCTCCTTGTCAACGCGCCATAAGATGCGGGCCCCCAAACTGACCACAAAAAAACAGTTGGTCGAGGGTCACAATAAAATCCGACACACATTATCTCAAGACTACTATCAAGGAATTATTGAAACTTAACAGGATTGTGTAAGTTTAAATAACAACTATTTACATAATGTATGTGTGTTTGTGTTAAATTAACAAAGACAAAACAGTTGCAACTCTGCACACATATGGATAGAAAAGGTTCTTTCCCTAATAACTAACTTGATTAAATCTTTATGCATTTATATTTTCTTAGTCAAAATCACCTTGAAAATCACCTTGAATCATCAATCAAAAATCCTCCCTTTTTCTAATTTAATAGGATGGATTACCAACAGTAGACTATAGAAAAAATTTAAAAATATATAAAAAAACCTGCACAGAAAGAAACTAGTAAGACTTTTTTTTTCCCATCACTCCCTATTTCCTTTTCCTTCCACTTACCGGATGTTCTCATTCGGTGCTTTGCCATAAGCTTTGATGGCACCACATTCTTGCTTGTGTTCGGCCCAGCCGGCTCGCTGACAAGTTCGGTCACAATAATGAGCAAACTTGCACTGGCCGCACCTCTGTAGCTTGTCTTGTCTGCGGAAACAGCTGTGGCAAATACGCTCAGCTAGACTGCAGGAAAAGAGAGGAAACAGAAAAAGAATAGATGTTATGATCCGTGTATCACAGCACATGCATATTGTAGATAGAACAATCTTAGAGACAGTTAAGCATGTTGGCTTTACCTTACTGGTGGCCAAATGCACAGTTATAGCAAGTTATTTTCTCCTTTTTATTTGTATTTCTACCTGATTCAATTTCTATAAAATCATGTCATATCATCACAAAATATTCTCAACTCAACGTGTCAATACTGCCTCTCAAAACCTTCATCAGTGAATTGAAGTAGTTCCAGAAAAGCCAATCAGTGGACCTTGAGTTAATTAGATTAGCTGGTAACTGTTTTAAAAGATATAGAAATTGCTAGGATTAGGATTACTAGGATCATGGGTGGTTCTGAGATAGAGGACCCTTCATGTAAAGACAGTAAAGTCTGGCCTGTCATGTTATATGAAACCAGATTTCACATTAAGTATTACGCCTACATTTTCTTGGATTTTTTCCTGTAGTCATACAGAATATCTGTATAACATATTTTGACATATATTACAGCCCTTAAAAGTCATAATTCAAAAGCCCATGGAAATTCTGACACTGAAGGGTAGTACAACTACGTGTTATTGTGTGAATTCAGGTGGTTAGTTTCTCCATTTCACGATCCATCACAAACAACACTGATGACAAAATGTCGCAAAATGGTGCATCCCATCTTTGTACTAGAAGCGATCCCACAGTTTTTAAGTCTAAACAGAGTGACTTTTGCTTCTGATTGTTCCAGATAAGATTAATGTCATTTAGTGTTTGCTTATTCTTTCACATTACCAGCACTTATTTAGTTACAGTTACAGTATGTAAAAACACCCTCCTGAGGATGAGCTGTCTACATTGGGGGCGCAGTTCTGCGCATGTGATGTGTGTGAAATCAACATAGCACAAGATGAACATACAGTAAGAATACAGTACTCTTTGTTCAACTGCCCAAATATCCCCATGATGACCATATCTGAACACATCCCCCACCATTGAGCGTCCACAGCCACAATTTGTATCATTACTGTACCTGTCAAATACAACAGCTGCGACACTGGGTTCAGAAAAAATGACATCTCCAGCCCAAAACTCCTTTGTAGCCTTCAGACCCCTCCCCTTTCCAGGAGAGTCAAATATTGCCACGTTCTCCATGGTACAGTAGCTGCACTGGTTCCTGAGATGCTGGTGAACAGGGAGTCAGTGGTGAATGGATGAGTGAAGAGTTTCAGTGGTAGAGTAAGCTAAATACAGAGTTAGGGTAGTTGAGAAGCTCATAGACCAATCTGTGCCCTTTGTGTTCTTCAATGACAACTGCACATTCCACACCCAAAGTACTAAAATAGCCATCAACCACTTGACCTGTACCAACAGACACAGAAAACAGGTTGGTGGTGATTTGTCTCATTAGTCCACTGATAAATAAAATGTCTTGAGATGACAGACAGGTCAATAAAACCAAAACCACTGAAACTCAATGTAGTTCTCTCACATCTTTTCATTTTGAATTTGTGGGCACATATTTTGCTTTTTGTCATGTTAACTGGCAGTAATTCCCCCAACCCAAACCATGAATTGGTAGGTGCCCGGTCCCTGAGGTTTATTTTTGGCCCTCAGTTGCTGCTGTCTGTCAGGAGACTGGTGACGTGGGACAGCTGCGAGAAGTTTGACAGAAACAGAGCTGATCTATCCATCTGCCTCTACCCTGTTCTGGTGCTTTCTCTAACTTACTTTTCCTGCCTCTCACTCTGTAATTGCAACATAAGTCGTGACATAACTGAACATCATTGCTTTCATTGTTGGGGAAAGCATTAGAGTCACTAAAATGGAGGTCAGACCCCACAACATGAGCGGACTACCAGGTAGACACACATAAATATACTTATACACACTTAAACTCTCTCATATACGTGTGCACATGTACATACATGTGTATTTTTCACTCAACGTCTAGGTCAAACGCAAACAAGTATACAGCAAACAGAAAACCTTTTTATTGTGCTATACATAGATCTTAGGAGCGACATTAATTTACAAGACGTCACAAATTAAACACATACTTAATACCAGAGCACACAAATAAGAACAATTTTGCTGAATAAATCTTTCTTTGATAACAAAACAACAAATTAAGGGATATACACATGCTTTAAAGCCTTAGGACAGAGCACTTATAAAGGCATTTGCCAACATGTTTTCTTTAAAATCATTGTATTCTATACACTGTACTGCACACAGTAATTATTGTATGTATTCCCTGCACCCAAGAGTATGGGTCTTTCTATCAAACTATCTCATATTGATGTCACACATCAAAGAAGTCGAGGTGTGTCCCTGAGGGGAATTCATTGTCCAGAAGTAGCTTCATCAGTTTGGCCGCAGACTCCTTGCAGGGCAACAGATGATAATTGGCACCTGTCAGCCTCTGAATGTCCTTCTGCATGTCTGTGTCCATAGCACCTGAAGGAAAACAGAAGGATTAGAGAAATATCATATGTTGTCCTTTGTGCTCTCTATTGTTTGATGGTTAAATACATGAGTTATTCCCCTCAATATATAATTTTAAACATAAATAAATCATTTTAATTAATATAATAATATGCTTTGACAAGCTTGTGCTAAATGTAAAACAATGCGTTTTTAAGTTCCAAAAGACTAAAATGTCGCAAAATGATGCTGCCCATCTTTGTACTAGAAGCGATCCCACAGTTTTTAAGTCTAAACAGAGTGACTTTGTACTTTTGTACTGCCTACCCCCCGAACAGAGAAAAGTTAAATATCCACCCTTGCCCCCTGTCAATATATAAGGTTGTACATACCTGGAGAGTAGCTGAGGACTTTGACATTTGGTTCTTCCTCAGCCAGAACCATGAACATCATCTTTCTGGCTGCTTTGGCAGTGCAGTACAGCACCCAGGACGGTAAAGCCTGCATTGCAAAGATTGATGAGACGTTCACCACGCTCCATCGCAAGTCTGGTCTGCATGGAAATACCTGCAGGATCCCTGAGGTCAGCATCAGAGCAGAGCTAACATTGAGGGACAGATAGGAATTCACCTCATGAAGATCAGTGAAACTTGCAAACCGGGAAAAGTTGCACAAACAGCCTGGAAGTAAAGAGAGAGAAGGAGAAAAAACAGAGAGAGAGAGAGAGAGAGAGGATGGGTTGGTGTAGGGAAGAAGGTGGACAGGTAATACGAAAAAGTGATTAACATGACATGAAGAAATGGGAGATAATCATACAAACTCAACATAGGTGACATATTTCAACAAAGACAGTGATTTAAGACTCACCAGCATTGTTGATAAGAAGCACGTGATCTATTTCATTTACAGCTTCTTGCCTTGCCACCCTGATTATTTCATTCAACCCCTCTCTCGTGCTCAGATCGACTGCTATGCAGTGAACCACCAACTGTTCCTCAGTGACTCTCTTCAGCTCTTCCTTCAACTCTTGCAGCAGAGTTTCAGTGCGAGCCACCAGCAAGAGGATGGAACCAGGCTTCAGCAAGTGGGAAACCTAGATGGACACAAGTCATTTATTTGTTTGCTTGTGTTTCTTTCTTACTTTAATTCTTTTCTACAAGTTGATCACTTACTTCATGTGCCAGTGCTCGTCCGAATCCCTTGGAGGCTCCTGTTATGATACAGATGCCCTTGCCCAGAGTCCTGGGATTTGTAGAGTAAATGTCTGACATCCTGTACAGATGGTCAGTGGAAAAAATGTGAAAAAAGTGGATGTGAAAGGAGAGGAGCCCACTGCTTTTATCAGCTTGTGAGAATAATATGAACACTGAAACAGGGGCAGATCTGACATCTGTGTCACCCTTAAAAGCATGGTGCTTGGCTAATCCATCTTATGAGCAGAGCCATCAGCACAAAGCATGACTAGTTCCATTTTGCTTTTCGACAAGCATCATTTAAATATAAATCCAATCAAGCACATTATCAGGCACACTTTAGCTTCCATACTTTCGCGAGATAAGTTATTGCTTGTGCTTAAACACAATAAAAGAAAACCAATGACCACAAAAGGTAATAAACAGGAACAACACTGATTAGGACAATAAAAGATAAGAAAATAACCTCTATGACATAAACACATAACATGCCAATAATAATATTGCCAAACTACAATGAAGTATGATCACAGACAGAACTTAAAAAGGTATTGAAATTATATATACAACAGTGTTTTTTTCTCTGAATGGTCTTTTCAGTGAATTAGTCTTTAGATGTGGGAGTGAGCTGTGATCCCTTCATGCTTCCCTTGTGTTTAACTGAATGAATAGCTAGGTTGTGTGTGTTAAATGACAAACATAATCAATTAAAACAACTTGTGCCTCTCAGTGTTCAACTAAACAGAAAAAAATAAAGGACAATAGGAATATTCAAAGCATGTGACATTATCTGTGACTTTTAATCTATGGTCAACAATGAAGCAACTTTACAGTAGAATTAACAAATAACCATAGCCGTCATTGACTGCAGATTCTCTTCAAACATTACTTTTGAGATCAAAAGACCTGAGACTTGCGCCAATAAAGTACTGATCCTCTGCCACATGCTCTACATGGTCTTGTGGGGCACACAGAAAAAGTGTAGGCCTGTCAATACTGCCCAATTTTATTAATTTGTAACTCTTATGACCAACATGTGACCTTCTTATAGGTTATTGAACAGCACTGTTTCATTCTGCTTCTAAAGCATTAACCCTAAACAGATCAAATTTGGGCAGATAAAACTGAAAGCTGGCATTAAAGGAAATGAGACAAAACACTGCGAAGATATACATTACATTGTCTGGTTCTTAAAATCAATATAATCAATTTAAAGAGTATGGTCTAGACCTACTCTATGTGAAAAGCGTCTTGAGATAACTTTTGTTATGATTTGGCGCAGTACAAATAAAATTGACTTGACTTGACTTAATGAACAAAATGTTTGTTACCATAGTTTTACATTTCTGCCTTCTCTTGAGTCAACAGACTGACACAAACTAAGGGGGGAACCCAGATATACAATGAGCTGCGGTCCATTTTTGTAAGCCGGGTGGAAGAAACCATAGCGCCCCATAGTGGCCAAAGGTAGCCAGGGAATCCCTGGAGACCTGAGACATGAGGCCAGTGTCGTTCCCCACCATGCTCACAGTAGTATTGCAGCTGTGACAGTCTGCCAGAAAAAACACTCCACTGCCCCCCCATGGACAGTCAAGCAAATGTCACAGAAAAGGGGCCTCAAATGCACTCACCTATCGCCCCAGTATTCATTAGTCACGGCAGATATTTTGACATGTCAAAGCAGGAAAAGCAAAGGTGTCACTAATACCATTAATGATGGCCGCATTTACTCTTTATTTTACTTTATTTGTTACACCTGTGTTTTTCCTGCTTCGACCAGTACAAACCAAAATGTAGATCTTGAACTGTTAAACTGTCTGTGATAATCTAAAGAAAAAGGAATAAAGAATTTAAAGAGCATGTAGTAATGAAGGCGAGTGAAGCTTAGACAATCAGCAACAACTGAGAGGAAGATCCAGTTCTTCCCAGGTGAGGACAGAGGAGTCGGTTTCAAATTGGAGGAGAGGTGTGCTGTTCTGCAGTATTGTTGTGTCCTAGTCTAGTTTTGGTGGTTTAGCATACAAGCAAATTTTGCCAAGAGGAGGAGAAACATTTAACCCAAGAACTCTCCACAATGATCCACAACGAAGACAAAGAATATGGTAAATCATCAGAGTGCATTGTTGTGTGTGGAAGTCACCAAATAGTCTACCAACAAGTATTATCTGGACAAAATAAACAGATAATCAGATAATATGAAAAAAGAACTGAGAATTTTTGTCAAAACATGCACTACTTACTTATTATACTTTCTATCACTAAATCTATTGATTTCATTTTTCAATTATTACATACATTATTAAAAAAAACAGGGCCTTTACTAGGTTTAATGACAGATGCTATTGAGTTGCATTATGGGAAGTGTAGGATCCATTATGTAGGTTGACTCATATCAGCGATTAAAATTGGATAACTCGCCTCTGCACAATATCGTATTTGATAATTATTGATAATATTTGTTTAAAAATCTGTCAACTCACAAGTCCCCCAACTTAATGGGCTACTCCTTAAAGCTGAAATCAGGGCTGCAATGTACTATAGTTCACACAGTAAATACTGTTTAATTACATTACTTTAATTATACTGATTATATAACAAGACCTTCCAGCATGTTAGATAGTGTTTCCACTGTACATACAGTTCATCTGTGGTTATTTCATTCCATATAAGGAACAAATATGGTTAGACCATGAGTGTTGTGCTGTGCAGGTTTGTTGACAAATGTGAGAACAAACATGATTAGTTGCTGTGCTGATATTTTGACTTGAAACATTAAAAAATCCCTCTGTTGAACTACTTCAACTCACTTAGTTCTTCTGACGGAAAATTTTAGCACTCCAGATTATACGGTGTATAATGCTATGTCCAGCAATTCACATATACATTATTAAAGCCATTTATGTTGCATATGTAAGAACATCACTTATCCTGAGTCAAATTTCTAGTATTGACAACTTAAAGCTGCTAGTCAATATTATTATATAAACAATGCGTCAAATGACTTTGTCTTATGTGAAAGGTGTCACTTGTAGTTACAATCCCACGGAGAATTATCACCCGAATCTACGGTTCCCCTCAGCTGTATGCAGCATTTTAGCATCTTTCAGCTCATTGTTTTGGTTTTACAGCCCGCAACTTTAATGTTTTGGTTCAGTCTCACTGCTCCCATAAGCACTGGTCCAGATGCAGCGAGCAACTATTTTTTAGCAAAAATACTCATTATACTACCCGCAGAGCACCAAAAAGCAGACAGACAAAGTTACCAAGGAGTAGAAGGAGTTGGTGGAGACCAAAACAGAGCTAAAAGAGAGTGAAAGTTAGAGTTACTTTCATTAGGTGGACAGAAACAAATCTAACATGTTCACTATAGCAACTTTGAATGGTGATGGATAATATGCCAATGCTGTGCTGCCTTCAAGTGTCCAAAAAAAAAAAGAAAAAAAAAAATCAATGAATGTGGGTTTAAGTCGAGAGAATTGATTGTTTTTGTTCGACTAATTTAGGCCTATGTCATCGTATTGCCTTGCCTCAAAATGGGTGAAACTGTCACGATTCGTGGGTGACCCGAACTGAGAGGCCGAGAAAGACTCAGATCACAGACAAACTGTGAAATAGAACATTGACTCACACCATAGTTATCTAAAAAGAAGAAGAAGAAGAAAAAAAGAAAAAAAAACACAGACATAATTACTGAGTCGTTAACACGCCGTGGGCTGAAAAACATTGATAAAACAAGCATTTATCTGGCGATGCATCCAGCATCCCTACTGTACCACCTCCACCCATCCCTCCATCCCTCCCTCCATCCCTCCCTCCATCCATCCCTCCATCCAGGGGACTGTATGTGACTCTATAGGCTTTTCCCGGAGGAGAGCGCTGGATGAGTGCCAAAAGGGGGCGTTTGTATCGTGCAACCGGAGGGGCGGGCCCAGAGGTGGGTGTGTGTGTCTCTCAGCTGATGCGCGTATCAACCGACCGACTCCATCATCAGCATCCGACGCTGACAGCGGTCGAAGGCAGCATCCCCCGGTGTTACCGACCCGCGGCACCGCCGCCGAACAATATCAGGGACCCGGCCGAGCGCCACCGACGTCGCTGTCTCGTGACAACATTGTTTATTGAGGGCTGCCATCTTGCAAACCCGCCGAGCTGCAAAATAGTGAGTAGCCCTTTGATGATGGACCGCCGGGATGCTACAATCGGTAAATCAAAGCCGCTGTCGCCAATGTCAATGGCGCTTGTGCATTTTGATGTGGGTGTCTTGTTGCGCTCGGCGAGGGGTCGTGCGTCCTGCTCCCTGTCACGGGCCTAGCGAGCGGTTGTGTTTGGGAGCGCAGCGGATTCAGGGCTTGATGCGGATGCTGCTAAAGCCGCCCTTGCCGCCCAGGGATGCAGAGAAAAAGGGAGAGAGAGAGAGAGAGAGAGAGGGAGGGAGGGAGGGAGAGAGGGGGGAGTCGTGAGGGGAGGGGATTGAGGCAGAGCAGCAGAGAGACAGGCAGTGTATTCTACTACTACTACTATTCACCCAAGTGGAAGTAAACCTCTAGTAAATGGGCTGAGGAGGAGAGGTGGCGTCCATCTGTCTATTTGTCCTCCTCAACCAGGGTGATGATATGCCACTGTGTGATTCTGGGGGGGGATGTGGATGTTCATATGTGAGCAAGCTCTTCAATAGGTGATGTTGTAATCCAGTGGAGTCATAGCCATATAAACATGATGTGCCTATTTGCAAACATACTGCATGTGTGTGTGCTCCGCCGAGTTGTTAGTTTATTAGGTGCACCTATCTAAATTAATGTGGTCTAATACAACAGCCCTGTAATAAATCCTACCCTCGTGAAGGTTATATCCTCTGTTTTAGTTGATGATTCAATTTTATGGTCATTTTGGAGGCGTTTGTGGTGCTGTTGAATTGTGCTCCATTCTCCTGAGAGGTGTTTCTAATATTTTGTCCGCCACATTTATATCAGTAAGGGTAGACTATATGTTAGACACACTTCTCTGTGTAACCAGGGCCACATAAACCTGCTAGGGGTTCCCCAAACGATTTTGCCCATAGCCCCAGAAAACAACCGGTGTACCTAAACTGTGATTATTTGGTTAAACACAAATTTGGTTAACAATACGCACAGTGTAGCATACATCAACATCAACTGAGATTATAATAAATGGTTACGGTGTTACAGTAGATATTGACACACGGTCCCTTTGTAAAACAGGACCTCGAGATTAGGTCTAATGTGAGAACCATTAGGCCTTTATTCAGATTTTATTGTTTTATTAGTGCTTATTACCAAATAAAATTGCAGTTATTCAGATTACCACAAAGTAACTGCCACGCAGTCAACCTTTGGCCAGTTTTGCCCTGTTGGCAATCCAGCCTTGAGTATAACGCAATACAGTTCAACAGCGTCACAAACTACATCCTCCAAAATGACTTTAAAAGTTGAACACCTTTTTAAAACAGTTTCAACAAAAATTAACATTATAACCTTCATGAAGGTAGGATTTACTGCAGGGCTGTTGTATTAGATTACATTAATTTAAGATAGGCGGACCTAATAAACTGGCAACTGAATGTATATTCAGAGGCTGGATACATTAATAGGAATACCTATACACTGCAGCGTCATGCAAACTTATACAACAGCCCTGCAATAAACCGTTCTTTTGAGTAGTTTACAATGTTGAGATGTTGATATGGATCCTGTGCTAATGACCGAGCTCTATGTCAATGTTTAGGCCATAGTTGGATTGCACTGCACTTTAATGTAAGGTGTTCTAGTTATTTGTACAGCTTAAATAGTTACCGTAACCCTAAAGTTACTAAAAGGGACTCTTATCTCTAGTTATCCGAGTTAGGGCTATCGTGTGAAAAAAACGGCTGCAGTTTAGTTTTGCAGATGTTCTCTGGAGCGCAGCCGGGAGCAGCTGCAAAATCTGTTGCTCTTCTGCCTCTGGCGGCATCATAATAAGGCAAATGATGGCACTGGCATTTTTCACACTATATCCCTTATTCTGGTATACAGATAAGGTGGAAAATTAGCAAAGTTTCCCTTTAATGCTAGTGTTCTGTTCGGCTTCTTGGAGACCCCAGGCGCTCTTAAACAGCTCTAAAAACCTACTTAACATTGTTTTATCAGTTTGATACATCATGATTCTTCCTAATTTTATGAGAATTGCTTGTAAACCTGATTTAGTAAATATAAATCCTAAATAAGTCTTTTTGGATTTCTGGTAGTGGTCCAAAAGGCAGTTTTACCACTCTTAGGTGTTATTGACCCCAAATGTGGGATAATACAAAAAGTTGATGAAAACTGATTATAAGTTTCCAAAAAATTAAATCTATTGCAGGGCTGTTTTGTATTGTATTAGACCTGTTATATGCAAGTGCTCCTGTGTTTGTGTCCACAAAAAAAAAAAAAAAACCCTCCTCCAGTTCAATGATGATAATGGATACAAATCCCAGTGTAATTTTTGTTTTGTACTGGATTGGTTTGAGTGACCTCTTCACCTAGCATCCCTTAACCTATAAACAAAATAGTCAAAAATAACTCACTCATAACTACAAAATGTATACATAATAAATATATGTCACAGAAAGTGAAAACAGAAAGTAACTTTGTGATTTTATCATTACACTGGAGGACAGGTTTGATTTTTACAATATTAAAAAGATTACCCTCGCTATACGCATAATTGTCCAGACTTATCTGTCTGACCCTTTTCATTTTTATCATGGTGGGAGGACCACGATGCCCCGTATGTGGGTTGGAATCTATTCTGCATTAACTATTATTGTATAACTAGTCATTATGCAATTACAATATTGTATAACTCCTTTCGTTTTTCTGTGTTCCTCTAGTGTGTGTGCCCCCACTACCTGCATTAGGTTGTGATGACCCACACTACTTCCAAATGTATCTGTGACCCTCCCCAATCCTGACTCCTAACCTCTAATCCCTGACCTTTGACCCCCACTATGGGCAGTGTTGGCAGTGGGGTGGCAGGAGAGCAGGAGTTTGCCATGAAGTCTGTGGGCACGAGGACCACCCTGCCCCGGGCCCCTCCTCTCTCTCGCCGTTGCCCTGCCGACCGCAGTTGCAGCGCAGAACGGCTGCCCCGCCCCCCAGCGACTATATCTGACGGAACGGCTTCTAGTGATGAGCGAGGGAGTGTTAGTGTCGGGACTGGGACCTGTACCGGGACTGACCGGCCCACCGAAACAGCCTCCTCCACCAACACTGAATGTACCATGACGGCCCCATCCAACAACAACCAGTTGGAGTGTGGCAATGGAGCAGGCAGGCGGGAAAGGGAGTGGGAGAGGGAGAGGGAGAGGCAGCGCGAACGAGGGAGAGACAGGGACCGGGACAGAGACTGGGACCGGGAAAGGCTAGAGAGGGAGCGCGAGAGGGAGAGGAACCGGGAGAGGGAGCGGGAACGGGTGGAGAGGGAGAGGCTGGAGCGAGAGAGGGAGCGGGAGAGGGAGAGAGCCAGAGAGAGGGAGAGGGAGAGAATCGAGAGGGAGAAGATAGAAAGGGAGAGGGAACGAGAGAGGGAACGAGAGAGGGAGAGGGAACGAGAGAGGCTGGAGAACGAGAGGTTGGAAAGAGACAGAGAGAGGGAAATGCAGGCTGCAGGTTTAGACGTTTGTGGGAACATTGTGGGCCGAGGAGGAAATGAGAAGAACAGCGTCGGCATGAACCAACACCACCACAGAGAGATGGTCGCCAGGACTGACAGTGAGAACAACCCAGGCAGCCATAACCCTCCGAACCACAACCCGCCCAAGATCCTGCCAGTGTCGGGAAAACTGGAGCAGGTACTTCAAGATTTAGGACAGTGGTTCCCAACTTCGGGGTCAGCGCCCTCAAAGGGAGTTGTAGAAATCTAAGGGGTCACGAGATGATTACCATGGTGGGAAATAGGGAAAAAATTCTGCCACACAAAATGATGTTTATTGTTTATCTAATCTCTCTAATTTTAGGTTTAGTTCAACCTTTTCGGGCCTTTAAAAACTATTGAAATCAAACAATATGAGAAGGGAAAATCCCTCTTCAGTTGAACTGCTCACAGCTCATACGTGTGCAGCCTGTGATGAGGGGTCACAAACAAAAAGGTTTTGGACACCACTGATTTATAAGACCAGGGTGGAAAACGTATTTACATTTTAAACTTTTAAAGATCTGGGTTCGTCTTAATTCAATACTCACATGCATTCAAAGATGCATTTTTGAGTCCCTAAATATTGTTTCCTTTCTGAGCTGTGATGGAAAGCTGTTGACCATTAGGAGGGAATTTTTACTAAATAGACTATAACTTTTGGAAGACACCCATCTGTGACTGCTGAAGCTACATATTAGCTTGGGCTGGACCTAAGAATGCATTTTGGAACAGAACAAAAACTGTGAACCTCAGTCTCTTACATAGCGTAGCCTCATGGCCAGTATGGATAGGATAGGAGGTGATTATGATGATGATTATAGCCACCAATAGTGCTTCATGGACATGTGAGTATTGTATTAAGATAGACTTGAAAAAATCTAAAACCCACCCTTTAAAAATATTATTTTTGCCACCTGGCATATACCTGTTTGCAAGGATTAAAGTGCCTCAGAAAATGTCATATGTGTATAATGCATGTCCCATATTCTGTTGTTATGCTAAACACATGAAACTTTTACTACAGTGTACTTTTGTCTGTGAGCTGCATTAATGTACCTCTTATTTCTCTTACCATCCTTCTTTCCTTCCTTCACCTCTTTCGCAGGCGATGCAGAACAACTCAGGCCTTGTTCGTCCCTCCGCCTTCAAGCCGGTGGTTCCCAAGAGCTTTCACTCCATGCAGAACCTGGTGGGCCAGGCAGGAGGGGCTGGGAGCGAGGGCAAGACTGAGGCAAGGAGTGATGGGTTCAGTGAGAGCAGAGGAGGCAGGAGAGGCAGGGACGGAGCAGGAGGAGAATCAGGAGAGGTCCCAGAGGCCCTGCTCCTGGACCAGGACAGCCCAGTGAGGGTCAGCAGAAGTGAGGGCGGGGGAAATGGTAATGAAGTGGTTCAGGGAGGGATGTCTGACTCAGGGAGGAACTCCCTGACCAGCCTGCCTACCTATACGGGCTCGGGGTCCGGTTGTGGGCCCCCAGCAGTCCTGGGGCCTCTCAGTGCTTCCACCAGCCACATCAACAGGTTGGGCATGGCTGGGGCAGCTGCGGGCCTGGACAAGCTGGAAAAGCCTGGCTACCAGGTGGGGCCATTATCCAGACTCACTTTGTCCGGCGCTTAATGCAGCTTGCTGTTATCACCTTTAATGTGACGTGATATGTTTTTTTTTTTCCTCCAGAACGGGCTCAGCGCCTCAGACAGCGGCCGGTCGTCCTCGGGAAAGAGCTCCTCGTCCTATCAGAGGCTGAGCCACCTGAGTGATGCCCCAGCACCTCTACGCCCCTCCCCCTCCTCTGATGACATCATCCAGGACCTCGAGGACCGCCTGTGGGAGAAAGAGCAAGAGGTCAGAGGCCATTCAGACATGTCTGATTTGCAGTTGTGTTGCACTTAGTGGGCACTCAATTAAAAAGAAGTTAGATACTTGCACCAGCATTTAAAGGATTAGTTCAAATTACAACTATTTACCTATAGTGAAGTCATGTAGTCATTTCTGGTTTTATTTTCCCAGGTGTTGAGATCTCTGTTTACCACATTTGTTTTTGTATTTACAAGTGTGGCATTATTAAAGTTAGACAAACAGACTGATCAGGATTTGTCTGATTGGTATCCCAGAAAAAAATATTTTTTCAAAAAGAGTCAAAATTATATTAAATCTGTATGGATGGATTCCATTACATTTTAAAAGAAAATTGTATTACTTTTTGTAATTTGGGTGAAATGACCCATTAACATCCCTGTGCTGTTCATCTTTGGATGATAAATGCATTCTAAACATTTAACCTACAAATAATGTACATTAGTCAGAGAGAGGTGCGATGTGAGAGTGTTGATGTGAAGCAAAACAGTGCCTCAGGATGACAAAAGCCTTTCAGAGATTTTTTTTTAAAAGACAATTTGTATTTGCTTTAAATATCTGTAAAATAAATCATTTACTTTTTTACACATTTTGGGTTCCACTCACAGAATAATCCATGGCCTTTATGCAGTTCCGGCTAAGCTGCATCTTGAGCAGTTTTTTTTGCTACTGACTACAAAAGGCTTATTCCTGATAGTCCCACATTTTGTTATCCAAGTTGGACTTCTTATACTTTTACTATTTAAGGGGCTGCTTTGTGGTCTAATTCCTCCCCTTTTCTACCAGGTGCAGCACATGCGCAGAAACCTGGATCAAAGTGAAGCAGCAATCATTCAGGTGTTTGAGGAGAAGCAACGTGTCTGGGAGCGACAGATGGACGAGTTGAGACAGAACTATGCCTCACGTCTGCAGCAGGTGACCTCATCACATATTTTCATCCAAGTAAACATCCGCAGCATGTCACGGCACTTACTTTTTCTTAACTCAGATTTTGAGTCCGAATGCAACCTGTGTAAAGTCTTGAAAGAAGTGCAGAATGAAGCATGTGATCAAAATCTGTTACAATGATACAATTTTTGGGGGGTACATATACAACAGACAAATTTTGATACACTGAAAAGTGTATTTTCATACTTTTTTTCATTCTTACAATCAAAAGTCGTTAACTATCCTGCCGCCGCCAGTACGAGAAGATGTTATTTCAGGATCTGTACATGTACAGTACCATCAAAACTTACGCTATACATGTACATTTTTTCTGCAGGTTACCCGTCGTGCTCAGCGCTCCCAGACTGCCCTGCAGGCACAGATAACCCGTCTGTCCCAGGACAAGAGGCGGCTCCAGGAGGAGATGGCAGCTCTGTTGGCTCAGAGAGAGGATCTGGAGAGAAAGTGTCTGGATTACAGGAAGGAGCAGGCTGACATCTTGCCTCGTCTGGAGGAGACCAAGTGGGAGGTGAGATATGAGTATACGAGTTGGTGCGCTTGACTCGTTCAGTAAAACGTTATCAGGGCTACATCATGGTAGACTGAGCAGTGGAGCGTGAGTATAAGTGCGTGTGCGAAGCTGCCCGTGTTTGTAAGCATGTGTGTGCAAGCAGCCTACTCGCATGCAATGGGACAGGGAGTATATTTACCACTATATTTATCCATTTGACAGGTGTGTCAGAAAGCAGGAGAGATCTCCCTGCTGAAGCAGCAGCTGCGGGAGAGTCAGGCCGAAGTGACCCAGCGAGCTGGAGAGATGGTGGCCCTGAGAGGCCAGCTGAAGGAGCTCAATGCCCAGCTGAGGGAACGGGAGGAGACCATGCTGGGCCTGAAGGACTCCTATAGCACCAAGAGTCTGGAGCTGGAAAAGTGTGAGGTAGAACTGAGGAGGACTCTGTCAGAGGTAGGTTTTCAATCACACTTTAATTAAGACTCAAAACAGAGGACTTTAACACTGATTACAATTAACAGATAGTGGTAACAAATAGTCTCTAAACACAATCACAATAATTTACTATAAATCGGGTTCTTCATCAGATTTCTGAATTGGCATTGAAACCGTTATACAGAACACATAAAATCACCTTTAGGTAAAGCCCTATCGCTGTAAGATTTAAGATATGATGGTAATTAAAAAAAAAACAGTACCAGGCCACTGTCTGTAAACATGAAGTTCAGTATGTTGTCTTACAGCGTAAATCACTGATTGCTAAACAGCAGTGTAGCAAGTGTAGAGACAAAAACACACAAGCCCTGTTTCTACACAGTAAGCTAAGATTCATCCCGTTTGGTGAAGATATCAAAGTAGGTAAATTTGTCAGGATAAATATTTGAGAGATTGGTTGGAAAATCTGATACATTTCATCAGTGTACATTAGTAGTATTACAGACATCATATACTATATATCACTATATGGTGAACAAGAACGGACTTTGTGCTTCTCCCTCAGCTATGTTAAAAAATGGTGGTCATATATCAACCAAAAATGCATGCAATTTACCACAAGCTATAGGATGTAAGGCTTAGATTATTTTAGGCCTATAATGAAAATCTTGTGTAGTTGCAGGGAATGGTCGACTTTATCAAAGGCCTTAGAGGGGCCTATGAAAAGAGCAACACAATGTTGATTATTATCCAAAGCAGTCAAAATATAGTTTACAACCAGTGAGATTGCAGGATTGTGATGTTTACCACTAAATCTAGATTGTTGAGCGTTAAATCCCCCAAATCCTTTGGAGGGATTCCAAAAACTTGCAGAGGGGACTTGGACAAATTGGGGATTGGGCACATTATAGATTACAGCTGCAACAATTTTTTCCTTTGTGCTGTATGAGCTCATAAGCAGCTCACACACATATAATAAAGTTTACCAGAAATATTCATCTCCTGTTAAGTACAATTTACAAGATGGATTTATCACAAGCTCTTATCTACAGGTTTAGGGCAATTTACAATTCAACAATTCATGCAACATTAAAATATGTGAAAATTCCTCAGGCATCAACAGAAAAGGTATCCAATTAATTCAGAGTAACATGAAAATACTTGTTATGGAGTTCCTAAGCAAGGTTAAATGTAATATTTTAATATAAAATATTGTCGGACAACTGCGTTACTATAGTAATTACCGGGACTAAGGGGATTTATGTCTGTTTTTTATGTTTTGTTCTTTTATTTTATTTTAATGTAGGATACTCCTTGTGTGTGATTGTGCACATTAAAAAATACTGATTTGATTTGACATTATATTTAAAACTAAATGATATTTTCCTGTTTACAGGTGTCCCTACTTAGAGAGAAGCTAGGTGTATTTGAGGCAGAGGTGCTTAGTTTAAAGCGGGCTCTGAATGAAGTGAGCAGAGGAGCAGAAGTTGTCGTGAGCCCTAACTTAGCTGCTGCAGGGCTGTTGCCACCCTGGGGAGCTGTCCACTGCCCACGTAACCCCACTGAGCCCTCAACCAACTCCCTCACCCCCACATCTGACAGCCTGCTGAGTCTTCAGAGCGATGAAGCCAAAGCGCAAAGGCAGGAAGCTCAGAGGCAGGAGAGGCAGCAACGCGAAGAAGCTCAATGGCGCGACGTGCAGCAGCGGCAAGATGCCCACATGCAGCAGGACCTCCGAATGCGTCAGGACGCCCAAATCCGACCAGAGGCTCAACTCCGCCAGGAGGCCCAGCTTCGCCAGGAGGCTCATCTCCGGCATGAAGCCCAGCTACGCCAAGAAGCGCAGCTGCGTCAAGAGGTGCAGCTCCGCCAGGAGGCCCAAATGCGTCAGGAAGCCCAGCTCCGCCAGGAGGCCCAGCTCTGCCATGAGGCCCAAATGCGTCAAGAGGCCCAGCTACGTCATGAGGCCCAACTCTGCCAGGAGGTGCAATTGCGTCAGGATGGCCACCAGCCACAGCGAGTCCAGGATGGTCACTGGGATGAAGCAGGGGAGCTGCGCAGGCAACTAGAGCAGCTGCAGGCCGCATTGCGCCTGGAGCGGCAGCAACGAGAGCGGCAGGCCCTCAACTTCGACCAGGAGCGTCACACCTGGCAGGACGAGAAGGAGCGGGTTTTGAAATACCAGGCACAGCTGCAGCTCAGCTATGTGGAAACGCTGCAGAAGAACCAAGCTTTGGAAAAACGTATGAGCCAGCTGGGAGCCAAACCAACCACATCTTCCACCACCACCACTATTACCACTACCACCACCACCTCCCCAACCTCCTCCAATTCTCCCCCTCTGCCCCCACCACCAGCCCTCTCATCTCTGTCTCCTCAGCCCCCACCCTCTATCACTGGCCCCATCGCCCTCACCATCTCCCCACCTTGTGAAGACCAGAAGGGCCCTCCTTCTCTCCACCAGCTTGCCCCTCCCTGGGCAGGACCCTCACGCCTGGAGAGGATAGAGTCTACTGAGATATAGAGACAGCTCCATGAAACAAATTGTCCCGTTCAATACATTCACAGTGACAAGGCCTATCACACGAAACCACTTCAGCATACAGTACAAAAACATTCAGTCTACAATAGAATAAATCAGTACAGTCTGACATACTTTTCAAAGAAATGATAGACACTAAACAGCAACAAAAGCCTGCAAAATCAAACATCATCAGTAGCAAGCAGATCGTCTTAACAGGAAGTTGAACCACATTCAACCTATCAATGATTTTTTTCAACCTCCTAAGAAGCCTTTCGCTCATTAGTTGCACACTACTACATCCTACATCATCAGTGTCCATGAAAAGTGTGCCACACTGATGGATGGCAGAAAAACAAAATGTTAAATGACAATGTTTAGATTACAGCACTAATACGGGGGTCATTTAATGCCCATTCTAGAAAAGGACCAAGACAATCAGGGATATTGTCAGAAATTATTAAGAAAATGATGCGCTATTTATTCATTGTAAGTCTGTGTCACTGGTAATGTAAAAGTAGAATTAGTGGTCAGAGTGTGTGATGTTAACTTTTTGGCCGGAGAGCGCCTTACTCCATTCTTTCCAGCATGTAAAAGAGACTAACTAATGCTGGGAATAGATGAAAAAAATATCATTTTCAGTGCTTTAATTCTAATATCAGCAAACCAGTTACACAACATCTTTAACATGGCTGGACTATTTCATTTAAATCCCAGCAGATCTTGACGTTAAAGGTCGCACAGACTGATTCAGTTTTCAAGTTATTTCATGCACAGGCTCCAACATGCATGAGCCATTTAAACACATCATTAAGACCAACAGAGTTTATATTTTCTACAAATTGAATTAAATAGATATGTTTAGAAGATAATCAACCCCAATGAATATAGAATAAGTTTTAAGATGTGGGAGAACTTGGTTCACCTTCTCTGCACATCGTCTGCAGTGACTAAAAACAAACACTAGAGGTCGTTAGAGAGCTTTCACAGCGCTCCCAACTCAACTGTCTTGTCATTGAACTGCAAGGAGAATGTGAATGGAAGCACACAATTTGAATTTAGTTATTATGATAATTGTGTCATTCACTTTGTGCATTAACAGCCAAGAAATCTGAGAAATCAGTCAGTATCCCCAAAGTTAAAACAAATTTATAGAATGTATGATATACTAGAAAGAAAGACTTATAATAGTTATAGATTGTAAATGTATGAGTGTGTGTGTGAGAGAGAGAGCGGGTGTGTGCATGTGTGTATTATGAAAAGCTTCAGCTTATGAGATTGAGGATATAGGGACTAGTGGCAATACAGCAAGTGAAGATATATTAAGAACAAAGGGATTTTGGGGGGGCTTTAAGTACAGTGAGATGTACATCAAAGCTTGACACAAGGGCAGCGAGACGGAAAATTCAAACTGAGAGAGTCTGTATATCCTGGATAACTCTACTTTCTTCTGTATAGTTAATTTAGACAAAGCAGGGGAGAAGGAAGTTTTTAAAAAAAATCTGAAAAGTGAAGGGGTCTGCCTCTTTATAGGGAGCATTCAGGCTAACTGCACTATGTAGTGTCCTACACACAAGTTATGATGTACAGTAGACTCAGATGTGAATATCATGGCTTTTATATGTGTTGTTTATGCCAGCATACAAAGATGTTGCTCAAGAATATTAACTTATCAATAAGGTATTACATAGTATTATCATCTTTATTACTGTTATTATATTATGGTGAACTGACAGAGAAAATATGTGCCATTTGAGCTTTCCTTTACGTGTTTTTTTAACTGTGTAGATAGCCTTTTGGCATACCATAATGGTGCAATCATAGCAACCCTGTCCATAAATGATGTTCCTTTTGATGTAGGTGATAAATGTAGTTACAGTATTGCATTGTTTAGAGAACAAAATGCTACAGATTTTATACATGTTTCAAAATTATTGTTTGCATTTATGTTATTAGTACTGTTCTGGCTTGATTAAAACCACCCCTTTGTTAAAATTCAACAGAACTAATAAAGATATGTGAATAATTCAGCACTTTTTGTCATTGAGCAAATCATTTGTCCTGTGACTTAACTGGAGTTTAAGATTTGATTCTGGCAATCGGCTTTAAAAAGATTGGCCAGAGGTAATATTTGGAGTGCTCTGAATATTGGAATATGGGATTATTTTAGGTACATATCTTTTATCACAGTGGTTACCAACCTGGGGCTCAGGGCCTCCTTATATATATCAATTTCAGGGCTCATGAGATGATTAACAAGATTTCAGCAAAAAAAACATTTCTGCTACACAAAAGTAGGTTTCTTGTCAGACTTTTGTCTAATCATGGCTGCAACAACTGCAATTTTACTCCTCTAGACCTGTAAAAAGGATTAAAACAACCATGACTTTAATTAAACCCTTGGTTGACCTGGCCACTGGTGAGAGACATATTCAGATCTTGCACTTAAGTAGCAATACATCACTGTAGAAATACTACTTAGGTAAAAGTAAAATTTAAAAGTATTTTCAAGTATCAAAAGTAAATGGGCCTCTGCTAGTACATTTTTATATATTATGTTTACATCTGAGCAGCATTTAATTTATGTACAGCTGGTTAAGGTGTAGTTAAATCTGTACCAATGCATCTTATTTTACAGACTGGTTATGTGATTTGTATATAAAATCTTAAACTGCAACGAACCAAGGACCTATACAGTAGCTGTCACATAAATGTAGTGGAGTAAAAAGAACAATATTTCCCTCTGAAAGGTAGTGAAGTATAAAGTAAAATTGAAGTGCACAAGTAAAAAGTACTTTATGCACTGTAAGTACAGTACTTGAGTAAATGGACCTGGACCTGGCTGTTTACAGTCCATAAACATATGCAATATGTGATGAATGGAACCAAAGGAACCAAAAGGGTTGGAAAGCATTGATCTATCATAATGGGTTACAAGTCTTCTTTCCATGTTGACCAAGGGTCTTTAAGGCTGATAAGGTAGAATGAAGATACTGGGCACTGAAATTATTTAAGGAAACGTGTAATAGTGGCTTATTAGTCCTCAAACCTAAGAAGATCCGGTTCTTTCTTCACACATCCTGCAGAGGTGTCCTTGAAATGTTGCAAGCTGCAGGGTCACATCTTGCTGACCCTCATGTGGAGGAGGAGATACATCTCTGAAAAGGATGAGATAGACAAAACGCTCGACTGAAACCTATTAAAAGCTCAAAGGACTTGTACAAAAAATTAAAAAAAAAAAACACATAATGTCAGCAGACAAGCAAATATATCCGCTCATACTCACCACCTGTTGCACACCTTGAACACTGACGAAGTTCGCTTTTTCCAGTTTGCAGCGTGTCCCTGCTCAGTTTCCGTACCTGCTAAGCTACCTATTAGCTCGTTGCTGTTTAGCTTCCTCCTGAAGTTGGTCTGATCGGCCAAATAAGGAGTGAAAACAGCCAAGTTTCACAGCGACCAAGCAAAGTAAGCGTTGCCTGCTTGTGTTTCCCAGGATGATGTCGATCATTTGTAGCTCCGCTTTAGAAATATACGCCAACATCACATAGCTAGCTGCGTTTATCCCCTGTTACTGCACGCACAGTGTTGGTGTGAGGTTTAAATTGTAATGTTTTTTTTATGTATGTGTGCGGTAACTACAGATTACAGCCAAGAATATTACTCTGTAAAATGATTTACAATGATTTATCATTTGGTGAAGTGCAACTTTGTAGTTTTCAGTAGGAGGATAAGAAAGTAGATTTCATAAGAAACAGCTTGGTTAGGGCTGCAACCGTATTGTTTTCATTATCCGTCAAACTTCTGCTTATTTTTTTCGATTTAATGTCAGAAAATAGTGACACGTTGCCATCAAAGGCTCCCAGAGCTTAATGTGATGTATTCTGGTTGGTTGTTTGTGTCTCATCAACAGTTTTAAACCCACAAACAATCAGATTATCATAAGATATGTCAAAGAACAGCAGCACATCCTCACATTTGATTTCATCATTTATAGCTTGACAAATTACTAACTACTTACTTGTTTAAGCTCTTATTTGCATCCCATATATTTGTATACTCTTTCCTACTTTGTACTGCAACTGCTGCACAATAATTTCACTTGGGATAAATAAAGTAATTTCTTATCTTAATTATCTGATGGAATAGTTTAGACAATATAATGTCAGATTATAATAATTCTTTAAAAAGTCCATTGAATTCCCCAAAACCCAAAGATACTACATTTACAGTGATATAAAACAGGACAACACAGCATTTGAGAAGCTGGAAACTGAGAATGTTTGGCATTTTCCTTTGATTAATTATTTAATTTGGTAATCGTTTATCTGAATTGTTGTTAATTTTCTGCCTAATGAATTAATCAATTAATAATTTCAGCACTAACCTTGGTAGCAGCCACAGAACTGAACTGAATTTTCTGTGTAGAATTACCATACATTTGTACATTTTCCTGAATTATAAGTCACTGGCCAGACGGCAAACATAAGTGGCGTCTTCCTGTTTTTTCACTATACCACGTAACACAATAATACTGTATGACCTTGTGTCTTTGAACTCAGTCTGTGAAGGTTGTTTTGTTAAGGGGTGAAAGATCTTGTGAATTAATAGATGTAAACGCAAGAAAAGTGTGTCTATCTTCTTATAATGCAGGACAGAGTGGGCTACCAATCAGAGTTCGTGTTGAACAGCTGTATTCACTGAACGCCTCATTTTGCCTTGACCTATAAGCTGGCTATAAGTGACGCAAGGGAACATGTATAGCTCTAAAACCAATTTGTTTCTTCGCAGGTTGGAGAATATGGTTGTGAATCTCTGTCTGCCACACTTTTACACATCAGTTCATTGCAACAAGGTGCGACACATTTCATGGACCTATTTTGCATCTGTACCTTCCTCAAGCTATTTATTTATGTATTAATTCCATTCATGTTATTTTCCATATGTAGTTAAAGAATTGGTCCAACATGTGAGATGAGTAAAAGAGACTCAACGTACAGAGACACGAAATAGGAGGGTGGAGGACAAAGATGTGAAAATAGAAAAGCAGAGTGGCAAAGTGGTGTGTGGGAGACTGAGTCAGAACGACCTTGTTATGTTCCTTTTTATTAGTATTTTGTAATCTGATCATGGCTGTATTTTCTCCACAGTCAGGGGATCGAAGATGTTCTTTCACTCCTTTTTAATCATATTTTTTTCACTCCAACTTTTTTTGACAACTTTTTTTTACGTCACTTCATATTGCATATCATATATATTGTTTAGTCTGACTTGAATATTTCAGTTTTAACCACATTTCTGATTTTAATAATGAGACAAGCCCCTGAAATGTAAAACGTTTTGAATTGGATGGACACATGAGGTTTGCCACGTATTACAATAGGGGATTTCTTAAAATAATTAAAATAATTTAACCATTCTGATGAACATTTTTGCTCGCATTTGAGTGCAGGAGAGGCATATGTATGCTGACTTTTTTTTATATATATATATATATAATTTCCTGTCTCTATACTGTCTCTATATATCAGTTTTTAATTTCAAGCTTTCACTTAAGAATATAAATACCTATTTGATTTGTCTTTCAACTGCAGCTGTGTGCAGATGGCTACGATGTCACAAACCTTGTGTCAGCTGACCCTGCTCTCCGGAGGCGGGGCTTCAAGCTGGAGTACTTCCTACGTCCACCCGTACAGGTAAGATGACTCTGTCGTACTATGATAGAGGTTAACGTTTTGAGAAGATTGATACCTTTCTCATGTCTGTAGCTTCATATTTACCATACAGACACAAGCTTGGTATCAATATCTCATCAATTCTTGGCAAGAAAGTGGTTAAGTATATTTCGCAAAATGCTGAAATGCTTTTAAAGATAGTTACCAGTAGCCTTACATATGAAAAGCCTGTCCTTTGACCGAGGAGTACAGCTTCCTTTTGATTTGAGTATTTAAATCTGGGAAAATATGTTTGTCAGATCAGCCTGTTTACCCAGATGACAGTGAGCCAATACAGTGTATATTAACAAAAAGTAGATAATATTTCTTTTGTGGTCTGAACTTTGCTTTTTAGATATCCTTATCATTCTTTTCCCTTCTTCTTTATCTTTTCTACTGTGAGGGTGGTGTGTCTCTCAAGCAAAAGTCTCCTGCAACACAAAATATGTAAAGATATTCTAACTGATGCCAAGCAAAGTTTCTGATTATCCTTTATCACAGAAGTGGCTACTAAAAGCGGGTCCGGCTACGTCACGTTCCAGGTACAACACAGCTGCCGGAGCTGATCGCGGCCGTTCTACGCTGTGCTTGTGATTTCCACCAGACACGCCCTAACCCTAACCCTCTAACGCCGTTATGACGATATTAACTTTTTTAATCATACTAAAAAATTATACCTGTTTAATAACGAACGATATGATATGGCACAACCCTAGTGGCTACACTCAGTCTAATATTGTCAAACGATTTACTGTAAAATGAATGGCATTGCAGTCTTGAAAATGTCACCTTATATTCAAGTTACAGCCTAAGGCATGAGTACTCTTTTAATTCTAACAACATCAGTAATATATTTTTTAGCATCTTAGTATTTGCAGAACTTTTTAAAAGTGGGTAGGATCTGTGGCAACACTAGAAATATATTCATCCCTACAATTAATCAATTATATTCATTTTTTTCCTCCATTTCTCCCAGGTGACGTTGAAGTTTGGCTTCCAGGTGGAGCTGTGCAGGGTGGATGTGGAGCTGTGGCCCTGGGGTATGGACCGAGGACAGGCCTGCAAGAGACTGGAGATCAGCACCAGCTCTGATCGGCTACCCTCCCAGAATTTTGGTCAAGGCCAGAAACAGGTTCAGCAAAAAAAAGAAATGCAGAAGCGGGTAAAGGACAAGAATGAACCAAACAGAGAAAAACCACAAGAGCATGGCAGTAAATCTTGCCCGAGTAATGGCGGCCAGTGGAGTCTTCAGGCCCAAGAGTGCGGTGAAGTGGCTCTAAATGATCCTCAACAAAGAGGCCATGTGTTCAAGTGTCATTCAAACCCTGAATCCAATAATCCCGAGCCAGAGTTTAAACTGGTAGGTCGTTGCGAACTTAGGGAGGCAACCCAAGTCTGTTTCACACGTTCAAATTGTAGTCCCCGGCCCCCGTTCCTCTCCCCGCCACCCCCACAACCTGCAAACTGCCGGCAAGAGGAGCTGTGGAGCCGGGGTCTGCTCTCACTGGGCGCCGTGACACAACTTCGTGTGGCTGTGCCATTTGGCGGTTCAGCGTCTGCTCTGGGGCTCAAGGCTTTGGCCGTGTGGGGACAGCCCGCTCGCTGCTGCCGTGCAGAAGAAGTGGAGAGGATTAAAAGAGTCCACGAGGCCAGTGAAAGACGGGTGCCACGACCTGTGTTTTTTGCTCCTCCTGTCAACCAGACAGAACCACCCCTGCAAGGAGCTACAGATCCAAGGTGTGTGTTTAATTTCAGTTTAATCTTCTTCTTGTTCTAGATAAAATAGAGCTGATAATAACAAAACATATAATGTTCGTACAATGTTGATAATTATCTGTTGTTTTTTTTTTTCTTGTCTGATTCCAGCAATCTTTCAGTCCCAGAAGAGTTTCTTGACCCGATAACTCAGGAGGTAATGATGCTGCCCATGCTGCTGCCCAGTGGTGTGTCAGTGGACAACACCACTCTGGAGGAGCACCAGAAGAGGGAAGCCACCTGGGGTCGACCCCCGAATGACCCCTTCACCGGCGTCCCGTTTACTTCAACCTCCCAGCCTCTTCCCAACCCCCAGCTGAAAAGCCGCATTGACCACTTCCTCCTGCAGAAAGGGATGATGAGGAGGGAGGGGATGTTGGGGAGACAAGGGGAGGGAGAGAATCCACAGGCCTCAAGACTCATTGCCTCCCAGGTAGATGGAGAGTCCCAGAACAATACTGTTATTCAATATAATCCTGGCACCAGAAACACAAACAGGACTACACAAATAGTGGAATATGGGCATTCATCAGATTATGGGAATTGCACATCTAACGCCCGGCCTCCTACAACAGATAGTAAACCACAGTTAGAGAGAAGAAAGAAACGAGATCTAAGTGATATAATTTCCAAAGAATCAATAAAAGGGTTGACAGCTGGGAAGCAACTACTACCTCAAATAAAAAGACCAAGAAATGATGCAGTTTCTGGTGAGTATATGCTCTGTAAGAGTAAGTTACAGTTCTTAAATGTATCTCTACTGTTTTTTTTTTTTTGTGTTGATTTGTCTCTTGTGTTGATCTTTGCTCCCTCACCATGCTTCCTCAGTCCCCAGCTGCAGCTCTCATGAGCAGCGTTTGTCAGCCAGCCTGGATGAGGCCCTCTTCTCCGCCCTGCAGGGCCGACCCTCCTTCACCTCAAACTTGTCCCAGCAGGCACAGGTTACTCCTGAGTCTGAACCACCAAACACCTCACAGCGCTGTCAAACTGCAGGCACTCTAAGTGTACCAGGTAGGAGTTAGAAAAGTCCGCTTTGAAACACTTAAAGAAATAGTCCACCCAGAACCTTTTGAGTGTCAAAAGATGCTATTAACTCTTAAATGTGAAAAGTGGCATTAAAAAGGTTGTATCTTGTTCCTTTATAAAAGGTGGCAGCGACATCAGTTTCACCAAAATGTGGCTAAAAGCACTGCCTCCATTGCAGGCCACACACACAACCTTTTTGAGCGTGTGTACTTTTTGCCAAGATAATATATTAGCTGTGCAGTGTTCTGGCATCTGATAAAACTTCAAATTCATGGTTTTATCACTCAAACTAGACTTCCCGGATTGTTTTTCATATCTCACCAGTATCTGAAGCAACACTCTTTGAATGCCGGGCCATTTTGGTCCAATCACCCACTAACATTTGTAAACCAAAGACACAATTTACAACACATAAAAGAACTCCTGAAATGCGCTGAAAAACACACATTTGTGACATTTTCTAACTGGAGTATTGGAATGTGTTCAGTGTTTCTCATGTTATATCAATATAAATCCATTGCCTATATGATTAATTTTCCCCCACATGTGCTTGCCAGGTGAGAAGACGTGCTCTGAGTGTTCCTGTTCGTTCTCCGTTTACTCTAAATCGGCCTCATCCATCTACCGCTTAACCTGCGGCCACTTGCTCTGCCGTTCCTGCCTGCGGAGGGAATCACAACCACTGAACGTCCCATCAACGTCCAATCACATCTCGTGTCCCGCCTGCCAAAGCCTTACCCCACGCAGTGACATCATACGTGTGCATCACTGACAGATGCTGTAACTTACATTTTCAGAGCCTGTGAAGAAAAATGAAGAGGGTTGTTGTCAAGGTGAAGACGGCACTGTACTTCAGATGTGGCGTTGTAGTGTAGTGAAAAGAGTTACCCTCCATCCCACAAATGCCTCATACTTATTATATAATAACTGCTTAGGAGGTAAATTTTTTCTAAACAATGTCCGATTTGTCTAAACAACCATTTTCATTACATTATTAATTTCTCCTGATTATTTATTCATTCCTATTTTTTTTTTTTTAATATTTGGTAATATTTTGGTATTTATTTTCATTAGATCAAAGAGGTTTCTGTTTTTCTCGTCCACATCTGTGTAAAGGACATCACTGAAAGCAAAGACCTTTACAGAAATTGTGTGGAAAGGAATAAAAGAAAAATTGTATTTGTTCTCTTTTCTTCCACCTACTCTCCCCGTCTTAGCGTTTTCATTGAGCTTTGTATTGTTGTAGCAGCCTTGGTTCTCGGCGTTTGTACGGACCCTGGATGTTTAAATGTGTCGAGAATGCACAAAGAAAAAGGTTGGGGGACAGGAGCACTGAGAGCAAGAGGCCAGACGTATTAGAGAGAAAACTGAGTCGACCCAAGGCTGTGTGATCATTGTGAAGAAACTGAATCATGCTCAGCCTTCCTCTCTTTCCTTCTTCACTCCATTCACCACCTTACATCGCCTACACTTTTGTACAGGGTGTGTGGTCTTAAGAAGGTAAATGCAGGTAGGACATGTAACTATAAGGTCGGTCTGGACCTGTTTATGTACTTGTACTATGTACTGTATTTTTGATATGTCAATATTAAACTGTATATGCTGGCATGAGTTCCCACAATGACGTGTGTTTATCAGGTAGTATTAATAAGCTGAATTTATCTGAATTTCTTTAAAGTTGGTATAATTCAGTCAAGTTTCTGTTATGCCACTGATTGCCTCTATCGCCCACTAAAACTAGTTTAATGTATTATTCCTTTTTACGTTTTTTCCTTTAAGGTGCTGTGTTAAGAATGAATGTGCGCACAGTGTTTCCCAGCAGAGGCTACAAGTCCTCCAGCGTCCTTGTCCACGTATTCATTGTCCACCTCTTAACACTTCGCCTTAATTACCTCTGATGAGTATGTTATTGTGAGCACAAAAGGGTTAAACAGACCGAAAGTCAGGGAAAAAAAACAGCATTTACTGGGCTTCACAAACACAAACAGCATAATTTATATGTTGGTTTCCCTGACAACATTAAGCTTAACCAAGGTCATGATCCTGTATCCGCTTAGTAAGAGCAAAGACTGGAGTCAGTTCTGCATGTGAAATGGAGACATCAGCTTCACTTTTTGAGCCACAAGTGATAAATAAAGCCCTGGTAGTAAATCAGGAGTTATTTCTGCTTGTGAAAATAAATGTTTTGAAATAATCTTTATTCAGCTTTTTTATTTCATATTGTTGACTTGACTACAGTAATGCAACATAAGACCACGTTCTGTACTGAATTGAATGCTGCGAGGCTAATTGAAGAACTCCTTCACACCTTTAACTTCTGCTGCCTCTCATGCTCAGTTTTGCCATTTATCATCTGCAGCATCACAGCAGCTAATGGGTGAGACAGGACCCTCAGCATGCAACAAGACACTGAGCGGAATAATGAACTTTAGATATTTATGTTTATTTGAAATGCTGATTTTGTTTGGCTCATTAATAGCTGCAAATCACATCAGGGGGGGATAATCAGTGTGACCTCGAGGTGGTCATGATGCTGCAAAAGTAAGAAAGGGGGGAAAAAAAAAAAAAAAAAAGTCTGTCCCACAGTGATGAACAGTGATTAACCCGACAGCTGGATTGCGCATGATGATCATGAAATGCACTTAATCAGTGCGCGTGTTGCGCTCAATCTGATTAGTTGTCCAGAAAATCTCATTAGTTGTTTTGTGCTCTGCCATCTTCAGCGAGTGCCCTCCTGTCCCCGGGGCTGAAATTATGCGGGGGGGAAAAAAAAAAAAAAAAAAAAAAAGTTATTCTAAATAAGCGCGGCGCAGTCGTGAATACAGAAAAGGGCATCTTCTTGCGTGCATTTGTTAGATGGCGCGCATCTGATGCAGAGCCACATCCGCCGCGACCTCTCCTCTCCGGCGCGCGCCCGTGGCCTCGGTGGGGCGCGTGCGTGCGGAGAGCGGGTCCGGAGCGCGGCGCTGACGTCACGTGCGAGCGGTCCGTCCGCCTATAAGCGGCGGGGCCGGCCGGGGGGCCCCGTCAGTCAGACGTCCGGCCCGGCGGAGGACATACAGGTGCCCATCACCAAGCAGCAGCAGCGATGCCTCACTCCTTGTTGCCCCTGTGCGTCCTGGGACTCCTCGCCCTCTCCTCTGCCTGCTACATCCAGAACTGCCCCCGGGGAGGGAAGCGTGCGCTGCCCGAGGCTGGGCTCAGACAGGTGAGAACAAAAGCCTCTCTGCCTCCTTTTTTGTTTGTTTTAAATCATCTTTAGACTTTCTAACATTTGGGTTTTTATTTATTTGGAGGTCTTGAACTGGAAACTTCCCAAGCTGCCTTTGAGACTTTTTTTTTTTTTTTTAATAATAGCCTATCTAAAATAATTACCCATTTAAAATAAGGACCTTTTAAGTATGAAATATGGGATAATGAATTTTTAGCAGTTTGGGTTCAGATGCATAAAGAATAACCCGGCCATTTCACTAAGTAGAAATTGAACAAAAAATGGTTAAAAACGATAGTAAAAGTCAAGTATGATATCAATAAGAAAGAAAAGCAATGTAAAGTTGTATATGGTATGTAAAGGACAAGGAGCATAAAATTAGATAAGAATATTTGCCTTAAAAAGTATGTGTGTGTATATGGTTAACTTTACAAGGGAAAGAAAAGCTGCATTTGTACGATGTATCATTCTCACAGTTTCTGCTGCATCCACAAGTTGATGAACACATTTGAAATATATACAAACATATTCTGAAGCGGGATAAATGTGCAACAGAAATCATGCAACCATTTGCCATTCTGTATTTAAGAATCTAGTTTTCAGCTAATGCCATGCACATTACCAATGTTTTTTGAAAATGAGAGGGAAGAGTGAAATTCTAAAAGAAATGTTCTGTCAGAATAAATATTCCTGCAATATACATTAGATAACATTTCGATAAGACAGTGTAACACTGGACAATGCCAAAATAAAAGTAACAAAGCACCCGATTAATGCTTAAATCTATCCAATTCTCCCCCAGTGCATGTCATGTGGCCCCAGAGACAGGGGCCGCTGCTTCGGCCCCAGCATCTGCTGCGGGGAGGGCCTCGGCTGCCTGATGGGCTCCCAAGAAACAGCTCACTGTGTGGAGGAGAACTACCTGCTGACCCCCTGCCAGGCGGGAGGGAGACCATGTGGATCTGAGGGAGGACGCTGCGCTGCTTCAGGACTCTGCTGCGACTCAGGTACAGTCCGGTTTGATCGAGTATAGTTTGTCATGTTCGGACAAGTTGATCGTCTAATAGTCTGATATGAAATTAATTGTTTCCTTTCCTCTCCTACCCCCCCCAGAGAGCTGCGCGGTGGACTCGGACTGCCTGGGTGAGACCGATGCCTCGGATCCAGCCGACAGCTCTGCGGGGAGCTCGCCTGCAGAGCTGCTGCTGCGCCTGCTGCACGTGGCCGCCAGGGGATAGACCGAGTACTGATACTGTTGACTGTGGAGCTTCCTCTGCATCTCAGGGCCCCGAAGTGCAGAGTCAAGATCATCCCTGTTCCACTATAAGCCTTGAGATTTCAACCAATAAAATGCCAAGTCAAATTTTGTTCACTCTTAACCCCTGCTGTTGTGATATTTCTGTATCTGTAAAGACAGAAAGAGAACTATCTTTTGTAATTGGCTATTTTTATCCAGATCCTGGGGCAGAGGAATCATGATAATATGTGTCAAAAAAGTAGATTTCATGTTTGTTCCCATATTAGAAATGTATATACAAATGCACATACTGTAAACAAAATTGTATTCTATATGAGAGGTTATAACCCGTCTCAGAGCTCCATTTCAAATAAATGAGCAGAAAACACTGTAAATAAATCAGAGATTACAGATTAAGGTTGTTACAGACATCCATGTAAAACAGCTGAATAACAATGCTTGAACAGTTACTTCTTGTGCAGTAGAAATATTATGTATATTGAAAGTGGGAGAAAAATACAGAATGTATCAAAACCTTCTGCTGTCTGCTCTCATTATTCCCAGGCTCAAAGTAAGTAACACCTGAAACAGATGATTCACTGATAAAACATTTTATTATCTGCCTGCATGTGGGTGTGTGTGTGTGCGCGCGTGTGTGTGTGTGTGTGTGTGTGTGTCTGTGTGTTCATGTGTGTAAGAAAGGAAGTTAGTGAGAGTTAAAGGACTGCAGGTTACTCAACATAGATAACTTCTTCCGAGAAATCAGCCATAATAATAATTGTAGTTTAATCAGTTCACTTCAACTTCTGTCATCTTATTTTTCCAGAAGAAACTGTTTGGATGCTACCATTTACAGCAAACTAAAATGAATAATAATACTGAAATGAGGGTCAAGAAGGGACAAAAAAGGCTGGTCCTTTTAAAGAAGATTCTGTGTTTTAAGGTAAATTAAAAGTTGGTTGTTATAAATAATTAATTGAGTAGTACAGCACACACATCAGTTGTTGCACCGATAACATAAATTGACAGCGCTGATGTCGATTCCGAGCAGTCATTTTCATTCACCTCCTTCAAGCTCGTCTCTGTTGTGTATCAACACATCCAATTTGCGCACATGAAAGACATCAAACTCTTACCTTTATATTGCTTTGTGTGTGATGATGGAAAGCTGAGTTTTATGCCAGGACTGTATGTGACGACAGATCCAGCTGGCACCGGATGCAGGACCTCCCAGATTTTGACAGTTGCTTGTCTGAGTGATTCAATGCCTGTGTGGCATATCAAAAAACAGATCTTGGAAATGTATTTTAAATTTGGATCTTGTGTCTCCTTTCATTTTCAAAGCCTTACATACATACAGAACCCTGTTTAATGATTTGTTTCTGGCCACACATCATCACATGGTGTGTTCCAACAGATGTTAAATCTGTAGATTTAAAGTATTAGTATTGACCATTTAGGGACGCAGAATCGCACTTTTTTGTATGGCTGAGTTAGTTCTGCTTGATTTTTTGTTAATTTACAGTTGAAATCACTTCCAATCATTTCTGCAAAATGCAAAGTAACTTATCAGGAGATGAATGCTACTGACTTTGGTGACCCCTCTGACTTTTCCTCTAGCGCCACCAGGAGGTCAAAGTTTTCACTTATCCTGTGAAATATGTCAACATCTATTAAATGGCACAACATTTTGTCCAAACATTCAAGGTTCCCAGATGATGTATCTCGATGGCTGGTGATTCATCTAGCACCACCATGATGTTGACATTTGTGGTTTTGAGTTAAATATCTAAACAAATATTGGATGGGTTGACATGTAATTTGGTACACACATTCATACCCCCACCCCCACCCGAAAGACGAAAACAAATCCTCCAGACTTAATTTATCAAAAATAAAACATGTCAAATCCTCCAGACTTAATTTATCAAAAATAAAACATGTCAAATCCTCCAGACTTAATTTATCAAAAATAAAACATGTCAATTGTGTTTCAAGCCTCAGAGTACTACATATAAGTCAAACTGGCTCGGAAAGGAAGGGGGAAAAACAAGTGTTGTGATTTGAAGGCGTTATTATGAGGTCAGGTGAAAGCTCAAAAAAGAAAAGCAAACCAAACATCGTAAATATTTGTTGGTTTTGTCTGTTAGCACCTCATCATCTTTCCCGGTTTCAAATAAACACCCAAGAAGCCCGTCCGTCATTTGTGCCACCAGAAAAATTCCCCTGGGGAAGAATTTGATTTTTTTCCCCAATAATTATATTGTACTGTTTGCACGCTAAGTTATATTGCACAACATGCAACTGAGGTTTGTAAGCCACACCTGAGCACACAGTGAAGGTGAAATGTTGACTTTACTTCTGAACTGTAGCTTCTGCACTGTTAGGTAAACATAATATCTTGTTGTCAGATCCATATCTTTGTCAATGTTGATTCGTTAATCTCACTTAAGCCGCTGTCGGTACCTGCAATCTTTTGCTCTACAACTATTTGAAGACTATGTTGCCAAAAGTCAATTTTAATTTGCCCTTATCAGTACATTGTTTTTAAGCTCTTCCTTCCAGAGATTCAGGTGCTTGAACTCTGGTTGAAGGATGTACTCCAAACTGCTGCCTATTATTACAAATCCTACTAATTTGTGTCATAATGTTGAATATTAAATGTAATGTCTTATTTCTCCCTTAATCTGATGTTTATAGGCCGTTTAAAGATCTGCATCTTTGCTTAAACTGACATTTGAACTTAATTAAGTTTCCATTTGATCTTAATTGTTAGACGTTGACCTATAGCCTTTATTTTTGGTGACACTGGGTGCGGCACTTGCCGAGCCTTCACTCTGTATCCATCAATCAAATAAGATCCTGTTAAAAGAATGGTTATTAAACCTGTCGGAGCCTGTCTGAGTGGAGCATACCAGTACCACATACTCACCCAGGACCAGTAGTTTGAACAAAGGGTTGAAAATGAAAGTAACATTTGTTTTCCCTTAAGACTTTTAACCCACTATGGGTTCTTTTTTTCCATCATGTTCACACACTTGCCTCTGTGTGTGGATGGGTGGGTGCACAGGTGTGTGTGCCCTCAGTGCCAGTATTTAAATAGCAAGGACACATTCCCTCCCCTCACTTCCTCTGCCATCATGGAGCTGAAGGTTGCGTTTGTGATTGTCTGTCTGAGTGCTTTGGCCATCACCTATACTGAAGGTAAGGACCCGACTGTCGTGCCAATATGTTGAAACCAGGAAAACACTTGAACTGAATCAGTTTCTTTTTTATCGGGGAATGATTATGTACATGCTGTGAAATAAGTATACAATTAGAGATGTCTAAATGTTTAGAGTTTTTTTTTTTTTTGGGGGGGGGGGGGGGGGTCTGTATGGTGCAAACTTAAATAAAAATGAAGCATTGTAAAAAGTTATTTAGTTGGATATTTCTGTTCATATTAACCTATAAAGTTAAAAAAAGAGCATGTGCAAGAAAAGTGTAAAGCACAGGATGTAAATAATTTCACAGTTGTTACAACTGTTTACTGTTTTCATTCAACTGCTTTTTAGTTTTATTACCTAAATTAAAGAGATAATACTAGTGCAGTATACTGTCATTCTGCAGACCACATTGCACAGTACAAGACCTTCAGTCTTCTTTGATCTGTTATTATCTATTAAACCCAAGTTACAAATAACATATTGTTCTCTTGAGAAAAAGGTAAACCAAAGAATTTGTTTTGTACATATTGAAATGGTAAAAATGGGAACATTTTCCTGTTCCAAAGAGGTTTCTGTCTGGATATTTAAGTTCACTGCATAGCACTGATAGCACAGAGACAGAATTAATATATAGCAAATTTAAAAATACCATTTTCTTTGGGTCAATTACCATATTCTATTATTCTACATTTTTTCCCCCACATCCTTATAATGGATCTTATTGCAACCCTCATTGCAGCTGTCATCCCAAAATGCTGCATCAAAACAAAAACAGACATCCCTATTGGATTGCTGCTGAAGGTTCAGAGATGGGATGTGCAGCAAAGCAGCGGTGCCTGTGACATCCCTGCACTGGTGTAAGTACTTACCATGTTCTGACTGTATACTGTCTAAGCTTAGCAGAAAACTAGCAGTAACAATGAGCTGCTCAGACAAGAGAATAAGTGGCCCACATATTACACACATTAACTGTAAATGGTTACAGATAGAAATGTATATTATATATTTTTGCAATTATCTGAAACTGATACATAATTTCATGTCCTTGTGGGTCCACAGACTGCATGTAAAGGGCATGAGGAAGCCTGTTTGTGCTCATCCCAAGTTGAAGAAACTGCTGATGAGGATTAAGGGATTGAGGAACCACAAGCGGCAAGCAACTTTCTGATCCGTGGAAAGAAAAAAATGACAAAATCTCTCTGTGTTTTCCACTGTTGGTGTTTCAAGAACTTGTGTCATACAGAAGCCCTTGTGTACCCTTTTTTTCTCATTTTATGTTATTGTTATGTGTGCCTCCAAGAGTAGCAGTAGTGTTGATTGTTTAGCAATAGTCAAACAGCAGAGGCACATTTTGGATGCAATGCTGCTCTTGGCAAATAATATTCAATCATTTCAGGAAGTTACAGTCAACATAATGTAGACATCAAGCCTAATTTGATGGTTGTTTTAATTTGTATTTGGTGATTATTTTTCCCATCTACTGAGTGTTCATTCAAGGAATCTATACATGCTGTAATTTGGACATGGAAATGTAACTTCAGATCTTTATGAGAAAAGAAAATGTTAAATCGATTTGAACGTTGCTTGTTCGGTCCTGTCTTCTGATGATCAAAACCCTGACCCTGATCCTCCCTCTATCATGACTAATCCTGTACAGACAAGCTGGTACATATAGAAAATATGTAAAAACCTTCTGGAAAGCTTCCCTGAGACGATTTATTTGATTTACTTTGGTTTCAATACAAAAAAAAAAAAAAAAAAAAAAAAGAGACAAAGAAGTTAAAGAACCTAATCACATTTACTCCAGTTACTGTTACTGAGTTGCTTTTTTACATACTTGTACTGGTATATTTTTAAGTATTATGTATCATAATTAAGTATTGTAATTAGATGCATTTACAGAGCACCTGTTTTACAGTTAACATTTTGTCAACCCTCCATTGTACAACAATGTTTCAATCTAGTTTGATTTTGCCTTTCAGCCTTTGAATTTGTAACGATCATATCCAACACTGGGGCAACATTTTGGAAAATTACTTTTACTTACCTAAATAAAATATCATAAAAGGATTATGAATGGTTGTCTACTAAATACTCGACGTTATGAGGATGGAATCTGTAATGCTTTGTGTCCACTAGGCATTACATATGTAAGTGTTGGCTTTTTATTCAACTAACTAATAGAGTTAATGGAACCCATTTTTTCATAAAATTCAACCTTCTCTTGATTGTTCCTTTAGTGGGTGAACAGTGAAAATCAACATTAAAATTGTCCAAGACTCAAAAAAAGGGAGCAGTCTTGAAATGCGGATATTGCTTTTAATATTCTGCGGCATGTAGAAAAGTCAATGCAGAAAAGTGAGAAATTGATTCCACTCACTTTGTTCACAAATGGAAGCAAAAGGAACAAAAAAAATCCACATTTTGAGCTCGGCATTTGACCTCAGGCAGCATCTGATGTTGCTGTAGTATTGTGACATCAAGTTTCATTCATGAATAATCAGTCAGTTGTTTTTATGTAAATTCATATTGTGAGTCCTGCTACTATCATAGTTATACAGTACACCCATTACAGAGTAATATTTGACTTAGGTGACCACTTATCAAAATCCAACAAAGAAAGTAAGGTGAATTATATGTTAACATGAAAAACTCAAGGTGACCAGTCATTCAGCGGTTCACTACTCCACTAACAGTCATCAACATAATTAACGAATCAGGTCGAAACCAAAGTCTTCAGGCTGACTGTGAATAACTCATCCCTTCAAAACGCCAGAAAACCACCTCCAGCAAGTTACACAATCTGCCTTTTGAGTACTCAGAATATTAAACGAGCAGTAATACGTTTTTTTGTCTACTCAAGTCAGAGCAGGTTTCTGTGGTGCACAGAGTCAGACAACCTTCAATTGTGGAGAGGTCTCAACCTCTTCCGCCATTTACCAAAGAGATCCTATCTTTGACCACACCAGTAGAAGTTTAATTTCCTTTGTCAGAGAACTGAAGTTACATCCAAATAGTTAAAAAGTCAATCAGGCTACATGACATCAGCACCAGTTTAAGGAAAGATATTGAGAAAACAAACAAGATGGTGTCAGATGGGGCCACAGCGTAAAGTACCGTAACACACACAAAGACATGTCACAACTGTGCGCTGACAGCTTAATCTGTTACCATAATTCTCCATCAGCATTCAAAGTGTGGCTGTGCTTCATCTCGCCTCAAAGGGCAATATGTTGAAAAGTTGCTCAGAGAGGAAAATCAGGTGTGAACTATGGAGTCAGCGAGAATATGATATAATAGAGCAGACTTGTACAAACAATCAAACTGCTGGAAGTAAAATTTAGGGAGATTTCAAGTTGTTTACTTTGACACTGTGAAGACTTCACAAGTCTGATGTAATAGCACCTTCTAGTGGAAACACTGGTAGCAAATGCAGATGGAAACGGGTGCACAAAGGAATGTAGGCTTGCTTAATATATTACTCCAGTGATTTTTATACACATTTTATTCTAAACTCCTCCCCTGCAGCTTCAAATGTTTGTCTGTTATGTACATGGCACAGCTATCATCTGCATACAGCAGCTCCTCCTTGCAGAGTTTCACTCAGGAAACAGGCTCCACAATTGAACATTATTCCGTTTGCTTTGGTAGATCTTACTTTCACTGTCAGATAACATGTTAAGGCATTTGACTGTATAAATGCCCCATAAAAGATTAATAATTATCAGCACATATTAGCAAAGTGGCTGCCATATATAAGATGTTTGATTTTCAGCACGTTTGACTCTCAAATTTTGCCTGATAAACCACACAATCAGATATCAAACATCTCACATCTGCATTGATTAATAACTCTGGGAGATGTACAATAGTCAGTCTTCTTTAGCAAAGTGTTTTCTTATCAGTATTTGTCTCAACAAATGTTACATCTCAGCACAACTTTTTTCCAGTCAGAGCTATTGAAAACAGCATATGAAAACTCTGGTCAGACTGCTGAATCCAGCGAACTGCATCCAAATAAGGAAGTTTGTCTTCCAAATAGCAGATAAGTGGGTGCAGCATCGTGCAGAGAGTTGTACAGAAACTGGTTTGCCCACTGAAGCATGATGACCACTTTTACTCTAACAATGTTTAACTTAGAATACAGTTAGAGATTTGGTTGCTTTAATGTGGTTCCTCTATTTATTTTTGTAGTCTATTCAAATGTAGACTGCTTGTATGACGTGCTAAATTTAGTTTAGTTTTGATGTTTTTTACTTAACTTGAGAACTAAATGTGAGAGAAACATAGCATAGGTCCCTCTTTTAGATATTATCGCTAAGATATAATAGTGAAAAAGTCAATCAGGCCACATGACACCAGCGACAGTGTAAGAAAAGATACTGAGAGAACAAGATGGTGTCAGATGGGGACACAGCAAAGTTACCGTAAGACACAAAGACATGTCACAGCTGTGCGCTGTGCACTCCTGCCAACAGCTTAATCTGTTATCTTAATTCTCCAGGCACTGATTCATCAGCACTTAAACTGTCAAAAAAGTTTGGCTGTGGCTCATCTCACCTCAAGGGGCATAATGAAAAGTTAATCAAAGAGGACATGTTTTGTTGAAAAAAAACAAAAAACAAAGAACAAAATCATTATTTACACTTTTGTGTGTGTGTGAAAAACGGAGAGAAAAATTTATATCTGGAAGCAAGTGAAAATATGAAAGAGCAGAGTTGTACAAATAATCACACTGCTGGAAGTAAAGCTGAAGGAGAAAGTTGTGCTTGTGGTTGCTTGACAGAGTTTCACTCAGGAAACAGGCTCCAAAATTGAACATTATTCCGTTTGCTTGGGTAAATCTTATTTTCACTGTCAGGTTAAGGCATTTGCTTCGACAAATGTCCCATAAAAGACGAATAACAATCAACACATATTAGTAGAGTGGCTGCCATGTATAAGATGTGCTGGAAGTCAACTTCCAGCATGTTTGAGACTCAGAGTTTGCCCTGATAAACCATTAATCCAATTTATGGGTGCAGCATCTCGCAGAGAGTTGTACAGAAAGTGGTTTGCCTGCTTGCCTACTGAAGCGTGATGACCACTTTTAGTCTAACAATGTTTAACTAAAATAGGTTTGGTTGCTTTAATGTTGTTCCTCTGCTTATCTTTGTAGACTACACATATGTAGACTGCTTGTATGATGTGCTAAATGTGAAAATCCAAACATACATGCTGTACGATGCACATTTAGGCTACTTAGTTTTTGGACTTTTTTTGAGATATGTAGGAAGGAAACAGTAACACACAACTCACACCTACCACCCTGCAGAATACTGGCAGAGCCTGACTTTGTTCCAAGATCAACACAAGGTTGTATTTGTAGGTTACAGATCACATGTATTTGAAAGGTTAGGGCACTGAAAATGTGCCCACTTCCCATGTGTACTTCTGGTGTAGCCCATGTTTTTTTTTTTTTTTGTTTGTTTTTTTTTTTGGGATGTTCAGCTATGCCAAACATAACCAAACACAAACAGGTTTCCCCAGCCTGTTTGTCGAGCTTCACCCTGGTAAAACAATGGTTGCACTACAGGTTTGTCGATTTCAAAATCAAAACTCAAAAAAGTGTAAAAGTTACTTTTTTATGGCTTCGATTAAAGATTTAAGACGAACCAGAGATAATGAGGGGAAAAAAAAGGCGGCAAATAAATAGTCCCCCCCCTGGATTCAGCTATTATTTGTAACAAATAGGAAACTAATCTATCTCTGCCATCTATAATGAAATAATCTCTCTTTCGGCTCTTGGTGTCATGTGACTTCCTGTATGTGGGCGAGCTCGTGGTTGCCGTCCGCCTGCCGCTCCGCAGCGGGGCCCCTGGCTCAGATCACTCCGGTGTCTGTGTCCCCCCGGGGCCCACGATGTCCGCCAGACACACGCACCGGGAAGGTGTCGAGCACGCCGGGCGGCTCAAGCTCTTCTCGGCCGCGTTTTACGCCGGAAGCTCGTTTCTCATCACCGTGGTGAACAAGACCGTGCTGACCGGCTTCAGGTGAGTGTCGCGCTGTCATCACGTCCTTCACACACACACACACACACACACACACACACACACACACGATAATTATAATAACACTGAATTATTATGGAGTCACACTCACCCTCCTCTTGTACTCTGGCTGTTTTGCAGGTTTCCGTCCTACATGTGTCTGGGAATTGGCCAGGTAAGTCTTCCAGGTGTTTTTTTTTTATTATTTATTTATTTATTATTTTTTTTCTGTCCGTCGCACACGCGCTCGTTTCATGATCCCTCCGGTCCTTTTCAGATGATCACCACCCTTGTTGTCCTTTATGCTGCCAAAATGAGCAAAACGGTGCAGTTTCAAGATTTTGATAGAAGTATCCCGCTAAAAGTAAGCATTTCTGTTTTCAAAAAAATACCCACCGTCAGTCATTTTTATTTAATTGTATTCTATTTGCCAAAATATCGTATGCCTTTATTTTCTTGCCAGATCTTCCCTCTTCCTTTGCTGTATGTTGGAAACCATATAACAGGACTAGCGAGCACCAAAAAACTCAGGTATAACTAGTTTGGTGACTGTGATTTAATGTAATTCAGTAGAATTTGGTCCTTAAGTTTCACAGTGTTCATTCACGTGGTCTTCCCAAAAACATTCACTTTGTCTTTTACAGTTTACCCATGTTTACAGTATTACGGAAATTCACCATACTGATGACAATGATCTTGGAAGTATACATACTAAGGTAAGACATATTACAGTTGACCTCGTCAGAATTATGACACAACTGGTCTGAAAGTACTATAGGCTACATTATCATCTGCCTCTCTTACGTGGATCGATTCGTAATCAGTTTATCAGTTGAAATAAACAAGATAGGAGCTTTTTGTTTTGATCTGAATGTTTCAGTGTTCCTTCTTTCAGGAAAAGATTTTCAAAAAGCCTTGTGTTCAGTGTTGCAGCCATAGTCCTTGGTGCCATGATTGCTGCAAGGTATGGATTTTTTTTGAGTAAACGTATCCAACTGGAATGGTTTCTCGATTGCTTACCAAGTGCAGACAGAACATCAGTTCTTTCTTGCCATCTTTTCCTGTCCTCTAGTTCTGACCTGGCCTTCGATGTGGAGGGCTACACTTTCATCCTGCTCAACGACGCCTTCACTGCTGCCAGCAGTGTGTACACCAAGAAGAAAATTGGCACTGAGGTAACGTTCCCTTCACACGGCACAGATAGAAACGATGCACTTTATTTTACTGGTAGTTTCAGAACTGCCAAATGTCTGTGTGGGTGTGGAAAACTGTTTTATCTGATATTGTAAAGGTGCCAGTGCCAGGTGAATTATGGGATTAAAAGAAGATTGTATTACTGCAGGAGGTTAAACTTGTTTTTTCAGTCTTAAATGGTGTAGGGTGGATTTACCGTTCACATTTGTGAGACCTCTGCTGGGAAACAATAGGTTTGGACAGTTACTAACAGCTTATATGTCATCAATAGATAAGCATTAACATTCTGTCTGTATCAAAATGGTCTAACAAAATTGGACATTATTTTTATTACGGTTAAGGTATCAACAAAGGTGGTGGCTTTGGTTTTGTTCATCCACCCTTTAAGCAAACAGGATCTTGAACACACCACTATCACACCGTTTCCACAGTAGCATACACAATATATGTACAAAAATTTAACGGGACAAAAACAACGTATTTTAAAACCGTCACCTTTGTTTGACTATTATGATTTTAGTTACCTATATCTAATATTTTCCTCTGTTTTTTTTAGGACCTTGGGAAGTATGGTGTCTTATTTTACAATGCATTAATCATTGTCATCCCCACTCTCTTGGCAAGTGCATTTACCGGAGATTTACATGAGGTACATACAGTCACTGTGGTCCAGTGTATTCTCTCCGTGTGTGTGTGCCCAAAACCGTATGTGTATCCTGCCTGACCACTTTGTATGTTTGATCCACAGGCAGTCGCATTTGAGGACTGGGTTGAAGCCCCATTTATTTGTTGTTTCCTCATGTCCTGCTTCATGGGGTATGTCACTATAATTCAGTTCAAACAGTTCAATCAGTGTCACACCTTTGTGGCAACAAACTAAAAATCATACCTCCATAGCTCTTACTTTATTGCCTCAGCGTACCCAGTTTTTTAAGACTCAGTTATCTTTTTTCAGGTTTGTGTTGATGTATTCCATAGTCCTGTGTAGCCATTATAACTCAGCACTTACTACCACAGTAGTGGGGGCAATAAAGGTAAGAACACGCTGATAAGAATACTATTTTTAGACTAAAGAGCACATTGCATTTTTCTGCCAAGCTTGCACAACTATGCAAATTCATTATTTAAATAATAGAAAATGCTTGAAGTTCTAACCTGCATGTGGATTCTACATCACACTACACATAGTGATAAACAATCATAAAACAGTGAACTTGTTCAAAATGGCCTATATTGCAATGTTAAGAATTATTAGAATTGCCTGAATCCACAGCAAAAACTTTTTGGTGTTTTTTCTTTTTTTTTTTATGTTCTTAAGAATGTTGCAGTTGCTTATATTGGCATCTTTGTGGGTGGAGACTACCTCTTCTCTTGGACCAACTTCCTAGGCCTCAGTATTTGGTGAGAATACATTTTTCCATTCCAGTTTTCTATTTATTATGTTGTTATAATATTTGCTTAAAAACATATTTTGTTAAATGTCGTTATGATCTGTGTCTGACTACAGCTGAAAATTATTAGAAGAGACTTTGATGAGACCAAACGATAAAACATATGAGGCCACAACACTTATTTTTTATTATATGTGTGTGTGTGTGCACAGAATTCCAATCCAGAGCAGAACAAAGGTGTACAAGCTCAGAAATGTCCAGATAAGATTAGTTAATGCATTATCAACGACTAAAAGATAAAATGAGCCTGTTAGTTTTGTCATAACAGGCATCTTTGAACTAAAGCTTATGGTCTTGGTACTTTGTGCATTTCACTGATGAGTGTTGAGTCACTGAGTAACAGCCGAGCAGTAGCAACAATTATGTTATGTTTGCTTTGCAGTATGTCAGGTGGACTACTGTACTCATATCACACTTTTAACAAAAAAACGTCTGGAAGCAACACGGAAGGAGCTCAAAGGCTGAAGATTCACATTTCAGAAGATTCAACAAGGAAGAACTCTGCCATCTAATGGACAATGTTTTAGCACTCACCACCTGGTGGCATTGTTCTGCACCATATTGGAGCATAATATTGCTTTTACACTTTTTTAATATTCATTGAAAATAAATGAATTGATTTTACTGGATACATTACTGGTGCTATCTATTTAATTTCACTACTAAATCATGACTGAATAATTTGACAAGAGGCGCACGTTATTTCTGCGTCAGGTTCAGTGAATGTTTATTGAAGACCAACAATTATATAACAGTGTGGACAGCCTGTCAGAGAAATCTTACCTTGAAACGTGTAATAAAATGTCTACCAAGCAAGCAGGATCACTCTATACATGTCACAAACATGAAAACTGTTGGGATGATGTTAGCCGAGGGGAAAACTGAAACTAAAATGCAACTTCAAAGCGCTCCACAAATTGTGCACACTCAATATTCTAACAAACACAATGTGTATATATTAAATGCCTTACTCTTCTCAAACTGCAAATTAGACTAAAGGTTAGACATGCTTCAAAATATACTATAATTGGGTACAATAAATCATTTGGTGTCTTGATTATCAACAATTAACTTGCCTTCCAGTTTCACCACAACTCCACATGGGTAATTTGTAAATCAAACAGACTCAAACACAGCTAGAGCTTGTTGGTGCGGGTTTCCCTAAAACAACCAGAGGCAGGGCAGTTATGAGAGGCTTCATACAGTGTTGAGGGATGTAGTGTTGCAATAAAAAAAGAAAGACAAAATAAAATAAAAAAAAAGAGAAACACCCAGCACTACACAAATCTGTTTATGAAAAACAGGTGCCATTTTCCTGGACATTTTACGACAAATTTAATCTTCAGTGCATTGCAAGCTTAATCCAAGACTTAATAGGGGGTTTAAGTGCTTTAAAAAAATCAATGGGATGTTTAAGATTATGTGACATATTTTAAATTGGTTTTGTTTTTACAACTTGGCAGATATATGCTGATGCCAGAATATTTCCCTTCATATATCAAATGATTACTAGACTATCAAACAGTTGAACAACATGTACAAAAATATCTCATAATTTAACTTTTGAAATGAGATGACATAGATGCAGCACACATTACTATGATGCTATGCCCGTATCATAACTGGTCTTGCACCTTTTAATATAAAAGGTGACTGACATAATCCATTGTAAAATATCTCCCGTTTGGTTGGAAAACAACTTTAGGCCTGCAGGTTTTACGCACATTTCTTGTATTTATGAGGAAAACAGCTGTTAAAATGGAAAAATGGCATGTCCAAAAAGGTACTCCGGACCTTTAAATATTGTAGAATATTAGTTTGTTGTAGTACTTTACTGAATCCAGAGGGCAGTATAGTCAGCTTGTAAGGCCTTCTCTGGTAATATCATGCAGTAACATTTATGTGTCTGTATAGCAAAACAAGTGATGAAGCTGTCAAAGTTTGGATTATTTGAGTATAGAAGTCTTGCGCCTAACCAGACCTCTGGATTAGGCTTGCAATGATCACCTCTCACGTGCATATAATAACGACCAGGTTACATATCAGACTGATCCAGCTACCCTAACTTGTTTTGTCTCCTTTCGTCCACCTGTGCACACTCCTTGGAGAGAGAGTGCTGTATGGGGGGGTAAAACTATCTGAACTAATCTTAGTCCATTTCTACCACCACTACCATCATCAGTGGCAGTAAAATTGTGCTTACAAAGCTGGAGATGAAACCTGGGAGCATGATGAGAGGCCATCTGACAGTTGGGATGCAACTTAACATTTCCTATGTATGACCACACCCTGTATCATTCTGTCCATCTGAGCTTAATCCATATATACATCAGTCATACACACTCTGTTACACTCACAATATACTTACAAAACTCGTTACCATAAAAGTGCAAACAAAACAAATAAAAACATAATAGGTACTCTTTCTTTGCCTTTAGAAGACAAAAGAAAGAAAGACATTCTTCATGTTGTCAAATCTACAATTATAGCAGCCTAAAAGGATAAAATGGAAGCTGAATAAGGTGCTTTAGCTTGTGCCTTCCTGGTGCTGTGAGGGGGGGTAGATGATGCTGTGCATAACACTGATCTCAGGCCAATTCAGCTCTTTCTCAAAGTCTGGTTTCACAACTTGATTGAGTAAAACTAAACTAGTCATTGATCTGCATTCATGAACAATTTCTAGCTACAGCACATATTGCAGGAAGGCGGATTAGGAAGGGAGGTATGAGGGGTAGGGAATGGGAGTCTGGGATCAGGAAGTGGGTGGGTGTTCAGGGAGACAGGTTGTTGGCCAGCTCAATGAGGGCCAGAGCACCGTGGAGGCGCTCTCGTTGTTCCTGGAGGCGGCGCTTGGCGGCTCCTCCTCCTTGGCTGCCCTTCTCCTCCTCTGCGGCCTCCTCCTCTTCCCCGTTCTCTTCGTCGGACTGGAGAAACTCCATGGGATCCTGCTGCTCCTGGTCCTCCGCTCTCGCCTTGCCCTGTGGCTTCACCTTGGTTGTAGGGGCACGCTGCTCACGGGTTTGCCAGTACCTGCAAGGACAGAGAATAGTATATTAACACACAACGTAAGCAGAAAAATCTTATGTTACGTTATGTTATGTTATATTAACTTTTAAATTCTACTATGCATGCTTTATGCTTTTTAACAGGTATTTTTTGTTGAGAGCACTACTATGTGCAGTCCTGTTTATTCACTTACTTTGCAAGCCATTCTGCCACAGCCTTGTTATCCACAGACTGGGCCTTCCCCAGGCCCTCCTTTGGTTCCTCCCTCTTCAGACGGGAGAAAGGATGCTTGGGACAGTGACGGTTGGCATGTGTGAACCGATTGCCACATCCTGCAGAGAAAGCAGCAGGTATGAATGAATGCAGTAGGCCATTAAAGGCCACGTTTATCTGTGCTAATAGTTAAGATGTGTAATGCATAATTCTTTGTGGTTTACTACTGTTACGGAAATACAGTGATGCATCATGGTAGTAAGAACAGATCAGCATTTTTAATCAGTAAATTAATAAAAGGGAATAATCTTGTTGTTGTGTTTGTTAGGCAAGTTTGGTGTTTTTTTTTAGGTACTTTCCAAACGCTCTAAATATAACTCAGCCAGTTAAAACTCCACTCACTCTAACTGAGCCACACTTCATGCAGCTGGAAAGTACCTAGAAGTGCCTAAAAGTGACAGGTCCCAAAACTTGACTTGACTTTGTTGTTTGCCAGAACATCATTAATGACACTCCGTCCAGCTTAATAGTGTGGACTTTTCTAAAAAATCCATATTTTAAACCCACCTTTCTCCGAGCAGACGAAGGGTTTTTCCCCAGTGTGCAGCCGCTGGTGCGTCTTCAGCTGACCACTCTGGACAAATGCCTTCCCACAATTCGGGTAGTCACACAGATAGGGCCTCTCTCCTGAGGGGAAATTGGAATATTGTTGAGGACAAAATGTTGTTATTGTTTTACAATTCAGTTGTTATTACACAGTGCTGCGTACATGATACACACATACAGTGCACTACTTTCAAATGTGAACGCTGAAGCCTGAAGATTCAGAACAGGTACTTCACAGACCAAGCATGGCTGTGGCCCTTCCTTTTCAACATGTTACTGTTACATCTGGTCAGACAGGTGTTTTACTTAACTCAAGGCACCTGTCTTTTTGACAATAAGCCAATGCATTATGATGCTTTTTAATATATTTACTGCATCCACCGCCCTGTCCCTCTCACCTGTGTGCGTCCTCTTATGGGCCTGGAGGGACTTCTCCCGGGGAAACACTCGGTTGCAGATGTTACAGCGAATGCGGCTGGACGAGGTCTCCCCCTCGCTTATGAGCTCCCGGACAGTGTCGGCCCGTGGACGTCCTCTGCGGATACCATCCTGACAGGAAGAATACACAGATTGTTTGTTTTTTTTTTTAACATTGGCTGAAGTAACACACCTGAAGTACTCCCTTTCCTATTGCACAGCAGCCATAAGCGGATGCAGAGCATAATTTGGCAGATTGAGTCCAAAAACAGTTCCACACTTCTATGATCTGAGGTTTACAACATATGAATCAAGTATGGAGATCATCACTTAAACCGGCACATCATGTTAATACTAAGCTGCATCTGTATATGTTAGTGTAAAGTAAGATTCCTCATGCAAAGTTTCATCACTCAGTCATAATTTCCTATCACGTGTTACATTGTAGCAGGACGCACGTTCGCCCATTATAATCCATCCACATCCGGTTACATTTTTGGCGCGCGACTAGACGTCACGTATGAGCAGCTGCTCCACAGTCAGGAAGTAACGGGGGTTTAAAATCCACCGTGTCACACCCTAATGCGCGGGCGTTTTTTTTTAAATGACTCTCCATCTCGGCCATATTAAGGCTGAGTTCACGCACAAATTCCCCGTTTTTAAGAAGTCCCAGTCCAAGAAATGAAGAGAGTTGCCCTCCGGCCGTGTTTCAATCTTATTCTAACGACTGAGTTTGCAACAGTTCGTGTCTTTAAGAGACGTCAGTAGCTTGTCCCTCCAAAAGCTGGTGTTATTACGAGTGGTTAAACACGTTTTTACGCGCTGTTATAACTTAAAAATGTTGCCATACGCGCGTTGCAGTGTTGTCAACATGTACAGGCTGTAAACGAGACCCGGCGTGTGCGACCGCGTCTCCCGCGCCAGTGAGCCGGACCTACCCTGATCTGCTCCGGCGTCGGCTCCGCGTCCGCCTCCCGGGCCGTCTGGGTCCCGGTGGGGGACGAGGCCCCGCTCACCGAGCCCGGGCTCAGGGTCACGTTGTGGGCGTTCTCGCCCCACTTCCACGGGTAGACCATGAAGTCGCTGAAGCCGGGGCTGGTGGGCGTCAGGGCCTCGGCTTTCCGCGGCTTGATCGGTGTGGTCTTGATGACGGACACCAACACCCGTTTGGGCGAGTCGTTGCAGAAAACGACGTGCGGGTGCTTGCTGTCGGCCATTGTGCGGGTGTCAAAGCTGCGGTGTCGGCCACAAAAGCGAGCGAGACGAAGGAGAAGAAGAAGAAGAAGAAGAAGAAGAAGAAGAAGAAGAAAAAAAACTGCTAAAAGTTTGAACTCCAATTGATTTAGTTCAAGTGCGAGTAATAAATAGTGCGCCTTTTCAATCCGGAGTGAATATGTCCTTCATTTCCAAAGAGGAACAGGGGGGGAAAAAAAACAACCTCGGACCCGTTCTTCGCTACAAAGTATCCACAAAAGATACGGTGACGGTGAGCTCCGCTCCGGTCGCAGCGGCTCGTCTGAACCTGTGTGCGCCCACAGGAGCGTTGTCCCGCGTTGCAAAATCGCGCCTGAGCAGTCGACCGGCCAATCGGCGGCGGGGCTCCGGGCCCACATGTCGGAGGTGACCAATGGCGGCGGCCGCGCCGGTCCACCGGGCAGGCCCGCGGGCCAATGGGCTCCACGCAGGAGCGATCCCCGCGCCGCGATTGGTCGAGGCGGCCTCGACCAATGAGATTTGAACGCTCGACGCGCGCTCTCGCACGCCGACGTCCGGATTGGCCGGTGGGCCCGAGCGCAGCCAATGGGAGCGAAGGGCGGTTAATTTCTCCCACTGCGGGCGAGCAGATGGCTGTTTCCCGCGCTGAGGAGTCTGTTTATGTTGATACATTTATTTTTTTTTCGGTCAATTTAAAGGGAAAGGAAACGGTGGCCCAGAGGCGCCAAAGTTGCGTAATCATCCAGGGCGGAAACACTTGAACAAAGGGTGTACTGTGTGAGAGAAGAAGAAACAGAAACGAAAGGGATATTTGGATAATTGATTGTGTTAAATTGGTGTCATTTAGAACAAAAAAAAACCCTCAAAAGCCAACCTAAAGCAGGCAATATGCTGTTTTCCAAAACATTAAGTGTAGCTACACACACACACAGGTGCTGGAAATCAGGACATCAACACTTGGATTTATAATGCCAGCACTATTTTTTTTAGATTAGATTCAACTTTATTGTCATTACACATGTACAAGTAGAGAGCAAGGAAATGCAGTTTAGCATCCAGCCAGAAGTGCAATAAGTAGTAAGTACCAATATACAGATAATGAATAAGTTTTTTACAGATAATAAATTAGCGTTTTAAGTGGAACAGGTGAAAATGTACAGATTTTTGTACAGATATTTGGTCCTCTCGGATTGTTTGAGATATTACATCCAAATGAGTTTCATTCAAATGTAGAGGCCAGAACAGCTCAGAAAGTGTGCCCATATTTAAAAACCGAAATAAAGTGTGCATTCATTGTTTCCTATGAGTTGTTCGAATTATTCCCTGCAGTGCAACAGAAGCCTTTTTGTTTGTCTTAATGTGCCTGTCCCATTGCTGTCTGTCTGTCTGTCTACGTCTCTATATCATTCACTGTTACCCAAAAAAGACAGTCCAAATGTTTCCTACTGCAGTGTCTTTAAAATGTAGTTGTTCTGGTCAAGTGCGCCAAAAGGAGAACTGAGTTACTGTCAAATGCACACCATCCACATTATAGCTTTATACCATAGACTGTGTGTTATATTCACTATGGCCCTGAATTTAAATGTACTTGTACTTTTTTTGGTGATTAATAATACATTTTGGATTTCCATATTTGAATATCATACTCCTACATTGTCTTTTGGCAAACATTGTTGACTATTTTCTCAGACTATAAATAAATGAACCTATAAAATATACTTTTCTCAATTTTAACGTTGATTTTCTTTTTATGGCAATGATCATTTCCGTTGTGACTGGTTGCATAAGCCTGCACACTATATTCAACCTAACAAGTGTAAATGGAACTGACACAATGCATCAACCCCCCTTGTGCATTGAGACTGCAGGTGGACACCACAGACTTGTGATTTCATCTTTGACCACTAGATGACGCTAAAATTCATTATGTAAAATATTTCCTGACTCATCCTGCTTGTGAGAGTGACACAGCTTAATTAGGTTATATGAACATTTATCTAATTTTATAGCTAGAATACATGGATCTGAGTATTACAATAAGCATCTACACTCATCTAATCATCCATGAAGGGGGATTAGGTTCTTTCTGAACAGTTTTTAGATAGAAATGCAGTTAATGACTAATTTTGGAGTTTGCACAGATCTACACAGTTTAGTGCAAGCTGCACCATAATCAAAGGGTGTAACGTTTAACAAAAGCAAAGGCTATTTAATAATCAGTGAAACACAGTTCAATCCTTGAACAGACTTTACAATGAAGGCTACTCACAAACTACAAATAGGCCTTCATGATGAGGTTTGCAGTTGGCCAGTTACTATACTATATCTATTATAGTTACTAATAATAGCATGTTGGAAACAGTGAAATAAGCAATTTCTGAGAAATGTTGTGTACTGCAGGAAAATAGGAGGGAATAATCAGTTTTAGATCTTTTTTTTTTTTTGGTGATGCCTTTGATAGAAAAACGTTGTTTGACCTGAGCAAGTTACCCTGAACCATAGACACCATTTAAATGCAAGTCAAGGAAAATATAAACATTAAAACTCGCAAAAAAGGTGAAATAAGCTCATTCACTGAACTTACCGTAAACAGTTAAATACCTGGCATCACCATAACAACAGCGACCGTTAACCAGCCGTTTGATCTCAATACGAGAAAAAATAATAATCAAATAATCACAGATATCTTCATAATATTCTCATTTGAGCAGCATTTTTCAGCGGCACTCAGTGTTACTTAACGGTATAGTATTTTTCACTTGTACTTTTTTTTTTTACAGGGTTCACTAACGGTAGTTTTAATAGGAAACAAACTAGTATTTCAAGATCTAACGCACCGTTAACTAATGTAACGTTAGACTGATTTACTATCACTCAGTCGGCTTCATGTGGCGGGTTACCTTTCTAACGTTAACTTCCTTGTCATTTCATGTAACTTAGTACTTTTACCTCTCATTAGTACATTAGTACATTAGTCTGACAGCTAAAAGTCGTCTGTCACTAAGCTATCTGTCCGCATATAAACCGTAAACACCCACAGCCCGCAAATGCAACATAACGTTACACATTAATGCAGCAGTAATATTAATCCAAACACATAATATGTAACTTCAGGGTTAAACACTGACAGGGAGCGTTTTTCTGCACGAGTAGGCCTCCGTCAGAGTCAATTTAGCCGATAACACTCACACTTTTATTCAAGCCAGGTTCTGAATGTATTTTCACACTGTGACACTGCTACTTTTGCTGAAGGATCTGAATACTTCTCGCACCACTGGAAATGTTTTTTTTTTTTTTTTTTTTCACGGTTTTATCCAGTGCATTTATTTGTCCGGGCGATGTGTTTTTTTTTTCATTTCTTTTCTTCAGTATAATAAATACTTATCTCCCTGTGTCTCCAGGCCCCGCTGCCGGCCTGACTAAGCAGAGAAGCGTCCACATGAATATTCATGAGCTGAGGGGCGTGCCGGCGCGGGCCCGCACACGTGCAAACATTTAAAAGTGTGCACAAAGACGTGCGATCGTTTGTTGCATGTTCACTCAGGACAGCACGCACCGCCCGCAGCGACTTCTTTCTGCCGAGGGGGTTCCGTCTTCGCCGTTTTCGCAGTTTTCGCAAGACATGTGTTCATCCTGAGGAGGGACTCGGCCTGTTGGAGCTTTTTTTTTTTTTTTTTTTTTTTGTTTTGTTTTTTTGTTGTTGTTGTTTGTTCTCACGCCGGACGTCAGGCTTGAGTAAAATGCTGCCGGACGCCTACGGGTGCGTGGTGGCGAACAGGTTCGGGGATCTTCTGGACGACGAGGCCGACCCGTTCGACCTGATCAGCAGAGTGGAGACGGAGAAGGAGAAGAAGAAGAAGAAGGGAGAGGGCGAGAAGAAAAGCAAGCCGAAGAAGCCTGGCCAGAAGGAATCGCAGAAGGACAGGCGCCTCCCCATCGCGTCGGATGGTCAGGAGCCCTTTCCAGGTGAGGTCGACGGCGTCGCTGCTTTTTTTTTTTTTTTCTCGTGGCACACCCCAAAAAAAAAAACCATCCAAACGGTTCTGGCACCTGCCGGCATTTCTAGACTGCACAGTCCGGCCGAGTTTAGCTCGGGCTTTGTCAGCTGCTGATGGTGCAAGGTCAGCAGGACTGCTGAGCACATGTGCATGCTGTCAGGGAGGGGTTCCCTCACTGTTCTCTGTGGGGGGGGAGATATCTCAGGCCAAATGATTTTATGCATGCTTTTTACCCCTGAGAACCAGCCAGCTGCTGACTCAGTAAAGAAAAATCTACAAAAAATGTTATGCCCTAACTTTTCCCTGGAAGAGCAGTTGTGACTGGACTCCTTTCCTTATTTTGTATAATTTGTTTGATAGTAACAGACCCATTATTTCCTTCTGTTGGATGGAGGTTTGAGAGAGTGTAAGAGGGAGACTGGGAAATGTTTTTTTATGATCAGGGTTGAGATAAAGGAGGACCAGCAGATTCAAATATCTATCCGGTCAAACACATTTTGTGGTATTATAGACAGTATGAAGTAGGGTTTATGGATTATTGGTTCCAGCAGTGGTAGTTTTGCTTGATTTGCCCGACCAAACATTTGACATTGATATTGACATAATTTACCAAAGAAGAGAGATGATAAAACACAGCACAATTGAATATATCCCTAACAAACTTTGTCTTCAGCCCGTAAACAGCAGCAGTCACGTCCTGGACCAGTGACAGAGGGTGGAGACTGCAGAGAGGAGGCCCAGAGGGGCGCCAAGAGGGCTGTCTATGGGGAGCGTAGGACCAACCAAGAGGAGCACCCACTGGAGTTTTCCATCTCTAAGTATGTGTTGTCATACAATCTGAGGCCAAAAAAAAAAACCTCAACCCTGCATATTGGTTTTCAGAGTTGGTGCATGCTTGGTTTATACAGCACCATCACCGATCAAAATTTGTCCAAATGATGATCAGCGTAAAATGTTTTTACTCGCTTCACCCACAGTTCACACAATGTGGGGACTGCAACTTTTCAAAAAAAATTACATTCTTCCTTTTTTTCAAATAAAAGACTCATGAGTAATGAAACCCACCCTTGCTTTACTCAGGACACTCAGGGTTTTTGCTGCTACAGGTCTTGCTTGGTTTGCTACGACCAGTAACTAATGAATGGTACTGTTAGCTGACATTTAAGTATTAGCTATTCTCCTATCATTCTCAAGTGATGTAAACAAATCTTTCCTTTTTTTTCTTTCAACATAAGAGACTCAACTAATGACTGATGTATAGACCAATTAGCTGGGTTTGAAATGAAGTAAGTAACTGAGTTTTAATCTGATTGGTCCCCAGGCCTTCCTATAATGCAGACTCTGACTTCAGGGGCAGAGGAGGGTTCAGAGGCAGGAGGGGAGCAAGAGGTGGAGGTGGAGGTGGAGGTGGAGGAGGAGGATACCTGAGGAACTCTGACAACTTCAACCCGAGGGGCAAGAGAGAGTATGATCGACACAATGGAACGTAAGCTTTCTTGTTCATGTAGCAGTCCAGTTTAAAAAGCTTATGCTCTTGTTTTTTTTCTCGTAATGGCGTATTGACTAATTTTTCTAACATTCACTGTAGCGGCATCTCTCCTGAGGAAAAGAGAGGAGGCAGAGGACCCTGGAACTGGGGCTGTGTCGATGAAGCTGCAGGGTAGGTGAACTTTCATTAAACACATGGCAATGACAACTTTTACACTTGGACACACTAGAGACTAGTTCTCTCCTTTTGTCCATGTCCTTTTTTGTAAAGTGAATTAATGGAGGTGACATCTGATGCTCCAGTCAAATCTGAGGAGCCCCAAATACCTGCGGAGGAAGAGAATCAGAATCGGTGAGTGTTATATTTTTTTTATGTGGCCAATATCAGATTCCAGTGTGGACTGTCCAGAAGTCCTGAACTGACCCGAATACGCAAAAGAACAATAACAAAGAAATAAACATGGCGGCCACTGAAATCAGCGTTTAAGGTTTGATTTATAAGTGTGAAGTCGAAGCCAGCAGATTCATGATGCAGATAACGAGGATGAGGAGAAAGGAGCTACCTTTTTTTTTTTTTTTTTTTTTTAAACTGTATGATTTGTGCTGTGATCAGCGCAATGGAAGAGGACGGAGAGATGGTGGTCCAGGTTGCCATGGAGATGACCCTGGACGAGTGGAAGGCCATGCAGGAGACAAGTCGTCCCAAGGCAGAGTTTAATATCCGCAAAGCAGAGGACAAGATTCCCTCCAAAGCAAAGGTCATCCACCAGTCAAAGCACCTGGAGGTGAGAACGTTAAGCAGACATGTCACGTTAACACACAGACACAAGTCTATCAGAAATGTATGAACTAGACAAAGAATTTAGGGGTGTGAGTGTGAGAGAGGTTCAGCTGGCTATCTGACTATATTAAACATTTGGCTCCAATTTTCAGAACCTCAAAGTGACTCTCGAGGAGATTGAGGATGACAGCAACTTCCTCCGGAGGTCTGTGAATGACATCACCTCACTTCTGGACATCAATTTCGGGAGCCTTGGACGCCCCAGTCGCGGGGGTCGGGGAAGGGGAGCCAGAGGTGGTTCGACTAGCCGCCCAGAGAGAGCCAAACCTATACTGGAGGAGAGGGTATGTTCTTAGCTCGCCGGGATCAATGCAAACCAACCACAATGTTTGTTGACGTATCACTTAATTTGTTTTTCTGCTGTCGGTTATCTCACCAGGTGGATGATCTGGCTCCTAACCCAGATGACCCAGAGGACTTTCCAGCACTGTCAGCAGGGAGATAACTGAGTTCACATCTTCTGTGGGGAAAATTGGTTGCACTTGACACTTGCTAAAAATGTTTCTGCTGTTCTTAAGGTTTGGGGTTTTATTGTACTTGATTTATTTTCTTCTATTGCACAAGAGGCACTGTTCAGCATTTGACTCATGGAGAATAAATGCTTTTGCAAGTTTATCTTGGAGCTGGGACTATTTGAACAAAACAAGTAAATGTGAGAAGTTAGGTTACATGTATATGGGTTTGTGGTGCATTTGTAGGTAATACAACTGTACTAAAGAGCAAGACAGGATAGTGTCAGTGTTAAAAAAAAAAAAATGGCTTTGTTCTTCAAAGAACTTTAACATAACAGTCAGGACAACTTAAAAGTGTGTTAAATGCATCTTGGTAAATGAAGCAAAGATTAAGGCCAGAGACATACATGGAGTACATTTATTTAAAAAGTCTGATTCTATGTGCTTCAAGCAAATGTCTTCCGTGGATTATGAACATGAGTTAGACAAGGCCCCATTAGGACCAGTGACATTTCATAGCATGATTCAAACATAGTACAAAATATTTAAAAAATACAAACTGAGTATATCAAATGTTGACATATTTACAGTTTTGAAATACAGTAGCTGAAAAGCTTCACAAGTAAATGACAAGACAAGCCAGATATTGATAAATGGAGGTACACGTGCACATTTTCTTGTGATGAGTTCTTGCCCATATAGACAATGTTTTAACTACATCCAAGGCAAACACCCGACCAAATCCATCTTAAATCTTTTTTCAAACTGAATGTGACTCTCCAATCTTATAAACCAGAGTATCTGCTGCACAGTACTCATTTTGGAGGAAAACTCCTGGATTCACACATTCAGATGCCAGTCTGATAGCTACTGCATGCTTCAGTAAGTAGGAACAACCAGGCAATGATAAACTAGGTTTGTTTCGTAATGGTGTTAAAAATATAAAAAACCAAAGTGCCTTGCGGGTAAAATCTTGTAATCAAACAAACAATCTCTAAACAATTTACATGTTACATCGCGCTGGTTCATTACGACCTTTTTCCTCAAACTTGAATCTATTGAAAGAGTAGTACAGCTGTATCGAGGTTGGATTTCGTGTAATCTTCCTCAGGATTTCAAGATCCACAGGCTCACCGAAGTAGAGGAGCTCTAGCTTTGGGTATGGAGTGACTAAAGAAAAACAAACAAAACGTCAGCATTAATAGAGGGACTGTTTTCTTTGATTTACATTGCACTATTAAATTAATCTAAAAAAAAAAAAAAGTCCATTCATGCAATCCATGTCTACACACATGAATCAGGCATTGCTGTAAGGATGCTTCATTACAGACAATTCCTAAAAACACTTTTATACAATTTAAAACAGTAAATGTAGCATAGAAAGTGAAGAGGAGGTAGATACCATAGCCTTGAAAATCGAATTGATTGCAAAGAGCTGTGAGATTTACGTCGTCTGGAGACAGTGCGTCTGTTGCATGTAAGAAATATAAAAGAAGGAAAGAGAAAGATAAAGAGCATAGATTAGCACCAGTAAAGGATACAGACATGGTTACAGAGTGGGGATAAGAGGCCAGAGGCAGAAGACACAGCAGCAGAGTCCAGAGAACCTATAGCCAATCATACTCCGAGACCTCCTGTTCTTAGTAAACATGCAAGAAAGATATTTAATGAAGGAGCAGGGAAACTGAGGCAAGTGGGGTTTCATTTTGCAACCTGAGAGTGGTGCATAAGCAGCATCAGATTTTCTGAAAGTTAGTCCTGGACAATGTCAGGCTATATATAACGTTAGTACAACATCTGAGTAAAGGCTGGGTTGCACCATCATGGTTTATTTTAAAATTACAGACAACCAGTTTAGTAAACTGCTTGAAATTATGAATAATTCAAACTATGTTGGATGATTTAGACTGTTAAGAATAAAGCTTTACGATGAGATATACAATTGGTTCAGTCTGCTGTCTGCATAAATCCTAAACTAGGGTAAATTAACTTTGACTTATGTCAGAGGTTTCCATGATTAAGCAAAATTAAAATCTTTATCCTTATCTTTCTTCAAGGAACATTAATTTGTCTACCAACTACCTCAAAGACACTGCCCTCCAGACGTGAACTGTCTGGAAAATGGATGAAAGTGAGCTCAAATTTGAATCTTGTTCATTCGTAACTACGTAAAACATCCAATTGAAAATAATTTGTGGATAAACCACAATTTGATTTAGTTTAAACTTTTAATCCTTGTGGATGCATCCCAGCCTAACTACATTAAGTGATTATGACACAACCACTGTCTCGAGCATTAAGAGGAAAAAGAAGGAGAGTGCTAAGCCTCTGGATTTCGACTGGATTTACACAGGCACCAATGAAATTATATTTAACAGAGATCTGATCATCCCCTTGGCTGCCAAAACAGATGACTTTCCCTGTTAGGACAGCATAGAGAACATCTCTTCACAGAAAACTGATCATCAGTAAAAATGTGCAAATGCAGCCCAAGTCTCCATATGGCTCAGAGTGGGTCTGAGGGAGCTTGCCTGCAGGTGGACCTGTGCCATGTTTAAGTTGATGAGAGTGCCTGTGTTGGCTGTGGCACTGGCTGTGTCTCTAGGGCTGCCACATGGCTCACAACACATTGGGTCTCTGTCGCCAGCCACTACATGCAAGTTGCCTAGGGACCTGACCAGTCTGGTGTGGCACAGGGAGCTGGCAGAGAGAAGGGAAGCTGTTAATTAACTCCACAAGGATCCATGAGTGGCTATAGCCTCTTGGTTGCTTTTCAACTGTGTGTCAACTTCACATAAAACACATCAAAACAGAATTTATCATCAATGCAATCCTGGGTAAAGCAATAAATGGAATATGTGCAGAGAAAACATGTCCAAAGTGAGGGCCTAATAATCGATATACAATTCTGTTAAATACTGATTAACAAATTGAGTTGACTCAATTGACCAAAGCTCCATATTTTCCTTTAAGCAGGCAAAATTGCCCCCTTTTATCTGTTGTGCTGCTCTCACTGATAATACATCTGGGCTATAATTGAGTACTGAGGGACAAATCCAGCCACTGACCTTCCTCCTACTCCGTTGGCTGGCAGTGAGGTTCTGGTCCTCTTTCTGCTGTCTGAGTGGTCAGACAGGGCCAAGGGGTTGACGCCGGCGTTACAGCCCTGAACACTGGCCTGCAGGATGACCGTGCTGCAGAGGAGACAAAATCATTAATTAGACTGACCCACGTTCTGTATCAGAGTGTAGTTATTGGGGGTGTCACGATTTCAAATTTTAAATCCTAAATTGATCGAAATCAAAAGCTTCATTTGCAGAACAGTGCAGATCTGCTACAGTGTGCCTTCCCCGTGCATTTCAGTCAGTTCGCTGTGATGCCTGTATACATGAGCGCAATCTGCAGTTGTTCAGTTAACAGTTCAGTGGATGCTTATTTGTTATTACATTTTAAATTATTTTAATTTAACCAAATGGCCTTACTGTGGTAGATTCTTTAAAAATATGGTGGTTATACCACACTTGAAATAAGAATTTGAAAATGTAAATAACAGTTGTCATGGCATAAAACCAATGATGTGCTCTTTATGAATCAAGAAAAAAAAAAGTTTAAATCGAAAATAGAAAAGTCAGAATCAAATTGTGACACTCCCAGTAGGTATACGTGTGTGTACACTGCAAACTTTTACCTTAGGGACTGTGATGATGATGACCTGGTGTGAATCTTATTCTCTTCTTGTCTGTGAAAACAAGTAACAAGACAATAAAAAAAATCTGTTTAAACTTTATATATAGAGAGATCTGAGAGGAAGGTAACAGGACAGTGTGGAGAAGGAGGAGGATAAGGCAGTATGGAGATGAGCAGGAAGGTTTTAAAAATCTGAATGAGTTAGACTTGTGCACAGATCATTATTGCAGCTTCAGCAGCCAGGTGGGATTAGTAAAGCCAAGTAATTACCAGATAAAGCCAGTGGGTGGCACTAAACATCTAAAGGGGGGAACTGATTAGCCTTTTCACCAAGTTATAATTTTCATCAAGAAAGCTTAACTGTCTGGCGAGGTTGAATTTTAACAGTTGGCACTGCAGTCAACACAATAACCAGCAAAGCATGATGTTTAATGATGATGACAAAGATGATGGGAACAGAAGGATAAAATCATTATGTACAGACAATGGAATGACACTGACAAGGCGGGAGCCTCTGATGTTTAATTTTTTTTAAACTGGCTTTGCTCATGCTTTACTGTGCTTGCAGAAAGAATAAAGTAACAAGAGGATGATTTTGAACAAATTTCTGATTTGGGTTGGGAATTAAAAAGAGACTGGGGTCTCACTTACAGCATTCTCAGTTAGAGCTCCAGAAGGGGGGGCAGGACAGGTTTTTTTGGGGTGGACGGGCGGTAGAACTCATTGAAATCCTAACCCGTCTATACAGAAATGCAGGATGGAAGAAGGGAAGCCATACACAATCCACCACAGGGCAAGGCTACACAGGGAGGAGAGCAGCATGGCTACCAGCCATCTGAAAGGAGGACAAATCCAACAACAAGAGCAAACGGAAAAAAAGGGGGAAAAAAAAGGAAGGAGAGACAAGAGACGTCCAGGCAGGACACAAAGCCTCTGATGTTCTACTTTTCCACTGGGACTGGATCAGATGAAATACCGTTCAAAGAGCCTTGTATCCAACAGTGCCAGTCAGCAAGTTTTTGTTCTTCACTTGCTCTGATGTGTTAGCAGTTTGCAAAGTACTTAGAACCTGACCGATGTGGGAATTTTTAAGTAGGTATTGATATTTGAGAGTTAACAAAAGCTGATAATATACTGGCTGACATGTCATGTTATGACAGATATACAGTACGCAGTGTGGCAAGTTATTTGACAGAACAAACGTTTCTTTTAAAAGCTGAACTAACAGTTGATACGATTTTCAGTAGTAGATTTTATTTATATTTAATTTAAAATCACTATAAATAAGAAATGAAAAAAGTTACAATGTTCTAAAACAAAAAAGTATATTCACTGTACTATATACAAACAGGGGTCAAAACTAAAAATCAAAAGTGTTGACTATAAAAACTTTTATGGACTGCAACTTCTGCCAAGATACCAGCAGGCCAATATCAGTCGAGCTCTAACACTCTGGTTCATAAACTCATGTGTAAAACTAGTCAAATTCTACATATACTTAAGTATCCATTATCAAATTTTGTTGCACAAAAAACAGACAATTTCAAAAAGAAGCTGACAGAAACCTGAAGGAGTAAACAAAGCTCAGATGGTATGTGTACACTGATCCAGTCACAAAAGCAATGGAAAAAACAACAGGCAATTGACAATGAACCCGGCCCAACATTAATTAAATGTTAGACAAAAAACACAGATTGAACATAGAGGCACGTCCATGCATGCATGTCAAAGGGTTTCATGCCTCTTGCCATGCATGAAAAGGCAGAAAAGATGAAACATTTTCATATAATCGTCGTTCTAATCGTCACTGAAATTCAACATTCACTTTTGTATTACATAATAAAACAAACAGTGGAGCCAGATGGTGAAGTTCAGCTGGAAGTTAGATGTTTGTGTAGCAACCCATACAGTGATAAGGCATATGGCCTGAAGTGCAAGCAAATCTCTCTTCTGCCTCAACTCCCCTGTCAACAGATAAAAACCCATTTTCATCCCACCACGTCCTCAGAAGCTCACATATGTTTAATAATCCTTTATATTAGAGTGAGGAACAGGAGAAATTTACCATCCTGACGCTTATTAAACTCATAAAAACACCTCAGCCAAAGATCATTCGAACAACAAAGTACAATTGGCAATTTCCAAAAACATCTACAGCTTAAGTGGTTGAGCAGGCAAGTTCGCTACTTTACCAAACAATAAGGAAGTACTACTGCAGATCAGAACGAAGACCAAGTGTCCCTTGCTAAAAAAAAAAAAAAATCTTGAGAAGTGCCAAGTCAGTAGTGCAAGCCAAGCACTAAAACATTGAATTCAAATAATCCAGATCTTATGTAAAACCGTGATTAGTTGAATAACTGGTGCTGTTGTTAACAAGTACAGCTGGCTCAACTCGAGAGCTTTACTGTAACTCAGAGGATATCTTGGATAAGCCTTGATATCAAAGCAGAACAGCTGAGTGTGTCCATGAGAGGCAGATAATAATGAGAGGCATGTAAATGTATTGCATCCACTAAGTGCATATCTACTTCACGCCATAGTCATCCAAAGAAAGAAAGAAAGAAAAAAAAAAAAAGAACAACTTTAAGTCAGCCATACCATTCACTGGCATAGCAACCATTTCTACAGGAGGAGGATGTCAGCTAGAAAGGAAGTGACGTGCACTTACCTCCATCATACAAAACCTCACATCCTCTCTCTGCCTCTTTCTGCTATTTTTTGAACGGCAGGCAACACATCGGCCACCCCGTACCCATGAGGCTGCAGCAGAACACTACCACCTGCCTGACATGGGACAACAAAAGCCAAAGCCATATGGGTACATTGGCAGAGGCTAGTCAACCATCTTCAGCCAACACCCGACCTTCCACGGCTTGATTTACATGGGCACAAATGAAGTGGACTTTATTTAGGATAGGGAACAACAGGGAAGCAAAGAGAGCTGGCTAGTCACGTTTCAGTTGTCAAGCTGTACCCTAATGCTTTTTCCACATTAAAAAGTATACTAGAAACCAAATCCAAATGACCAAGTTTGCAAAGGCATACTGATGTCACAATGACTTGTAAGGGCAACTACATTGTTGGAGTTTAATTTGTGGTACTGTTTAATTTCATGCATGTTTTTCTTTCTTTGACATTTTCCAGATAAACCGGTTTCAGATTTCACAACTGCCAAGCTGTAACAGAAGCACTTCTATCGCTGCAGAGCACAGACTTGCAGAAGAATAGAAACACTCCCTATTTTATGTTTAACCATTAATTCACATGGTCCTATGTCAGGTGTTCAGGGTCAATTAAGTATCAGTTCAGAGTTGCAGTGACTGCACGTATATTTTCTTACCACCCATGGCCTGGTCACGGTTCAAATCTGATAAAGGTCACATCTGTTCCAATGCTGTCCTGCCTTCATTCAAAGTCCACAATTGATTTGACACTGTGGCAAGTTCTGCTCTCTACTTTGGTATGAGGTGCTATGGACATTGTAGTCCTCTGTAATTTTAATATACCTGCACAGACTTATAGCAGTGATTTAAAAAAAGTTTTTTTTTAAATGAGCTAACCAAAACTTACTTAATTAATAAGTTTAGCTATTGTACAATCTTGTATTGGCTAACTTGGCCAATTTCCTGAAGGACACTGTGACATGATAACCTAGTGACTAGCAAACTATATTGATTTGACCTTTATATTTATTTCCCCTTTTTTTTTTTTATAGCTTTTGACCGAAGAAGACAATTTACAAGTTACTACAGTAAAACTAATTCATAGATTATATTATTTATTTCCACATCTTTTGTGCCTTCTAAATCCAGCCCCCAACAAAATGTTTTTCTGGTAGATTGTCTATCAGATAACTCAGGGCCTTCCAAACAACTTTGTCACTCACTCTGCGTCTTTATAGTTGACTTACAACTTCCTTGACATATTGTTCATTCTCATCTCTCGCCAATTATTGATAAAAATGAATTATATTACACTTTATCTGCATATGATGACAGATAAAGTGATACAGAGAGTTATTGAAACATTACAGGGATGCTGACTGGTTCCTAAACTCACAGATAAATGATGATATTAAGATGGAATCGCCATGGTATGGGGGTAAGGAGAGCAGCTCTAACAGATTGGCCATGCCTTCAACCTGACACAAAAAGGACAGCCGACTACCCTGAATCAACACTGAGGAAAAGAGAAAGCTCATCCAATGAAATGATAAATGTAACAAAACAAAAACCCTACAAGGTCACTTCCTGGTCTTTATGAAGTCCTAAATTTTCAAATCACAAGTAACTTATGATTTGAAAAAAACATCTGTTTACGTTTAATGGTCCGAGGGACTGACAAAGAGAGGCATCGCTCATTTCATAGTACTACAACATGTCGGCACAATGCATGATGAGACGTGCAGGCTGCGTGGGTACTTACGATAGTGAACCTGTGGACGATCTGGCCTGCCTCTTGCTCTTCAGGGCCCGCAGTTTATCTCCCTGCGTAAGGCCATTTCTCTCCTCTTCATCATTATACTGTAAATCAAAAAGCAATTAATAGACAAAGAGGTATGTATCAAAAATCATGCAGCAAATTCTGTTCCAAAAAGCCTGACAAGAGCGTCATTTCATAACTCACCAGGTCCATTTCATCTTTCTTGGATGCCCTGTTCTTGTTGCTCCCGTTGATGGATATGTCATCCACTCCAGACAGGATCCTGGTCACGGCCATCTTGCCATTCTCTTGTTCATTTAGCATCTTCTCCCGGAAAACCTCTCCTTCTGCCCACAGATTGTTCTGCTTCCTGATGTACAAAATTTAAACAAACCACAGAATAAATGTTTTTCCTGCCCAAACCAGCACCACCATTATTATTATTATTATTATTATTATTATTATTATTATTATTATTAATAATAATAATAATAATAAAGTTTCTGACTTTGAACCTTTTGATAAATAATACTAAAGAAAGTTATTTTTAAAACTTTAACACTGGTTGTTGCTCATTTAGTGAAGGATATTTAATATAATAACAAAATACTTAAGATCTGAAACCCTGCTTCAGTGAACACCTACTCTTCAACAAAGTTCTGCTGAGGCCCAATGATGGACCCTGGTCGGCAGATCCGTATCCAGGCAATGGCCTCTGCAGCAGTCAGGTGGTAATGTTTCATCATATAGCAGCCAATCAGAGTTCCAGTCCTCCCAAGACCAGCTAAAAGAGAAACGTGATGAATAAATACACAAACAAATAGGATGCTATGCACAGTTTACACAAGTGTCTTGCAGCAACCACAATCAGCCAGGACACTTTGACCCATCAACAACGTTTCTTGCAGTGTGAATGCGGGTTAGAAATCTGACCCTTGCAGTGGACGGCAATGGCTCCCTCTGCGTTCTCACAGATGTTGAGGAACTTCCTGACGATGGAGTCGGTTGGTGTACTCCCGTCCACAAAGAACAGATCGTGATGCTCAAAGCCAGATTCTGTGAAACGCCTGGCATCATACATCTTCTTGTTAAGTCTGATGACCGTGCTGATGTTATGATTCCTGAAGTATGGGATGTAGGCCTCAGGAGCGTGTAATGGGTACCCTACGGTAAGTTAAACAGAAAATATCTTGTGAGTTTAGTAAGTGTTAAAATGAAGTCAGTCATGGTTTTAAGATGCGTTACAAACTTGAGGTACATTTCACTTACCATTCTCTATTTTGCTTTTTGGATGAGGTCCACTGAATGCAAGGAACTTTCCTGGAATGATCCAGTTTAAGTCTCCATTTTCTGCTCTCTCATAGTGCTCATATTCTTCCACATCAAAGTTGGAGAAGTCGAGCCAACCGTACTGCAGAGCCTGGTAGATGGTTGAGAGGGAGTTAATTTAATCAGGAGCATGACACAGCCAGAAAGAAAAATAAATACATTTTAAAATGACGTACCTTGTGAACGGCACGAAGGCAATCTAGGATGTTCAGATTGTACATGCAGGTTCCAAATGAAGCATCTCTGAAACATGTATTGACAACATATACTGAGTCATTAACAACACAACATACAAAGGATCTTTATTTCAAGTCATTCACTGGGCAGTCTGCATCCAAACCAAAATATAAATAAAATCAGGCTACTTTATGTTTAAAACTCATAAACTCGTAGCTGTCTTTGAAATCGGTCTTCAAAAATCAAAATATGGCATGACTATTGTAAATGTCTACACTGATAGTGAAAACATATATAGCCGCAGTTATTCTTAGTTTTTTGAACGAGAACCAAAGTTAAATGTGAAATATGTACGGTAATAGTGAATTATTACCTGAATGGAATATATGTTGAATTCCTTGACACCAGCAGACTGTAGGCCTCCTCTGGCATCATGTTTAGATTCATTACCTTTAAATACAAATGTCCAATCAGCAAGTGCCTTTTGCGTAATATGTTGATATAATTTCACAAGCTGTGTGTAGCATGTTTGTTTGTACACCACTTACTGCATATGAGCCGATTAGGTAGGCAGCATTGACTTGTTTCTTCTGATCTCCACAGGTATAAAATATGATCTTCTTCCTTGAGAGTGTAATGGACTGTGCAGAAAATATTAAGAGCATGAATGGACACGTGATACACTATTTATTTATTTGACTCAGAAATTAATATTATTACATTTTTAAAAATCACAGTAACCTACAGTGGCTTGACACAAAAGTAAATTCCTGATAAATAAGCACTTAAACTCATAAATGAAATAATAATTTCTTTACAAAGTTGCTGCACAGGTGGTGGGGTGAACCCCAATTAATATAATTTGTAATATGAAAAAAAAGGGGCAATCACCACATTACACAATTATGTACTAGAGCTGGAGAGATGCTGCATAATCTGTGTCCAAGCAGCCCTAAATACAGACAAACTGCCCCAACAAAAGGGAACAGTGGTGTCCCAAGTTAAAACAAAGCAGGGACAGACATACATTTAAAATGTAAGTCCTGCTAACAGGCGTGCAAAAAGCTAAAAACCTAATGTATTTAGCCTACCTACTGCAGCCATATATATAAACTGATTGACCTGGGTTTTGCCTCCCATTCTCTCTCCAGGAAGTGCAAATAAGAGCAGAGGTTAACTGTACCTTGAGCTTCTTTGTCAGCTTGCAACAGAAGCGATAAAACATGGCCAGGTTAAGGGGACCAAAGTCTGCATAGAAGCTGTGGGAGGGAAAGAGAGAAAGAAGAAGAAGAAGAAGGAGAGTGTCAATGTGGCTATTTAAGCAACCCGCTACGGTCTCTGAGGAAGTTTCACTAGATAGAATGGGCTACCTCTAACTGAGACTGTAAAAATCACTGACATAGTAAAGACTATATTTAGAGGCATTCGAGGCTAGAGTGGGTCAGTCAGAGCGGGACAAAAAGCTGCAAAGACAAGAGGTCTTTTTCTGTACCACAGGCACAAAAATGTCTCTGAAAGGTCAGTCATGTGCTCTCCCGTGGCCAATCGAACAACAGCCCATTGACCACAGAAACAGCCCCGCTATAGACTCTGAAACTGCTACTATGGCAAAGTGCTTTTATTTGTTTTATTTGCCTTTAAATTTTAATGCTGTTGTGGTCATTTGGATTTCTGCCAACCGTAAAAAGGGAGAAATTTCTTTTTTTATCTAAAGCACCAAAATACTCTTAGATCTTAATGTGCCCTTTGAGCTACAAGAGGTTTAATGGTAAAAAATCTCAATATGTTGAGTAACTTCACACTAACGACTCGTGCACTCAGATTCACTGTATTTTGAATTAGTTTTGTGCAGGATCACAGCAGCTATTGGTCGAGAACATATCTTTTAGATGCAACGCTAAGATAAAATGTAGGCATCGTCGGTCGATTTAAAATGTCCTTTATTGCAGTCCAAGTGCAATGGCAGGGGGCCATGCGCAGACATAATGCAATAATCAGCAAAGTCTGCAAGGTCTGTTCAAAATGCAAAGGTGGGGTGACACCGGTAACTTACTTCTCGTATGCCAGCTCGTCATCTATGCAGAAACAGTGTCGCTCGGCCGAGCTCTTGATCTTTTGCTTTAGTATGGCGAAATATAGTTGATCTGCAGGAGGGAGACGGGGGGGAGGGGGACAACATTAAGGGGCAGTTACTCGCTTTGGTCGTGCACACTTACTTCTGTTGTCTCGCACATCCTCCAAATCCGTTCCTCTTTGTCCACAACTACTTCTTTCGCGTCTTTTCGAGCAACTTACCCTTGATAAACTCAACACATCTCGACGATACATCGTCGGCGGTCATCTTGCCCGCAGTTCTGAACATGACGTTTCGCAGAGAAATGTACGAGGTTTGTTTTTTTTTTTTTTCTCTCTTCACGACGACTTGCGCATACTGAGTAAAACTTACACTGGTAACGCGCGCGTAGATTTAAAAAAAAAAAAAAAAAAAAAGTAAGTCAAAAGCGATAACTTTAAAAACTCTAACAATGCAATTAAAAAAACGTTTTTGCGCCTCTTCAAGACAACAAAGTTACCAGTCGGGGACGGAAGGAGAGTTTTTGTGTGCAAGTGCGCACTCTGCTAAAAAAAATGACCTCCGCCCGACTCCTCCCCTACGCTGTTCCGCGGGACGCTATTGGCTGCGAGAGATGCAAGGCGCCACATCATTGGGCGAGCGGCCTGTCAGTCGGCCTCCGCCCCGCCCGCCTCAGTTTAAAGTTCTCGGGATCAGACACGTGATTGGCCCCGGGAACGTTGCCCAAGCGGTTGCTAGGACGATCCCTCGGCCAATCAGACGTGAATTCCACGTCCGCGACCCGCCCTCTCTGAGATTTGAGCTGCGCAGGGATGCAAACAAAAAAAAAAAAAAAAGAAAAACAAGAAAAACGCCATCAAATGCAAGAAAAATAACATTGAAAGAGACTGACAGTGATATTTATGATATTAATACGCCGCTCCATCTCTCTGTAGGCATATATAACTCACACATGAGACAAGACGGTGCAGACAAAGCGAAGTTCTAGTGTAATGTATTGATCTGCAATAAATACCAGAGCAAAACTGATCATTTTGTGTATTTTATGCACAGGCTGCAGAGGTAAGTCGACGCGAACACAGTGCATTAACGATAAAAGGGCAGGCGGTGTCGCCATATTAGGTCAAAAGCTGAAAAAAAAAAAAAAAAAAAAAAAAAAAAATCAAATACTTCCACCGTGGTCATTTAAAACGCAGTGCCGTGCATGCGCAGCCTGCCGTGTGCGTCTCCACATATTTTCCGCCTGGGCTTTAAAGTTGACACGGTGTGCTCCGCAGACCCCGCTTACCTGTTATGTCAATGTAAATATCAGAGTTTGGCGCCGCCTCTGAGCAGTGAGCCGCACAGCGCTTTTTCCTCGACTCGGCTCGTCTCCTCTCGCTCTTGCGCTTCATTTTTTTTTTTTTTTTTTTTCCTCTCTCTCTCTCTCTCCTCAGGGCTGCGCGGCGGACATTCCTGAGCTGCTGCGACAGATCCGCTCCGCTTCGCAGTGCGGCGGCGTGTCCCCGGTCTGCTGCTGCGGCGTTTTTTGTTTTTTTTTTTGTTTGTTTTTTTTTTTAAGCCATGTCCTGCTCCTGCGCCGCTGATGAGCTGCGTAGCTGCGTGTGTGCGCGGTGTCTGTGTCAGCCGAGGCACAGTTGCCTGCTCCAGCCTCTCCGGCGGTGGTGACGTCTGTGAGCAGGGGCAGGTTTCTGCTGTCTGAATCCCCTGCATGTGACGTATCGGGATTAGATGTCCAGTGCCCACCCTTCTGCTGTTCAATTGCTGCAGCTGTGCGTGGATAACATGTTGGGGATGCACAGCGGGGGTCTCATTTGCCGTGACCGTGCATTGCAAGGGTGCACGTGTAGCACGACACGAGCCAAATGCAGCCAAGAAATAGCAATTTAACTTTATTTACAGTAGGCTATAGTATGCAGCCTAACACTGTGGATATGAGGAAAATCGGTATAAAAACATACAGCCAATCACTAACATCAGTGCACCAGTTGTTATGTGTTTATAAATGTTAGTACAGAATTGCACACCATAAGACAGTAATATGACTCTGATAGAAAAGGTAGAAAAAAGCTTTTTCCAGAGCTTTTTCACCACACATCGTGGTCTTCATTAGTTTGATCAGTTCACTATATAAGCTTATTCCTTTCAAGTTAATTAGCCCATGAGATGTGGTAGGAAGCTCTGGAAAAACTAGTGAGGAGACCTTGAGATATTTTTGTTTTGTCTGTCACACTCAAGACAGACTGTATGATTCAGACCTATCCCAGGTTTTGGCAATGCAGTCAAGTCGCTACCCAGTACAGAAATGAAACTAAGACTCAGAAATACTGGGAGACAAATATTTGTTACTGGGAACGATGTTGCTCAGTCTCTTTCCTGCAATTTGTCAGTGATGTAACTAAACAGGCAACATGAATGCATATGTGACAATGACAGTGATGTGGAGCTAAGCACACTTTCAGACAGCCAGCTGGTTACACATCGATGATCTTTGGCTTATCGCTGAAGTCCAGAGTCTGTTGAACTCCGGCGAGCTGCAGGAGCCAGTTAATGGGCATGTGGTCCAGGCGGTTCATGTCAAAATGGGAAAAATGAACTTGAGAGCCTGCAGAGAGAAAAAATAACGTGAGTGAGAAATAGAGAAAGATTTAACACAATGGAGGCAGAGATTGAGCATATACAGAGATACAAGGACACAGAGAGAGAGAGAGACAGAGGTGTACCTGGTCCTGCTATGATAGCTCCACCTTGCTGATGTAGGTCACCCTGAAAGTCAAATGCAGGGCTAGTCATGGCCCTCCATATACTCTTCATTTGTCCCATAAAGATACCAGACTTCACATGGGGACTTGGGTGGGCTAAGTACATAAACATACACACACAGAGGCAATTCTTCATTAATTACCGTCTCAGAATATGCTGAGTTTATGCCCTCATGCTGTTATTGCTTTACCTGAGTCTGTGAATTTCTCCTCTCTCTTCATCCCAAGCTTTTGGTAAATGCACCTCTCCGGGTCCACATATATTTCATAAGGATACCCCGTCAGTGAGCAGAATGACTAGACGATATTGAAAAACTAAATTAGGATAGTGGGAACAGGTGTGGCAGACTGAAATTATGCATACAAATCACAAATTTGATTACCTCTATATGATGGTGAGCAGACTGACCAATCACAACCAGTCTAATGTCAGCATCCTGCATCAACATAAATAGCATTTTGGATATTTCAGAATCAATCATTTAGATTCACACATATCCAAGCTATCACTGGGGTTTATCTCTGATTTGCATGTCAAATTTGCAGTGTTGGAAGTACAAATGTGTAAATACTCCTCTACAAGTAAAAGCTATGCATTCAAAACCTTAAGTAAAGTAATTATTATCAGCTAAATGTACTAAAGTAAAGTACTCATTATATAGAAAAATGGTCCCTCAGTGTTTTACTATTATATATGATGTTTTCTGGGTAAATATTTCTGCTGCATTAATGTGCATGTTGCATTTTACTGTTGTAGTTGTTTAAGGCTGTGTTGATTTTAACTATGTTGGGTAGTTTAATCCACAGCATGCATCATATTCTATAAAATCATCGTATATTCATTTTCATGAGCTGAGAAAAACAGCCCTGTTTTCAGCTTTGTGACAAAGCATTTTCCAGCTAATCCAAGGAGGTTTTTAAAATAGTTAATGTATTTTCAGGAGTAAGAGAATTTCCTCAACCCGTAAAGGAACACTCGATCCTTCAGCTGATCATACAAATGCAATAAACTATAGATGTCATATCAGTGTAGTGCAGTAAAAAGTACAACATTTGAGTGTTGCACTCAGTCACATTCCACCACTGCAAATATGCAACTTGTTGTGCAAGCCTCCAGTGCATCAGGACTTACCTCAAGGGTTTCTCCAGGTATTTTGCTCAAATCATCCACATATTCTTTACAGCTGTAGCACAAGAAATTCTGCAGGGACATGCAGCATACAATACGTTAATGGACTATAGTACTATGAGATATTACATTACTCTAATAAAACTCTAATCCTGCAACTGTATCGTTTCGCCCTCTGTCTTCACCTATGGACAGGATCTCTCCATTCCTCCATTTCCATCATAGCATGGGAAGTTGTTGGGGCAACTGATGCTGAAGCTCGCCTACCTTGATGCCCCCCATTTGGATCTCGATCTACTTAACTTGAGCCTCTTTTGTTTCTACAAATGTAACCTCAGTAACTTAGGACTCAGCAGCGAGGTTAAGCCAAACAAAGTTTTTTTTCTCCTACCCGCACGAAAATTATGACCGATTTCCTGTCTTGATATAATTTCCTGAACGGAATCGAGACTCCATGCCGGTCGTAAATTAAACAATCCTCGATGTCTTCGAGACGAATGTCGCCAGAAGTCGTCCCAAATTCCCGATTTTCTTTAGTTACTTGTCGAGTTATTGGTGAAACTACTCCAGCCATTTTTTTTTTCCTGCTGAGACTTCCCGAAGTCACACTGCTATTTTAGGAGTTTGTGTTCAGGGTGGAGGAGCTGGTGGCTGGAAACTCACGCCCATAGTCTCTCTCTCTCTCTCTCTCTCTCTCTCTCTCTGTGTCCGAAAATGTCACATAGTAAATAGGAAGGTAAAATAACTGCTATTAATAGTATAATAATAGGTGCACATACTGCAACATCAACAGCTCTGTGGCCATGTGATAAAAGCAGTTTTCTGCACACTTGTAGATGTTGCTGTAGACTTTGCAGCACTGTACTGTAAAAGTTGATTAAGCGGGAATATTTTACAGTGTGTTTGAGGCTTGCTGTAACGTGGCTGTAATATGCCCTGGCACTAATACAGGATTACTGTAAATAAGCGAAAGTGCGACACCTGACGTCCCATCACAGTGAACACCCAGCTGGCCACCAGTCGCCACAGGTTGTACAGTAAATTGGAAATCTTTGCATTGTGTATACCATGCAGCCTTTATGTACACATCAGGTACAGAGCACATGATAAATGACACATGGCAGCTTCACTAGGGTATTATTTGCCAAAGCCCCAGAAACCAACCAGTACTGTAACCTGCTGCCGGGACAGTACCCCATGCCATGTTATCAGTGTCAGTTTGTTTGTGGGAGTTTGACTAACTTTATTTTGAAAAATGCTCCATGTATGCACAATGTCATATCAACGGAAATAATAAAAGGTATTCAAGCTAGACATTAACAAAGGAGCCCTAAATAACACAGGTGAAAATGCAGTTCATTTCTAAGAATATTTTGCAATTATTTTAATAACCACGAACTGTGAACCTGAGGCCCTGGGGCACTTTTCCTGGTTGGTAATCCAGCCAAGGTGGTCAAAAGACCTCTAGAGACCTCTTTACATTTTTGCTTGTATTTATCCTTGAACCTAATTGACAGTCAGATCTTGGCCTGGAAAGTAATCATCAATGCAAAAAAACTATAAAATGCACAAACTGGGCCTGCGGATACCTGACTCCAAGATACTTTAGGCCTTCACCTCACCCTCTACAGCCCAGGTTCATTCATCCAAAAACAAATTCCGAATCGCCCTCGTCGGCTTCCGTCGCGCTGCCCTCTCGATGCGGAAGTGTTCGTCCTCAAGAGCAGCAGCAGCAGCAGAGCCAGAGCTGCCACTGTTTGGATAAACACCACGCTAGTTCAGTAGCGGGGCTTCTCGCGTCCGTGTCTCTCCTGTCGGGACCTGTCAGCGCTCACCTCGGCCGTGCAGGACAGCAGTAGCATGCGAGCACCGCCCGCAGTGTGGGAGCACCGTGTGAAGTGGTGAGACATGTTTCAGGTCGGCTCCGACAGCTAATCTTAGCTTCTGGTGATGGAGCAGGCTAGCCTGTCAGAGAGCTGAACTGGGTTAGCGACGAAACCGAGGCTTTTTCTTTCTCTACATCAGGGTGTGAATGTGTTGTTAAGTTGGAGCAAATGTTAGACGTAAACCTGTCGCGACTTCAGGCGGAAAACAACCGTCACGTTAACACTGCTTTGTATGTGTGTGTATGTGTGTGTGTGTGTGTTTGTGTGTGTATATTTATATGCTAAACAAATGACCACCTGTTCACTGTTTACATCTTTTTTTCATTCAGACGATGCATCGTTGCTGTTTCCTTGATATATAAAGCAGCATGAAGCTTGCTGCTGCTATGTTGTGTGTTATACTGTGGGTTTGGGCTTTACCCTCAAACAATATAATTGCTATAAACAAACACAGCAGTGTTTAATTGTGACACCAAGCCAAGACGTCGCTGTGCTTTCTAGTAATGTGTACTACACGGGAAGAAGAGTGTAATGACAGTGTTGGCTATTTTCAGCATCATATTTGTGCCCAGCTGTTTCAGCATATATAGATTTATCTTGACTGTCCTTGACACCTTAAGGTCAACATAGGCTCACATTTTTTTCAGGTCTATTTTAAGATATTACTTTATTTATCCTGAGGGAAATTATTGTGCAGGAGTTGCAGTACAAAGTTGGAAAGGGTGCAAATATATAGAGTGCAAATATAAACAAAATAAACAGTATAAGAATAAAGATATACTCGCATGTCATTATGTACAAGAGTTATTAGTCGCTGTAATTGTTCCTCCTGTCCATGCTGGTTGTGAAGGGATCTCTTTCTAACACGATTCCAATTTAAGTGATGGGAAACAATATCTACACTATTTGTTCTGTGCCAAAAAGGCATTTTAAAGTTAACCTGAAGGTAATATGAGGCTTCAGCAGCCAGGAAAATCTAAAGTCAGTGTTTTAGTATGAAAATTCCTCCTTGCGTTACTTTCCCTCCAGCTCAGCAAAATTACTCCAAAAGAGAATTTGATTTGTTACAAGAATAGGAAGGAGAGTGATGAGAAATACTCAGATATTTTATTGTGTATTTTATTTTATTTTTATTCCAGAGGATAATGTTGTCAGACGAACTTGACAGTTTTCCTTACTTGTTGATGAATGTCTCTACTTATAAAGTGATTAATTATTATTAGTGATAATTAACTTTAAAATATTTACTTAATTTAGTTAATGTGAAAATAATTGAGAAAAGGTATATTTTTATGATATATTAGGCTACTTTTTTTTTTATCTCCACCACATAGATATTTACTGACTTAAGTCAATACTTTGCCAATTTTATACTAATTCTTTACTATTTATTTTATATTTAGTAAAGTTCTTATATGGTTGCTTGTATTAGAGACATTTGGCCTGTGTTGTTAAATGAACAAGAAAAGGGTTTTAAGTATCATACTGACACCAATAATGACAATGATACCCAGTCCTGCAAGGTTTTTAGAATATTGCTGAACAATATATTTACTAATGAACTGACACTTTTTGTTCTAGAGTTTCCTTGAATCATCTATATGGGCCATCTTCTCTCGAAAAATGGTTACCGCCTGAAGAAGAGGACACGCAAGTTGCATCACAGGAAGAAGAAGAAGAGGAACTGTTTTCTGCAGCTGCCTTGCATGCTCTGCTTCATCGTCCACAGCAACAGCAGCGGTCTTGACGACAGCGACCATTTGGAGGCCGGCGTCAACGGCAGTGTGTGCCGCCACAACAGCATCACTGGAATCAGTGTCCCTGGTGTGGGTGGAGTTGGCATTGGAGCAGCAGCTGCCTCGAAGCTCGCCGAGCGATACGCAACACTCGCATCTCCTGAGGACTGCTCCAAGTTCTTGTTGTCACCACGGGAGCTGGCTATCTGGGAGGGCCAAGGGAGGAGCCTTTTATCCGCTGTCCCTGCAAAACTGATTCCACCACCAGCGCTGTTCCGAACCGCTGGGGTGTCTGTGACCTTGCCCATACCTGTTCCTGTTCCTGTGCCTGGCTGTACCAGCGACTACACTGAGATGGTAGGGAGCTGTGGAGGTGCTGCACCAACAGTACCAACTGTTGTAGCCTAAACAGCCATGATTTACCAGTGCTGCTGCTAATAGTGAATAGGGCTGTCTGCACTCAAAGAAGTTTACTAATAAGTAGCCATAACCATACTGATTTTTACCAGAAAAATCTCTTCCTCCCTAGATTAATGCAGTCATGTGGAAGGATCTCTTAAAATCTTATTGTAGTCTAAAGAATAATTGTGAAAAATATTGTCATGCTTGACACCACTGACAACCTTTTCCGGCAATGTCTAATGTCCGTAAATAATTGTTTAAGGGAACACCTGAATCTTCAAGGATTAACTCATTCCCAAGTTCAAATTCAGGCACAATAACCATCCTATCATCTTAACTAGTACCACAGAATGCAGAATAGATTTACCCTGTAACTCTGACAATTAAAGGGGTCAATCTGTTTACAGGTGCCAAAAAATAACGAAAAACATATTGTGTCCATCAAAATTCTTTGAATGCTCATTACAACAAAGTTCAAGTGGTTTAAAGCAAAACATTACACAGTGGCATTTTTGTGTTCTCAAGACAGAATTGTAGGAGACACAAGTGAAACTGGACACTTAAAGCAACAACTTTTATTTTGCTGTTTATTTATTTTATTTTGTTTTTTTTTATTGAAGATCCAAGGTCAAGAGTGCTGTTTTGATTGGATGTTTCATAATATGGGTGGTGTAAGGTTGCAGCTGTATTTAAAGGCTTTAAAGTCAAATCTTGCCTGAAGAAAATGTGGTTCCTCCTGGCTGATCTGTGTGTGTCTCTGGGTGCAGGTGTGTAAGAGGAAGTGCTCAGAGGTGCAGAGGTGCACCCCCTGTAAGCAGCCACGCTGCGCCTTCGCTGCCCCTGACGGAGGGCTGGAGAACGGAGGAGTGGGAGGAGGTGGGGGAGAGGCCGCCTCGAACTCTGAAACTGGTCACTGCCACCTTCCCCTCTGTCCACTTCCCTCCTCCTCCGCTTCTTCTTCCTCTGCCTCCTCCTCTTCCTCCTCACCTGCCGATGGCTGCTGTGGGTTGGGTCTTCATGCTGATTTGCCCCACAGTTCAGACTCGTCCCCCTGCTGCCTGCATCATTATGACGACTGCCAGGCGAGAAGTTCTGACGCTGCAGATCATTTAAGTATCAACCACCTGCCTTCCTCCATCCTTCTTAAGGTCAGAGTTCATCAAAGAGTTAAATGTCTGATATATGTGCATTGGTTTGGTACAATGAAAGATGCTAAAGTACTAAGCCAGATGTTGCCAGTGATAGGAAACATGCTGTGTACCAAGTTTGTTCTTATCTTTTCTGACAAATGAGCCACAGCATCTGAATAGTTTGTTGAATGGATTTCATTTTTTTTTTCTAGACTGGAAAAGTGCATGCTGAATTGATTGACCTTTCTGCATTATATCTTCTTGTGCCTCCTTGCAGGTGCTCTCCCACTTGACAGTGAAGGAGCGCTGTCTGTGTGCCTCGCTGGTTTGTAAGTACTGGAGGGACCTCTGTTTGGACTTTCAGTTCTGGAAGCAAATCGACCTCAGTGGCCTACAACAAGTAAGCACTTAGGGTAGTGCAAGTGATGTTTTTTTTTTTTCTGGAATTATATTATTCAGTAGAGTTGTACACTTTGTCTTTTCAGCTTTTCACATTTTAGACATTTAGTTAATACTAAGGCTTGCAATGAGTGTGCAGGAGAGGTCTTAGTTTCTAACAGGATGGATAACTGCTTCTGGGATCATGTCATTTGTACATTTTCCTTAACCTTTATAACTAACAAAAAGTTTTGTTGTGTCTACTGACTTTCACCTCTCCTTGTGTTATCCTGTTCCCCAGGTGAACGATGATCTCCTGGTTAAAATAGCATCTCGGAGGCAGAATGTGACCGAGATTAACATCTCGGATTGCAGAGGGGTCCATGACCATGGTGTGTCCTCCCTGGCCTCACACTGTCCAGGCCTGCAGAAGTATACAGCCTACCGCTGCAAGCAGCTTGGTGACTTGTCCCTGTCGGCCTTGGCTACACACTGCCCTCTACTGGTGAAGGTGCATGTGGGCAACCAGGACAAACTAACGGATGAAGCACTAAAAAAGGTATGCATTTAGAGCCAGAATGGAGACACATTCCTCTATTTTTGCCGCTTTGTTTGTTTTCTCATTTGTTTTGTTTGTTCCCAAATGAAAATTAAGTAATACTTCAATAAAATGATTCAGGTGAAGATTTTTAGTCTTATACTCAATAATTTCTCCTTTTGCCTTTAGCTGGGAGAGCACTGCAGTGAGCTGAGGGACATCCACTTGGGTCAGTGCTACAGTATCACAGATGAAGGCATGGTGGCCTTGGCTAGAGGATGCCGTAAACTGCAGAGACTCTACTTGCAAGAGAACAAACTGGTGAGTCCGACACACCTGATCTCATATTTGTACTTTATCTCTCTGCTTGCTTCAGGGTCTTTGCTAGTAAAATCTTCAAGTGTGCAATCATCTCATCTAGGCTCTCTTCTCAGCTATGTAGCTACTACTGATATTCTAGGGTAATAAGAATATTGAGCACTATGGCCCTGTCGCTTGCATTTTTTTTTTGTGTTGGTTACTACAATGTTAGAGTCTAAGAATTCATGCACTACTACAGCCCAAACTGTACCTGATGCACCTTCTTTCAATAACTGCACCACCAGCTTGAAGGTTGGCCAGGCAACATCCATATTACTGTATAGATTTATTAATTTCTGTTCTGTAGCTTCTCTGAATCAGTCCTAGAGAACTGGTCATGCTTTTCTTCTGTTCTATTCTTCTTCTTACTCACAGAAATCCTCATCATAGTTTGTGTTTTGGTGGACACGATGTCTTGTAAACACAAAAACTATTCGCAATCTGTGATGCAAATGTAAAAAAGTTGCCTGACCACTAAATTAATAAACAGCAGGTACGGAAGAAAGTGACGGACTACTTGAAACCACCACTAGATGTTACTGTTTTCAAATTTCTGACATCAGCCCGCCAGCTGCTTTCCTTTTGTAGGCCATGGCTTGTTGATACCATTGCTGAGTTCTGCATTTCTCTTCCAGATTACAACCACATATCTTTTACTGTATTTGTCATTTAGTATTGGAAGAGAAAAGGGAACATAAATAGTCATTTGGCACGTCTGTTTCTCACCCCTTTTATTTAGATCTTCCTCTTCTCTCTAATGCTCTTGCACTTTTTCCTGCTAATATTTCTTTGCAGTCCATGAGTAATCATGACCTTGATGAATTAGTCTGCTTTAAGTTGTTAACAATAGCTCAGTTTGTTAAAACCCCATTCATCAACTTAATAGTATATGAAATTAGCGATTGCCACTAGGTGAAAGATTAATATTGCTGCTGATAACATTTCAGTGCAGCAGTATCAATTTCAGACGTGAGATTGTTGCAGTTATTTTAGCTTCCTGTCATTAGGGGGGAGAGAAATGGGCTGAGCTTATATGGGAATTGTTATGTCTAGGCGCTCTGGTTGCTTGGCCTAAAATTGTCATTAAGTTTGCCAGGAATTAAGACGACCCAGAAACACTTACATTTTTCCACAGAGGCCATTTATTCTCTCTGACAGCTTGAAAGACTACCTAAGGTTCTGTCCTCCAACTTCTCAGGAAAAAGAAACTGATTTTGCTACTTTGTGGGGAAATGGTTTACAGTCTGAGTTTGGCTTAATATGTTGGCACTGTGAGCTCCAAAGACTTGAACACTAAAATATATTGATACATTTGATAGCTTGCTTTTGTACTTATTTAGACTAGTATGTCAGGTATACAGGCTGTTGGCTTTATGTAATAATTATAAATATTGTATTAAATATGAAAAATTTAAAAGATGACTCAACCATTTATACTTTGAGTATCTTATTTCACCCTGGGTCAGTTGTTTATAGACCAACTAAAAGGTTCTGAAGCATGGGGGAAAAAGGCTTTTCTGAGAGGTTTATGCAAAAAATGAATGGTTGAACACTTCTGGGACCATTGTCTGGGCTGAACCTTTGTTCTCTGCATGAATTGATACAGGAAACAGCAGAGATTGGCTTTTCAGTTTTTAGTGCACTATAAATCGCACAGTCATGCGACAGTTTAGTCCTCTCCTCTTGTTTTCTCTCCTCTTCTCGTTTCCTTTCCTCTCCTCTTCTGGCTTTTGTGGTACAAGGATCCTGTCTCTGTCTCTCCTAATCAATCACAGACGAGGATGAGCCTTTCACTCACTGTGATCTGCCCTCTCTTTCTCCTCCTCCAAAATTGAATAATTGAATTGCTGCAGGATGTTTCTGTGTGGTCTTTCACTCGCCCTCTGCCTTTTTCTTTGTAACATTCACATATGCACACCCACATATATTTTTCTTTCTTTCCTTCCCTCCTTCTTGTTGTAGTTGTGGTTTCAGTTCCATGCTGGAGGGGCTTTTCTCTGTGTAAAGACCATATCCAGCTCTGTAGATGGGTAAATAGGTCTAGGATTAGAGTTAGGGAAAGCTTGTGTAGCCTTAAGGAAATATTAAATCAATACTAGCTCTAACAATATTAGTAGTAACTCTGCTAAAGTTGCTCTGTTTTGTCAGTATCCTACAAATTTAAACCACAAAATTCAAAATTTTCTTTCTGGTTGTCAGTTAAGTGAAGCAATGTCGAGGAAGTGGAGTGGAGAAATGTTTGGTTTTCTCTTATGATGCAAAATGCAAAATTATGAGTTAAAAGATAATGCATGAATTCTCATGATTATTGTACCAAAGGGCATATTTGAATAAATTACAGCTGAAAGTTACTAATACAATGCTGAGGTTGTCTCCAGCAGTGAATAGTGTCTCCAAATTTTGTTTACAGTTGACAAATTGATGTTTGCTCTTTCATTGCTCAGTAGCCCCGGGCCATATCAGCCCAGGGCTACAGATAACCCTGGGCTAAGAGTGTGTTTTGTGAAAAGCAGGTGACATTAAGGTCTCTGTACCCCACTCCTTTTGACATCCACCCTGCATTCTTTATTGGCGTTCATCCAGTATTTATGACAGAGTTGGTTATATTGCACCAGTTGCCTTTCAAGGCTTGTTTTCATCTTCTGAAGTGTTTTCTTCTCTTCCCCATTCATATTCTGTTCTCTTCCACCACCTCGAAGGGCAAAGGCTCTGAGAATAGCAAATTCACCTTTTCCTCATCTCACCTCAATTTGCCGTAGGGGGGAAAGGCAGCCCTGAAAGTTTAACTCTGAGTTCTGTCAGTTTCATAGACCAACTGGTGGACGAACTATAAGCTGCAAAATCCTTGTGTCACCCATCTTTCCATGTCGGTAACTTTGCTCAAATGTTCCTTTCAATTAAGCGCATATCGCAATCTGCAAACATTTTTGCTGGAGAAGCAATTTTCTACTCTCTTTTCCTCTCTCTTAAAAAAAAAAAAACTTTATCTGCTCTCCTGTCTTGTTAAAATCAAAGAGTGTGCATTTAATTTTCCTGCTATGTGATGGGAAGATTCTTCCGCTTGCTCATCTCAAAGACATTGTGTCTGCCTACACACACTCTCTTTCCCTCCCTCATTCTCTCTCTCTCACACTCTCACACACTCTCTCACACACACACACACACAGGCTCTGATTATTTACAGTTTTAATTAGTCCAAAATGTAGAAATGTAAGTGGACTTGGAGATGACCTAACATAGATTACCATGTGCCCTCAATTTAGGTGTAATTACCACTCTGCATGTACAATTATTGCTTCCCTCCTGTGCTTTCACCACGTTTTCCAGCTCTCACTTTGGCGTTTGGAAGAGAAGGGATGTGTTTGTCCGTGGAACAACATGAAACGCTGGAAAAGACGAACTGTCAGAGTAAATGGTGTTTCTTGGCCATCGGTCAGTGAAGGAGGCCGCATCTCCCGTTCTGATTGGCTGTCTGTCTAGCCTGTCAGTAGTTGGGTTTTTGCTGGCGGGGGACTAACAGCGAGGCTCCACCGGTCCAATCAAACATAATCGCAGATTAAATTGTATATTGACATTAACAGATTTAATTAGCCAGATTAGAGGGAGAGCAAAGACAAAGGAAGTGATAATGATAGCTGTTAGTTATTATGGGACAGACCTTTTGACATAAACACACACACACTAAAACACACAGAGGCCTAGTTAAAACACTGGAAGCGACACACACATGGGAGCAGATTAATTGAATAGCTGCCAGCTGCACTGGAATCTCCTCTGGAAACTTTGTTCACATATTTGACTGTAATTAGAGATAAATAGAACCACTCTGACCAGCCACACAAACACACACACACACACACACACACACACACACACACACACACACACACACACACACACACACACACACACACACAGTGCATTGTCCATCTCCTCCTCAAGATCTCCCCAATCCCCTCTAGCCTTCATAGACAGGAGTTTAGACTTTTCAGGATGTTGAATGTCAGATGTTGTATGAAGTATTAAGTCAGTTTAATTGCTAATGGCACTGGATTATGTCTGTCAGAGTGAGGAAAAGCTCTGCTCCCATCCAGAATTTCCATGCTTTCATGTCATCAAGAAGTCTCTGTAGCTTTCTCTCTTTGTCTGTCTCTATCTGTGTGGATTTGGGAGAGCCATATGTAAGTAAGCTTAAATAAAGTTACTCTACCAACCTGAGGAAGGACAGGGATGTCTATTGTCCATCTACGCTGTGTCCCGCTGGAGGAATGCCTAAAAAAACAGTTTAAACCCTCTGTCCTCTATTTGCTTCTCCTGCTTCTATTTTTTATTTAAAACACATTTTTCCCTTCATTTCAGATTTGTCACCCATTCATTTCCCTTCATCTCCTCTCTTTGGGCTTAACTCTCATGTTGTTGTAGTCTTTGTTATCATCACGCCTTTTTCTTCTAGTTGTGGTTATAACATGGATGCAAGGTTGGTGCTATGGTGGGTACCTTGTTTTGAGCCTAAACAATTTGTAATTAATCAAGTAATCATTCAAAGTGTAATCCGCAACAATTTTGGAAATGGATGAATTGCTTAGTAGTGCTACGGAGCTATGTTTTTGTCAATTAAGTCCCCATTTTGTTTGGATCATTCAAGCTGGGGCGAGGCGTGGATGTAATCAATGCAAGATACATAGAATGGCTCTGAAAATGTTTAATGAGGAAGGAAATTCACTCAGCACATTTGTTAGACCTCAAGGATAACAGAATCTGTTTGTCAAATGAATCCTTTTAGGCTTTTGACTGTTGGCCAGACAAAACAAGCTATTTAAATATTTCACCTTGGGTTTTGGAAAATTGAGTTTGACATTTCTTTTTCACTATTTTATGACCTTTTTACAGACCAAAAAATGAATCGACTAACAAAGAAAATAATCAGCAGATGAATTAATAATGATAATACTTGTTAGTTGCAGCCCTGTCTGTGTCTGACTGAGTAGGATTAGGATATGAGGTTAGTTTGTAAAGTTATAAACTATAAACTAAATTGTACTCTTTAAAACTTTTATTTTCACTATTACCACTGCTTACATTCCCAGTATGTAGTCTAAGGTAACAGCACATTGCTCTCTCCGATATCCTCCTCTTCATTGCTCTTTTGAAGTGCCTTTGTATCGATCTGTGTCCCCAAAAAGCTGCTCTCTGTGTGTGTGTGTGTGTGTGTGTGTGTGAGAGAGTTTTTGAGGGGGTTGCTGATTGGCCTTTGCCTGAAGAGTAATCAGATGCATTAATGAGCACTGACTTTAACTTGGAACAGCCGGCTGCACTTAGACACAGACATTGTCGATATGTTCCCTTCACCGTCTGCCCATGAACAAAACCAGTTTTAAAGGGGGGAGAAAGAAAGGGAGGAAAGTGAAGGCACTTTTGGAAATGTGAGTCTGTGAAGTGTGCCTTCAAAGTGAGATTTCACCTTGCTATAATGTTTTCTTTTGAACATTAGTAACCCCGGAAAAAGATTCAGCATCAACATTAGGCATCTTTTCCCTGACTCTATCAATAACAGGTGAAGTTACTTTTTGAAAAACAAGAAAAAGACAGTTGTGTGGCAGGGTGCTCTCTTGGATGGAGTGGCTCATAGAAATGTTTAAAAGTATTCAACTTGTGGAAAAAAAACAAACTCAAGTGAATGACAGACATTATAATTGAGAATTGGGGCAGGCAGTACAGTTGGCTCTCTATTGTTGGACAGTGACATAAATCCAAAAATGCCAGAGTCAAATATCTTTGTTTGGCAAGACAGAAATGGATATCAGCTGAAGCAACGAGGGAGACTTCTGCTGGTGCCTATATTTCTCTATGGTGAGAGAATGACTTGCAGTGCACAATAAAATTCTCAGTTTTTATTGTCTTCTTAGATTGACAAAACATAGAGATCTCTTGCACAGCTTAATACTGGTCCTCAAGAAGGCAATTACTATTATCAAAGCTAACAGAAGGAATTTTGGTTTTATTCCAGAGGCCATGCGACACAATAGAAGATATTGTCAATTTACTTTGTGTATATGTTGATAAATGCACTTTGCAGTACATTCTTTGACATAATTTGCCTTTGTGGTGTTGGACGTTGTTGTTGGATTGTGTCTGATTGGCCACTGCCATTAAACCTTAAGTCTTTTCTTTTAATCTTTACACTTTCATATTTTGTGTTTTAGATTGTGTGAATGATTTGTTTTTGTCGTTTTCAAGTACGTAAACCACTTGCCTCAAATTGCCTTTTGAGGGACATATAATGTACTTTGTATTGAATTGAAGTCCAGAGAGAGGACAGTAACTCTGGATCACAGTTAAATCACTGTTATGACCTTAAAAATGACTCCGGTTGCACCCAGGCCTCATATCAGCACTTTTTTTCTGAAGTGCTCAATGTATACAGCACCTGAAATGTGTACTTCTATAGGGATACTAGTTCAGGTGCTCCTTGTTGATGTGCTTGGTTTTCACCTGCAGAGGGTGTAGTAGGACTGAATAAGAGCAGTTTATGAACAGACGGACAAATGCAGCTGAGTTTTCCTCTTACACTTAGACCGCACAGCAAAGATCCCATACTGTTTTTAAAAACTTGAGGATATTAATACACATTTGAGTAACACATATTTTTCATTTCCTCAACTATGTATGTAGTTTATGTACCTGCGACAGGTCGCAGAAAGGAATATTCACAAGAAGTCCTTTTTAAAGTCAGTTTCATTGGGACAAGAATGTTGATACTAAGGTTCTAATATTTTCCTGCAAAAATATAAATGTGTGAAATGGGTGGTTGCTGTTTGCAGTTTTCATGTCCTTTTGAACATCATGTAATTTATGTAAGAATTTGAATACTATTGAAATGAAAATAAGCATTTGCTCACCTGTAGTCAGAAACTTTGAACGGCCTTTGCAGTGGTAATACATAATCTCTTAGCACTGTAGATGTTGTAGCAGCACTCATCTCCATGACGTTATCAAGCATTTGGCCGCAGCTATCAGAGTACCAGGAAAAGCACTGAAGAATGTTAATGTGAGTGTGATTTCCATTTCCATTCCTTTTCTGCTCGTTGCTTACTCTGGCTGAGCACATGGAGAGACTGCAGCCTGAGACTGGAGATAAAACCCTTTTTATTTCATTTTTGTGCTTGAAACACGTTTGACTGGGTGTCTAGTGTGCAGGCTGTGCAAAGTGTATCCTGCCTTCTGGCTAATAACTCAATGCTGTTAGATTTTATAAGCTGACACTTTGTTGTTAATGTGAAAAAGGAATATTTATGTTGGGTCAAATTTAATAGGTTAATATGAGGGAGCTAAGTAGAGCTCAGATGATTAGTTGATTAATCCATTAGTTGACTGACAATGGTATTTTTATAATCAATTTATTATTTCAGTCATTTTTCAAGCAAAAATGTGAAGATCTGATGCTTTTTGTTTAACATATTTGATAATACATTTTTCAAGCATACAGGCCAAACATTTCATGTCTCCAGATGTGAGAATTGGCTGCTTGTCTTGGTTCTTGGTTTTCTTAAGGTATTGTAAATTGAATAATTTTGGACTGCGGGTTGGACAAAGCAAGACATTTAATAATTATAACATTATTTTGTGCTCTAGGATATTGTGACGGGCATTTTAATTTATAAACAATGAAAATAATCGTGATTCGCAGTCCTAGAGCATAGTGTGTTTGTCCCTCAAAGTACAATTACAGAAACACAACAGCCAGTAACTTTTTGATAATGAATTTGGGTGAAAAGAATTTGGCACCCATCTAAATTCTCCTGAGGGCCTTTGCCGCGCCCTGACCTGCCCAGTGTTTAAAGAGCATTTCCTTAGAGGCCGTCTGTTTATCCAGCTCCAGACAGCAGTAGCTTCTGACACCCAGCCAGGGATGTCACTATGATTCATGGCCCTTTCCGACACCTCGCTCACGCCTTTACTCTTCTTAATCTCTTTGCGCTCTTTCCCTTCCTCTCCGTCTCCCTCTCTATGATGATGAGTTTTCCTTTTGTTTGAGATGGGCAGAAATGATGTCATCATTTAAAGCAGGAGCCCGAAGCCAGGATGGAGGCCTTTTAGCTCAGTGAACTAGTGCATGTATCCTGATGAATAGCCCTCCTTGGGGATTCACTTCTGTCCTGGTCTGTGGAGAAAAGAATGAAGTGTAAAAGAGAAGAGGAGAAGCCTGAGAGAGAAAGTCTTACTGCCTTTTTCAGCTTACTTTAATAATTTTATCCTCTTTTCACGCTCATGGTCCCGCTACTCATCCCATCACTCTCCTCCGCTCTCAAACAAGCCATATCCTCCCTCTCGATTTCTTCCCTCCCCCTCCGTCACCCCCTTCCCCGTTGTCTCTGTCTCTTTGTGATTGAGAGGCCAAAGCAGCTCAAATCACTGAGCTCATTAGTGATGATTGATAAGAGGCGGAAAGGTGCGTGTCCGCACGAATGTCTACAGATATTGTGTGTCCATTTGTGCGCGCGACCCACCCATCCCCTCGTCAACATTTCCCCCGTCTACTATCTCACCCTCCACCAGACGTCACCCTTCTGCCTCCCCCCTTGTGATGCATTCGGGGCCGGGGATGGCAGCGGCGGTTCAATACTTGGGGTAATGAATGTGTTTAATAAGCACAGTGGGTCGATGGGCTTAATGAAGGTGTGACAGAGGATGGGCCTGGAGAATGCTGCTGTAACGAGACTCTAACGAGCCTCTGGGGTTAACGAGGTCAAGCTACAATCGGGATTCCCTCACCTGTATGGTTTCTGTCTGTCTCTCTCTGTTTTTGTCCCCTGCTGCAGCTCTCGCGCTCGGCCTCTGCCTTCCCTCTGCTCTTGTTTAGTACAGTACATTTGTTTGTCCCTCTATTGGTTTGTCACTTGTCCTTGTTATGTTTTTTTCCTACCGTGAATCTCCTTTTCTGTCTCTATTTGCTTGCGCTTTCTTTTTATTGTATTTTCATTTGTTTCTGTCCCTCTCTGACAAACGGCTGCCTGTTAGTCTCTGTCTCGCTGCAGCTTGTCCATCATTGCAAGGACGACCTGGCTTAGGAATGCTGGCTGAAATGCTCTGGAGCAGTGTGAGCCCACTTTTCCCCTTTTTAAGAAGCGGTTTTCAAAGAGGCCTGCCAGGCTATTTCTGGAGCCTTGGAGGCTTTACTGTAGCGGGTCCTGACGTCAGAAAAACCTCTCTGTTCCAAAAGACTGACAGCTGCACATCACGCTGCTCCACTTTTGTTGTTGTCTTTCATAGAGGTTTAAAATATTACTGATATCTTGAAGATTGAAGAATAATCAACTGTTGTTATTTTGCAGTGTTAAATTAGCACACAGCATGGTGAAAATGTGAATATATATTATGTATTTTCACACAATATTTAGCTTGTTTTAGTATTGTTCAGGTGCTTTAATAGTACGGCCATAATTGTGGCCAAGTTCTTCAAAACTAGAAATAACTTGACTGGATTTCTCAGAGAACTCACAAGAGATGAGTTGTGATTTGTTTTTCCTTCTCAGGTTGCAATAGTGCTGCCTACAGCACAGAGGTACAGAGAGTTGCTTGTTTGTACACTTCTGGTTTTGGTGTGGGAAGAGTTTTATTTTGAGTACAAATCTAACAACGGTGAGACTAGTTTTTTTTTTTACCTATCTTCATTCCTGGTGGGTACATTCCCTTGCTCTGCTGATGGACTTGCAAGAGGAGTTGTTTGGACTTGGAGTGAATAAAGGATTTCTGTTCTCTGAAACTGTTCAGCACAGCACGGTGTAGTTTTTCCCCCACTCCACACTACTGAAGTATATATCAAAGGTGGTGGGTTTCCAGGTTTTACTTCTCAGTGATATTGGAAAACATTCTGGCTTTTAAAGACATACTTTCAGTTGATAATGGATTGGTTGTCCAATGTTTAATCAGTTCAGGACATCATTTAAGGCTGTGAATAATCTTTTTCTTTTTAAAAACTTTTTCAATCGATCAGTAAATTTTAACTTTAAGCTGTAACCATAACCATTCTATTTTTACTGTACCAAAAAAAATTGTTTAATAAAAATATAATTAATTTTGTAATAATTGATAATTCCACATAAACCACATTAATCAGGTTAAAGCCATGTCTTCTGCTGAAATGATCCAAATACAAATACAATATGTATTATTGCATGTCATCATCAAACCTTTGGTAGGAACCATGTCAACGTTTGCAGATGTGTCTACACAGCATCACTAGGTTGGACGTTCACTAGTCAGATAAACAGCTAAGTTGATTTTAAATAGTACTTGAACAACAAGTATTATATTGTGTCTTCATCACTTGTCAGGTTTTGTTGCACCAATGGGAGCTTTTCCCTCTTTTTCCAAACTGATTAATTTTCTTTCACTTTGCTGTTCACGTCCACCTTCCCTTTTATTTTCTTACACTTCAAATTTTTCTCACTTGTCTCTTTAGAGTTGATGAGTTCCTAATAGCCAATGTTATGTGTTTCGGGACTTTTCAGTCATCATATCTGTAATGTGAGAATTTCTGATGCCCATGTTCCTCCGTGGTGCACACAGTTGCAAAGAGACTGTACATTTAAATTCAGATTAATTAATTATTCTTTGAACGACATAATTGGGACTTTTAACTTCTTGGTTCAAGCAAATAACAAATGAGCGTTACTTGTCCAAATTTTTCCACTTGTCCAGAGTGTTAATATTATTGATTTCAATAAATAACTTCAGCAGTTTTCCTCCTCAGTTGCCATCATTATACCACCCACTCCTGTCTTTGAGAAGCAGCCATTAGTCTCTGCTTCCTCTACCTCCAGCACCAGTATTTCACCAGTGGAAAAGTGTGACTTCCTGAACCTCACATTTCTTCTCCTGGCGTTGCCAGAGTGCAACACCGTTATGAGATATAGCATAGAGACAAGCAATCGATTAATGGTGCACTTAGCTGGGCTAATTAACAGCTATGTAGAAGTGGAGAAAGCATCAGGCAGCATCAAGGAGGTTGTTTCCCAATCGCAGAGACCCCGGATAACCTTTGAAGCATAGATCACTTTACAGCATGGTTTACATCACGGGTTGCAAGTCCTAGCAGCTTCATAGACACCTTGCACATTGCTCTGGGTCAACATTATCACTGGGAAGGACAGCACAGGTCCTTGAGGTGAACACAAGTTCGATTGACATTGTTGCTACTCCAATGAAAACACATTTTTGTCTGTAGCTGTAAAGACCTTCTAGTTAAAATATCAATTGAGCTTTTTCCCAGTACACAAGTTTAAGAATGTTTTAAAGGCTACTTGGTAACAAGTTAAACTTCACATTTCTACCTTGTTTTCTCATAATTTTTCTTTCCTCTCCGTCCTTCCTCCTGTCATTCAAACTATTTCTCTCCTTTGAGAGTGAGAATGACATAAACAGCGGATTTTATTGTCACCTGCCACTCCAAATCCCGCTCTCCCTCTTCTCTCCTTGAATCTTCCCTCCTTCCTCTCTCCCTCTCTCTTCTTCTCCCCTTGCTCCCCTCCTCAGCTCCTATCCGATCTACCTCCAGTGTGAATTTGGCTGAGCTAAATTAGCTCTCAATTAAAAGTGAATTTGGTGAGAATGAGCACACTCCAGAGGGCACAGATAAAAGGGAAGGCAGAGCCGAAGGGCTGCCTGGCTGCCTGGCTGCCTGGCTGCCTGACTGGCTGTCTGTACCCGGCTGAATCGTGTATTTTGGGGCATGCAAAGTAAATTATGTGTGTGTTGTTGAGTGAAGGCAGCTGATTTGCATTTAGATAAATCCCTGTGGATGTGTGGTTGTCATTGAGATTCAGGGGGCTGAATCCAGTAGCCCCCCTACCCAGGCGTTACTACCTGCAGGGGAGGAAGTGTGTGTGTGTGTGTGTGTGTGTGTGTGTGTGTGTGTGTGTGTGTGTGTGTGTGTGTGTGAGAGAGAGAGCTTTTAGCATGCTGTACTACCTGAAGCATTTGCCCCACTTTTTCAAGTCATCGGTGAAGGGATGAAAATATAAGCCATTACTGGATACATTAGTGTGTTCACATGTGTGTCTGCACAAAATTAATTTATATCTGACCTTTCTATACCCGCACAGGACGAAAATTGCAACTAATAAGAAATGACTGCACACAACTGGCAGCCACTGGATCCCATTAGTCATACTGTTTATACAGTATGTTAAAAAGCAAAGAACTACTGAAGATGTGGCTGCTTAATTTTTACATCTGTCCTTCATCACAAAAAGACACAGCTGCGTGTTATGAAAACATTAGGCAATGGGTGGCTGACAGTTTTCATTAGGTCTTTTTGATTACATAGCAACAACAACAATATCGCCTCTGCCAGCCAGCTCAAATTGTCACCTGTAATGTATGTTCTCCAGTGGGAGTTCCTGTTGAATGGATTTCCATTCCTTAATCCTATATGGCGATGTATGAAGCAGATGCAGTTTTTAACCAGTTAAGGTATACATAAATAAAAGATCAGTAAAACCTAGTGTCAACATTTTAGGAGTAAGGGTTACAAATCATTGCATTGAATTTACATTTGCAGGAAAGCAGTGTGTAGGATAAAGTCTGTTCAAACTACTGATCAGTACCTAAAGTTTGAGTTGGTATCACTTTGGCAAAAAGTAGCATCAAGCCATCAGGCGCTGGATCACTTTGTTGATGTTGTTGTTGATGTCAGTGTTTGTGCCCGTGGTTTGGTTCAGTGCTTTAGGCCTGTTGATGGATTGGCAGAGGGGGAGGCGGCTTGCTGGTGATTGACAGTCAGGGCTGAGTGTGGGCAGATGGGCTGTAGTGGCTGTAAATATGAAGCCTGTGTGACAGGTGAAGGTCAGTGTGGTGGGAGGTAGTGGAGCAGCTGAGCTTGGTGGGAGGGTGATGTGCCCTGTTTGTGTGTGTGAGTGAGAGATCAAACTAGCTAACGCATGACTCTGTGAGTTTTGGTTTTGGTTTGTGTGTGTGTGTGTGTGTGTGTGTGTGTGTGTGTGTGTGTGTGTGTGTGTGTGTGTGTGTATGTGTGATGTCTTTCATCTCATATTATTAAAGCTCTTGGCTTCAGCACACTTGTTAAGAAAATGTTTTTTCTCCAGCCTTGCTCTGGTACACCTGATCCAATTTAAAGGCTCAGTCTGTGATTGAGTTACAGTGTTGCCTCTGCACAAACCTTGACAGTGTACATTAGAGGTGTAAGCCTCCAGCATGTGTATTTACTGCAGTTAGGGTTACAGGTCGATATATTTGTTCTATTTCTTTTTTAAACATTAGCACTAAACAGTTTCTCATTGATCACACTTGTTGTGAAGATTAAGATACACATTCGCACATGATATGTACAGTAATAGAGCCCGGCTGATACTGGATTTTCAAAATAATGATGTAAGAAATATTGTTATTAAAGAGTTGTTATCAAGATATGTGCTAAGATGGACAATTTTTCCTGTTGAAAAATATTTGTCTGGAAAAATATACACTAGTTAGTAATTTGGAAGAAAACAAAAGTATTATGTGAGTTAGTTTAGTTTCAACTTAATAACAAAACAGGAACAATATAGTGGGGCTCACAAATGTCTTCTCCTTATGGCTGAGTATTGCATATTGGCAGCATTTAACACTCCTACAGCATTTATTATTGCTTTTGCCTGGTCTGAATCTGCCGCAGGAGGTTTCTTGGACATTGGTGAAGAAAGAATTGTGAGGCATTAAGAGCTACAGCGTTTCATGTGTCCTTAATGGGATCAGGTGTGCACAAAAAGAGCTGGAGCAAAAACCTTAAATTATTAAACCAAAACTATACTAAACCCTGCTCTTCCAATAAAAATTGGTTATTTTTGATATATACGGGGACAAACACTACTTTCCCCACAAAATTATACATTACTTTTTTCAAGTAGAACTCAATTTCACCTCAAAATGTTATGCCATGGCTGTTTTATGTGCTTCATATTTTTAACGATTTATTTTTACTCATAATTAGTAGGACTTGTTTTTTTAGAATGTTTTATTCTCTTGTATTTTTAGGACTGTACAGTTTTTCTAAAACTGCAGCATGCTTTCTTTCTCTTGTACTTCTCTACTCTTGCCTTATCTGAACTGTATTGATAGAAATGGTAATCTTAAACTACCCCTCTTTGACCGTGTCTGTGCAGATACAGGCTAATGGTATTCAGAAAGCTCTACCTCCACTTTTACTGTACCTTCCTCTATTGATCTCTTTCTCTTACTCTGTAAATCCCTCTCTTCCATGAGTAATCCATTGTGGTGTTCCCATGTCTGCTGGAGCCGTGCCAGAGTAGCGTGGGATTACTACGGCTGGAGGCGCACGCACGCACGCACGCACGCACGCACGCACGCACGCATGCATGCATGCACACTTACAAATTTCTCCCTTCACTATGTGGGGTACCACAGGAATGTGCCATGGGACGTCCATGTTGACTGTAGAAGGCCTATCTGGACTCGAGGGAATCTTCTGAATGGCACTAGGTCAGGGAAACCTTCTTTCCTCCTCCTACAGCGCTGTCTCAAGGGAAGATGATTTAGTAAGAATCCTGGCTTTCTTAGTCACTTTCTCACACTCCCATTTGAGAGTCTGGCAGCTTTTGTAGAAGAAACAAAGGGATTGTTAAGTCAGGTGAATCGGTTTGGTTTGATAAAAAAAGAAAGGTGGGAGAATGGAGAACAGCAGAAGGAAGAGGGTAGGAAGTAAGTCTTGTTTATGGCAGTGCCTCCTGATGATATTTAGGTGGTTTTTGGAATTAAAATGTTTTGGATGATTTTAATGCTGTGGGAGTGTCTTTTTCAGGTAAAATTCTTTGAACGATTGTACATTTAGTTGAATCAGTCACTATTCATTGCAATTGACTTGATTGATGGTCTTTAAATATGCTGGATATATGGGTCAGATTTTTCACAGCCTAATCGATCATGAGTACACAATCTCCACCCCACAGAACCGATAGAGCTTTTAAAAGTGATCTTTCCCTTTTTTTTTTTTTTTTTTGTTTAAGCGAGTTTGGTGTGGACCAATACATTGTACTGCAGTTCTTCATACTGGCCTGGTTAGGCAGTATATAGCTATGTACATAATTGATAATATTACCAACTTAGTAATAACTCAGATACAGCAAGAACATGGCATAAGGGCTACATTTTTTCATGTCACTTCAACATCTGAGAACTAGACTGAGGAACTAAATAAAGCCTTATTTTAAAGAGCTTCTGTAATGGTTACTTTGTCCAAATCACCCCAAAATCATTTTATCAACAAAAATTTTCACTGGAAACAATGGATATCAAAACAGTTAATTTTAAGGATATAAGATAACATACTTTTCCTCAAAGTGTTTATTTTTCCACCCCATGTGATACAGTAGTGTTATCATTTCAGATCAAAAACAACTTTGATCGGGCATGACAAAACTACAGTACAGATCTGATCATGCTTTCAGGAAGTTATTATTTCACTTGGTGTAACTCACCTTGTACAGTGCAGTACGTCACCACTGTGCAATTTTTTTAATGAGTAAGCTACATTAATCTATGAACGGTAATTATAGGTTCTCTGTGGAGTTTTAAACATGATTTATTCCGTTACAGATCTTTGCCTCATAATGTGAGACATGTTAGTATGTAACTAGTTTGTGTATTATTATACAATAGTATTACATAGTGAGTGGAGGCTCACTTTCTACTTTGTCAGCTGACAGTACATGAGAGGACAGGGGTGAGGAAGTTTTGCTGACTGGGGGAATTAAAGAGTTCTCTACTGCTATATAGGATTCAGCAAGATCAGGTAGAGCCAGTCATGTCTCTCTCTCTCTGTCTCTCTCTATGTGTGTATGTGTGTGTGAGTGTATGCTGTCTCATCCTGCCTCTCCAATTTTTTTTCCTCCTCCCCCTGTCTCTCCTCTCTGTCTTTCTCCTAGTAATAAAGCAGAGTATTTATTTCCCCCTCTTCGGCTCTCAGGTCTCTTAAAGGGAGTCAGGGACTGAGCTGATATTAGACAGTATGTGTGTGTTTGTATGTGTGACAGTGTGTGTGTGTGCGCGGCCGCCGCTGTTCTCTCGCTCTCACACTATGCTGTCTGCTTGTCTCATCACCCATCCCAAACGTACAGTTGCGTCTTCTTGCGTGCTAACACACTGAGATTGAAAGTTGCTGATTCCGAGCCGCGGGGACCCATAGAGGAGAGGCCTCTGGCGGGGGCTGATTGAGCTGTGCTGAGCTGAGGTAGAAAAGTTACAGTAGCATGCTATTACCTGCCAGCACCGATGGAGTTTATTAGCATTGCAGATATGCTCTGGCAGAACTCAGTGCAGCCAAGCAAATAATTTTATGACTCTAGACCACGAGGGAGTTAAAGGCTAAAAAGGTTTGTCTCATTCGTGTCAACCAGACTTCAACCTGGGCTCTCTTTGGGTGTTTGCATGCCAGTTTACAAAGAGATGAAAATAGATTTTGTTCCTTATGTGTAAGTATATGCAAGACCCCTTTTAATTGCAAATACTGTGGAATCAATCGTCCTGACTGTAGCCACAATTATTATCTCGTGACATATAGCTGACTGGATGTGTTGCTGGACTGTTCGACAGAAATTAGACGTGTCTTCTGTATTCCATGTCTAAACTAATCAGGATGATAATAATAATAATCAATCAAGGTCTTGCTCATAAAATGGGTGTACATATATTATATTATATTATATTATATTATATTATATTATGTTATATTATGTTATATTATGTTATATTATATAATAGTATATGAGTCCAAAAAGACAATTTTTTGTAGATCTTTCTTACATGCTAAGGCAGCCGAGCAGAGATCGGCTCGGAGCGTTATGCTGGTGAATTAGCTCTTCACGGCTTTGGGACTGAGCCTGACAGTTGGCACAGTGAAGATGATTTATGACTGGCCAGGAGAGTCAGAGATGGATGAGGAGAAATAACTTTGATCAAAGTTGTTCCCTAACAACAGAGGAAACCTCCTTCTTAGTCCCTGTTGATATCTGGCAGTGGCCTGACTTTATTTTCCAGAGGGAAGCAGCAGAGTCTGTCGGCTTGTTTTATAATTGTTTGGTTGTACATCACACAGAGGACAAATAGTTTACATGCAGATACAGGAAGGTTAATTTTTATGTACAGTCTTAGATCGGTAGCTGGGTAATTTCTGTGATTTTTAGTGTGTGTGTGTTGCCCTGAGGAGTTTTTAGCTTTCTTCTATGTATGGGCAACCAATAAGCCTATTGGAAGCAAGGAATGATGATCATAATATGTTCATCCAAAGTAAACCTTGAACATGAACTGCAAAATCCCTGACTCGAGTCTGTCTGAGGGCCTTTGTTCTTTCCCCTCTCTCAATCCTCCTCATTTCCAGTCATTTCTCAACTGTCAATTCTATAATAAAGGCATAAAATGCCCCAAAAAGCTGGAGTATAACAGGTGGCATATGAGCCCACCTCCTTATAAACAGGAGAAAAACACAGTTCAGTAATTGGACACATGCATAGACACAGATATATGGCTTGTGTTGTGGCCTCTTTCAGGGCTTAGATATTCTGTTGCCAAGACTCCTGTGGCTTTCCAGCTCAGTGTGTGTCCATCCCTGCTCATCTACTGCCTTTCTACAGGTCAAACCTTAATCCTGTGAAGGGGTTTGGGGCCAGTTGCCCCCAGGAAGGGGTTTTCCGGGCTTGTCTCGCAGTGACTAATCAAGACCAGCTATCTGTTACAGGGTTCCTATGTCACAATTGTTCAGAGGCAGTGAGAAGCAAAAAGAAGAAAATATAGTTTCATGTTGGGAGGCTTCATGATGCCCATTAAAGGCAGATTGAGAAGAAGACATTCAGCATGGATGAAAGTCACACACACACACACACACACATACACACAGCTGGCTACAGTCTGGTTGAAATTTGTCATTGTTTCCATCCTTGTTTATTCCAGTCCTTTTATGATTATATGTCTGATATCAAACATTGTGTTTGTCTGACAAGCCTTTTTTTTTGTAGCCTGTCTGTTCTTGTTGCCGTCACCCATCCCTCTTTCATTAGTATAACAACAGCATTGAAAAAGGTGTTGCTCACCTTGATTCTGTATTTGGAGGATTAATTCCTGCTCAAAATGCAACTGCAACTCCTCATTAGGGCAGGGTTTAAAACCTCAAAACTTTTTGAGTACTGACGTAACAGACTTAACGTGTCCTTAGCATTGAACTGTCAAACACCAAAAGTTGGCACTGAATGGTTTGTCAGGTGTTATTTATACTGTGTATTCTTTGATGTTATTTTGACAAAGTTCTTGTATGGCAGCCTGTGTTCAGACAACATTGATCTCTGCTGTGTTTGATTCATTTTTGTTAAATGAACAAAAAAAGGCTTTATAAAAAAAGAAAACACATTTATACTGTTCAAAGTAAGCTATAAAAAACAAAACATGGCTTTTTTCACCAAAATATGATTTAAATCTTTATTACCTAACTAATTTACTAGTCATTTCTGGTACTACGGGGTCCTTTGAATTGGCCATGCACTATATTAAGTGAACTTCAGCCCAAAAGTGTGGCCTCAGTATTTACTCCTTATACTCAACTGTTCTAAATCATTATGTTGAAATGTTGGAAAAGGCAAAAATCGTGTCAAAGATCAGTTTGTAAATAAAACATTCAAATAAAAGTTTGGAACAGTTGACAAAATGCTTTTGTTACCTTCTCGAGATGCTTGTCTTTTTCTATCTCTCTCTCTCTTCCTCCTCTTGTCTTTCCCCATACCTCCCTCCCTCTTCTTCTAGTTCAGACACACTGCTAACCCCTTGAGTGTGTCTGAGCTCTGTGAGAGCCAGTGTTTGATTCTCCCCTCTCTGTGTTCCCTGAGCAGCCAGCTTCCCAAAACCGCCAACCTTCACGGTCTCTCATATCCCATCTTCCCTCTGCCATAAGACCCTGGCTGACCTGGCACGTAGGCACATACTCACCCACATCTCCCACCCATCTCCCCAAATCCCCTATTTCCCCCGCCCCTCCTAGTCTCCTCTCTCAGCAAGGCCTTGGATCCGCCATCCAGCTACCTCTGTTGTCTGGACCTGAAGCACAAGCAGGTCCCTTTGTTCTGACTGATAAAAGGAAGAAAGCAGGGTGAGGGAGGAGGATTAATTTAAGCGCAGGCCAGACGACACATCTGCTTGTTGTGCCCGTGTCTTTCCATTCCCTCCCGTGGTTTCCCTTGCTTTCGTTCTATTATCTCTGGTGAGAGCAGAGGATATTGGGTCGAGATGCATGGTGAACTCTCAGGGCCGTGACACTCCTCTAATCCGCTCTCTGTTCTGTCTTTTGCCCTTTCTGTCTTCCTGCTGTCTCCATCCAACATTACCTCCATCCTTCCTGTTTGCCCCCTTCATTTCTTCCTTTCCTCTGGCCTTCAGTTCGCCATACTCTCCATGTCTTCTTCTTTGTAGAGATGGCCTCCTCCATTCATTTTTGTAGGGAGGAAGTTGTAATTAGAGTAAAGGATGTACCCTTATTCATGGTTATGACTCTGGTTTTAGCACTCAAGCAGCAAGTAAATGCCATCACACTTAAATTAACAAAAAACACAGCCAGGTAGACGGAATCCATTTTTATTGTTTTTGCTTCCTGTCTTTTGTCTTTTGTGTGTCCCTCATGTAGATGAAAACTTTTCTTTTTCTCACTGTGGACGATTCACCTTGGCTTCCAAGGCATCTGTGTCCTCTGACCAGTTCATTGTCCTAACGCCTGGGTCATGGTTACTGGTTCGTGTCAGCTTTCTCAGTGGGCGTGTTTGACGGCCTTTCTGCTCTTCTGACAGCTCTCTGGGTCAACGGAGACAAAGGCGAGAGATGGAAAGGGATTAGTCCTTTATTTATGGTCTGGCTTTTATTCTCCATATCTGTACGGGAATTTGCAAACATACAATTATGTTTTAATATGCATGAAAGCATAGTTTTTTGTTATTTTCTCCTATTGTTCTTGTGAACCTGGTGAACCTTTGTTACTTGTATACTTATAAATGTATGTTGGTCAATATGGGCATGCAGAGGGAGTGACCTTTAACCCTGACAGGGATCTTTGGCACTTTAGGTCGGTCGCGGGCAGTTGGAACAGATCTAAAATGTCTCTGATCAGACAAGACAGGAACTCAGGACAGCGGGTGAGTCTGCCCATTTCCTTGGCCTCCTGCCCCATCCATTGTCATCCTGCTGGCCCCTGCTCCCCCTTTCATCCCAGCTCATACTCAGCATCCCACGCCTGCTGGACCAATAGGGAATTACTGTAGGAACAAGAGCGAGAGCAAGTCGGAGGAGGAGGAGGGGGGCTGTGTTGTCTGCTCTGTCACTTCATGCTGACACGGTGTGAGGTGGAGTGACACTGAGCTCAACCACAGTGTCTGGAAGCAGTCTGGCCCAAGAAGTCTGACCTCCCTGACCCTTTCCCAGACCAGTGGGATGGACACGGGCTGTCTTTTGTTTGTGTTGTATAAATGTGTGTGCGAGAGAAAGCAAAAAAACTGGGGCTGGGGTCTCTGAGGAGGGACTTCCATCTCCAAAAGGTACATATCAGCAAAGCTTTGCTGTTTATACAATAGAAGAAAAGTTTTTGATGAAATTGCCTGAAAAATGCTGGCTCAGGAATTGTGGTGAATAGTTCACAGTTCTGCCTGCTGCTGCTATTGGTGTCCAGGGCTAAACTAAAGCCAAACTGTAGCCACTGCTGCACGTGAAAGAAAGACCCTTCAAACTCTAATTCTAAATGCCCATGACCAACAAGAGGATATGATACTGTAAAGATTTGACTTCAGTGTCCGTGTATGGTTCAAATACCAGTTTATGTACTTATTTGTACAGTCCTGGTATAGTTACTGTTAGCAAATTCTGGAGTCACAGCTTTTGAGTATAATGTCAATGAATGTTAAGACAAAGATATGTCCACAAGTTACCACATTGCAACATATGCAAATACTGTATTCTGTGTATGACTCCACTTAATGAATGTTCAGATACTAGTGGAAAAAGGAAAAGTCTGGAGTGAAACAACAAACAACTGAAGTTCTTTGAGTTCTGAAATCAGTCCAACTTTGAATCTTTTATACCATAAACAGGCTTCAGAGCACCCGTATCATAAACACAGTGAGTCAAAGTGACATAAGCCTTATAACTAATTAGAAGAAGCTGATTGAAAACATCATAAAAAATAAATGAAATATACGTAATTCTAATCAAACGATTCTCTACAAGAACGGCTTTATAGTAGGTGCCATGGGTGGGAAAAATTAAAGGTGCTTTTACACCTGGTTTTGCGTGCTTCAGTTATGCCAAACGGCAAAGCATTTGTTTCGGCAAATACGAATGATTTTGAAAGTTTTGATACGGATCAAATCATTCACACGAGATCCATCTTGCAGTTGTTATGAAGTGCAGCACCTGTGTGATGTCTGAGTGCTGTGTCTCGTGTGAATGATCCCTTAGCGGGGCCTGGGTGCACCTGCCTCTATCTGAAAGCAAAGCGTGGGACAAAATCAGTTCACACCCTTAAAATGATCGTTCAAATGGAACATAAATCACAGCATATAGAAAAGTATTGTATGGTTAATTGTGTATACTTACAGTGCCATAATTACCATATCCATCATTTTGTATTTGACATTTTTGCCCCCCCAAATGTTTAAAAATGGTGACACACTCATGAAAGGAATGACCTCTCATAGTCCTCAAGCAAGACTTGGATTGGATTTTCTGCATTGGCCTGAAAACGGCTGCAGATGGACACTTTTGGACGCCCTGCTGTGGCCCTCCGGGGTACATGTACTGGACTGTGACAACCTTCAGACATCCAGGGAAAACTCACCCTCTAGTGTGCAGACTGGCCATAACAATGCAATTATCATGCAGCATATACATTCTTGTTGGCACTATTGTTGCACGCTAACCTAACTCAACCAAGCCATTGTTGCCCTCTCACCTTTGTCTGAAATTCATTGTCAATCAGTGCTTTATGTGGAAGCTGCGCTGCACTGAAAGCTTGAAATTCAGGGGCACAATAACACTGACACTCAAGTGGCTTTTCCTAACTGTAGCCATTTTGCTCCACTGAATTAGGAGTTAAAAGAAGAATCCGATAGGAAGGGGTGTTAGATGTGAGAAAATGTAAAATGGTTTGCAGGAAGAATTAGAAATCTTGAGTCCCTCAAGAAATGCTCCAAACACTCTTGTTCGGCTTTAAAAGACTTAACTCACTTTAAAGTTAAGAACTGGAGAAACAGTGTGACTGACTCAGTTTTAGGTTTCCCTACTTCCTCTCTTTCCTCTGCCTCACAGCTCTCACAACTACTACTTTCTTTCTGGAGAAAGCATGGACATGCTACAGCTCCATCCATTTCACAAATATACAAGCCTAGTTAGACCACTACACTTACTGTTCTGTGTATAATGATGTGTCCTGCTTCGGCACAAGGTAAGATAAATGGAATATCTCCTCTGTACTTGTTTATGTAAGTCCCTCAGACGATGTAGTGACATTGGAGTTCCAATTACCTGTGCAATATCAATGTGATGCTTAGAACGGAGACTTGACTCCACTTACAGCTGATAGCTCTGTCTCTAAGGGTCTTTACTCTAGCTCCTAATATGTAGTGCAATATAATAGATGAGTTGAGATTCTTGGAGACTTGGCTTACATGCTGCGGGTGCCAACAACAATGCAGCGTGGCAGTTTAGAGATGAGGGCTGCTGTTGTGTGCGCTCATGCCTACTGTCTGCTTTGTGATTGCATGGTGTTGGTGTGTTGTACGTTACTCTACTCCATTGAGGGACTGTCAGCTACCATTAAAAGCACATTTATCCACAAAATGGATTGATTTTAGACTTAAATCTAAATTGTAGATTTGAATATTAAAAACAACATAGTTTTGGCATGTTGAGTTATGGTATTGTCAGTCATGTTATGTACAGAAGGATTCTGACTCGCATCATGCATTTTTCCTGTTATTCAGTTCAATTCAATTCTTGAAAGATTTGATATGCTGATTCTGGCCTTTCAGTAGTGAATTCCTTGTCACGTTGGTTGTTTTCTGCTATGATGCAAAAAGCAGTGACATTAAAAAAACATAGCAAAAGGAACAGTGGCATTCGGCAAGAGTGTGTGTTCTCAAATTAGTAGTTTTCCTGACATTTTCCCTGGGATTTTGACTTCTTTTTCATCTTACTGTACCGCACTAGAAATGTTGCTGTCTCTTAATTGTGCTACTTCCCAGACTTTTTCCTATCACCATCTACTAACACCAATGTTCTAGTGTAGAGATGTGTACTTTTGCCTAGCTTGGAGACGGCTGGCGTATTCATCAAACACTTATTTTCTCCCATCAGAAGAACTCATTTACTGCCATTCAGTGTTGTACTGTACGAAAACAATTTACACAGCTTTGAAAATTGCTTTAGCCAGGTAATCCATCACAGTAAATACGAAGCCTTAATTTGTTTTGGTTTCCCAAGTTGTTGCCCAGGATGAGTGTTTTTCTTGTCAGTGTGGGTATTATATAATGACATGCTTATTGTCAATCACCTGACACCCACTAGAAGATATTGAAATCTGTGCCAGGAAATAAACACTGGTTAACATGTTGGATTTAAAGCTAATTTGGGACATGTTTGGTAGCTGGGGCTGCAGTTTATTTCCAGCTTGAATTGCTACAGTAAAGGTTCTCTTATAATGGCAATACAATTGTATTTATTTATTAAAATAAAATTATTTAATTTTAATTAAGTTAGGGCTGTTCATTCCTGGTGCCTTTGTTGACAAGCTAACTGGTGACGATGCAATTGCATTTGTAAAGTGGAAAACAAACTCACCTTTATTAGTTATTTTTCTATCTATGGTGTTGAATTCAAAATGCTTCCACACATTACTTATCAGATTATTTGGTATCATGATTATCCGATCAGATTTTCTGTTCAGAATTGTGAAATCTTAGAATCTCCACCTGCTGGAGTACAAGGCACGGCCTGTTACACTTATACACACCAAAAGAAGAAATTTGTTAACACAGTTGCAGATCTGTGACGACCATTAACAGCATCACCACCTGATTAGAGGTAATGTAAACGGGAAGAAGACGTTACTAAATGTGTAGAAACAGTGTGGCCTTTTTTTATATTGACCGGTCATGCTGCAGCTGGTGCTTTAACTTACATTTCTCTCTGTACCTCTTAATAACGTTTCCCCATTTCAACTTTATTTACCAGACTGCTGCATAGAACAAAAATACTTCACAACAAATGCTAGCTGTGGCCTAATGCACTTTTGTGTATTTTATGCTCCATTTAGCTACGTGCAAATTATACCCGCAGTGTTTTAGTAATCGTGGGTGTGGGCAGGGGAGCATACACCTGTGTACTCTGTTGTGTACTTGTGTGTTTTAGATCAATCTTAAATGCACTCTTGTGTAGCAGTGTAGCATACTCTGCAGTGTGCCATGTTCAGGGGCTGAGTACTCAGTCAGAATGGACAACAGGCCCTGTGCTTCCGCCAGACCAATTAGGCAGCAAAGCAAGACTAATGGCTGTGGTTAACTTGGCCTCTGAAGAATGGAGCTGTCCCCATTGGACTGGCTTGTTATGTGATTGAGTAGGGTGTGCATGTGCCTGTGTGTGCCTGCGTTTGTTTGTTAATGTGAGCCGGGGTCTAAATGATGACAAGCAGATGCCTGCAGTGGGCGCGTCCACCCATAATTTGGCCCCTGTTCCTCCTGAGATTACGACACAACACCTCTGTGCCACCTTGCAGGCCCACACCTGGTTATACTGTGGGGGTGTCGGAGAGAGGGAAAATGAATTTCTGTGAATCCCTCCCTTTCTAACAAGCTAATTAAGCACTGTGTGTTGCATCCTGAGGCGATATTGAAATGACTCAGTCACAGTTCAGTAATGTTTCTAATAGACGGAGGAAGAAAGGGAGCACGGGAGGGAGGGACGCTGAAGGAGGGAACCAGAGAGAGATGCGGGGGACGGGGAATGGCGAAGGGACAAATTAGACCAAGCTGAAACAGTTGTGTGTAACAAGATCCCCACTGTATTCTTAGACAGACAGAGCTGAGGAGGCGCTCAGGCAGACAGGCTGGTCTGGTTTGGAAGTAGTTCTGCAGCTGCAGATATCATCAGTTTATATAGCGTCAGACACCGCCAGGGGGCGATGTCTCCAGGAATGACAGGGAAATATTTTGTTAAATAGAACATTTCTTCACTCTCTTGCTGTTCTCCCTCATCTGGATTTCTGGTACAATTTGGCACATGCTGCTAACATATGTTAATGCTTTCCCCCTTTTTTTTTTTTTTTTTTTTGGTAAACAGTTCAAATCTGTTACAGCCATATTGCTATTTGTCAAAGCTATTTAAGGTTCAATGAAAACCAGACTCTTCTCCAGAGCTGACCACAGAGTGAAACACGTCTGTCTGTAGTTTTAAAAGCTGAAACAGAACATTGTCCTTATTTGATCAGATCTGAAGATAAGCTCTCTGCCATGAAGTGAGAATACTGTAGACCAGATATATTATGTAGGATCTGTCTTGCTGACAGGGCCTCATATGTTTGGACATTTGTGTAAATTTCTGTGTATGATGTGTCTATTAGTGATGGATACCTCTGTTTGCACCTTTCTAAGCTGCAGGTTTTTTTTTCTTCTTTTTTTCTTTTTTCTTTTAAGAATATCCTGAACTTGGCTCTCTTTCATCAGGAGAAAATGACACTTTAAAATGACACCGGATCATCCACAGGGTCTTGTAAGCCAGTCGCACATTTCCTGTATGTGGCAGATCATTAGCATGCTGGGCTTAATAAGGCAGAGTGAGGATTTTTCAACTGGAGACAGATAGATAGATAGATAGATAGATAGATAGATAGATAGATAGATAGATAGATAGATAGATGGATACTAATCATATAACAATATTTATAATATACTTTTAAAGGGAGGCAAAAAATGGAGGTTCCATAATGTCAATGCAATGGAAAGCAGAAAAGTAACAACAATAGAGATTAAAAAAAATGACACTAAATATGACAGCAGAGAAATAGTTTTATCCCTGTTTTCCAGTCGAGTTTCTGAGGGTGTCAAGCTGTGCCTTTCAGGGTTTGAATGATAATGATATTCCAATAGCCAATATATATATATATATATATATATATTGGCTATTGGAATATCATTATTCTAATAATACTTAAATTATAAGATATTCTTTGCCCTGTTCTTTGTCCTGTCCTGTTTTCTTTGTATTTAAGTAAGTTTATTTTAAGTGTAAATCACATGTCTTTCTTTTTTTTGTCACATGTATTGAGACATGTGACACAAAAAAGAAAGACAATGACAAATATATAACAAAAAAAAAATAGTGGTGTTGGTTCTGTTGTTGCTTTTGTTTTGTTTTTGATTGAGACATAGTAACAACACTTTGTAATAAATTGCTTCTTTCGTGTTATGTCCTGCTGTTGTACACATTTTCCAATTTTTATGTATTTTTGAAAAGTCCCCTATAATTGATTTTGTGCTAAAGAAAGGTATTATATTACTACTAAGTTATTAAATGTACAGAAACATTTATGTGTATATGCATAATTGAGATAAAGACAATAGCCAAAATAGACAAAAAAAAAATTATTTTATCTTGCCTGAAGTTCACTCTTTTGTGGCTTTGTGTTTTTTTTTTCTTCATGTCATCTGAGTCTGATGTCCTACGGGGTATTCTTTTCTGACTTGAGCAGATTGCAGCAGGGGTGCTGCAGCCTCTCTTTCTGTTATAAAGGATTAGAGGAAATGCTCAAAATAGAACCGTTAATAACAAATGAAATACATAGCACAGAAGTCAAAATATGAATATTATTATATGAATACTCTGTATCAAAAAGTTAGTTTTGTCTGTTTAGATAAAGACCAGATGCATTGTTCACAGTATGAGCAAAACCGTTTTTTTCCATACAAATTAAAATTTGTACAGTTATTTTTGAGTGAGAATTGTTTGCTTTCCAAATCTGTTTTGACTTTCTCCAGCTGGCTCGATCAATCTGTGGGTTGCTTAAGACAAGTTGGCTTGGCACGACTGACAGTTTGTGTTACTGACCTCAAAACGCCAAACTAATTTTCTTCTTGCTGGAGAAATATTTTACAGCACCAAAGTGCATATCATTAAAGTATCAGTAATTAGACACCTTCATGTTCAGATCCAAATATGAGCCTTTGGGAGCTGGTCCGATCCCGATGTAGATTGAGTGTTTTGATATGTGTTGGATGCTGGTTTGGTTTATTTGAAACTCCTCACAGTGAGTGCATTGAGGCTGTAGGAGATTGGCCATGGTGTTTTTTTTGTGTGCTTAGTTTTAGACTCCAACTCTGGCAGACCTTGATTGCTTGCTGCTGCTTGGATGAATCAAATGTGCCACTGACAGAGGTAGAGGTAGTGTTGTAACCCGGTGAGTGGAACTGTCAGCTACCTGCTGTTTAAATTTAGTCAAAACAGGCGGAGACCTAATTTCTCCTGGGAGTCACAAATTGGATCGGCCAACTTGTTGCCCTGACCCCTTGCTGATATTTCTACTCACTTTTTAAGGAAGAGGGAGGAAAATACGTGTAGGAAAGAAGAAAAAAAACTTCAATAGAATTTTAATTTGCTTTATTAATATATGTAAATGACGCAGAGCAGCTGTTTGAATCGGAGTGTTAAATTGCTTACCCAAGCATCGCCATGTAGGCTGTATGTAAATGCAGGTGTGTGCTAATTGAAATTCAATATCCTTCTCGTCAGCAAGGGTTGCTGGCCTTCTCAACTGAGCTGCCCTCCTCCCCCTCCTCCTCTTCCTGCTCCTCTCTTCCTCTCCTACCACACTTGTTTGCCCTCCAACCTTACCTAAGTGGGTCTTTAATTTAAAAGTAAGCGCATTAACTTTTTCAAACACAGGCTAGATAAAGTACCCCTTGCCAACAAATGAATAAAGGGCGACATAAATAACGCTCTCTCTTGCTCTCTCTTCCTCACACACACAGACATACACACACAAACACACACAGGGAGATCGATAAACAGCGGTATAGAGGCATCTCTTGAGGTCTGTGTCTGGCTCAGTGTGATGGTTGATTTATTTGTTCTTTGCAAGAGGCGGTAAATCAGTGCTTACCCTCAGGCCAGCTTGGCTCTACACAGCCAGGCAACCTACTTAGTGTCACTCCTCAAACCCCGCTGGTTCAGGTATCTGCCCATTCTCTTTATGTTTATGTTTGTGCATTTTTGTGTCTGCAACAAAAATTATGTTTCCGAATTCACTTTTCCTCGCTTTGAAAAATGCCTGTGCACTTCAAGTAAAAGGCCATTGCAGGCACTGAATGCGAGTGAGATACATTAAAGGTGCAGTTTGTGTTGGAAGCACTAACAATGCTTTCTGTTAATATGCATGGAGGGTAAGGTGAGGAGCCTGGCCGCTGGCTGATTTCTGCTCAAAGATGTAGAAAGGTGAAGGGAAAAGAAGGATGTAGAGGAAAGAGGGACTGAGAGGAGGGCTAACCTTCCCCCAGGGCTCTTTTAGGGCTTGGCGCTGTGTGTCGCTCTCCTCAGCTCCTCTGCTCCCCTTTGCTCTTTTCTGCCCTTCTTCTCTTGCTATTGCCCTAAGACAGGAAGCTAAGCAGTCCTCTGCAAACCGCCGCTCTCACCGTTGAGACAGAAGCCACCAATACAAAAAACTCTTTGAATTATCTGAGCTTTTCTTCATCTCATCCTACACCTTTTCTTTGTTTATCGACAATAAGATATATGACTGGGGGCCAGGCGATAGAGGACAAACTTCTTTGTTTGCTTTGTCACACTTTCAAATAGAATTTTTCTTTTGGTTCTAACTTTTAATTAAGATTTACCACGTATTTAAGTGTTTTGACTGATTGCATTCAAAGAAAGGTGATTCGGGTCTGGAAGTTAGTTTTTTTAACTTTGTGTAGCTCTTAATAATGTTGAAGCTGCCAAATTGCTAGCCAGGCAAACTAATTGTCTTTGGCTCAAGCTTCATTTGGCTTGAACTTCATGCCTACTGTGAGTACACACAGTGGCAGCTGGTGTCCACATTGCTCATCGGGGGTGCGACATAGCTAAGAGGCAGCCACAAACTTGACCTGCTCTTTGCAGAACGCTCTGATTCAAAACAAGTTTTATTATTTTTTTTAATACAGTCTGTGTAAACCTTCAGTGCAATATTATTGTTACGACCAAGCTTTTTAACCACCACCACTGGTCTCAGCTCTACTTCAGAGCATAAGCAACTCACTGATATGGTGAAGCCAAATTGTCTAATGCCTTAAAAGCAATTAGAAGGATTTTAAATTCAATATTGAATTTGACAGGAAGCCAGTGTAATGAGGCCAGTGCTGGGTTAATTTGGGAATGCTGTGGAGTCTGTTAGAAATTGTGTGGACCAAATTTTGAACTAATGTGCTATGGCTTAAACAAGAATACAAAGAATTTCAATAGTCACTGTCAGATGTTTATGTTCAAGCAACGAACATCTCTAGTGTTATTCATGTCTGGCGTTACACTTGGCCTGTTTCCCCTGAACAACGTTAAGCTACAATAAATGAAACTCAACACTTCCTCCACAATTTTCACATTATAACTCTTACAGCCTTCTCTGTATTGGTAAGCTTTTGTTGTGACATGTGACATTTTTCTTTTTAAAAAAGAGAAGCTCGGCAGTGGTGTGGAAATGTACATTATACAAAATTTACCATGTGAGTTATTATAGTAGGCTACAGGTAATTTCACCCGCCTCAATGTGTTTTTATTAGCGACTTGCCTGTGTTTGTTCCTGCTGGTCACGCCCCCTGCTAGTATTTGACTGCCATTATTTCAATATTGTATATGAGAATTTGTCATTCTTGAGGGCTGCTCCAAATAAAGTATTTAGTCATTTCATTTGGAAGACTTGTTGGCGAAAACACTTCTCAGATCCAGCTTCAGCATCAATTCGCAGCGCTATCAAACATTTTTCCCAGGGGGAGTAAGATAGTCAAACTGAAATTTTTTGTTGTTGTCACTGTGGTTTAACATCCCATTGGAGTTCATTGTTTGTGCTCTCCTGAAAGAAAAAAATACAACTATCCAGCTCATCACGACCCTCTGGTAATATAGTGTTTATTTTATGGGCAAGGATTTGACTTTTTAAGTGTCTTCTAAATTAGAGGCCTGGTTTAACGCCGATTTAATATTCTGTTTAGATGCTCAATTAGATTTGTAATTGCTCCTCAGGCATGATTGCGTTTATATTGGCTAAGTTCATTAATACTGTGGGGCCCAGGTCTATGGCCAGCAACGCAGTAAAAGTGAAATTAAACCCCTCAACATGGGGTTCAGGCTGGGTTGGAACAGCATCAGCAGAGCACAAGGATGTGTGACTCCAATGACAGATTCGAGGCTGCTTCAAGTGTTTGTGGGTAACCTTTTAATACAGATTGAAATTGTTGCCTTTAGAAATAACTAGAGTTCATTTACAGTTTTAAACAGATTAAATGTTAACATTTGCTGAAGTGTGCTGCCTACATGGGGTTTACCTTCTGTTGGAGTGATATGATAGAGCCTATATGGTATGTGAAAAGTAATTTATTATGAGTTTGAGAAGCAGTAAAAAAGACTGCATAGACAAGCAGAGGATAGAGGGATGTAAAAAAGATGATACAGAGTTCTGCCTTCAGAGCTTTAAATCAGTCTTTTCTTTCTCCCGCTTGCTTTTCCACTGTCTGTCACTTTCTTTCTTTTTGTCTTTCATCATTGCTTTTTGCTGCACTCTGTGTTATTACAAAGATAGCTGCTCTCTCTTGAGGTTAAGACTCAGAGAGTAGGGTCTGAAAGTCCAAGAAGAGACCCAGATGTCTAGACCGTTCTCTGTATAATTTAGTCATGCATTCCTTAAAGGTGTTAGAAAAACACCTGCATCTGGTGCTCTCACTTTCGTCTGTCATTCTCTCTCTAAATCTCTCTTTTCCCTCTGGCAGCGTGTCCTCTCTCAGTGTATGGAAGCCCAGGTGGTTCAGTCTTACCATTACTGTGTTAATGCACTTTAGCACTCTGAAAGCCTTGTGAAAGTACAAAGACTTTAACTTCCACTGCTAGATGAATCCAAAAAGAAATTAGATTAATTGGTGAGCCTGCCAGTTCAGTCACACCACCTGAGTGGAATAATGGACACCTTTTGGTGTGAAAACCTCAAAGCATTAAACAAAGGAATGCATTTAAAGCTCACGATTAGTCTTACATTTGCTTGGACACAAAATGCCTTTCCATTAAGCCATTTAGCCCAACTCTAATAGAAATGATGTTCTGCTTGACATTTCTTTTGTGTTATTTGCTAAATTTGACTTGATTACATCTTGGCAAATCTGAGCAGTCCAACTGAACTGTGGTGTGTCAGTTCTTGTGTTTTACTGTGTTTTACTTTACTCTCCCTGAGGGTCGGAGCAACAATAGAGAACCTTTTCATCTATTAAATTTGTTTTTTGTCCAAACATTCATCAGTTGACTTTGTATTGCTCCTGTCAACATTTTGTCGGCATTTTACCAGACAATGACCTGCTAAATTGTATTGAAGCTCTGTATCTTCTTTAACATGCCAAACCTGCGATGGCTGCGGAAAATCTCTTTAATAACGTGGGCTTTTCTGGCCCCACCAGATGATTATAGAGCAAGCATAAACAAATAAATTGTCAGATTGAATAATTCTTTGAAATTTTCAGAAAGCTCTCTTCATCTGTTTGGTTGCCAACTGTTGTGTGATGCCAGATAGCTTCGTCTCTCTCTCTCTCGCTCTCTCTCTCTCGCTCTCCCCTAGAAGGGACAAACCGTATTGATGAAGCCAGTCTACTTTTAATGTGTGTTTCATGCTGTGTGGGGGAAAAAGTGGCCTCTTGAACTCTAGTCTTCTTAGGGCTATAAACGATTACATCAAATACACATTTATTTCACGCTTTCATCGCTAGTGGCACATCAGTGCAAGAAAGCGAAAATGTCATTTCAAAGATCAGCCTGATTGTTCTAATATTGTTGATTAGGTTTACATTCTGCCAAGCTTGGAGAAATCATTGTGGAATTATATTTTGTACGTCTATGGTGGATGAGGTCATTTAAGCCAAATGCTCTGCTATTGATGTTATTCCTTGGGGCTGAGGCTTCTTTAATATGCCTTTTGTTGTTATGATGTTTTGAACTACATATACAGTAAAATCCATACTTCTATTGCTTTCTTCAGCAGATGTTTTTTAATGTGTTAAAGATTAGTACAGTGTGCATGCTCTAATCAATTTATCCTTGTTTTATAAGTTATGGACAAAAACATTTTGTCAACTTATAGCCCATATATACTTGCTTTTTAACAATGTTTTCATATAGATAAGCAGCTGCAATACAAGCAGTATTGTTCAAATACTTGCTTTTGAACTTTCTGTTTATATGGAAGATTAAAATATATTACCTTATAGGCACACACCTTTCTAGTTGTGTGAAGATTGAAAGAGACAGATCTTGAGAGAGAAGTTCTAACTTAGCCTACCTTCTCACCTCTGCACCCCAGGCCTTGGGGCTGTGTCCTTGTATCAATTCTGACTTCAGCAAAGTGGGGGGTGAGGAGGCTTCAGATTCTGTTCAACAAGCTGCCAAGCACTTTGTTTTAAGCATACCGGCGCCCTTACTGTACCTGTTGTTGATTTTTCTAAAATTCTGTATAGTAGAAACCTAAACACAGCTGGTTTTCATAGAGACTTATGTAAGTATGAAAATCGAGCAGACACACTTGGCACAAAATAACATGAGTGCCACTGTTATAATGATGGGACAATCCTGACTTGAAACATGCAAAATACCAAATGGAAGAAAGCTGAGAAGAATGTCTGGTTGAATAGCTGTAAGTGCCAGCTTGGTTTCATAAAATAGTTGGTCTCCAACTTAGCCCCTGAAGTACTGGCACCCTGAAAAATAATACTTACTTGAATTGTGGATGGTTTCTACCAGAATTCTTGAGAAGGAATTATTGTATTACCCATTAGTAGGCTTACTGTTTATATTGTATTGTTGCACAGCACTAAGCCCAGAAATTACTATATATATATATATATATATATATATATATATATTTATTTCCTTAAAAATAAGATGCACACATTGCAGTAATGCTTTCCTCTCTTTATTGCCTCTACTTTTGATAGTGCTTGGAATGATATTATTTTCCAGCTCTCAACATGTAGAACACTTCCATATTGCTGTTTTGTCAACTGTTTTTTCTACATGTTGTTGAATTTCATGTGTTACTCTGATACCAGGCGTTATTGTCTGAACCTTTTTACATACATGACTTTAATTGATTGAGGCTCGGTTGACTCCCAGGAATCTTTGCATGGAAGGCTGTTTGAATTAAATAGCCATTTGGACAAGTTAATTAACAGAAGCAAAAAGGCCTGCTTTCTGCCAGAAAAATCATTTTGCTTTTGTTAAGAACCTTTTATTTTCAAGAGAGGGGAATATTATTTTTCCTGCAGGAGACTTTGACAGAGAACTAAATTAAGTTTCCTCATCTCTGACCCAGCTCCAGGTCTATTTTATTAACTTTTCTATCTTCAATGATTGAGCTCTCATGATGGCATGCACTCACAAGCACTCCCCTACTGCATGGACACACATGCATGCCAACTCATACACACATATGCATAAGGGCACCTGTTTCTATGTATTTATTTGAGGTATTGTATTCCCCCTCCAATCTTCAATTTTTTTTCGCCAAGAAACTTCAAGGTCAGTGGTCATCCTGACACGTCTTGGTGTGGATACAGAGACTTCATGATGCCTCTGTGTTGTCTTAACGTTGTTGCTTGACTAAGGAACGACACTTGCCCAGCCATTACTTTTCTACTCTGATGGGTCCAGGAACAACTGAGCTTGATCAGGTCCCTCAGATGATCTGTAAAACATGGCAGATTCAGTGTTACTTGTATACTGATATTACAGTTTAAGTTCAACTACTTAAGGCTGCATCAGCTCATTGTAGCTCAAATTAGTCCTAATATATCAGGTTACAAATCTGCACTTCTGAAGCTGTGGAATTCAGCAGTGTGTGTCTTTGGTGGGTTGTTCTGGCAGACAACATCCCTTGTTGCAGGTAACTGTAGTGATGTGTTGGCCTGTATGCAGGAAACAAAGGTCACACCAACTTAATCTTAAATTTGTAGTTATGGCAACTGTAATAATGAACAAATTATTCACAAAAATGAACAAATTACAAATTATTTATTTGATCAATTTTTGGAGAGGAAACTGATTTTCCAAGTGAAACTCTGTGTTGTTTATAGTACAATGCAAGACTATATGACCACCACACACACAACCCAGCGGGCCACTACAGCTTTATGCCGAGGTTAGCTGCTGGGTGCTAATCAAAAGTTATACAACGTTGCAAGGCAAACATTACACATTAAGTAAGTCCAACATTCCTCCAGCCCCTTGCACTGACGAAAACCGCGTATTCTCGACATGGCGATACCACTAACCAAACTCTTCCTGGACTTTGCTCTAACTAGCTTTGTTTGAGGGCGTGCCAAACTAGCCACTAGGCGGGCATTTTGCAAATGTATTACATAGTGATGTAGACAAGTAATGGAAAAAAAGGCTGGACTACAAACGAGATGTTTCTGGCATCTCAGGAGCAGTTTTTTTTGTGGGAGAGAATTACTCCCTTTAGCTTGGACTTTGGCCTTTGTAATGATGCAGACCTTTTACATGCACAAAAAAAAAAAAAAAGCTATACAATACACTAAAAGAAAGGGAAAAACCCTAAAAGCATAATATGGCCTCTTTAAAATAATTAATTTCATGTAGCTCAAGTATTTATTGTGTCAATCTCGGCCAGCCACATTTCTCTGCTCAACCCAGTGGTTACTAGTAACATCTGCATGTTGACTCCCACCACAGTCACCAGTTTATTAACCATTTCTTCGACAATAAAATGCTTGTTGTCAGAAAAAGAAACTGAAAGTGTCTTTAAAAACATAAGTCCTGAGCTGAAGGAGTAAAATATCTGCTTCAATTTGATGTTTGGGTGTTGTTAGCTGTCAAGTATTATGGGTTAAATGTATAGATCAGAGGTTCTCAAACAACAAAGTTCTGGTCGGAACATGGCTTATAGTATTACAGACATTCATTACACCCTGACTCCTACAACTGCAATCTTATATAGTGGATTAAAACAATCTTCAGAGGCTGGATAGGATTTTGGACAGCCCACTTGTCCAATATTTTTTCAGTAAAGGATTGTGTTATTCTTCTGTTTCTAAACTTATCTGTGAAGTGTATATACACAGTGCCTTTCTCCTAACCGAGAGCTACATTTGCAGGGTGGTCAGAGCCTGATGTCGGCACACTGAGTACATTTTAATGTAGCTTAGTTCAGAATGGTTTTATCAAAGCAGAGAGGCTGGAAAACACTGCGCTATTCATCTCACAACAGGATTTCTCCTGCCAAATTTTGTACTTTTATACTCTCTCTTTCTGTAGGAGGTGTTGATAAACCCAATCAAACAGTTCAAGCTAAAAAAACAAAAGCACCAGAAGGTAGAAGGTAGCACTTACTTAACTTAAAAAAAGAAAGGAAGAAAAATACCTAAATTATACCAGATTTAATTTCACAAAGGTAAATAAACAATGCCATAATCTAGCCTAGTTTGCTTTCCTCAGGCGTTGACAAAGAAGCAGTGCGGTGTTTGTGAACGCCTACATGAGGTGAATAATTGAGCCATATGGTAAGTGGCAGTGACTTGTGAAGTTTTGCTGCTTCCATTACAATGTTTTAAGTGGCTTCCACTTATTTGATGAAACAAGCTGTGTCCCTACATCCACACTTGTGTTCTTGTGCACTTCTATGACGTTCACACATTATTTAGTATGTGTGTCCCACATCTAAAAAATGCCTATATGCAGTACACTTAACCCACACGTTATGCACCCTTAAGGCTCAATTATACTTCTTACGGTCTCAGCGGCATCCACGGTATTTTCGGTGTCCAGGCTGCGACTGCAGGGTTTGTGTATTTATAGGTTCACATCATTTCCGGAATCACCTCCCTGACCTTCTGTGATGACGCTTGCAATCGTGGGATTTGTGTGGTCTCCACGGTTTCCTCTGCAGAGTTTCCATTTGAGGCAGTTGTACCGAAGCCAGAGCAGATTCTTTGTAGAGCCTCGGCAAAGTTCTACCATTTCAAAGCAGACCCTCAGTCCCGCTGCACCGTGAATTCTGTGGTGCTGCTGTAACATTATGTAAGCTTTACCTTATTCCCGCTTCAGAATGCTGTTCACTAAGTCTATCCCATACATTATCACCACTGCAGCAGTAATGCACCTATAACTTGATTAGACAACTGGCACTAAGTAAGTAAGAAGTCACCATGTTCACACCATTTTAATTCAATTTCAGTATTAAAGCTTGGGTGACCGAGTGTGATGGCATGGAAAGAGAGTCATGGCATGGAAAAACTCTAGCTGTTAGAGTGTATGATACTTTATGGCTTAATATCTGATTTACTCATGTAATTGGTCAATATTATCCTGCTGTTAGCTGCTGACAAACTGACATTGTCCTCAACCTTTGTCTAAATATTTGTATTTCTTATCATGATTGGACTTCAGGATGGTTGAAATATCAGTATTTTGGTGTTTGTGTTTGGTACACAGCTGTGCTTAGATTCAGCCTTAACCTGCTGTTCAGGTTCACTTGCCCTCAGAAATCACATCACAATTATTCTAGTAAACAAAGAACACACAAACACCGACCTTGCCTTTATAAAGGAGGTAATGTTTTCAGTCTTTGTTGATTGTGTGAGCAAAGTTAGAAAAAGAACCTCTGCCATTGTTAAATTACAATTGTCACTATCTTAATTTGAATTTGAATTTTTGGTCTTTGGAAAAACACACAGAAACAGTGAGACTTTAACAGCTCCTCTAATATAATTTTTAATACTGTGGCCGTATGTGCTCTTCTCCTCCTCCACTGTCCTCACTTTTCAACCTCGTCTCTATCCCCCTCAGAGTAATTGATTTGGGGATGGAGTTTGCATGGGGAATAACACATCGTCTGGTCTCACGCTTTTAATCTTAGCTCCATTTCTCTTTCTTTTCATGTCTATAATTTGGTTGATGTTAAAAAGAAAAAATATCTAAATCCACCGAGGCATCCTCCTTTGCTTTTCGCAGAAGTAGGGACTTAAATCGTGTCTATCTGTTTGCGTATTTGCCTTTGTTCTGGTTTGTTTCGGTGTTAAGCAGCAGGTGCACGACTTCAGGAAAGTAGCACGGTCAAAGGTAACCTCACCTTTGGATTTTTTCTCTTTTTACATGTTTTTTCAATCCCCCTCTCCTTACTCCTCCTTTGTTTTTCTGTTTATTTTTCTTTCTCCTTTCGAAAATGGAATGTGTGTGTGTGTGTGTGTGTGTGTGTGTGTGTATGTGTGTATATATATATATATATATGTTGCCCATGGCCACGTATACAGCAAGTTGTCTCAATATTTAATACAGCTATTAGAAAGGTTATGAGTTGCCTCTGAGATTATGTATTCCATGTGTATAGTCATTGATTTATATATTTAGTTTTGTGCCCCCTTACTGTCATCTTTTACATTTTCAATCTCTTGCTTTCTACCAGTCTTCCTTTCTGATATTTTCAGAGATAATGCATGATTGTTTCTCATGCTTTAGCTAGATTCAACACTTCAACCCCTTTAGTGTTTGTGTTTTATAAAGTGGTGTTTTAGCTACATGCATGCCAACAGAAGCACACACTCAACTGCATTTCCGTCTTTATGCTAAAATTGTCTGGCCACTAGACTGCACCTACACAGCAGCCCACCTCCCACAGCACACACACACACACACACACAACCAAAGAGGCCTTTCCAAGCTGTTTCAAGTTCTATTTGCCCATTCCCCTCAAAATGGGTGGAAAATGGAGGAGCCGGTGCCAAACATGCCGTTTGCCAAATCACCGAAAACCCCCAAATGGTCTCCATTAAAGTTTCCGGGCTCTTGGCAGAGTGAGGCCACAGTGTTTTGGAGGTCATTTTTAAAAGCCCTGTGGAAAGAACCCCCTTTCAGCCATCTCAGGCCATCACTGTGTGTGTGTGTGTGTGTGTGTGTGTGTGTGTGTGTGTGTGTGTGTGTTTGTTCGTGTGTGTGTAAGTGACTGAGTTCAGGCTTTATTAGGCTTCAGTGGTGTTTGGACAGCCGGAAGAGTAGTACTAATAGGACAGAATGATGCAGAAATGGACAGAAAAGCCCCCTTGGAGTTCTTGAAGCTCATTTTCTCTCCCCCTCACTTTTACCCTCTCACTCTGTTTCAATCACTCACTCATTTTTTCCCCATCTCCTCCTCTTTCCGCTCTTCTCTTCATCAGCATCGCTCTGCTTTCTCAGCCTTGGCTGTCACACGGTCCCGGTGTTCCTCCACTAATTTTTCACATCCCTTTATTCTTGCTTTTCAGCCTTTTCCCAAAAGCACTTTGAGTCAGCGGGGGGAAGCTTTTAGACACTGATTACTCTTACACGGTAATTTCTCCTTGTTTTGCTCCTCTGTCTGTTTCTTTTGCAAGTCTTTCTTTCCGTCTTTCAATTTCATTTTTTTTTTTTTTTCTGTACTTTTGTTTGTCCTTTTAACTCCTGCTCTCTGTTCCCTCTTTGTTTCCCTCCCCTCCGTCCTTGGTCAGTTTTTCTGTTTTTTTTTTGTCTCTCTTCTCTTTTATCCATTTAAAAAAAAAGAAATTACATTACCTGATCCTTGTCAGTTAAATGTGTTTAGTTCTGTATTAAACGTGGTGGACTGTGGCTCTAGCCATAGAGCGACATGGGATAACAGATAATTTCAACCATGGTCCATTTCCCAGAGTGCCAAGGCTCCCTTGTGAAATTCCTATATATTTTTATTTTATTTTTTGGGTAACCTGTAGCCAGAGGGACCTCAGTAATGTCCTACATTTTACCTATATTTTCTACAAGGTGAAATGTGTCTCTCAGCAGGACAAAAAAGCAATTTATTGTTATGATTCGATTCAAATGATCTTGTGTACCTGCTTAAGCCATAAAAAACACTGGTAGCATCCAAAAAGCATCACAACATTTGCCCCTGTTGTCTATATAAACCCACTGAATATGCCAGTGTCCTATTTTCTAGCACTGACCGGCGGTCACTGCTCCACAAAAGCTGGATTCTTTTCTGACTTGTTTCCTTGATTAGCACGTCCCGGCTACTGTACGTTGACTTCTTCTCTCATCAGGTAACAGCACATCTTCCTCTGTGGTTTTGTAACTCTCACAGTGGACGAGGAGTAACTTATTGCTGTGGTTTAAAAATAGCGGACCTCTACAACCCACAGTCCTGGCTTGATAAAGGTAATATTAAAGAATATATTTCCTGGCAAACCATAGCGGGAGAGATTAACTAGAACAAACAAAAGAATCTTGAGCAGCTCTCCAAAATCAAGTGGCGTTATGTTACTCTTAATATACTGTATGGCACCGCTATATGTCCGACGTGTGCTAAGGCTATCAAATGCACGGTGGCAGTGTTGCGATTTGGACTTTATTATAGCTAGTTTCATACAATGTATAGGAAGATATAGAGTGTAGATTATTATTTGGATTGGTTTTGTGAGGTTTTCTTCAAATATTCAGTCCAGCATCGGTCAAAATATACACTGGTCATACTTTAACATTGTTTGCATACTTTTTGTTCCAGAGTTTATGTGTTTACCCTAAAACATTTTTTTGCACACTTTATAGATGCTATCTTGTAAATACTCTATGGTACCACATGCAAAATTTTCTCAGAAATATAGTTTTCATAATCTGTTGGAGTGAGGAGAAAACTGCTGTGTCTTATGGTAAGGACAATAACTTTTTTGCAGTGTCTGTGTTAATAACATGTAAAAACTCACAGGAATTGTTAGAAAAAAAAGGGCACCCTTGAAAATGTTGTTAATATTCACTGTGGCTTGAATGATCTTTGAAATTTGGGACGCTCCCTCTTCCTACACTAAACTGTGATCTTGATCTAAGGGTTGCTTTTGTCACTTTTCATCCAGGGATTGAGCCTGACGTGGCCTACTTCTTTCCCCGGTCACTAGTCTGGTGACCTCTCTTTACTGCCTTTGTCTTTTACTTAGTCTTTAGTCCCCCCCTCTCACCCTTGTTTTTTTTTTTTCAGTGTTACAAATAGTTTCTTGCTGTTTTATCATTGTCTCTTTTCTTTCTCCTTCTCATCTGTCTCTCTTGTTTTCTTCTTTTCTTGTGTTTCTCTCTCTGTTCTCAATAACAATATAGCACCGTCCAATTTGCTCTACTGGCAATAAAGACGGATGAAAACACGAGTGAGGAATTGGCTTGTTGGTGCTTTGTCTGCTTCACAACCCTCAACCCTCCCCTTACCCCACCCCCCCGCCCCATCACAGACCGTTACCTGGCAATCTGCTCAGCAGTGATGTGATTGTTGAAGCAACTCGATCAGAAGTAACTCTAAAAGGCTCTTAATCAGTATAAAATCCTCCCTTTCATTTGAACTTGTTTTTTTGTAAAAGGAAATTGAACATCCATTATCAGAGAACAGCGTTTTTTTAAGGTGGAAAGCACGAGGGCAATGTGTGAGGTGTGCATTGTGTTCCCACATGCATTTTGTGTGTGTGTGTGTGTGTGTGTGTGTGTGTGTGTGTGTGTGTGTGTGTGTGTGTGTGTGTGTCTCACAGAGGCATTTTGAGTTATGCTTTGCTCTCAGCAATGTCTGTAATTAGCAGTAAAACCCCAGTGATATGGCCTGGGCTGCTTTTCAAGGTTATTCATTCAGTCTACTAAACTCAAGGAGCCTTTCTGCCCCAATAATTCTTGTATTCAGCAGTCTAAATAAAGTTTTTTTTAGCTTAATTCTCTTCAGATTGATTGCAAGTGTCTGTACATTATTCATTTTATATTCATTTTAGATAAATATTTTAATAATCTGTACTTCAAATTGGTTTTTGGTATGCATACAGCGGTTGCATCCTTGTTTCCAAATTTGAATGACCTGTGACCTTCCTCCATAGTCCCTCTCTCAGATCACCTCAACCACAGTTTCTGTTTCATTCATCAAATATTCATCCCATTGAGAAAATTAATAATTTATTATTACAATTCAGAATCCAACATTGGACAATCACCATGAAATAATAATTTTCCATTTGCTCACGACACATTGATAATTCATATTTTCTCCACACTTCACTCATCACTCTCTCCTCATTTCCCAACTTCTAAATTTTTTTTTATTCCTGTGATCAGCTCAACACCTGGTGAGAGACCGAGGCTGTGTCACTGTCGGTCCTGTTACCATGGTGATTAGGAGGTTAGGAGCCCCAGAGGGGCCCCTAATAAGGAGGAAACAGGGTGTGAAATTAAGGTTGTAGGACAAATATAGCATCTGTTTTGTAAGCAAGGCTGTGAGGATGGTGGTTTAATGTAAATTGATAGGGGAAAAAAACAGCAGGTGGTTTGTACAGTAGGTGCCTTCAGGTCAACAACATTTGATGTGTATTCCTAACTTACTACATCTGCACATTCTTTTGTCAATCTCAACAATGCTAAACATTTATTTTACATTTTTTGCCTTTGATTTAAGTTGGTCTTTTCCCTTAAGCAAAAATAAGAGACTGGAATACAGATAACCCCTAATGACTACTCTTTGTTATTACCTCCGCCATGGAGGTAAAAGAAATACAATTTCGGAGCAGTAGAAGACTGGACCATTGGTCTTGGCGGATGTCTGTGCCCCTCCAGTTCTCATCAGTGATGGCATAGAATTACAGTCTGTATTGGTTTTCTATTTTGGGTCAAAGAGTTTATCCCTCAAACTCTCAGTGCGTGATTTCTTCTGCTAGGTGTCTCTCAATCAAACCAATAACAAAAGATGTAGCGTGATGACATTGTGAAGAAGCGTGGGATCATGGGAGTTGTTGTCTTCACCACCATTGCCGGTGAAAATCCATCTGATGTGACTCAGTAGCTGTTGTCAAAACAATCACACGAAAAATAACTTAAGGAGCAGGTTGAACGTTATCGTACACTTAACTTGGTGGCTGGCATGAGGCACTTGTCATAGTAGCACATTATAGTAAGCTAGATTGTAATTGAAATATCATTTTAATAAATTTGGTCTTTAGAGGATTATTTTGTTGCAAAATAGGATGCAATTACTAAAACAATTATGCTGTGTGGCAGAAGAAAAGGCTGTATTACTGTTATGAATACAATTCTGTGACGCCTTTGTCATGCGAACCAAATGAAACACACTGTTACCTTGAATAAAATCATGGATTTCTCTGGGTATGAACATTGCTTGAAACGTTTGGGATAATGTAAGTACACAACTCTACAAAATATACAACATAAGTCTAGTCGTTTTTTGACATTTTAATGCTGAAATGTTGCATATTATACCTTGTAAGAGGCTTGTTGTAGCAGCACCCCTCAGGACACTGCCATACTTTGGTGTGTCAATGGAAACATTTGTGGCAGACTGAATGTAAACATCTGTATCAGTGTCATGCTTGATTCTGCTCATCGTGTTCCCCTCAAGGTGAAAAAGCACCACAGAAACCCTTTTTTTCTGATGGCACTTCAAAAGCCTGTTGCCTCATCTTTGCATTCTTTCTCTTCTTAATTTTTGTATTTTGTGCTTGTTTACTCATCTTATTGTTGGCAAATCCTGAAGGGCTTCTCTTAACATTCATTCCTATTCAGTATTCAGAATACTACACCTCTTATTAAGTAAATTAAACCGGATAATGCAGTGATCTAATTTCAATTTACCGAAAAATATCTAAAAATAAAGAAAAGGTTTTTTTGTACATTTTAATACAGGCTGTTACATTATTTAAGGTTATATAATGTGGAGATACAGAGACTGTCAGAGCTCAGCCATCAGATAATAATATTAGAAAGAGCTTAGTGGAAAGTGTTGACTGTGCAATTGTCATTCAAATACATGAGTAGATAATACAAATGTGAATACGCAATCAATGACAATTCAAAGACTTTATCGACCGCTAGCATGTAAGTGTAGTGTCATCAGCTTGCCAAAACATCTAAAAATAGTTAGTTTTTCTTATACTAGATCCTAAATCAGCCAGGCCAATGTAGTGGTATTGGTTTACATTTTTATATTGTTAAATGTCCTGCTTGGCACATATCTTGGCCAGAATTATTTTTAAAATATTGTATTTATGTAAAAAAAAAAACAAAGAATATCTGCTTATATATATATTGTTAACTTTAAAAAATATTGGTCTTGGCTTTAAAAGTACAGCATGGGCTTACTATATAATATACCTGCACTTCCATATTTCATGTTTTCAATGTTTTGTAGCAGTGGATATATAGTTTGACATTAAAAAAAAAACAATATAAGTAATGTGTTGATTAAGAGAAAATGCTTATCTAAAGTTGAAACTACAACTTTGTGTAGCTGCTGTCAGAATTTCCCATCTACAGCACACCGCCTCTAGATGTTGCTCGTCTGTGATGGCTTTAATGGTGTTGGACAGGTATGGGATTGTGAATCAGTGCCCACTGGAAGAAACTGACCCCGGCTGTCTACTTGCTCATCACTGGGTGCTCCGATTCATTTGTTCAACTCCTGGATGCCTGTCTTTCCCTGAGGGCAATACCCAGCATGCCCGGGCTCTTTGGCTCACAAAGGGATTGCCTCAGAAAAACATTTGATGAGGGAGACGGGAGAAGCAGACCACATGCGTGTGACCGTTTGATGTTTTCAGAATTCGGTTTCAGTCTATGCAGACTGCTACATTAAGCTCCCTGCCCATGCAAAAGATAAGCTTTATCATCTGTGAATTTGTGTGTGTCTGTGTGTGTCTGTGTGTGTGTGTGTGTGTGTGTGTGTGTTGACATTTGTACTAAGTGTGTTTTTGTGTGCTTCTGCTGGTGTGGATTGTTTGAGGATGTTCAAAAGCAAAACGGGCAGGAGAATGGTGGGTGGTATCAAAGTCTTAACCCCACTGCATTAATAATAACCTACTTATAATCCAGGCCTGCTGAGCACCAAACGCTGCCTCTTTGGTTAGTTTGTGTGTTTGTGTGTGTGAGTGTGAGTTGCACATTTTGATACCACAATCAGCAGGGAATGCTTGTTAATAATACATTTGCAGCTTTCTATCCATGGTCTCTTGTTATTCTCTGCTTTCTGGCCTTGAATGCTTCACTCTCTTTTAGTATCTCTCTTGGTCTTCCTCCCTCCCTGATTCTGCCTCTCATTTTTCTCCCCCTCCTCCCCTTCTGGCTCCCCTGCTCTCTTCTGTTTTGCCTGGAAGTGGTTGTAACTGTTGATGGTCAATTGGATGCATCAGCACAGCTTGAATTTTCACAGGTCTGCAGTGCTGCTGCGATTGTTTTTTTTGATTGAGGCTGCAACTAAAGGTGATAGAGGAAATATTTGTCAGACTAATCAAAAATACAAATCTATTGATTAGTTTGACGATTATTTCCTCTAGTTATTGTTTGGGCCGAAACATGTAAAAAAAGAAATTAGAAAAATGCCCATTACAGTTTTCCATCGTCCAAGGTCCATTCAGGTTGCTCGTTTGTCCAGCCAACAGTCCAAAACCTAAGATTAAGATAAATTTCAAATGATATAAAACAGTGGGGGAAACATTTGAGGAATGGAAACCACAAAATTGTTAATTACTCTAACGTTGACTAATTGATGAAACAACTTAGCTAATCATTTCAGCACTAATGTGTATGTTTATGTCAGATATTGTGACAAGACTGATTATTCTCAAAGCTTTTGATTTGAAATGCTACAACTCTTACATTTTACTGCTGATAGCAATGGGCAACTCAGTGTGTGTATATTTGTTAATGTGAAACTGTATTCTTGTGTGTTTGATACTGTATGTCTCTGAGTGTGCTGCTAATGCTCTAAGGACTTGCTCTGCCTCATACCATATCACAAAGATTGCTTAAGATAGCGCATCTCCATATCAACCCCTACTGAGCTGACTCTGCAGCAGGCCATACCATAATATCAGATTTTTATGCATCCCTCTGATGCTGCCTGTAAATGTGCCACTCTTTTATCTTCCCCTCTGCTTTCTTTTATCATTAGAAGTCCCTAACAGGGAGAAGCCTGGGAAGTAGGCTGAAATAGGTGTGTTTGCCCTTGTGTACACGTTAATACTCTCACACAAACACGCCATCACACACAGGGAAGGCCAATAAACGCTTATGTCAAGGTCTTCTAACATTATGCGGTCTGTGAATAAGCTGCTTTTGAATGAGTTTGCTACTAGCCCTCACTGTGGCCACAGTCGGACAACAACATGTCTGTTAAAACCATATTTAACTATTTTATTTTCGTTTTTTTTCAGTATTTTTACTACCACTGTTCAGGTTTTATTTTTTAGATTCTAATCAAGTGCTCAAAATAGGAAATAACATCTTTTAATTGATGAAATTGGTAAAGTCTGGCCCACGTACAATTTAAAGAGATTTCCCAACTTGAAGGTGGCGAGCAAATCACAACTGTTTATTTAATATGAGGCGGGTTTTATACGATGACTGATCAGAGAGGCGCGCCATTGAGGCATGTTGTAAATAACCAAGATGGCTGATGCGGAACGTTCCACCGCTGATTATAGCATCAGTATTAAATGGACTGGACAGTATATTTTCTCTAAAAGAAGAACAAACAACTGCTCTTAAACTTGATGTTGATAAAAAAAAAGTGTTTGCCGGACGTCTAACAGGACGTCAGCGACATTCTGTTACTCTGATTGGTTGTCCGTGCCCGTTGATAATGCCCTTAAAAATGGAAAATGAACTGAGAGGTTCCAGACTAATATGGATTTGCGAATTAGTGTCGATCCTATGCTAGTCTATAAGTGAAGACTCATTTATTTTCTATTTTTGAGCATTTAAAAAAAAAATCAACAGCAAGCTGACAGCTGCATATGCTGTAAGATTTCAATTGCAGTCTATTTAAATTGCTGACATATAATTTGGGCTACCATATGGATTTGTAGGAATAATTAGACAGGCAGAACACATGTATTTCTGTAAAAATCAAGCTCTTACAGCCTTGAAATGATAACTTCTCGTCTTCAACACAATACGTTTATTAGGCTACTATATTTCTCTTCAAGTAAACGTTGGTCTTTAGTCTGTTGTTCATGTGTATAAAACACATGATTGGCCTATATTAATCACAAGGCAGATGAGTGGTCTTACTTTCCTGTGTTATGCAGTGTTCTTATTCAGCCTTGACATTTTGTGGGAGAGGAAAACTAGTTTGTCCACATTACTTTAGGAGAAGTGAATTTTGGGTCTTGTTAACGATGAAGCTGGTCTTTGAGAATATTCGCTCCAATGGTGTGGACGTGGAGGGGATGCAGAGTACATGTTTGGCAGCTTTGGGTGGTGGTCCTCGTTTCTTCTCCAACAGTTCAGTGACCCCGCATCAACTTGAAGAATCTCAGTCGACCGAGGAGTCTCCGACAGATGATTTGACTCATCGACTTTCAGGGGGCAGCCCTAGTGTCAACACTACCCTGGTACTATTTTATTTCTGTTTCTTTTCACAACATTCTCCTTTTTATTTGTCTGTTCATTACTCCCGTCCCCACAAGCTGTCTGTAAGCCTTTGAGTGTGTTAAAACAGAGTGCTGTCCCCAGTGGAGATGTCTCGACTTTTATTTCTTGGATTTACAACAAACCTCCGGGATCCACATTGGTATTTCCATGCTTGGCTCTGAACAACATGTGAACCTGTTTTGTTTCAGAAGTTCGAGGCCAGTGTTGGTTTTCTTATCTCAAACGCTCACGTGCCAATACATTTGGTGCAGTGACTCACTTGACAGCTGTGTTTTAGTGTGTGTGGGTTGTTGATTTTACGTGTGGGGGAGATTTTCTGACCTATACTTTTTTTTTTCTGCCAAGAAAATTGGCATACATTTACCAGTGAATGCTCTCATCTCTCATACACTTGTAAGGCTAAGCTCTCTCGTAATGAGATCTGTGCCTATAGAAGTGTGCATGAAACACCAGCCGTACACCGTCTTTGCTTTTTTTCCCTGAACCAACCAAAAAACAGACGCAAAAGTGGCGTGATGTGGAACACAACAGCGTCTGCGTCTAGTGTGACTGAGTGTTGTGCTTTTTTCTAGCTGTGTACATTCTACAAACGCAAGCACAGTCGCTGTGCATCACTTACAACATGATGCGAACAATAGCTGCTCGTTGCTAAATCCGCAGGTGGTGGCTTGCACACATAACACATCATCAAAATGTCACACCCCTGTCCCATCCTGCCGGTTTACCCTTTTTACACAGACATTGATTCGGCTTTGTTAATACTTCTGCTGCTGGCTTAACGGCGGAACAACAATGCCCCCCCCCCATTCTGTGTTTGTAAGTTTTATACAGACGGCAGGCAGAATAACGGCATTACATTCCTGCCTTGAACAGGCTGTAAAACACTGTGATGGGTTATTGTCTAGGCAGGTCCATGGCTCCACTCCTGCTTTTCTGCACTCACTGTCCTTCTAGTTGCTTTTCTTTCTCTATTTCTCTTTTTCTGTTTTCATTTCATTCCCTTACTGTCTCTTGTGCTTTCACTCCGTCCTTCTCTCCCGTTGCACCCCATGGCTCCCAGGGGAACAATGGTTCTCTAACAACTTTTGCAGAAAGCCTGTGGACCTGATGATTGAGCAGTGTAAGTCAGAAAACAACACAAAAGGTCGGTTTTCCATTTTTCCACTGGTCAGGCTCAGGTTTGCTGATACCCCAGGCCTTATTATAGGCGCATTTATTATGCAAACCATGCTGTGTATGACCTAGCTCCTGTATAATAAGCATTGATGTGGGTAATATGGCAGTGAGTAAAGGTTTAAAAGTGACCCCTTAGCCATCTGCGATAGTGTTGAACTAATTAGCTTACCACTGATGTCTCCCTCTCTCTCGTCTCACCTACTTTCTCTCTCTCACTGTCTGTCAGTCTCACATGTACATACACAAACACACAGTAGACTTCTATAGCTATTAGCCTTTTTTAATGGGTCGAGTCCCTGTTAAACTCCTGGACATTAATTTTAAAGTTGAACAGTAATGGGAAAGATAATGGTCTACTTGTCTACGGCTTATTATGTAGAAAATAAAGGCAGTGCTAAGCCATGCAACTTCCATGGTCTTGTCCTAGATATTGTTGTTAGCATATAGAACACTTCCTCATCTTCATTTTTATTTCCCTTGAACCTTCCTTTTGTCACACTTAGTATTGTTTTTTGTTTGTTTTGTTTTTTAGTTCTGATTCACTTAGTTTTGAATCTGTAAACTTTTTCAAATTGACATACTTGAAAACCACCTTAATCCGGCCTCTAGTTTCAGGGTTTCCTGTGTTTTATAGTGGAGGCATCCCGCCTGGCCTGAAATAAAGATCACCTTGCTAACGTCACAAGAAATTATAAAATTTGTATAAAACATATTTGGTTAATTAGGCTTCAGGTAAAACAAGCAATGGCTCCCTAACCACACATAAAAATGTTGGTTTCTAGACAAAACTCTACAAGAATAAATTGCCACAGGACTCCAGGATTGCTTTACATTCAACGTCTGTGGAGGACACTTTGTTAGAGGCTGCCTTACCTATAAAATGTATGGAGAAAGTCTTCCCGTTTTCCCCTCGCTCTTTATCTGAATCATACCTCTGTCTCTCTGACAGCAGATATCTGTCTGTGCCACTACTCATACCCTCAGCATGAATAATGCTCTGTAAATGAGCTCTGCACAGACCGGCAACACATAATAAACTTCTAATTTCTCTGCCATGGGCACTGTCACCTACCTGGCCTTCATCTGCATAACAAAACACCCTAAATACTCTTGTGTATGTGGATGTGTGTGCACCTACCGAGTATTCAGGATGTCAACTGTCCCCACAACACTCATCCAGTTGTTATCATAAAGCCCTAGCAGGCAGAGGCTGCATGCCCAGAGGCCATTAGGGCAGTGGAGGCCGCTTCCCTCAGGCCAGCTCCGGGTCTTTCTGGCCTACCATGACACTGACAAGGTGGAGAAAATAAAGTATAGAGCTTTACTGTATAAGGGTTGTGGATAAAGAAGCCTTTAGTGAGAGCCTACTGTACTATAGATAGTCTTAAAAACAGTTAAAACCAAGTGCCTTAAATGTACAACTCCTGAAATATGTTTTTGCTCCTATTGAAAAACAAAACTACATCAGCTGTAATGATTTGCTTCCTGCTAATTTCTATGCAAATAGATTGAGCCGAGAGAGTACAATTTTAATATTTGATTTATTAAAATGACATACTTTTCAAATGATCTCCAAAAGGCAAATTAATGGAACTAATGCTAATGATAAAAACCTTTTAAATTTGAAGGAGTGACCTTACCTCTACACACCAGACATAATGGTCGGCTACCCAATCTAGTAAGCCCCCTGTGTTTAGCAAACATGTTTCCTTTTGGTCTCTTTCTCTTTCACTTATGTCTCTGCTTCAGCTGTCTCAGTGTGCCTAACCTCGCTCTGATCATCCTGTTAATCTGGATGCTTATCTTTGTTACCAAAACTATGCAGCACCTGTGTCCGACATCCATGCTTTTTTTAGGGGGTATGGTTTGCAAAAAATGTCCCAAGAGGGCAATTAAGCCTAGATCTATGCAGTTGGAGCAGGGTAGGGGACTCGTCAAAGCGAACTGAGGTGTAGACACTGCAGAGCAGCGGCTTTTGTACATACTAATAAAAAGAAAACAAGCTGTTGGCTCACTGGAAAAAACAGATGAATGCACTAGAGTAGTCAAGACCACCTAAACAGAGACCAAATCATGATCAGGACCAGGGCACATCACACATGTCCAGTCCCTGAAATCTCTCACAAAGTTAACACTGCATTAACTACATACCTCAATATATGTTAATTAAATAAGGTAACTTGCACACTTAACTAGGTGTCAAATAGCTGAAAGCAACTCAACTCGCGCTTGGAAAAATACAGTAAATACATATGCAGCTATTATATATAACTAAAGTTTGCGAAATCTCCTAGCTTACCTTTCTTTATGCTTCCTTTCTAAGTGCCCATAAAAGTTTGCCGTGGTCCCAGCCATCCCAGTATGCACTGCTTTGCCGAATTTACATACATACTTGTGACCCAGTCTCGAAACGAGTATCCAGGTTTCCTTTCTTCCTTTACTTTTCTTCTTTGCCATGTATATGCTTACGTGAATTTCAAGTAATTCACTTCTGAAAAGTGAAACGTGAGGTCGATAGTAAGGAGAGCAACCCTAAAAATCTGACGGAGATAAATGAACAGGAGGCTGTTGGGAATTATGCTGTTTTCAGTAGGGATGGCTCAGTAACCCAAAATATTTCACTTAACTGTTAAGCACTATTTGAAATGAAAGAAAGAAGCACCCAGAGTTACCCACACAAATTATGTCATGATTAAACAAACGAGGTAGAGAACCCACAGCAAGGCCACATTGAGATTATAAAGATTAAGATTGAGATTAAAAATGTAATACACCAGAGCTCTGGTCTTCCTATTCTTTGCATAGTTGCATATTTTGTCTTCACAAATTCTTTCTCACATTCACACTTAGGGCTTTATCATATTTGCTGAATATCTTATTTAGTGAGGATTAACATCAAAGATCCACCAACAAGATCAATGTAATCTCAAAGAAACTCAAAGGTTCTGAAAACCGCTGTTTTCCCTGGGAGGGAGGGAGGGAGGGAGGGGGAGAGGGAGAGAGAGAGAGAGAGAGAGAGAGAGAGAGAGAGAGAGAGAGAGAGAGAGAGAGAGAGAGAATTGAAGCATTTAAAAAAAAAAAAATTTTAAGTCCTGTGATTCTCTCAGCTGTTGCCAGCTCCCGCTCCATACCTTTAGTACTGTGTCGATAAGAAGAGACCGCGGCTCCCTCCATAGACTGCTGAACAGAACAATCCAATATGGGCCATAGCTGTATTGCCAGGCATTGATAGGTACGTCACCACAGCAGCCTGTCATTCTGGTCCAGGTCCTGGTCAAATTGGCCTCTTAAAGTCCCATTTTTCATCATTAGCATGAGACATAAAACTGATCTCTAAGTAAGGCTCAAAGTGTTAAAAGTCAATTTCAGGTCCACCCTGATAGATTGTCCTGGGCAGTTACCATGGGAACTGTGAAGGGTTAAGAGGTTCAGAGTTGTGCAGACTAAAGTCTCTCTTGGTGATTTCCAGTTCTTTGTGAAGGGGACAGACCACCAGCCCCTAGTCATGAAGACTGCTTACAGCTGGCTACTGACGCTTTGAAGAAGGCGCACTCCCATTGTTTAAACACATTACAGTATGTACTGTACATGCTTACAACATTTGTTTTTTACTTGTTTACATGCAAACATTGTTCGGTTTTGCACCTATATATTTTTCATATCCTGCTTTGAGAAACTTGGATATGCCAGCTGGAGTACTCTGATATATACCGCAATACTATGGCATGTAAATACATTATTCAGTGTCCATGTTTGCGGGTGAGTCCTCAACTTAAGCTATGTAGAAATTTGTCAGTAAACCTAAAATTATGATGATCAACAATGTAATGATGGTCTACATGCTGAAATAAAGGTTCAAGTGGCAGAGGTAAGGTAATCTTACCTCAAGTTTCAATGCTGAACAGTCAGATACAGATTTTTTTTTTTTTTTTTAACCCAATGTTTCTTGACACAGTGCCTTCCGCAGGGTGTTTTGCTACCTGTCCTCATGTAATTTCTTTCTTAACTTAATTTTCAAATAAAACATTAGTAAAATCAATCAATCCTTGTGTGTGCTAAAAACACATATTCAACATCTTTAAAAGTCAGTGCTGGCTTTGAACAGTTGATGGGTGTAGACAAATGCTGTTGCAACTGCTGTGTGTGTGTGGTGTGTGTTATGCTGTTTAAAAACGCAAGCTGAAGGGCAAGCTGGAAAATTGATGGCTTGCTGTAGGCAGAGTGAATGGGTTTAGACGTAGCATTTCCAATAATGCATTTTCTCTGGCTTCTTTGAAAGAGGGTAAAAAGAATAGGGACTGTTTGTTTTTGTTATGAAATGGTGTCTTTTGTGGTTGTTTTGCAAAATCGTTAATGAGTTCAGTCTCTTTTAAATGCCAAACTCTTACTGTACTGTCTGTACTGTTGGGTGTTTTGCTTTCAGAGATGTTTTGTTAGAACAGGGACCATCACACCAACAAAAGTATCCTGCACTTTCTCTCACAGAGCCATAGAACTAACATGGTTAGTTGACATTAAGGATGAGCCCTTCAGTGAATATGTGCTTGGCAAGAGTACACACTGGGATTTGAAAACTTGAAAGAGGTATTTGAGGGCTTTGACAATGTGGTGAAATGACAGTTACTACTTTGCATTTACAGGAATAAAATGTGACTTTTGGCTTCCTCCATGGTAGCTTCTGATTTACGTCTGACATGCAACAAAGAACTATTGATATGTTGCTTGGGAAAAGAACACACTGGGGTTTGAAAGCTCAAGAGAACAGATGGAGAGTTTTGACAATGTGGTGTAATGACTTTCCTTTTAGAAGAGTCAAGTATGTCTTTTGGCTTTTTACACATTAGCTTCTGATTTTCTCCTGACATGCAACAAAGCATTATTGATCCTTAGGGGGAAAAAGGCAGAGAACAAAACCTCTTTTTCATCTCATGGAAACTGCTATGTAGGGGTCTCCAGAAGACTCGCCCCCTGCCCACACAGATGTAGCCTATGTCCAATTACACATGCACACAGCCACTTCATGATAAAAGACAGCATGTGAAACTCTTGAGGGAACCGAGGGCTTAAGCCACTGAATAAATGACAAGTCATTTTCAGTTGAGAGTGGAGCGTACAGACGAGTGAGGCGATCAATCACTTCGGCGATCACCCATGCAGATTTCAGTCCTGCCTGGCATCATCAAGACCGATGACAACGAGAGAGCGAGACAAGATTGCTTGACAAGTGTGTGCGAGGGAGGAAAGATAGCCTATTAATTGATTTCCTTTAAAAACGCATAAAATGCTGCCTTTGTTCAGGCTATCGAATCATTCCTGCTACGTAGGTAGCAGTTATTTTTTTTGGAGATATGTGAAAAGGATAGGGCAAGTTTTTCATGGATTTTTATTTTTTTTTTCCAAGTGTGACTGAGATGGCCACAGCTGGAGAAAAGTGGATTTATTGATCCTGGGAGTTTCATTCTTCAAACATACTCATCTTTCAGAGTCTGCTTCGATTTTTGAAAAATATACAGTGTGCTTTTCAGATAATTTTATGGCATTTTTGTCCCAGTGTACAGTGGAGAGATGTGAAGAACCTCTGGGTAGGTGGTGAAAGTGGATGACGGTACTTCTCGTCAGCCTAACTTGATCTCATTACTTTGCTTGAGTACATGTTTAAACAAGGGCTGCAGCAAATGATTGTGTATTGTTTTATAATTGATTGATGTGTTAATTGTGTATTTAAAATGTAATAAAAGGATGAAAAATGATCCTAACTAGTTCCCAAAGCACATCTCCAAAAAGCTTGTTTTGTCCCATCAAGAAAAAAGATTTTACTTTTACAATTATATAAAAACAGAGAAAAGCAACAAATTTTCTCATTTGAGAAGCTGAAAACATCACATATTTAGAATTATACTTCAAATTAATTTGAAAATTGCCATATCCATTGACTAATCAATTAAATGACTAATATTTTGAGGAATAGTTTTAACTAAATCTGAATGCGAACCAGTATTCCCAGATTTATATGAATACAAAATAACTAATAATTTCAAATTTAAATGTAAACCATTTGTACAACATTAAGGGTATTCTTCAATTGTAGAGAACACAAAACAAAGTTGAGCTGCTAAATCTAAATAATAAATAAATAAATGTATTTATTTAAATGCATTCAATGTTATACATTTATATTTATTTTTTTTTTTTTAAGCAAAAAAGCCACAGTTCGTTGGTTCCAACTTCTCAAATGTAAGGATTTGATGCTTTGTTTTTCTTGATATACATGATAGTTAACTCAATATCTTGAGGCTATTGGTCAAATAAAACTATTTGAATGGTAATTTGAATACATCACAGAGAGAAATTGTCTGGAATTTAAAAGACAAAACAATGAATCAGTTAATGACGAAAATAATCTGCAGATTAATCGATACTGAAAACATTAATTAGTTGTTGCCCTATTAAAATCATGACACTGTTAAATTTTTACAAAGACACCGCTTGAATTATTGTTGTCACTAAGTACCACGCAGTGGTTTGCCTCTGGCCTGCCCTCAGTTATCTGTTTTTCTGTTTAACAGTGTGAGGGCATGGCCTTTCCCTTGCTTTTTGACACACTGGTCTTCTTACAGTGATGTGCTTTCTTTTACAGTTTTTCCAGCTCAAAATAATGAGGTGGACAAAGGTTAAGAAAGACAAAACGAGTCAAATTCAGAGAGTGACCGATGTATTGCTTGCTTAAACTAGAACCTCAAAGAGCAAGTGAAATAGAGTCACAGACACTTTTTACGTTTACGCGAACAAAATGCAGACTGCCTACAGCGTGGCATCATGGGTGGTCAAGTGGTAAGGGGGTGGTTATGCCATCGCTGTCAGTTGCTGCCTGGTGTTGCCTGGCAGAAGGTCACAGTAACACCACACACACAAACAGACCCCTGCTGGTGGTTAAAGGTCTGCTTGGTGTGAGGACTTGACAGCACACACACACACACACACACACACACACACACACACACACACACACACACACACACACACACACATATACACAAACACAAACACAAACACACACACAAACAAGCATGTGCTACTGCCTATCCTTCTGTTGTGACCTGTTTCGACTTAAGCACTAGGACTCCTATGAGGGCATGGGTGGGCGTCAAAGAGCAGACCGTCCTGTCTTATCCTTAAGTGTGAGCCTGAACAAAAATGCCCTCTGACCATTTTTAAACATTTAACATTTAAACCGTCTTCCGCTGAGGGGATTTTATCATGTCCGCCATGTCTGAATATTAAATTATATGGCTACAAAAAAAAAACCTTTAGAGATGAATGTAGCCCAATCATATTATGCTTCCAATGCACTGGGTCACTTTCAGAACTTTACGCTTCATTAAATAAAAATGAATTCTTGAGAATAGTATTTCATTTACTTTGAAAACTTGATGGAGACAGAAGAACCTCTAATACGTTTCAGAGGATTTCCTGCAACTGGCAATGAAGCGACTTCTTATGCAAAGCCGCTAGATAGGCATGAAGATGGATTGTTAATAGAATGTGTTGCAGTGTATTCAGTAATCATTATTAATCTGTGTGTCAGTGGATTCTTTCTCAGCTCTGCCCAGTGTTCATAAAGCTCGGTTAATTAGACTGATTGATTAGATGGTGGTGATTCAGAGCTCTCATCACAGCTCCTCATCCCGTCAGGCCTCTAATAAGATCAGATTGCTCTCATATTCATGTACTCCGCTGCACACACACACACACACACACACACACGTACACACACACCCACCCATGGCTTGTTTGGCCTGTCATACCACCTCTCCATCTTTCTCACTGCCTTTCTGTCACATCCATATTCAGACAGGATTTACAGGCATGAAAGAAGCAGCCAAGCTTGCCAAAGCAATACACTGAAGACTAGAAGTTACATTATGTTAACATGAAAAGATGGCAAATCTCTCATTGCCCCTCTTCCCCTCCCCTACCTCCTCCCTCTCTTCCTCTCCTTTGTCTCTCACTGTGATCCATCCTGTGTCTCATCACGTCTCATAAATATGACTGTCTCTCTGTTTAGCCAAGGAAAACATCACACTGTATAGCTGGAGACCACAAACCTCACATCTGTCTAGACTCAACTTTGTACTTGGACTGCGTGTGTGCTGCATGTGTCTTTCTGTTTGCCTTTGTGAATTTTTTCATGTGACTGTGAGGAAGCATGCGCACATCACATCTCGGTCTTTCTGCAGATTCCAGTGTGAATCAGCGTCGCTAAAGCTACAGTTACTCGCCTCTATGATGCTTTTTTAGATCAATACACATGCACGGCTCCAAGCAAACCACCCTGCACTTAGCGCACAGTGCCTGCTCATCAGCACGGAGACGGTACAGTAAAGAGACTCTCCCTCGCTGTAGTAAAACTTTATGACTTTCCGTGTTGCTTTTGTCTCCAGGCATTGGATATTACAGAGGATGTTAAGTATTCATTTAGATTTTTGCCAGATCACCAGTCCTTCGCGTCAATACAGCCCATCTGAGCTCTTAAAAAGAAGACAAAGTTTGGGGGGTGTGCGTGTGTGTGCATGAGTTTATGATTGTGAACCTTACTTTGTGTGTGCGTGCGTTTGTCTGTGTATTTCAAGGCTGTGATGAACCCACTGCACAATCACCCCTAAGAGAGTATTTATGGAGAAAATGATTACCTTGGAAAGAACAGAACTTTGATGAAAATCGTCCCACTTCAATTTGCACCTCGCAGGCCTGCAGTTGGCGTCCTTGTTTATGGGTAATATTGGAAATCTGTGAAATTACACAGAGTACAGAGTAACAGAGAGCTTTCATAAAGACATCATGATATTCAGTGGCCTTTAGATTGAGGCTTATTGCTGAGCTGAAGCATCGTTGTTGTCAGTGTGAAATAGTCTATGGTACTTTTTTCTTTTTCGTTTTGGACTTTTTGCCAGTTTGATGATGTAATGGGGAGTTTTTTTCCCCCTTTGTTTTTGAGGTTTCTTCATTGCAGCAGATCTTAGAGTTACACTATGTTTTATTTGTAAAAGTTTATGAAGATTATGTGGGCACAACATATATCTATTTGTGTCAGCGTACATGGTGAAATGTGCCAAATGTTGCGTGAGCATTCTTTTTGAAAGCCCAGTATTAATGTTTAATGATGTTTTGATGGCCCTCCAGTGAGCGTCAGGCTGTACTGTCATAAAGCTATTTAGAGGTGATACTATTCTCTAACCCTGACCTATCGTACCTTTTAAACTGCCTTTGGTTGTCCAATCACCATCACTGTTAGTTCCACTAGTCTCACAAATGGCCACTTATCAGCAAACCTCTCCGGTATCACAAACGTTTACACATACGAATCAAGCCTGTTGACGTTGAAAAAAGTGGTTTCAATATGAGTTCAGACAGTACTGTGTGAAAAAACACAGCCCCTTCATTCATTTGAATGGGACAGGTGTGTTGGCTCAGTGGGGTTGCTGATCAGCTTTTAAATTCATGCACCTATAACCCAGACTGGACCTCATGGATCGTATTTAATTGTCTCCTGTACCTGAATCAACACGACCCTACCAAAGCAGCAAGAAACACAATTCAAGACTTCCGGAAACCCTCACAATAACTACGTTTCATGGAGTTTGGTCCTGACACTGAGAAGGTTTAACAGTGTGTTTTAGCGTCCAAATTTATGGGACATTGCAAAAACTAAAACATCTATTTACTTAGATGACCTTTGCCATCTATGTTTGAGTTGCTCATGGTTGTTTCCTTTCCTTAGTCCAGATGACAAAATTATCCTTGTTGTTGAACATAAATTCTTAAAGCCTAGTAACTTAATGATGCTATGTAAACTTGATTGAGTGATGGTTGCTGGCAACAAAGAAAATGTAACTCTCATAGGCTAAGTGCATTCTGAATGGAGTACATTTCTCTCTCTCTCACTCTCAGGTTTTTGGCCGGTCACCCATCCGGCACAGCTGGATGGGAGGTCTAGCTAGGATCGACTAGCTCCAGTTGGCAATGAAAGGAAAAAGTTTAAAGTTCTGCAGTGTCTTACTTTTTGGGGGAGAGAAACATTTTATTTTTCTCATGCGCATGTGTAGGATGAATACATTTTTTTTTGTGGGTGTGTTTATGTGATTGTGTATCATTATCATTTTCAAACACAGACAAATGACAGTGTGCCTGCCCTCCACACCCTCCCTGCTATCTCTCTCACTGATGAAACAGGCTCAAGCTGTGTGTGTGTGGGTGTGGGAGGGTAAAATACGCACAAAGTAAGAAATAAAAGAAAGAAAGAACAAAATTAATGATGTGAGGGAGGGTGTATTCTTGCTGTGTTGTTTTTGTTGGTGGGAGTCGGCCAGTTGAAACCTTCCTGCATTATGACTAATACCAAGGGAAGGATGTAAAACTTTAGTGGGAGGGAGGGAAAAAAACGATGAAGCGAAGGAATGATCGGCAATGGTCTGTTTCTGTTTACATCTCTTTTGCCTGTGTGTTTGTGAGTCAAACAAGTCGTATGATAGACAATATTGACAAGCTTAAATGCCCTTATTGGATGAGAAGAAGCCCCCGGGTGCTGCCCCAGCGTTTTCTAAGAACAGACCGCCAGACAAAAACCACACACTCACATACAGCATTACCCCTTTTTGCTACCACAGCACTCTCAACAATTACCTTCCAGCTCTTTAAAATACACACACACACACACAAAGGCTATCTTTATGACTGCAGCATTTCCACCATTCCATCCCACTTTTTTTTTTTTCTGCTTTCCCTACCTCCTTCACCCAGAGACCATTAAACCAGATCCCTTCTAAAAGGCTTTAAGGCCTCTCTTGGCTAGGCACTTCTTCTCCAAAGCCCTGCCATGGCTCTTTTTGTGTTTTTAAATCAAAGTCCATGAAAGGGTGAGGGGGAGGAGGGGGAAGCAAAGAGAAATTTGGGACGGGTTTTTGTGTTTGTGGGTTGGAGACAAATCTTTGCTAAAAAACCCATATGGTCTTACACACACACACACACACACACACACACACACACACACACACACACACACACACACACACACACCCCGTTTAATCTGATACAGCACATGCCCTCTTGGCCTGTTCTGCTCTGGTGGGATTTTCTTTTTTTTCTCCTCTGTCTCCCTTCTCACCTGCTGAGAGTTACCGTAGATGTGTAACCTCTCTCTCTTTCTTTTTGTCTCCTCTGCTTTCTCACACAAAAGTACGCACTCACAAACACACACAACTGCACCCACACACTCTTGCAGCACAAACCCTGAAAGACAATCTGGAGGTGGCCTCCGCTGTGATTCGTTTGCTTCTCTCGCAGACGGTTCTGATTTAAGGATCACGGCGGTGTGTAGCTTTTTGATTCTGCTGGTAGTCAACCTGAAAATGTTTTCCTTGATGGTTTTTTGGCAGAGGCCATGTAGGGGGAACTCTGGCCAGCTCACTTCACCTGCCAGCTGCTCTGCTCAGGCTGGTCCTTCTGGAGCCTTTTCCCCCCCAAGTTTCATATTCAAAAAGACAACTCCGCTCTGCTCCCTCCCTTATCTCCACCTGGCCCTGCAGATCAGGTTCCATATGCATCAGTGTCTCAGAGTGGGAGCTCTGACTCACCGTCCGTTAATCTTTTCTGACTGCAGCGAGTGTTGCTGGGTGGTGTGGTGGGTCCAAACCGGAGGTATAGAATTTTAAGGTACATCCAGTTATTGATTACCCTGAAAAACTGTTCTGTACAAAGCTAACGAGTACAGCGAGCTGCTACAACTTGTACAGACAACTGTGTCAAGGATGAACAGTTCTGTTTTGGGTGACATGTTTTATATCTTTTTGTAAAAGGCTTCAAATACAAATACTGAAAGGAGGAAGGATACTGTGCAAGTATACACAATTCCCTCACAACCTGCGATTTCCTTACAATCATCCCATTTTTGTTGAGTCCCACCTCTGCACTCACTTTTTGTTATTTAATTCTGATTATAATGAACAAGCTCTAATGTTGAAGGGTTCTGTCAATTAGGGAAGGTAGATACACCTTTTTATGACAAAGGTTGAACTTTAGTGTAGTAAGTGTGTTGAAAAACCTCCGGTGCATTTGTGAACTTCTCCTCACTGCAAGACAGCATATCTCCAGAAATTATCAACAGGATTATGAGTCTACAGCCACACTAGCAGCTCTGTGAGGCTATACTTAGGCACCGTCATGGTTTGAACAAGTTTTGTTTCCGGTCAGATGCAGAATAATAGTACTAATCTAAAACACCCTGTTTATTGCTAAATTATACCTCAAAACATATTTTATATTCCTCACCTGTGACTGGAAATCTTTTGCAGTCACATTCCTTTTATGAATCATTTTGCACTTTTCCTCCTTTCTGATAAGGTGAGAAACCCACCTTTGAGCTTCACTAGAGTTATAGGAAGTGTTTTGCCCAGATAAGAAATACTGTATGTGACTTGGTGAAAGATAAATGGACACCTTGTTCTTCCTTTTTGTGACTTCTCTTTCCCCTTGCCGTCTCTCTGGGTCTTCCATCTTCCTCTGCCTTGACTGTAATGTCTAAGGTAGACCTGAAGGCAGGAGGAGGGCAGTGAGGCAACATTAGAGTGACAGGTGTGATTAAGTCTAAGGGTGTGTGTGTGTGTGTGTGTGTGTGTGTGTGTGTGTGTATATATATATATATATATAACATCAAGAGAATTAAAGATATATGGACAAGTATAGTGATCAGTAAAGAGCAAGACTTACAAGTAGTAGTTTAATCAGTGTTACTAGGTAGGGTGTCAAATGGATCTATGGACACACCAGGCTATGGCTGAACAGAAGTGAGGCAGGGAGTAAAGGCTCAGTGTTCCCGGCTGTCTGGTCACAGTGTGATATCGACTAGCAGTGCGACTCTGTCTCTTGCACCACAAAAATACAAATATTTCAACCCAAATATGTAGCTCAAAAGAGGGCTAAACTAAAGCATAGCACCACCTGTAACCAAAGACTATATGGAATATTATATCAGCCATAAAGGTGTGCTTGAAAATACAGTACAGTGTTTATGTAATCTTAGTTTTGTAAAAGCTTGTCTGTGGTTGCAGGATCAGTCAGTTCCCAGTTCCCAGTTCTGTCCATCTTCATTTCATCCTTTCTAGGGTTTATACATTTTTATACATAACATTGCACGTTGAAGTGTTCTTAAGTAAATGATAGAGTAAATTTGACCTGGTTCTGTAAAGCCAATTGTGGGCAAACAGTCTCACCACCAAGAAAAATGAATGTTCAACAATGAGCCTGCCAGCTTTTGACACAGAATCTACAGGTACAAACCAAAATGTAATATCTAAAAAAAAACTAAGATCATACGTTTAAAACTGTATGTCCAGGCACACCTTTTTGAATGCTGTAATATCCGATTAAACAACGGTTTAACAGCCATTACAATTTTAGGGATGTGTCTTGCAGTGATTGCATCCTATCTGTAACTGTACAACATTTCTGTTGTTGTACAACTGAACACTACAACTCCATTGGCAAGTCAACACTCTCTGCAGTCTAACTAGCTAATTAATTATCTTGTCAACATGCAGTAAATACAGTGCCTCAAGAGGAGCAGTGGGTGATACAGTGTTTGGAAACCTTCCTGCATTATGAATAATACTTAGTCCGACTAACTGTCAGAATAACTAGTCATTCTTTGCTATGGAAACAGAAGAATGAATAAGGAATAACAAAAGTTTTCCTTGTTGTTTTTCCCTAGACTTTTTTTTAAATCTGAGGAGTTGTTGATTGACATTTCTAGAAGTTGATGACAAGGCCACCAACACAACTAACACTTTCAAATGTCTTTTGTACAGTAAATGTGTCTGAGAGAACTACTGATTATGCCAAAATAGTTTCTAATTAATTTGAATGTTATCTTCATGACACATAAACATTGCTACGTATGTTTGAAATCCGTTATTGACTGACAGTGTTGATGTAAAGTAGTTGTAGCCTAAAGTATGTCTTCTTTGCCAACTTCTCAAGCTCTGGTCTTCTTGAGTGTTTCTTCCAAATTTCGCTTCTCTCAGGATTTCATATTAAACATTAAAGTTCAGGCATACGTTTAATTTAGCTCTCAAAACATGTCAGACTTGTCTACCTAAGTGCACTTTGACAGACTTTTTTCAAATATGTTTAAGTTCATAAGGAAAAGTTTGTGTTTTTATGCATCCATCACTAGTTGATGGGCTTTTTGCATGCATTCAAATGTACTTTTTGCCTGACTTGCTTTTTGGTAATTTCAAAAAGAAACATTGAAGATTTTGACAGGGATGCCTAGAAAAAGCGATTTTTGTTCTCTAATGTTCTTTGATGTTTGTTTTTCTTTGTTTTCCCAGTTAATCACAGCGAAGAGTCAATTATCTCTCTTCTCTCTCTCTTCTTCTCATCTTATTTTGTCTTTGTGATTGATGAAGAGATTGAGGAAGCACTGAGGAAGCCCACAGAGAGAACAAACAATCTCCCACGTATTGTTGCAGTGTTGACTGTGATGAGGGAGGTGAAGTAGCTATCAATACCCGTATTGATGACTACAGTGAAAGTTGGAAAAGTTCTGCTTCCCTATTGATCTCTGATCCATTATGAGCTGTTCGTAGATGGCTGGTGAATGATGGGGAATGGTCCATCCATCATTAGTCGACACACTTGCTGCTTGGCACACATGCTCTTTTAGCTGTTTAGCTTGTCTGTTATCCTCCTCCTGCTCTTCTCCTTCTGTGAACCGCCTTCTTTCACCCCTTTTCTCTGCTGTTCATCAAACACCCGTCGCACAGATGGAGTACGCATTTAAAGCTTGAATCTGACAGCACCTGTCTGCACACAGTAGTTTTGAAAAATACTCATAATGGGTTTTCTAAAATTTCTCGCAAATTCAGCTTTCCCCACTGCAAACTATCCAATTAAGTACAAAAAATGTCAGATGTCTTTTTGCCATGAACCATTTCAAAAATAAAGGATGATTACTGATTATTTGACTATTAAGATATAGAGATTTCTTACCTTGGATACTTATTCAGACCTTCTTCTTTCTTTCTCTCTCCTCCCTGCTGTTCTATTCCCCAGGTCACTGATCGGTCCGTGCGAGCAGTTGCAGAGCATTGTCCTGAGCTGCAGTTTGTTGGCTTCATGGGATGCCCGGTGACCTCTCAGGGAGTCATCCATCTTACAGCGGTAAATATCACACATTTTTGACTTACATTATCATAGTATTCCTTGGACCCTAAGTTGTGACCTATTAAAGAGCTCAAGTTGCGTGTTTACTTATGGTGAAAGCGAAGATAGAGTAGTTCCTGCAGCACAGTTAAAAGAAGGTTAATTTTAGTCAGTTTCACAGTTTCACTTTTTTGAAGTAATTACTTGTATCAGTAAATGTCAATAGAAGTTTGGTGTGACTAAGTTTTTCATCTAATCCTGTTACCGTAGGCCAGCACTCCATGTTGCTGCAGGCCATGCATCGTCTCCAGGGGGGGAAATTAACTTCTGGAGAGTAAACTCAGGACCTCACTGTGTGTTTTTATCTAAGACTTAGTTTTGAAGTTATTTCTTGTTAACTTTTAAATCTCATGAAAGCCTAATGAGATGAATCCTAATAATACGCTGCTGTTCTGACTACACCCTGCTGTTTGGATATTACCATGTTAATGAGCAGTGCTCCGTGGTTTAAGATGTGCCATGCCATATAAACATGGACACACATGCACTCACACTGTGATTGCTTGAATTGAATTTGCCAGGAAACACTGCACCTCGCTTTTTCTTCTCGTTTATTTCCTTTTCCCAACATAACGTCCATCTAGCATGTGTGTGTGCACCTATGTGGGAGTGTGTATGATATGTCCGCACCCATGTGTGCTTGAGTAATACAATTCAATTTGTGTTTACTTGGGTGTACACGTAAGTGTGAACGTACCCTTGTGGGTTGCGTGGTTCCATTCCTCCTCAAATGCAATTACAGTTGTGTTAATAGGACTGAGACACCCGATGCCACGCTGCATTATTAGATTAAACAGCAGATTAATTTGTGCTCATGGTTTTGGCCCCCTATCATCTCTGCAGCCTCCACTGACCTTGGCCAGTTTGTTGTAGACAGACAGTAATGAAGCCAGCCAGTCATAACAGCATTAGCATACCTGGAGGTGGACGCATACACATCCTCCCACACGCGCAGTCTAGCACACCTCATTATTATTTATTACAGTATTAACCAAGGTGAAGTTTTCAGAGTTTATAATTCCGCTAATATTTATATTTTTTTAAAGATGCAGTTTTGTCTCAACTGAAAAATAATTTGTTGTGACTCTTTTTCTTTACACCTTAGGTTATAGGCTTTAACAAGACAGATGCCAGAGATGTATATTCTACAACATAATGCATCTTAACCAACTTTACACAACAACAATAACACACAGACACGCACACACACCAAAACATAGCAGAAATCACACTACTACACACACTCAGTTTCCATCAAGTATACTTTTATGATGTAGACTGTGTATAATAAAGTAAATAATAAATCTATAATGTTTTTTTTTTTTTACACTGTCACAGAGGTGTTAAATAAATGTTAATGTAAATTAATGTATCGGTCGATATATAGTTATTGGGTTTTCTAGAATCTCAAATATCAATATCACTACTGGCCTCAGAAAACCTGTATCAGTCTCCTGTACTTCCTTATACTGATCTTTCCCTCTTTAGAAATCCCAAATTTAATGATAGTCTTTCTTGCTTTGCATTAAGATTCTTTTTTGCATAAATAAATCAAATCAACCACCAACATTTTTTTGGAAGATTTGTTGAATTCTAGCATTGATTGTAATTTGTTAATCGTGATGAAACAGAACAAAGCATTTTGACTACATTAATTCTGTCTATACAGATTTAGAATCATATCATATCTTTCTTTGATTCTGTCATTTCATCGTTCATTTCTGAGTCATCTCATTCTGTTTCCCTCTCTACCTCTCTGTCTCTCCACCTCTTCCTCTCTCCGTCCCTCTATAATCTCTGACAGTAATTATCTCGTTTAGTAGTTGATTCCTCCTCCCATTCATTCCCACTTGGTCCCATCCAGTGTCGATTGAAAATCATATTCTCGCATTTAGAATCGTTGCATTTCTGATGACTCCGTGGACCTGCATGCGATTCCAGGACTGCAGCACTCCTCTCTTGTTCGATTATCACACTCCCTCCCACTTCTTTTCTTTCTCCATTCCTCTCTCTCTCTCTCTGTCTCTCTCTCTCTCTCTCTATAATCTTCCCAACAAACTCACTTGCTATCCAGCTTTCACCAGAAAAAAAGGGAAGAAAATCCATTACTTTTATTAACTTCTCTCATATGACACACTCATTTTAGATTGATATATTTTTTTGTACCGACTTCTCACAAATTAGGGTATGAAAAATCAATTGAAATCGTATTTTCTTAATCAAGTGAGCTGATGGTGGAAATAGGCCACCCATGGTGCCGAGTTCGATGCAAATGGTCTGTAAAGTAACTGTAAAGCTGTGGCATTTATGCTCTTAATGGTTTTTCAGTGTTTCGGTCCTACTGGAGCTGTGCGGTTCCTCTGTGATGTGCACAACTCAATATTTGTAGCCAGACACCGTTTGATATATCATCATCTTGTTAGTGATTGAAAGGCATAATCAAGATTTCTGCTGGCTGAGAGAGCAAAGTATGTTAATTGAAAACAAGCTTTCTAACACTTTCCTTGCTGGTTGGAAATCAAACATTACATACAGTTTCGAATGTCGATGATTTTAAGAGCAAACGCGTGTCTGATGTGGTCTTTTGTGTTGCAGTGCCAGGGATGTACTGTAAATTTTTATTTATGGTTGGTTTTAAGATTGTAGCTCAAAGCTAACTCTAAGCTCTTGACATTAATAATCGTTTTATTGATGAGGCTTGTCACATCCCAAGGCTGTGTAATGGATACAAAACATCTTGGGATGGAGGCTCGGTGGGTGTCCTAGAGCTTTCAGTGATTCGGTGCTCTCCCTCAGCAACTAATTTGAGAACTTTATATGCGTTTTTTTTGGGACCTGTATTAGATTAATCATTCTCCTAATGCAGTTTAGGGTTCACCCTTTAGTCAAGCCTGTGACAAGCCACAGAGTTGGATGTACAATGGATTTAATGTGCGTAGTGGATTGTGTGTGTGTGTGTGTGTGTGTGTGTGTGTGTGTGGAGGGGTGGGGTGTTATTAAAAGACTAGAAGGCTTCACTGTGCCAGCTTGAATGTAACCCCTGCTCTTCAGATGTGTGTGTATGTATTTGTGTCTGAGAAGAAATGGATTTATGTGTATTTCAGAAGTGGATAACATACTGTATTTTCTACACTCTTCCTCTTCTTATCGGACATCCTCGTCCACACTTTGCTGTTGGCTGGCTTTTAAAAAAGAGCAACACCAACAGAGTCATTATCCGTCTCTTTGAACAGTGTTGTTACCTGTTTATGTCTTTTCTTCTGTCCAATCTCTTTCTGCATTTGATCATTGTCACCCTCTGTATGTATCTCTTTTGTTCTTCTTTCTTACTCTAGTGGTTTGTGTGTTTTTGTCTGTCTTTCATTCTCTCTCTCTCTCACTCACACACCCTCCCACCGTCTCTCCATCTTCCTGTCAAGCGGTGCTCTTTTCTTCTGGTAGTGATTAAGTCCAAGGTCGGCTCTATCAGAGAGCCAGTGTTTGAGAGCAGCTCTGGGTGCCAGAGAGCCTTCATTCCCTGAGCCTTAGATGTCCCACTGATGGCTTCCCTTTGCTTGTCATGACTACCCACAATGCCCCTCCTCATACATCAGCCTATCACTGCCCTAAGACACTGTGGGCCTCAAAATGCCTTTTTTGTGTGTGTGAAAGTTCCCACCCTTGGGGAAAAAGAGAGGAGGCCAAAGACATAACAAATGGAGAGACTGTTGAAGAATGTGTCAGAGATGAAAAGAGGTATATTTGGAGACTTTAATAGCTGTGTGTTGTCTCTCTGATGTACAAGTTGGAAGTTTCTGGTCTTAATTTTGGGCCTTGTAGATTAATTCAGCCGTGCCGCTCTAGTGGCTTTGTTGTTCTTCTCCAGAAAAAGTTAGGACCTTTGATAAATGCTCTCTAAATTTGACAGAATTAGACCGTGGGCAATTCCTCATTCCCTCTGTGTGTTTATGAGCAAATAAAACAGTCTGGTTTATGACAGGGAAGATATTTAATTTCATAACCAGAATCATATGTTCTATCCATCCTGGCGGCTTGTTGGAGCAGTATGTACTTGCGACATCCTGAGTTCAAATTTGGCTCAAAACCTATGGGAAAAAATGGGAAAGAAGGAGGAAAAAAAAGTAATTTATTTATTTTTCTCAATATTGTCTAAATTGCCACTAACACAGGTTGAAGAAAAGGTTTTAAAGTGCTGAAACACAAAAGGTTAAGATACAGGTCTTCACCCACTGTCACCTTCACACCCTCCTCTCCACCACTCCCTCCACATATAGGATGAGTGGTGTCGGGCTTTGCTGTAGTCTGCTGGCCCCTTATCTCCTCCCTCTGACTGGAGCACAGAAAATACATAATCACAGTGCCCTGTGTCAAACTGATAACCCCCAACACAAACCAGAGAAGTAAGTGTGTGTGTGTGTGTGTGTGTTCATGTCTGTGTGTACTTTTTCCTGTGTACAAATGTGTATGTGTGCCTGTGTACTTGTACATGTGTATTGTGTCTCAGGGGTGGTAGAGAGGATAAAGGGGAAACGAAGCAGCAAACGGGATTTGGAGGAAGAAAGGTAATGGGGTTGTGGGGGTCGTAGAATGAGTCGAAATTGTAATAATAATTTTCTTCACTGCTGTATGGAGGAGATTGGGGGATTTATGAATATAATGAGTGGAGAAGAGCCTAAGGATGATGTGTGTCTCTTGCAAGAGTAATTGAAGAATAATTCATTTGGCTCTAAGACTTTTAACCCAGAGACAGACAGAGATAGAGGGGTTTTTGACCTCTGGAGGGGGGGGATATCATGTCTCATTATTGGCCCAACTAGTGTCACTGTGCTGTGACTGTCATCCCGTGCTGTCACACTGGCTCGTGCTTGTGTATGTGCGTGTGTATGTGCGTGTGTATGTGCGTGCCTATGTGGTCATTTAGCTTAGTGCGCCGAAGAGAAACCAGCGCTCTCTATCTCCTCGAGCCTTTCCTCGCCACTGAGTTTGTTATCAACACCAACACATGCAGGATTAGCGACTGAAAGGGAGAAAGAGAGCGAGAAAAGGGGGTAGGAGAGGGAAAATAAGTGATAGACAGTAGATGGGCACAAGACAGATAAATAGAGAAGTTAACCACACATACACACACACAGGGATCAGATCACTGGTCCATGACTGATGCAGACAATGTATTTGTGATACCAGACCCATGGCCTTTCCAGTTTTTGCCTTACTCCCTTTTCAAATATTCATATTCCTCTGTCTGCGCAGGCCCCTATGTATGTGTTTTTCTGAGTGTGCGTCTCGAGGGGGGGGTGTGGTTGCGTGTGATTTAGGCCTACCACAGGGGGATTGTCTCGACACAGCTTTCTCCTGTCTGAGTGAACTGTCTGGGATGCTCCGATATGGGAAAAAAAACAGCGCGTGTATGCATGAGTGCGCACTTGTATTCACCTAGTGACACTGCTGCCATTTGTCTCACCCCCGCCTCATCCTGTCTCACACAGTCCCCAACACATGCGGACAGCCGAGCAAAATGTGTCATGGCCACAATGCCACCTGAACAACACCCTGTGACTTTGACTTCTTGCTCAGGAGTTTGAATGTAACTTCAAAGTGACTGTCTAAACTTCTACCTGCATTGTTTAGATGATTTAAGCCGGTTTCTCCTTTCCACTGTTAAGGCTGTTAGTTTTACTGAAAAGCAATTTTCTCTCTCCTTTTTCATAGACATTGCTTGAATGCATGTGGTTTTTTGCAGATCTATATGCGTTTCCCACAGTAAGACCTTTTTTTCTTCATTGACTAAACTCACATACTAAATCTTGAAGTGGTTATAAATTAACTAGAGCAATGAAATAGCAGCTCATACTTTCCAAATCCAACATGTTCGCGCTTTATGACTAAAACAATGTGCGCTCTGTCCGTGCTTTTTAAATGTCATATAGCTCCTTGTCAGCTGGGACACTGAGGTTGACTGACAGCAACCGCCATGAACTCATGCTGCGTTGTGCCAGCATTCAAACCATGACATCATATCCTCTGCATGGGGTGCTCCAAGCCTCAACTTCCTGCTTGGCATCATGATGCTTGACGTTGTGTAAATAAATTAAGTCATAGCACAGGTAGTTATAGCTCTGTAGTCTGGGAGAGCATACTCAGGTACACACACACACACACACACACACACACATACCCCCACTGTGCGCCAGACTGTGACATGCACTAATGTAATAAAGTGTCAAATCAACCTCTCCAGGTATTCAACTTCAGCCTGTGCTTGGCTGACGGATAACGTACCTTTGAAACAAGTTATTTTTCTTTCATTTAAAGTGTCGTTTTTTGTTTGACCTCTGACTCAGACTCCCATTTTTCCTGTTTGAAAGAGGCTTCTAACAGAAGCAGGTGGGAGCCAAGCTCACACATCTCCTCTGGTCATGTGGACTGAATTAAACAACCTCTTTAATACAGAAATGCGGTGATGCACCCACTTCTCAGACAAGCAATGTTTGCTCATCCAGCTCTTGTAAAATCTGAAGTGATTGCTTTTCTCTTATCTCTGTGAAAGGCATTATGTGTTCTATATTTGAATTGATTTGGAGTAAGGTTATAAACTGAGATTCACATCCAATTTTGTGATTCTCTGAAGCTTAATTTGAATCTGTCATTTTCTGCTCTGCGGGTTCTTCAGGCAGAATTGAACATTTGAATTAAGAAATATAATTTAAGACCTTATCAAAATAAATTGTATAGGATAGTTTAACATTTCACAATTTTATTTTGTTATGATTAACTTCACTACTTAAAATACCACAATGTGTCTCTTACTAGATTTGCTATTGGTATTAATAATAATTTTGTTAAGCTTGTTTTGAATGTTTTGGTTAGTAATGGAAGTTCATTAAAATTAACTAACAGTACAGCACAATGATAATACTTTATTACAAGTAAGAGTTTCATCCAAAAGTTTGCACGAGTGAAGTGTATTGGCAACAAAATGTATTTCAAATATCAAAAATGGAAAAAGTGTGAGCATATTAAAATATGCGATTATTATTATGGATGCATTAACAAACATATAAGCAGTATTTAAATGTTTTAGCTGGTCGAAGTGGAGCTAAATATCGCGGATTCATTTACTGTTGGGTAGTTTAATTTATAATAGTTCATCATTTTTTTTTAAGTGATCATATACGTTGTATGTAAACTATGAATTTGAAAAGTAACTAGTAAATATAGCTGTGTAATAAAAGTAGCGGTGTAAAAAGTAGAATATTGTGGAGTCAGGTATAAATGAACGTAAAATGTAAATGCTCAAGTAAAATACAACTTCCTCAAAATTGTACTTAAGTTTAGTACTTTTGTTAATGTACATAGCTTTTTCCACCACTGTTTTTGTGCATGTGAACATATAGTTGTTGGAATATTCATAAAATCAGTGTGCCCCTTAATTTCTGTGCCATGAATGCGTGTTCACGGGGCGGGGGCGGCACGCTGGCCTCAGAGCAGCTGGATTCAGCAGGTTTCAGTGTTTTTATGAACAGAGTGAATAATTATCCAGGTGTAGCTGCCAACTCAGGAGACGACACAAACTCTGCCTGGTTACAGACCTCAGCCAACAAGGAAAAAAACCTGCCGAACCCCTTACCGAATCCCCTGCTCTCTATTCTGTTGCTCTATTTTTCTCTCACTTTCTTTCTTCACTCTGTTTCACTTTTTTCTTCTTCTCTGTTTTCCGTCTCTTTTTCTCTCTGCTGTGTGAATCACTTGCTTTGTCTTCCTCTCTGTCTAAAGCTTTCCTGCTCCCTCCTCCCCATTTGTCTCCATTTATTTTTCTTTCTTTTCGTGTCTGTTTGTTTTTGGATCACAGAAATACATGAGCAGAAAATAAGAGACATTATGAGTGCAAATGATTAAATAAGATTGGAAGCATTAAAAATCACCTATCAGTCAAATTATAATAATCTGTCAACTTTGAGAAAACAAACACTGGCACTGTGGCCTGTCACATTCTGGAGGTGTGACTAATTACTCAGAGGTTGCTTTTTGTGTGACTTTTCATTTCAGGGATTTGGAAGATATTTTTCTTTTGCCAGATGTCTGCTAAACTGTGGAATTTATTTTCCTGCGGTGGTTTTCACAGATGGATTAGTAAAGTTACAGTCTCAGCCGTGACTCTGCCTCTTCCCTTTCATGCAGACATCTGCTAAATTTTCAATTTTTCTTCAACCTAGCTACACTCTCAGCCAATCAGAACTCACACTGGTTGGCCTGATTTCTCATTGGTTATCCACATCAATGAAACCGTAACCATTGGTTGTAGTAGAAATTCTATTTCGCAGACATAAGCAGTTTTGAAGATTTTGAGAACAAATACTACTTTTGATGTTGGGGCTTTTAAAATTTACTCCAGGCTTAATAACCATACATACAGCACTGAATGCAAATAACTGTGTGTGTGTGTGTGTGTGTGTGTGTGTGTGTGTGTGTGTGTGTGTGTGTGTGTGTGTGTGTGTGTGTGTGTGTGTCTGTTGATTTAAGTGTGAGGATGTGTGTGCTGTTGATTTGATTTTTTCGGACTGTGAGTAGATGTCTGTTGCTATGCATATTAGAGGTAGTGGTCACTTAGCCTACATCCAGGTTTGATTTTTGCAATGCCTCTGTTTTGCAAACAATGCCACCACACACACACGTGCACACACATGCACACAGACATGCACACGCAGATCAGCCTTATTCTGCATGAATAATTTAGCACTTCGATCCCACACTGGCCACAGGGGCATATGGCAGTTTTTGTGTGTGTGTGTGTATGTGTCAGTTTCTGTGTTTTTTGTGAAAGTGTGTGAGCATCTGCTTGTATGCGTGCATGCACAATTAAGGGTTTTCCCTTTCATTAAATACCATTGTTAATCATGTCAGTGTAGCTCTCCTTAGCGATCACTGCTGCATTCTTGACCCATCTTTGCACACACAAGCTGTTTAATGTTTATTTCATTAGTATATCTAAGTGCAGCTTCACAGTATAGGTGCAGATATGCGACAAACACAATCTGTTTCATGTTTATTTCATGCCTAAGCAGACCTTTTATCACAAGAGGTGTGGATCCAATTTTCTCTAGAGGAGTGACAAAAAAAGCCACAGGCTGCATAAGAATAGAGAGACAAATGGAGCAGCTAGACAGAGGTAAAGGTTTTGAAAGCCTTTTTTTATTACCTTCAGCGCAGTGCAGCATCACACTCACCGTGTTTGTTTGCAGTCGGTGTGTGTTTTGATTCTCAGTATGTGGGGACAGGGAAGAGTGTTTACATGTGTGCTTACTTCACCCAGCGAGCCTTGGTCCTTATCCATCCCCTTCCCCCCCCCCCCCCCCCCCCGTGTGTCTTCATGCTGGTAGGTATATGTCATGCCTATGGAGCCAACAATAGTACTCAGTGATCTTAACACCAACTGTAAGCTTGTTTTCTCTTTAGCCTTGGCCATGACATTTACCTCCATGCCTCCCTGGCGGCTGGCCGGAATATCATACCTCTATTATCTTTCATCCCTGGTGTGTGTATGAGTGTGAGCATGTATGTGTGTGTGCACCTGTGCTTTAAATAGTTTTGAGTGTGGTTCAGAGAAAATACACCTGTGCTGTTACTTCAAAAGCCTTTGGTAATTTTCAGCAAGCAGCAACGCTTGTTGAACAGTTTGTCAGTGTGGGTTTCAAAGAGTGTGTCAGGAAGTAGATATTTTGACTGGAGGATTAATCTAAACCCCCTCTTATAAGGTATTCAGATCGGAAAGAGGGATTATTGAAATTCGTAGAGATGAAAGGAAGAGGGAAAGCGAATGCTCGTATTGGCTCGTAACCCCTCACACCAGCATGCAGGCACAGAATGATAACAGCAAGCAATTTTGTATCATTTATCTGCCTTGTTAGGTTTTATTCTGCATTCAAGCAATTTTTTCAGTACATGAGGCAGTATACAAGTTTACTCAGTGTAAAGACAGATATTTTCCACATTCCTTGAGGATACATCAAAACCATCCATGTAATTCAAGCAGGCGTGTATACCATCTAGGCCTTCACCAATTCTCTTCCTGTCGCTTCCTTTTTCGCACTGCTCATAATAAAAAATCAACTGCTGGTTCCTTCATGAACAGACAGGAAATTTGTGCCTGTAAACCTGTTTGTGTGAAAGAGATAAAGTGCAAGAGCTGGATTTTACTTTACGTCCAGTAGAAATTAAATTGCATTTTCTTTGTCTGCTACAACAAACATGTCTTCTCTGTAAATCATGTCATATGTTTTCCTTTCAGAAACCTAAAGGGAGAAATTCATATTTTATACTTTTTGGTTTCATGATGCTTTTGCAGTAATTCTACAGAAAACCGTTACATATCCGTCTGCATAGATGGAGACTTTATTTTGATACAGCCAGTCAAACCTTGCATCATTATTATTTATTTATTTTTTTTTTTAATGCGCTGACATTATTTTTGACTACCAAAAGGGATGACTAAATTTCAGTTGAACTTAGGGGGAGCAACGCTATTAAGTTGTCTGGGCTGCACAGCTAGCTGTTGAGTGTGAATTTGATCTGATTAAATCATTAAAATGTTTTTGTTTTCCCTCTTATAGCTACGAAACCTGAATGTCCTGGACCTGCGGCACATCTCAGAGCTCAACAACGAGACGGTGATGGAGGTCGTGAGGAAATGCCGCAACCTCAGTTCTCTTAATCTGTGCCTCAACTGGAGCATCAATGACAGGTATTTCAAGTCAAGCATGATCTTTTTGTATAGACCATTTCTGGGCCACTACGCAACAGACACTCACGTAGCCCAGGCTGCCTAATGAGACAAGAAAAAAACAAGATGGAAATTATCAGTGTTTGTGGAAAGAATTTCATAAATCTTGAGAGAAGTAACTCAAAGACAGAGACCCCCCTCCTTACACCACAGCCAGGTTTGCAATAGGAGCTCATGTAAAACAGTTAGAAAAAGTTTAAAGTTTAAAATCCAACAGTGTCCTAATCCAGTACTAATGTGCCCATTTCACTTCGTCATTTGACTTTAGGGTATAAATTGGCAAAGGAATATTTTATCTGCATTTTTTTTATGATCTTTTCATGGGGAGTGAGCTGTTAATGTTGAATGAAAGTAACAGTTGCTTATCTCTCAATCACATCACATTTTTATGACTTGGTCCTTGTTTTGTTTGAATCTCATGCACATGCGTGACGACACAAATGTACATGTGTATGCAACATGATACACATTCCTGCTGACGGTTTTAATGCTATTTGACTAATAAACAATCGGCGAAAGTAACACATCAAGAAATTTACCAACACAGTCATAGAAGAAGAAGACTGGCAGATGATCTAAACATGGATGTAAACAATGGGGGTTTCAACATATTAGGAAAATTGGCTTTGCAATGTTTTATGAAGAAGGAAATGCATTCGACATGTTGAGTCTCAAGAATACACACAAACTGTTTTGAGGAGAAACAGAGAATATAAACATAACATACTTCACATTTTACCTTTAATCTGTGACACAAACAACGGGGAACCAGTTTGAATTACTTTTTAATTAAATCAACTAATTTATTAGTTAATTAAGGTTTTGAATAGTACTGCACTCAAACCAACACACCCACAAACAACATTTAGAGCTGAACCATATTGGAGATAATTTCAATTTTTTTTTTTTCACAAACTATTTAATAGTATGCTTGTTTGATTCATTTCACTCTTAAGCCAGAGCCACACAAATGTTACAGCACTGACGTTTACAGTGGACAAATGTTGGTATATTGTGCACACATTTAAATACTTGAAATGAAAACTTTTTGTATGTGTTGTACTAAAACAAATACACTCCTTATGCAAACATGCAAACATTGTCACAGGGAAATATGGACATAAGAATTAAAAGCAGTCTCTGTCTCCCTGGTCATTTTTCTTGCTGCTCCCTTTTCTTTCCCCCCTTTTCTCTCTCAAATGGGAGACAACCTGTACAGTATATGACGGCAAGAGTAAACCATCTCCTCTTTTATTTATTATCTTGTGTTTTATTCATACATTTCTATTTAATCTATTGATTTACAGCTAAGGCTGTGGCTTCTCTGCCGACTGTACTCCTACTCTGACTTAGAAGTGTGAATAAAATATTGAATTTACCATGGTGCATAGCAACAATGGATGTGTGTATGTGTTTGTGTACATACGTGCGTGTGTGTGTATGCATGTGTGAAATCATTCTTGCATTATTGAGTTAACAGCAGACGTGGTGGGAAGGTTATGGTAATACCTTACCCGCCTCCTTTCAATCAAAAAACATGGAGTTTGGTAAAATCCTCACAGGTGCACATGCTGTTATCAACTTCTTCCCTTTATCACACACGTACACACACACACACACACACACACACACACACACACACACACACACACACACACACACACACAGCCTCGATTGATTCAAGGCTGCATTGATTCTATAATGATATTTACTGCATTGGTTCAGGAGCTGAAGGTGTATGTGTGTCTGACTGGATTTGTCTGGATCACCTGTGGGAATATTGGAATTTAAAATGGTGTGTATGTGTGTGTTGGTGGCAGTCTGTGCAGGAGATAAAGAATACAGAAGGTGTGGTGTTGGCTTGTGAATGAAGCAGAGAAAGTAGGGAAGTGAAGGACTGAGGTGGACAGCCGTAGCTGAGGAGCCTTATGTGCTTGCTGCTCTGATGCTGCACTGCTCCACCCCCCACACCCCCGCAGGAGGAGTTTTAGAAAACCAGCAGAGGTAACGCCGGGCTGTTTGCTCCACCCTGCCTCCTGGAGCTGCAAACCTGCGTGTATGTGTGTGTTTGTGTGTGTTTGTGTGTATTGTGTACACCCTGACTGCTGCCCAAGGACTCAGAGCAAATAAAAGCCTCCAGTTATAAGCTGTTTTATTGTTACACTTTACAGTCACACTGCTCGAACTGGAGAAGAGGGGGCGCGTTATTTAAAGGGAGAAACTGGCTGGGTGGTCGTCACAACATGAAGGAGATGTATGTGGAGGTGTCTATGTGTGTGTTTTAAGCTTTTTCCACGGGCCCGGGTTGTTACGCTTTGGCTACACCGTGCTAAGCCGTGCTGTGATCACATGTGGTTCCACTACCGCCTCACAGCAGGGGGTAGCTGCGCTACACAACACCCCCTCAACAGAGCCATGTCGTCACAGCACAACGTTTTAGCTTAAGTGTTGCATCATCGCAGTCACTCGCCATATACGAGTGACGAGAGCGTTAGAAAGGGGCATTTGAAGATGCACAACATTGCCATATTTGGCATAAATATAAACACATTAAGTATTTATGATATAGCAGATTGAGTTTGTGTTTAAAAATGTGGATTAGTGTCAAAAAAGACCGTAGTAACACGGCATAATGTAATAGTGCAAGTATCGTCAACCTCTTTCACGGAACACAAAGAATGCAGCTTTTTTGATGTCCCCAGTTGTGGTCATAATGTATTGGTGTCAGCTAATGTAAAAAAAAAAAATAAGGGGGAAAAAAAATTACACTTTTTACTCAAGAATCACATTATGTATTACAAATGACAAATGTTTATTAGAACCTGAAAAAATACTAATAATCTGGAGAATTTTTTTCTTTTCTGTCAACATATTTCTTCTGTACGCCAATAATATGACAATAATTAATGCAATAAGCCTGAATCAATAAGAAAATCTGAATCAGGATTGATAAAATCTAAATACATAAACACACACACACCCAGCCAAAGTCGCCTGAGGAGTCTGATAAGCTGTTTAAAAGAGACATTTTATTAATTATCCTTTTCTGCTTTAGACTGACTGTATATTTCCACAGAGAGAGAGAGAGCAGCTGAAATGGTTTATTTGGCTCAAAGTTCAAAGAGTAAAAGGTCATCAGGGCCACTGCTGTTGGGGAAGCCAGCACACACATGCTATACACACACACTAGCTCATTGCTTGTTGTCACAGTGAAGACCTGAATGACTCAACCCTCCCTCATATTAGCTCTCTGAGGGTACAGCTGGGTCAGCTTCTGTGTGTGTGTGTGTGTTTCAGACTGATGACAGTGTAGTGTGAACAGGTAAACGGGCTGAGGAAATGATCCCTTATTTCCAGGATCAATTTGTCCCCCGACAAGGGGCCATTGGAGAGATAGAGCCCTGTGGGAGGTAAAGCATTTCAATCATTTTTCCATCCCCTTTTCTCTATCTTCTTGTCTCTCATCTTTAAAAAAAATCAAAAAATAAACACAGTGTGCTCTGGCTCCTCCGATCTTCCTCAGTAATAGCCGAAAACAGCGTCTCAGTGTAAGAAAGCGAGAAATGATGACCAAATATGGACTTCCCATCGCCACGGTCCGACGGGCAGATTGTGACAGTAGGACGCCTATTTTTTGGTCACCGTCATTTCTTGGGGAGAGGATGTGATGTGCTGCAGGTGGGCAGTGTTGGCCCTGTTATTTCCCTGTATCCTCTATCCAGCGATGATAGGAGACCAAAGTGGGACTGTGTTTTTCAAATGTCACAGCGTTTGAAAATGGGGAGCGAGTCATGATCAAAGTGGAACAGCAGAGCAAATGGCAGCGCTCACTTTTTAGAACCAAGTTGAGAACACAGTGTCAAAGTTAAACGGTTTCTTTCATTTTTTGGTGCTTGGTGTCTGGTTTTTTTCATCTTGCAGAAACTCCAAGGAGCTTTTGTGTTGTGTGCATGGTGTTTTTGTGATTTTTGTTTCCATTGTGTGTTTGTTTTTGTTGTGTCTGTGTGTGAAGATTCATTTACATCTACAGACCTGTTTTATCCCAGGAGAGACTGTTGAACATAATTTGCCATTTCTGTAATTAGTTTTTATCGTATTTTGCTTTTTCTGACAGAAGTAAGGAGGATTAAACGTGTATTTTATGTGAATATGTGTGCATATAATGTTTCTGTTTGTGTGAGTGTGTTGTAATAAAGTTTGCGGTGAAGGCTCCTCAGTGGTTTTGGTCAGAGCAGAGTCAGCATCTATTCTGCTAACATTAACCCTGCTGCTGGACACACGGCCTGTGTTGACATGCAGATTTATGTGTGTCCCCCACTGTGTCCGTCTATGCTTGTTTGTGTACGTGCGTGCGTGTGTGTTTGTGAGCAATCTCTGGTCAGCTGGCTCGCAGTCTTTGCTGAAAGCAGATGCGTGGAGTAAGTGAGTCATTTCTTTTATGAGATCTGTATTGTTGGAAGTTGGGCATTTCCCAAAAGCCCTGGCATTCTTTCCTTCTCTTTCTCCCTCTTTCTTCATCTCTGTCTTTCCGACAGCTTCATTTAAACTGGGGAATCAATATTCATCCCTTTTTCTATCTTTGCATTTTTTCTTCAGGCCAACATTCTCTGCATATCTCCATCACTTATGAGCATCACAAATCACAGTCCAAATTGGCTTTTTTACATTTTTGTCCCCTCTCACAGAAATCGGACTATATGAGGGATGACCAGGGGCCCTTTCTGACTTTCAGTAGCTTATTAAGCAGGAAATAATTGGAGAAGCATTCTCCCAGAAACACACCTTCTCTCATACGCGTGTGAATTTGGAGGCATTTACAATGGAAGCTCATTCCAAATAGCCTCTGTTGCAGCCAGCTGGCAGATCTCAGGGTGCCTGGAGAAGTGTTAAACCCCAAAATTGAATGAGTATATGATACATCAGCGTGATCAATGACGTGTCAAATGGCAGTTGGTTGCTCCACTTTGCCTGGCCAAAGTGAAAGTGACCAGGGCCTGTATTTATCAAAGCTCTTAGAGTTACACTTAAGAATACTTTAAGATCCAACTTACGAGTCAAAAAAACATTGGAACATTTACCATTTGATTGGCTCCAGCAAAGGAGTACCCTTTAAGATCACGTTATTACACATACATGTAAATGCTACAGTACCCATGAGCCTCAGCCGCTATTGCCATGGAGAAGAGGCCAGTCAGAAGGGTTAAATGAGAGCAGTAGTGATTTAAATGCTTAATTTTTATAGTTGAAAACAAAACATCTTTTTTTAAGTTCTGAGTGGATATTTCTTGCCGAAATGCACCTACGGAGTTGTAGATAATGTCTGCCTGAAGTTTTTACATCTACAAGTTTTATTATTACTTTTTTGTGTTTTATTTATTTTTCCTGTGATCAATTCTTTGTTAACCACGGTAGCCATTATACTATCTGAGGCTTATGTGTTGCTAATACAACATTCTGTGTAACTGTTAATTTACTTTTGGTCCAGCTGTTATGTTTTTCACTCTTTCGGCTCTTCTCTTGGGAACTCTATGTATATTTCGGAGCATGACTTGCACTCGGCTGTTTATTGTTGTCTAGGTCACTCTACAGTCACTTGCTAACACCAAGTGTGCATGTGTGTGTGAAAGAAAAGAGTAATGACAGAAAAGATTAAATTGAATGCTGGCTGGCAGTGGGTTGTTTGGCGCTTACCTCAAGTGGATATCATCCCAAACAATGTTTGTCCTTGTTGAAGTGTTGTTTTCTGTGGTCTCTTGTAACTCTGGCGAGACAAGATAAGTTAGTTGCAGGTAGTTTACTCCTGTAAAATAAAACCTTGTTATTTCTGTTTCATCCATCTAATCCTATCACTAAATGCTAGAAAAGTACATACTTAAAGATAAAATTCTGACTTTCAAATGAGTTATTACATTGGTATATTCATGTTTAACAATTTGGTATGGACATGAAAATATATACAACATTATAATTAACTATTATATGCAACTTACCGGTCGCCAGCAACCTCTACTCCCTAAATGGTTAAGAACATTTGTTTACAATGAAATTAATGAATTAAAAAAAGCTTTCATTCTTGACAGGAAATGTTTGAAGAATGTTTGCTATTTATCCATCACACTTTTCTAAATGTGGGCCTTGGAACACAGCCTGTGGTATTCAAAGGACTTCTTTCTCTGCTTTTAACCTACTCCCACTTTTGACATAAGTACTCAGCCATCAGCGGAGTGTCGCTACTGAAAAAAAGTAAAACGACAAACTTTTGTCGTTTCTGCCGGGCACAAATTCTCCAGCTGACCTCACTGGCTGCTGAGTTCAGCCATAAAGGTTCGTCTCTGTTAAAGAAAGCAGGAGGCTGTGGGAATGTGAGCAAATCCCTCAGATAAGAGGTCATTTGTAGTTTCTACATCTATTGTATAACGTCGCTGCACATAGGTTTCCTCCAGACAGCTATCCCCCCTTTTCTTTGGATTTTGTTGGATGTTTTCTAAATGCCATGGAAAATGTCAGCTGAGCCCAAACCAGTGACCGACAGACATTTGTCCTTGTCTTGTTTCTCCACCACCTGTCTCTCCAGATTTGAGGAGAGGTGCTGAGGGGCCTTCCCCCGTCCTTGTCGCTTCTCTTTTTCAGCTCTTGTATTTTCACACTTACAGCACAAGGATCTACGTTTTGAACAGCGCTACTGTTACAAAGAATTTCATGCTTCTTATATCTCTCCTTTCAGTGGGGAACCAGAGCCTGCACTGCACTGCACTCGCATGATTTGTAAATTAAAAACCCAGGCCCTTTTTTTTTATTTACTCAGGCCTGCCTTGTTGGAGCAGACTGGCTGTCAGCGGAGATTAGAGTCCTGCTTAGTAGAGTGAATACACAAGGAGAGCTAGAGTTGCCCTGTTGTCAGACATGATGGTAAGAAAAGGTGCGGGAAAAACCAATGAGGTGTAATGGAGGCAGAGTGATTAGGTACGGCAGATGTACACGTATGCATGTAGCAGATTTTCTCTTCATTTCTCTCTCAGTTATGTCTTTCATCTCAGGCTCTTATTCTCTTTGTTGTGTCTCTTTTTCACACTCCACCTCTCCTCCAGTTGTGTCTGTGTTTCTTCCTCTGTCGCTCTCTTACTTTCCTTCTTTCTCTCCCTCTGTCACGCACACAAACTCTGAGGTGATTATTTCTGGCAGGTTGGGTGTGAAAGTGTGCTATGATAAACATGCTGCTGTGGTTATTAATTTTGAGTAATGGCAGCGTCAAACTCCAGTGCCTTGATAAGTATCGGAGATGGAGGAACATTTGTGGCACGGCGCTGAGACACAATGAAGGCAAGCAGCTGGAGCTTATAGGCTACAACAGCGTGAGAGCTGCTGTTGTATTCGGGCACAGATCCAAGGCCAGCAGCATCCTGCACCTCTCTGTGTATGCTCTGGAAAAGTCAAAGCCTCAACTAACTGAGATATTTAATGTAAAATATGTGAATAATAAGGTAATTTATTTGGTGTTGCTGTAGAGTTCAGAGGGATTTGAGTCTGACCTATTAAGGTGAAGTCTTCCCACTTGCCATGCCACCCTGCTACTCCTGGGTCTTTAGTTTGATTGGATTGCTCTCATTTCTGGATAAGTCGTAAGATTTGATTTGTGATACACTGTCAGTGAAAGCTAAACAGCTGCTGAATTTAAAGGAGCTTTAAGTAATCTTTGACTTTTATCACCCTCTTTTGGTGAGGCATCGCAGGACCAACAGGTCTTTGGTGCTGGTCATGGTGGCTTGTAATGTGTTACAAAAAAGTCAGATTTCCACATAAGAGACTTGTAAAGCAGCTAATATCAGCAGAAATGTCCAGTGAGGAGGCAGTATTTCACAGTTTCACAGTGTGAATACTGGACCTTTTTTTTTTTTTTCTCAGCCTTTCTGTTAATATGATATTTTAGCTACGTTTGCTGTCAAACACCCTTTTAGGTTCTGATAGCATTAATTCTTTGGGTTTTGTAAACTGCATTGATCTGAAGTACCACTTTTGAATGCCAGATTACAGTATCACACTAAATCCTGGACAAAAATCTCCGCACTGTTTAAATTACCTCGTGGAATGTCCAAATGTAATCATTATATGGGAAACCGTGCATCTCACAGCTGTGGAACCACATTAGACACAGGCCTTGAAGTGCTATTATCTCACAAAATAAGTCATGGGCCTGACACTGAAATTCAGCTAAAATCCATGCTAACCAAATTGTTGACCCTTGACAACCAAATTATTGGTTCCATTTTGACCAAGTAAATTTTTCCTGTAATTAGATTTTTTCTGTGTATAGGTTTACTTTCTGCTCTGTCAGGCTGAGAAAATTATTATTACTTTAGCCCATTACCAGACCAGGAGATATAGGAGAAGAAGCCAGTAGAGAACACATTTTAAAACATGGCATTTGATTTTGCGCAGTGATACAGATTTTATCTATAATAGATTGGGCATATTCCAACAACATATCTCTGCTTAAAGTGATAATTTGATTTTTCCTCTGATCTTATTTTTTGTTCTTTTGAAAGTGGATCTCATTTTTAAGCTTTTATCCAATTCCCTACATCTTTTGGGTTGATGTTTTTTCATATTAATTCCACTCGTAAGGTTAAATTCTCTGTGTAGGAAGATTTTATCAGAAAAAAAAGAAACATAATTCACAAGAAGGTTTTCTGACTTCTTTTTTCAACTATGAATCATTTTTCGTTTGTCAGAAAGGGAAAGGGCATTTTTCTTCCTATTTTCTGACTTTTTCTACAAGACCTTTCTTGCTTGAACACAATCATTATTTATTTCTTTTTATTTCTACAGTCTTTTTACCACTTACAAAATGTCAGTGCATGTCTTTCTATGCATATCTTTGTACATATACATTGATCCTTGATCCTTGATACCTTGATCTGTGGTCAAACCTCAGTGGTTATCTATGCATATTTGTAGATGCTCGCCTGGGAATGGGTTCTTAAGCGCATATGGCCTTAAGGCTCCGTGTGTGACTCTAACACAGTGAGCTTCGCTGGTTCTCCCCAGAGAGAGGCCTGTACAGCGAGCTGTGTGAGTTCACCCTGCAGCTGAATGTCCGGGTTGCGTAAAAAAAGTGATTTGAGTCACTCAGAATCAGCATGTCAACCAAGCAAGTAGGTAATGTAATCACACAGAAATGTTCTCATGAAGTGCTCGGTTGGCCGCAAACCAAAGCAGTGGACTAAGGATGATGACACTTGCTCTGTGGAAATGCATTTCTTCCACCTAACCTTCCAAGACTTCAAATTACATTCAGAAAGTATGAATTCTTCCCTTTAATTCCTCATTTCCTTACCTCTTCTCAATGCCCATTTTACAACAGACATTAACTTGTACTCCCAGCAAGTGCTCTGTTAAATTGTGCACAAAATGCAGAGTACAAATGAAAGGCAGTGGTGTTGAATTGAGTCTGACAAAGCTATGCAGAAGTGGAAAGTTCTTGTTTTGAGCAAGTTCGTTTTGGGTTTGTGGATACTTTTGTGGTCAGGATTTCTGAGCACAAGTCAAGAATTTGTTTGTGAATATGTTTGACTTACAGGTGGTACACAGTGGGGGATGTGGCTTATTATGGTTATCCATACTGCGGGGTCAGAAAGTTGCCAGTATAATCTAAATGGTAAAGAGACCACGGGGCTCGGCTGCCCTTGTTTCACCATGCTGGAGACCTGGCATTTGGCCTGTGTTTGAGGACCAAAGCTGTAATTTTCTCTGTTTTCCTCTGTTCTCTGTGGCTTTTGGAAGACTGGGTCAGATGAATAAAACAAAAGCCATATTCAAAATTATTCTTTTATATGCTCATCCTTTTATGCCTTATTTCTTTATCATCAAATGAGCACATGTCCTCATGCCCTTGTTCCATCCCACCAGCACTTTTGCTATATTGCTCTGTTATTTTTTTGTATGGCTGTGCTGCTTTATTGATACCATCCTTTCCCTTCTTTCCTTCCTTCCCTTCTTCTTATTGCTGTGCTTTGTATATCTTCCTCCATCTCTAACCCACACTCTTCCCTCCTTTCCTCCCTACAGCGTTCCCACATTCCCTCTGCATTGCATTCATTTGTGTGATCGCTTTCTTCTTACCCACAGCACATCCGCTGCCCCACAAATGAGAGCAGGGAGAGTGGGAGAGCAAAGGGGAACGCATGATGCAGGGCCCAAGGAGCAGGGTTTAATGAAGCCAGCCTAAATGAATTTACTGCTTTCCATTGAGCCGCTCTGTCCCATGTGGCGGACTAGCACCTCAGCCATTGTGTTGCAGGCCCCCTCTCTGTTCTGCTACCTGTTTGTCTGACACCTCTGTAATTAGCCGCCACCATTGAGGAGAGTAATTGCGTATTAGAGCCATGTTCTGTTCGGGGAGCCTCAAAAGTGAACATTTTTATGCAAATGTTCAGAATCGGGCCTAGATTAAAAAAATTACCCAGGGTTTTGAGCGCGGGAGAAATAGAGGAAGGCCATTTTCTGCCGAAGAAGAAGAAAGGAAATTGTGGGTATCGCAGCATGCTAAATGGATGGAGGGGGACTGTGTGTCTGCTTGAATTTGTTTGGTGGGATATTTGTGCGTGTATTCGTCTCCAGGGATAAACGTTTTTGCTGCGTGGCTGATTTACTATTTCAAATTGGTATTTTAAACAGTACTCTGTGATGGGACTTGAATAACAAAGTAAATTGGAGTTATTAACTGCTATTGTTGCTCACCTGGTTTGTATTAGATGCTCCTGGGGACAAATACTGTGCTGATTGTTATTCCTCTTCTTTGTTTTGGTATGCATGTGCTTGTGTGTGTGTAGCCTCTGGAAAGCTTGCACATAGCAGCTGCTTGCTTGCAACTTCTCTAGTTAGGAACAGAACTGCAGACTGAGGAACTTGGATTGTGTTCGACATAATATATGCAAATTCATTACTAAGTAAAGTCCAGTTTAGTACTTATTAGCAAGTTTCAAACTTTGGATTTACTAAACAAGTAAGTGTCAAGTAAAATATGTGGACTGTGCCCCATTACCTCTTTTAGCCTTTATTTAAAAGGGGTCACATATTAGCAAGGTAAAGTTTGTTATTTAACTTTGTCACTTAGTTCAGTTAGCTATAAAACAGTTACAACTAATCTCTAACTTAGAGAGTTTTTTAGATCTAGTGTGGTGCAACCTATTTTAATGTGGTAAAGCATAAATCTTCACTTAAGTGCTTGACCGGAGCTCTGACTGCTTAGTCCCACTCATGGAACTGAAACACATCCGAAGGGTGTATATTCCTCACGATCCTGCACGATATATGCAAATGTAAATGTATTGTTAATACTTGCGTATGACCTCACTAGCCAAGGACTTTGTTAACACAAATGCAGACACACACCTACACAACTTCATTTCAGCCTTCTTTTAGTCAATGCTAACGTGCCCAAGCTATGACATATAGCCGGTCTGTTTTGATCATGCCGTTAACTTCTGAACCTCAAATTTGATGTTCAGCTGGAGCAAAATGATGCATAAACACTCTCCAGACACCCCCAGAAAGTCTGGGAAATCTGCCTTCCTCCTGGAAACTTTAACTTTCTAGTTTTATTTCAGTCCCAACTCGTTTGTAACTCAGAAATCCCCTTCTCTGTCATTGAGCACAAGAACAAAACCCAAAGAGAAAACTGTGTTCTGTGTATGGGGTGTGTGTGCCTGTATTCATTCTTATGTGCATGTATGTATGCATTTATTTTCTTGTTTTCATGAATGCCTGTCATGCCTGAGGTTTTGCAGAGATGAGCTTGGGGTCAACTTCTCTATGTGTAAACTTTGCATTTAGCTTGTGCAGTTTGATTTAGTGTTTTAGGATCCAGCAATCATATTCCTTGTTGAGGTGAACAGGGGTTGACCCGCTGGCAGCAGGATATATTTGCCTTTTCAATTGTGCTTCCTCATGGTGAGGTCAAACCACAAGGCCACTGAGAGGACAGAATCCCAGATCCTCATAGAGATCTAGTGTTTTGCCAAAAGACACTTCAGCAAGGCATTTACTTGCCATTCTGAGAAGCCTGTACAGAGCTCTTTAGGCAGAGCGATACACTTAAACCAAATCTCTATGCTGTCCTGCACTTTAAATGGATATTATTCAGCCAGCTATAACTTCAGGTGTTCCTATTAAAGTTCCCATTTGACAAATTATGAGCAGTAAACATGTCTGACGTTTAAATGTTTACTCTGTTGGACCTGAAGAGGGGTTGGACTTATCTGATGCTCAGCTCTTATAGCATGCTAAAGCTCCTGTGTTTTTTCTGCTGTCGGAGGTCTGCTTCCATTACCTACTAAGCCTTTTTTCAGATTGCAGGGCTGTGAAGCGGTCCCCTATCACCACTGGTAACGGTGGTTTCCAAGTCCCAGTCTATTCAGCTCACGCCGCCACCCTTCAGAGACTGGTAATAACTATTTGCTCAGGCTTATACATTCTCACCCCCTGACTTACATTTTTTTTTCTGTTTTCTTCCCCTCGCTCCATTCATCCTCCAATCCGTTTACTGGATTCATATTTTTTTCACTCTCTCCATCCTTCCCTCCTTCTCTGGCGTCATCTTTCCTTTCGTCAAAGCAATCACTATTTAAACTCTCCTTTGCTCCAAGGTCCTGTCAGATCCCCTTGAAGCCAAACACTATTAAAAGAGGTCTCTAGAGCTTAACCAGTGTGTGTGTGGGGGTGTGTACATATATATGTACAGTAAGTGTGAATTTTGTGGCCATATTTCAGTTCGAAGGCACAACTGTGTGGTAATATGTGTATGTATCCACATTGGTGTTGAGGATATCTCCCTTTTTGATCCTCTGAATCTTCAATAAGAGCGTGAACTCTGGTGGGAAATCTATTGGCTGCAGATTCTGAAGATTACGGAAATTCGGCCTAGCGGGAGGCAGTAAAAAGGTGGTTGTGGTGGGGGGGAGAGGGGTTGGAAGCGCTTGCCATAACCCAGAGAGAGTAAAAATATGAATAGAGTGTGGCGTCGATGACCTTGTGGTATGAGGTTTTTTGTCCCTCGCTGGCTCTACTTAGCCAAATGGGAAAACAGTTCAAGCGTTTGCTGAAACACACACACAGACACACACAAATACACACAAATATGCACATACAGTACGCCCAAAAGCAGAGAAAAATGCACTCTCGCTCTGAAACTTTCACACACAGTTACATTCATATAAATACATACACATTCAAACAATCTGCTAAAAAATACTTGATTAATAATCTAATCTCTACAGTTTTTACTTTCTGTTTGACTTATTTTGAAAAGTGCAGTCTGGTGAAGCTGGAAAATTGTGCCATTTCCCCCACAGTCTAAAAATACAAATACAAGCAGTAGAGTGGCCTAACAGTAATGAATACTGTACCTTAACTAAACAGATGTGGAGCACTGTCTGTATTCATATTTCACTTCTGAGACTGTTTGAGGCAGCTCACTCGCTGCTTTTGTCATTAATGAACTTCTTAGCATACACAGATCTGATGAGTAAGGATTTGATTTTTTACTTTTGAGACTGTTAATGTGTCTCATGTAATATACTGGCTCTAACAAACCAAAATTTGTCTCTTATTATTTGAACCAATATGCCAGTGTAGTGTGTCTGTGTCTATCACATTAAGATCATTTATATGATTTAGCAGTGATAAGACTTTTTATAAATTTTGAATTTTAATCCTCATTCACATTATGTTTTATTTTATACTTTAAAGTATCTTCCTGACCTCACCGGACCAGGTGTCTATTTAGAGCGAAGGATTTAGAGAGATAGAAAGTGAGAGAGACTGACCTGTTTCATTAGCAGATTGAAGGAGCTGTAATGTGATGGCTGGTTGAGATGGCTACTTAAATGTGATAGGCCATTAGTTATTCATCTGTACTGCACTATTAATGCAAGGTACGAAAAATGCAATCATGCAAATCACTCTTCGATCAGAGCCTTTCATAGAGGAATAAATGCTGACGGCGTGGAGTGGAGGGAGTGTTAAGAATGAGGTGGGCAGAGGATAAGTCTTACATAGAGAGAGACGGGGGTGAGGTACACTATTTTCTACTTTCCCTTGTCCTACCTGTCTCTCTATCTTTGTCCTCCCTCGTTTATCAGTTCCTTGTCCATTTAATTTAAAGATGTCGTGGGTTATGTGTGGCATGTCACGGCATCAGGGAGAGAAAAATGACAGTGAAGCTTGTTAGGTGCGCTGTGTCTTTCTGCTCTTTGCTTCTCATCCTAAGTCTTCAGCTATATTACCATAAATTAGTTTTGGTATTCAGCATAGCAAAGGAGCGGTATTTTCTGTATTAAGAATTACTGCAGTGTTTGATAACCCCCATATAAGCAATATCATTGAAGAATATTGGATAATTTTGAACCTTAAAAGAGTCTTTAATTATGTTTAGAATTTGATGGCAGCAACACACAAGTAGCGTAATGTTAAGGAAGTGGAGGAGATGAGGGGTTAGTTTGTTCATTGTGGGTCATTTTGTATCCGTTGCATGCAAAATCAAACTGAAAGCGTATCAAAATCCATTGGATCTGACTTAAAAGTGGAGTTTCAGCCTGTTTGACTCTGCCCTCCAACTACCGTCAGGGTACATTTCGGTGTGGTCCATCTGCTCTGTTATATGTTCCATACACTTTAACAGTGAAAAAGGAATGACCCTAACAGGCAGATAAGGGTGTGCCAGCTTGGGGGTGTCCCTTTGACAATGTCAGCTGTTTAGAATTCATAAACATGACCAGAGAATTTTCCAAATTTAGGTTAAAGATTTCACATTAGATTCAAATTCAGTGTAAATGAGTGCAAATTTGTTATACTGAGAAGGTTGCACATGTATATGGTGTACTTTTACGATACATTCTGATCGTAAAATACACTCACACATGGACAATGTGGACTGTCACAATATTAAGATTTAATCTAAATATTGCAACAGATCTCTACATTACACAGAATTTTATGTCACAAAAATGATCAATTTAGGGTGGAGTTAGGTTGCTAGGTACGCTGTCCAAAATGTAACGTGGAAACTCAATTGCAACAACAGAAAGGTGCCCCAAATCTGCCATTTAAATCTTGCTCAGTTTTTCCACTTCCTCTTTAATACACTGGGTGAGATGTGGTTCCCCTTGGATAGTCACTTTGAGCAATTGAACCTGACAGTGAATTTCCAAAAAATACTTTTACAGCCTCTCGTAAAATACTTCATCAGGCCTCAAAATTGTTGATTAGCATATTCACCTAGGATAGGCTGATGCAGTACACTTTAGATTAATAAGCCACTAACTGTACAACATTTCACGAGAGAGAGAGATAGAGAGAGAGAAAGAGAGAGAGAGATGGTAAGGCAGAGAGATGGATGCCTTTTTCCTCACCTTGTGAAATATGTAATACATCTTCATTTTAACGGGTGTTGTAAATGTCAAGGCACATATCTTCTCTTAATGAAAAGATCACCCTGTGTCCAAACTTTGACAAATGTATCTGGTTTGAGCTGAAAACTGGGGAGTCGTCTCCCAGTTCCAACAGTTTGGATGAGTGTTAACAAACTCAAGCTGTTGCCTCCTCCTGTGCAACTCTCGAGTTGATCAGTTTCAGATTAAATCCTGCTGCATCATCTGCTGTCATTGCTGTCTTGCTGTCTAATGTGGTCACTGGTGAAATATTGGATGGTGATTAACCTAAGTCTTTAACCTCAGAAAACATGGGCACAAAACTTGTTCAATTAATCCACAATTAAATCACTTAATCTTTGGAACAGGACTTTGGCCGAAGAGATTCAGATGGGCTCTGAGCAAGAACTGAACTGTAAATTTCTAACTCAGATGTTTCTCTGTTGATTCATTGTGGTTTTTAAAAAGCAGAACAGGTTCCAGAAACTATAGTCGACCTCCAATCTGTGCAAGAATATGAAATTTGACAGATGTTGCATCCCACTTTGATGATGCACCCCATTGTGCTGTAAGATGTTTGGCTGACCCTAAACTTAGAAAACAATGCAACCAGTCGAGGTGCTTCATACATTTTTTTTGCTTCTGTTATTTTTCCTCTATTGCTTTTCATCCTGCAAGTTAAAAAGAACTGGAAAAGCTCTAATCCAAACTCATTTCATCCATGCAGAGTTGCTGATAATTTGCATAATTGTATGTGCTTAACTAATTATCAGTGACATATAAAAAACAGTATATTTAAATGTTCATAGTTTAAATTAATTTAAATTGTTTTAGGAAGATATTGTATGTATTCATTAATCTCAGAAAGGGGAAGTGTCAAACAATTTTTTTCCCCTTCAGGTTTCAAAAACTTAACTTTGCAGAGGTATGAGCACATGGTGTGGTTTGTTCACAGCCTGGAGCTGATAGTGTGGGCTGCTTCAAAGCTATATCCGGCATGCTGGACTGTGATTGCAGAAAGGTTAGCATGGGTTTGAGGATCTTAATAGCGTTAGATAGCACAGGCTGCTGTCAATTTGCTTTCACACCCGCCAGCAAAACTTTTTCTTGTGCTCTTCTTCCTACGGTTTTATGCAAACTTACAACGATGTCACTGACATCAATTTACCCCTAAAAGTCGTACCGCGCTGGGCCATTATGGAGCGAACGCTATCACAGAACGTCCTCAGGGAAAGCGAGTACAGGGAGAAAATGAATAATCAGCATATAGATGGTGCTTTGTTTTTTCCTGACTTTACAGCATACAGGTGCAGTGTTTTGTCATTATGTGCAGCAAGAGCGATTTAGAATATATTATAACAACATGTTTTTATACTCCAAAGGATAGGAACACTGTATATACTTTATATGTGGTTCTGGTCATTTTCTTATCTCTCTTTCTTTTTATACACGTTTCATAATGTAACTTCATAACAGGTCTGCCCTCCATAGCTGGGGAAATTAACAGGATATGAATAATAAATGAGGACTTAATTGATCAGTCTTCTGCCCTGCACAGATTGTATAGCTGCGCCCTTGATATTAATACTTTGAGTCAACAAAATCAATACATTCAACTATGAAAAAAACAACAGAAAGAGAAACTGTGTTTTCACTGTATTGATCCAAGTCTTTTATCTTCTGATTTTAGGAAAATGTAAACAGTTTTATTCCTTAAGTGGAGCCAAACAGATCCCCACCATCTCCTGGTGGGGAAATAGCTGAACAAATATATACTTTGATTATTGTTTCAAGAAAAACTGAGAGGCGCCTATTAATTCATTTTTTTGCTAATGTTATGGCCCACCATTGGTACAGAGAGGAAACAGGAAATTCAAAATGGGGTTGGCTGATTATGGACACACCAGAGATTGAGGGCACAGAAAGACTCCAGTGGTGATGTGCTGCTGTTGTTTTTCATAACCCTGGTCTACTTTGTTGTAGCAGGCCTGTCTTTATTTTCAATTTGGAGTGCTTTACTGTTTTTGCCTAAAAGCTATCCTGCATTACAGCTGCTTTCAAGCATGTTCATCTATCACAGAAAGGGAGAGAGACAGAGGGAAGCAAAGGAAAAGAAACAGAGAGAGAGAGAGAGAGAGAGAATGAACAAATGTAGTGACTGCTAATGGCTTTATTGGAATGATACCAGTTATTAATTATTCTCCCCCCTCTTAAAAAAAGACAGAAAGAAAAAAGAAAGGTTGAGTTAAGGGAGAGGAGCAACCACAATCTGTAACGTGCTGTCTCAACTAATTGCTGGAAGTCAGCTTTTACTGATCACTGGATGGCTCTTTCCTAATTGATGGGATGTGTGTATGTGTGAGTGTGTGTCGGTCATTGTGCGTCTCCTTGCCTTTTTCCTTTTTCAGATGTTGTGTGTTGATGTAGGAATGTGAATGTCTGTTTCCAGTGAGCATGTGTTCATCAGTGGCATGTGTGCATGCTGTAAATCTATCTAATCACTGTTGGTGTGAGGTAATGTGAGTGGAAGGCTAATATTGCCCATGTCAACAGTCTTCCTCAGGCTTGTCAGGAGACAACCCGTCCTTGTCCTTTTCTCCTCTTAGCTCTATCTGTCCCTCTGTTCCTCTCTCTACAGGCCAAGCATATTTTCTACTTCAATCTAACAACTTTTGACAGAATCAGAAATCAAGGCAGCACAGCAATCGTCTTCTTGTCCTCTAGCTAATAATTCATTTGCAAGCATTCATCAGCATTTCCCACCTCTGCTTCACAGTGTAGCTTTAAGTACCTACGGACACCTGCCAACAGACACTATAAGAGTGCAGATGTAATCCCTACCAACTGATTTTACAATCAGAAAATGAACGCCAGCAGTACAAATCCTGTCATTGTAATTCATAGCAAACATTCCTCTCCATGTGTTTGAATTTCTTCATGACCCATGTGCAATGTCAAACCGCTGTGAAGTGGTAAAAAAGTATATACAGTATGACCACTGATTGGATATTGCTCCAGTTTTTCCTCGGCTGCTTTGGTAGCACTGAAGGCCTTTGCAGGGCACTCAGGAGACTGAGAGTGTCCAGAGGCAATGCAATGATTATCATGTCCCTGGATATTCTGTAGCTACTTTCACTCTGTGATTAACCTATGGTGAGGTGGGCTTGAGTGTCTCTATGTGTGTGTGTGAGTGTGTGTGTGTGTGTGTGTGTGTGTGTGTGTGTGTGTGTGTGTGCAGGTGATTGGGCCCGGGGTGTAGATCTAATGGAGCCAACGGGATGATTACACTGAAAAGGTCAGATTTGTCTCCAGTTCCTGCAAATAACACACTAGAGAAAGAGACACATTGGATAAGTAATGCAGACACAGGAATAGGAAGATGGAGAGGAAAAGGAGAGAGATTGAGAGGGTGAATTGAGGGAATTAACTCAAAGGTATGACAAAGATGGGAGGAGATCAGAGTTAGAGGTCAACAGGAGATGCTCATCTTTATCAGGTATTAACATGAGCACTAAGAAATGGTTAGTGTTCGGATGAAAGCATATTTCTGCCAATTTTCCCTCAGCTTAAATCTTTATATTCAGCCCCTTATACTGGTGTATGATTTTAAGCACTATAATGTACTGTATCATAACGAAACAGACTCAGACAGTTTGCCGGGCATCAATACAAAACATGTATCCGGCCAACTTTTCCAATTACTGTTGTTTCAATGTAGCCATATGAGGTACACTTGTGAAAAGATCTCTTTACTTACATGTATAATACGTTGTAGAAATACATCACCTTTGGTTTTCAGCCTTGAAATTTGGTGTTGCCAAGACGTTTTGTATAGAAAGACAACCTGGCTTCTTTTCATAAGTTGATTGATTGAAAAAGAAAAAGTAGTGGAAGAAAATAAACTGGGAGTGGACTTGAAATTGAACTGGGGGCTGATGATGGACCTGTCATAGTTAAAAAGGGAGTTGCCAGTTATGAGCGAGTCCATATTCGGCTTATAGCCTATGTTGCAGCTTTGGTATAGGTCAAGGTGTTATCTTTTTTGGGGAATATCTGTTAAATGATTTTATATTTTTTTGCAAGGCCTTGGAAATTCATTGAACCAGAAAAGGATGCTGATCTGCAGCCAGTGGGATCAAAGCCACTGGTCTGGATCTGTGACTCAGCTCTCGGGCACAGACTCTATTTGTCAGATTGTGTGTGTGTTTGACCATGTATTTGTAAATACGCTTGTGTATATGTACTGCTATGCATTTGTAGTGCAGTGAATCTGCTTAGGCTGTAATGTGGCTTTCTAAACTTACTTGTGTCAATGCGAAAACTTACTTAGATTAAGTAAGCAGTAAGAGTCCTAGATATCTGTATGTGAGAATGTGCAAGTATGTGACATGTGTGCACATGTTTTGTGAACTTCCCAAAGTGTTTTTTAAGTCATTATTCATTCAAACAGCATGCATTTGTACCCAAAATCCCAGGCTTTATACATTCTAGAAATGCTGTGCTTCTAATGACGGCCTTTGGTTCGTCTTTTTTAATCATGTATGAGAATAAAGAAATATTGTTTTGTTCTTCTGCGCCTCTTCGGAGGATTGTGACGGATTGTGTAAAGAGTGACACCACTCCACTGAAAGATTGCAACAGTACTGACAGACACTGTGTTTCGAGTCAGGATACTGATGCCTCGGTGACTGAAACAAGAATAAATTGGACTAGATGGAAGAGAGTGCTAAACTTCAAACCATTGAGTTGCACTTCAAAAGCTCCCTCTTCAAATCCTCTGCAAAGTCATCACTGACATTGTGTTTAGTCTTTGCATGAAGAATGTCAGAATCGGTTTCTCTTTGTCAAGGGGTATTCTTGACTGGAAGGTTATCACAATGTTTTATATGAATTTTACGAGGTTTGTGCTTGTCTGGCCCGTCTAACCTGTAGTACAACTTAAGTACTGCAAGGTAAAAACGGAAAGACATGAAGGTCAACTGTTTTCTGACAGAAAAAGGTGGTCAGGTGGTTTGAGATTCAAATGTGTGATAGAATGGTGGTTTATTTCGCTGACCATGTAGAAAATTACCAAAAACAATATCAAGCAAACCTGCTGTATGCACATCTGGGCAAACTGTATATTACTCTATATAGAGTTTCCCACAGTGTTTTATAGCTGAGGTAGGCCACCTCGCCTGAAACAAAAACCACCCCCGCTAACTTCAAAATTATTACACTTAGATGAAATGAAATAATACCCTAATCACCAGGGGAAAAGTCCTGTGCTGCTATTTCACACACCATATGATATATATTTAATGAGTGCGAGTGTTGCTGAGGCCTTCATCTACTAACAGAATTGATCAAGAGACAACATGCTTCAGGATACGGGTGGTGCACCACCTTGGCTTGGGGACACTTCAGGGAATAACTTGCTGTACATACATTTTTTTCTTTGCTCCACAGGTGTCGTAGTCTTTGAAGCCCATGTTTCGGAGATCTGTGGCAATAGCATCACCCAGCGTATAACTAGTAACCCCCAAGTTGACGACACCATCTTTTCTAACATTATTTGGAGTCTTGATTGTTGCTCAACACAGTCTTGCCTGTTGAAATATATTAGCGTGTTGGTGTGTGGCCGCTCGGCGGTCTGGACAGGTAATACCGCGCTGCGCAGCGGAGGGATTTGTGTTGTCTTCCTACTCCATCCTGACAGCGACCAGCTCATTATTTCCTACCAGTTCTTGTGGGAGCATGTTACAATTCCTTCCCATGCACGCGCACACACGCACACACAGCTTTAGACCACTTGACCTTGGTTGCTATGACAGCAGCAGTAAAGGCTGCACTGAAGTGTCAGTGTGTCTGTTTGACGAGTCCCGCAGGCGCACCAACCCCCGGCCCACCCGTGCTCTGCGTTTGTGTGTATGTGTGTAATGATGATTAATACCTTTGTTTTGAAAGCCAACAGAGAGTTGTTGTGTGTTTGCGTTTGCGTTTGCGTTTGTGTGTGTGTGTGTGTGTGTGTGTGTGTTTGCCTCTGTGTGTCAGTGATCATGTTCATGTGCTTTCCTCCGTCTGGCTGTGTGAGTGTGTTTTTGCCTGTTTGTGTGCATCAGTAGTTTCCACGCCTCGCACCCCTCGTAGCTGTCACCAGCATGATTGTTGTTTATAGTTTTGACATCTTGCACCTTGTCCCCGTTGTTCATCAACCTCTTCCTGCGCTTGGGAGAAGTTTTTGATTTAGTCTGGTCTCACAGGTCACATTGGCCGTCAACATGTTCTGGTTTTAAAATGTTTTGAAAGGTAGAGAGGTGGTGGCTTCGTTTTTAACCAAACATCAATTAGAGTGACACTCTGAACCTCCTCTAATGAGTTGTTTATCTCCCAACCTTTCAGATCACTTTACCTGTAGGAATTTTTCATAAACATGTTCTTGTGAAATTAGTCATGATGACACAATCAAATTACTTTGCAAAGAAATATAACCGTACAGAGTTGACGTTTTTCATTTAGTTGATTTAATGTTTATATCACAGACACATGTTAATTAATACTGTATTGATTTTCAAATGTACCTTTCTAATTATTTTCCCCAACTTTAATTCTTTGTTGCTACAATGAGCCAATTTTCCTCCTTTGATTAATCAATCAGCAAACATCCTGGCAAGTAAGACGGACAGAAAAGTTCCATGTCAAATTCAGTTTCACAAGGTCACAGCTTCTATAATGGTAGAAATGTATTTTGACATAATCTTACACAGTTTACTTGAAACACTAATTCACTGAAAACAGACTTAATCAGTTTTTTGTATTGTCTCATTATTGTGCCCATTTTTGGATTATTCAGTATGCCTGTAATCAGTCTTTTCTGTTGTCAGCATTAAGCTCCAAACTAAATGTTCTCTTGCAATGTGTGTGACTGTACATAAAACGCAACAACACATAAATACTGGAAACAATTCATATTCCTCAGACAAATACTATGTTTGTCAGTATTGACTCACTTCTAAGAAACAAGCATTCCTGTCCTGTCCTACACAATAAATGTTGTGGCTATTGCTCCGTTTTAGTGACTATGTCTGATTTGTGAATCAACAACTTTGATATAGACTTCAAATCAGGGAGGTTTTCATGATCATGTTTACACAACGCAACATGGGACAAATATTCCAAGGCACGTGTAACTATGAATATTTATATTATCCTGTTTGTATGAACATGTAACCAACCCCTCTCTCTCTTTCTATTTCATGTTGCTGCTGATGTTGCTTCCTCAAATCCAGGTAAGAAAACCAGTCATTTCTGCTCTTGGCTCTACACTAATTATTTCCCCCATTTTATTTCGGTTCTTTCCCTCAAAGCGTGCTTATTTCATCTTTGATCATTCAGGTATTTTTTGCCGCTCTGCAAAACAAGATGTTTAAATTTGCCTAATATTATGGCAATCATGACGCATGGAAGTTTTGTTCTACAAGATATGTGAGAAACATTTTGGTGTTGCTATGGAAAGAGGAACTCAGCCCACTTTCTCTTTCTCTTTTCATCTATTTCTTTATTTTCCTTTTACTTGCTCCTTTCTTTCTGGCCCTGGTCTGCTAGTGTTCATATGTAATACCTCACTTATGTTTGTTAGCTCCACATGAATAATTTTTTATAGTAGCTTTTGTACGCCACCCAGTCTTCTCTCACCGCTTTGGCTTTATATCTTTTCCTCTCTTTTCTCTTTATGCTTTCATCCTTTCCTCTTTATTTTTCTTGTCTGTGGTGTGCAGTAACGGTAAGGCAGGCAGGGAAATCAATATTTCTTTTCGCAGATCTGAACTCTGTTGGGTCACTCAAAGATAGCGAAGTCATACGCTGCTGTAGTCAGGTGTGCTGCTGCTTCTTTTTCCAGGTTGTAGCCCGAACCAACTGTGACTGCCCTCACAGTATTAGTCAGTTGCTCTGGCAAGTTGGCATCTTTTTCCGTTTTTTGAGCATGTGTGCCAGTATATTTTTGTATGTGTCTTAGAGGAAGTTAAGTGTGTGACTGTCTGCATGTATGTTTTTCTGGCAGTCAGTACTGGGTCGTGGTGGAGTAGTATGCTGGCACTGGTGAGGTCCAGTTACCCAGAGTGCACTACACCTTAGGAGGTAATGCGATTAAGAGGGCAGGGACAGGGGATTTGTTCAGAGAGCATAGAGAGGAACATCAAACACAAAAAAGATGGGATTATCAAAAGATGAAGGGGAAAAAAGAGCCCATATTCCTGTCTGTCTTTTAGCCAGCTCCCCTGGGATTAAAGGGGAGGGGGGACAGTGACGCAGAGGCTAGGCATAAGGTCTCTTTCCTTCTTTCTTTCTCTCACTCAAGAGTTTATTTATGCTCTTTCTCACTCCTCCTTTATGTCAGGATCCCATTCAGACAATTTCAGTCTTATCAGTCCTCAGGGAATCCCCATCAAGACTGCATGTTATCCCACGTCATGAAGTGTCGGCCCAGTCTATAAATTATGCAGGTCAGGTGCACTACAGTGCACCCTCAGAGCAAGTGAAGTGAAACCCAAATGTTACCCAAGATGCAATGCAACCAAACTGTTTTCTGTAATTTGCACCTGCAAGAAATGTGACGGACCAACTTTGACTCTATTTGTTTTGATTGTTGATGTTTCTGATGGGCAGGAAGTGGTATGCAACCATCACACACAACCTTGCAGGCGGCTCAATTGCCACAATTGTCTGTGTTGTCTCAACTCTTTACTCCTTTACACAAATGGACCCTTGTAATGATGATGGCTAAAATGGCATCAGGAGTTGTTTGATCCAAGGGCTGATGGTTTGAATGTAATCTAAAGAGATGGAAGGTTTATACTGTGGAGAGGATTTTAAGGGTAAGATAGATGATTGTCCATCCAAACTTATACCTCTTTAAAATCGTGTTCTGTCTGTTTGCCTATTCTCTGTATTACTGTCTCTGTGGCATATTGTACCTGTAGTGTCAGATTAGTGGTGTTGATAACAGGCTTCCAGTGTGTCTGTCTAGATAATTGTTAGGATGTCAGTAGGTAATTATCAGAGCAGCTTGGTCAACTTCCCCTGTTACACTTTAGAACTGATGGTATTTAGTAGTGTTTTAGTGAGATTTATTAAACATTTTATATCCAAATGTAAAGAAAAGCATGTCGTTCCCTGTTTTAGAGATGGTGTGGAGTAGTAGGCACTGATTTCAACGTACAGAGAAAATACCTGTGCTGCTATCATTAGCGGGTGGTAGTGCACTTGTGTGTCATAGAGTCGACACATGGAGTGTGCACTACAGCTCAGAGTCGGCCTGAAACTTACCAGTAACTCCACATATTTCTGTATGTCTCCTGTTTTCTCTGGCGTCCATGTTCATGAGTCAGACAACAAAGCATGAGCACAAACTTTTTGCCAAAGTTAAAAGCATGTACAGCTCAAGTGGACACATCTTTTCCTTGATTTGCCTCATTCACAGCACCTAAAATTAGCTTTGCATTCTGTTTGAGCACACCTTTTAGTATCTCTTACAGTTTGCTCCTGTGTCTGTATAGGTTTTGCCTTCTGATTGACCTTCTCCTGCTGTTGTAATCTGATGATATTTTATGAGTTTGCGAGGGGGGGGGGAAGACACAGTGGGCGAGAGCTAATGTTCTCTGTGATGTGTGTTTGCTCTCAGTTCACATTCCAACCATAACAATCTGAATCATCAGTTAAAAGGCTGCTTTTGTGTGTGTTTCCAAAAAAGATTTTGCATTTTACCCAGAAATGCGGCAAGGAGGAGAAGCTCAACTTGTAAAACTCAGTAACTCCACCATCAGCATGGGAAAATATGTGCGGTCTGGGCCAATGCTGTTCCATAGTGTTTGCGTGTGTGTGTGTGCACGTTTACATTCAATGTATCTCCTCGCTGTTGAAGTGTGTGTGTGTGTGTGTGTGTATGTGTGTGTGTTCCTGCCTGTGTACTTTCAGCTGGGTCTTTGGGCTGTACCTCCATGAGGTTAGAGTACCATGGTTTCTCACGCTGGTCAGAGGAGCTCGTAAAAAAGTCAATGAGAGGTTGATGTCATTCACCCAACCGCAGCCGGGCTATTTGTGACTCCGTTAACGAAAAACGGCTGGATGGACAGATGAACTTGGTTTGGGGTTTTACAGAAAAGTCATATGGATCATCTAGCTGAAGACAGATCCGTTGACCTGTATTAGTGCACACACAAACCCGCTCTCTTCCTGTCTGTTCTGATGTGTCTCCTTTCCCCCGAGTTAGGCCAAAGGAAACATCTCGGCAGCTATTAAAGCGAGTTTGGGCTCTTTATGAGCAGTTGTAATGTTTTTAGTGGGCTGTTATTACCCAGTGTCCAGTTTCAGTCGCTCCACTGATGTATCCTCTAAAAACCTGCATTGCACCGTGCTTATTGATGTGGCTTCACTTCTAGCAACATGAAACAGGCAAGCTCAATCTTTCCTCCCTCTTGTCATCCTTCTCTTATCCGCTGGCTCTTTTTTCTTTTAGTCCATATCTCTTTTCTTGTTTCCACACATTTGCTCACTGTTTTTTCATTATTTCTGTCCATAGAATTTCCTTATTTTGTTCATTCATCCCAATTTCAGTCTGAAATTTTTTGGTGCTATCACGTCTGGCAGCTAAAAATCTTTGTTTTGTAGGTGTGTGTGTGTATGTGTGTGTTGGAGTGGGTGTGTGTGGGTGTGTGTGGGTGGGTGTGGGTGGGTGCATACAAAATCTGCAAATTCTTCACTATCAGTATCTCAAGGGGCATATGATGGTATGGAAATTTGTTCAGCACAGCCCCTAATAGTTCTGCAGTAATCGTAGTCTGTGGCAGCTCAGGAAAAGACCGGGAGAGTGAAGTGGAGGAAGATATGAGAGACAGGAAAGAAAGAGAAGAATGTGGAAAACTGCATCACAAATGGCATAATGCTTAGCATTTAGATGCGAGGGCAGATCCATAATTCATGTTGCTAATGAAAGCTAGGAGGTAGCCAGTGAGTGTGGAGGGGACCATGATGATCAGATGGGAGGTAATAGCATTACCATACAGATAGAGTTAATGTGCTTCCTGTGCCACACCCTCTCCTCTCCTCTCCTCTCCTCTCCTCTCACATCTCCTCTCCTCTCCTCTTATATTTCTTCTCCTTGCCTCTCCTCTCCTCTCATTTTATCTCCCCTTTTTCATCTCCTCTCTTTTCCTCTCATCTCCTTTTACATCTCCTCTTCTAACCCCTTCTCTCCTTTTCTCTCCTCTCATTTTATGTCTCCTCTCCTCGCTTCTACTCTCATTTTATCTCCCCCTTTTTACTCTCCTCTCCTCTCCTTTCGTATCATCTCCATTCACATCTCTTCTCCTCTGCTGTCCTCTCCTCTTATATTTCTTCTCCTCGCCTCTCCTCTCATTTTATCTCCCGCTTTTCCTCTGCTCTCCTCTCCTCTTATGATTTTTTCTCCTCTCCTCTCCTCTCTTCTCCTCTCCTCTCGTTTCGTGGTGCCAGCAGCTCGTATTCCACTGCCTCCACAGGCCCAGTTTGCCTTGGCCTCTCACCACACAATATAGACTGAATGATTTGCTCCTACTCTGTTAAAAAGAGCTGATATTGGCAAGAAAGGATGTTGAAAGAACGTGTGCCATCCACAGGAGACTGGAAAGGCAGAGAGAGTGAGAGTGTGTGTGTGTGTCAGTGTTCAGGGTAGCAGGTGTGTATTTGTCACTCTGCCTGTGTCCTTCTGTAAAATTATGTACATGTGTGTTCCTGTGGTCAGCAACTGGGACAGACATGGGGCCCCAGCAGGTAACTGGGCCCAGGCTTCTGTGACTCATTTGGCTTTGGAGACAGATGTGTGGCTGCAGGCCCTTCTGTGACTCTGTCAGAAGCTCGGCCAGAGTCGTTTCTCGCTGCAGAGAAGGACCTGAGAGATTGGATTCCTTTTTTAAGATGTTTTTGCTGTACTGGGAAACATAGAGTGGTTAGAGACTGGAAGGATGGCAGGACAAGGATGGCAGAGAGAGCTGGATTCTAACTCAGGATGACCTTGGCAAGGATATGGACTCTTCTTTCAACAAGTCACAATACTCAGAACATATAGTGTCACTCACAGCACCGTTTTTGTAAACTGTCTGTACATTAATGCTATCTTCAAAGTAAAGTTCAAAAGGCTACTGAGGGTGAAGCCTGCACTCTGCTGTTCTACAGATAAGACCAGTTTTAAGTTCTCATTGGCAAAGTGTCAAAGGGAAAAAAGTCATTTCAGAGAGAGGATATTGCAGGTGTTTAGGCCCCTGATCTGAGTGTGAAGTAGAAAGGCCTGGCCAGCACTTACGACCTGGCCTTCATTTTCAACAGATGCACTCACAAACACAGCGGTGAGGAAAGTGTCGCCCAAGGGCACATCAGCCAAGCAGAGAGGAAGTCAGCGATGTGGTTATCATTTCTTTTGATGAAGCCACAGAAGGCTAAAGGGCCCGTAGTCGAATAAGCTGCCCTCTCCCTCCTTTTGTCTGTTCAGACTCTGACTCGAGACTTCCAACTTCAAACTGCCTGCATTTCAAAGGGTCCATTCAGACAGTCACTCCATCAGTCCGTCAGTCAGTCAGTCTGTCAGTTAGTCCATCACTTAGTCGATATAATGATTCTCTCCGTCTCTCTGAGGTCCTTATGCCCATTGGTTATCTCTCCAGGCTTTCTCATACATTCATTTATGAGCTCAGCCCATTCTGTCCGGGGAGGGGTCTGATTGGATTGTCAGATCTCAGATTTCCTCTATAACTGTTCATCTCATCTCCACATTTCACTCGCGCTTTCTCCCCTGGTCCTCAAACTGTGACTTTGTAAACGGTTAAGAGCTGTCCACCTTCCATCAGCTTGCTTGTCGACCTGCTTAGCAAGGGAGAGGGAGGTTATAGATTGTGAGGATGTCTGTATCTTTGCATGCAATGGCCTTTTTGGTGCTTATGTGTGTATACATATGAACATATGTGCGTTGTGAAGACCCTATGGCCTATTTCACAAGAGCCAATCTAAGTAATGAAAGTAGTGAGAAGGGGATAGGGAGTGCGTTGGTGGGAGGCAGCGGGAGGGAGCGAAGGAGCACGAAGGAGCACTGGGTCCAAATTATAATACAAATCATATCAAGTCAATCATAAAAGCAGTTGAGATTTACTAGTTTCATTTCACTTCCCGAGATTCTTCAGTTTAATAGGGCAGCTGGGAGAAGAGAGCACAGGATTGCATGGGTGAAATGGGAAGTGCGTGCACACATGCATATGTGTGCGTGCGTGCATGCACACAATCTATGAATAACCCTCGACAAGCCATCTCAACCACTGGCACACAGCCCCCTAGCTGGAGATAGAGCAGTAACATCTTACAGGCATCTATTATTGAAGAGGCTGAGCTGGTAGGAACGCTACCAAACCCCTGTCCAACTGTAAACACTGAAAATGAAAAAAAAAATAATAATAAAAAACACCTCTGCAGATTCATGTCCTGTTAAAGAATACAAGATTTCAAGATTAAAACAACACCATACATTTACAGTGCTCATGAATTTGTCTCGTAACCTTTTTTTTTTTTTCAATACTCTACCTGCAGTTTTTTTAATTAGTGTTTTTGGTAGTTGATAACATCTTTTGACTTATTTCTGTAGGTTGGTAGAAAAACAAAAAGCAAAACTTGGAACATCTAAGATCTATAATTCAATGACAACTGGGCATTGTGCAATAAGTGGACATTGTGATGACATGGTTTTGTCAACTGCTGTTTTCTTAGCTGGGCACTGTAAGTCTTGCTGTGTGTGCCCAAATTAACCTGCTCAAAAGAATGTACTTTGTGATAAATCGCCATCTTTGGTGTGGACTGAAAGCAAGCAAACCCCTTTCAGAGTGGTAACAGAGAACAATAAAATGGCTGATGGCATTATAGTAAGCTCACAGAGTGTGGGCAAAGGGTAACAAAAACATGCTGGACTCTAGCGTAATTGAGTAAAAACTGTGTTCTCTGTGTGGAAACACCAGAGCTTTTTGAGACGGTTGACATTTGTTTTCACAACAAAGTCAAAAGGTAGTGGAGGCTTTCTTTTTAAAGATTTGTCTGTGAATTTGCAACTCAACTATAGGAGTCAGTTTTCAAGTCTCTTGGCAGCTGGGGTGTTTGACTTGGCTATTCCTAAAAAACAATATTTAAACCAAATATCTAAGTGTTGAAAACAGTGTTTGCTTAACGCTTACCCCGGAAAACCTGGCATGCTTTCTTTCAAGCAGGGTTACCTTTCATGTGATGAAGCTTTCTAATGTGTGCTCACATCACGTTTACCACCAGAATAGATTGAAAGGACTAATCTGTCTGTGTAGCAGAGTATTCGTGTTTGTGTTTACCCATGCACGACTCGCTGTTTGCCTATCTCATCGCTCTCGATCACCGTGTTGTTATTGTGTATGTGTGCATGTATACATGTAGGTGCGCTTGATGTTTGGACATTGAGACGTTCATTGTTAAGCTGTCAGAATTTGTCTGAGCGGGTAGAGATGGACATCAGTCTGTGTGACAGCCAACGATCCAACTGTCATACCTCTCCATGGACATCCCCACTCCATCATCCTGCCATAGAGGCTAGTGGTAAAAGAAAACGAAGAGGGAGGACAGGGTGATGGAGAGGATGGGAGGGTGGAAGAGTAGGAACTTAAAAGTATGCTTGGCAGGACTATCAAAACCCCCCTCACAGCCCAGTGCCGTTCCTGAAGGCTAGAACTGGTACCGCAGCCTCCCTGTCAGCTGAAAACGACGTTGGCCGGACGGATACATCAGTCGCTATTGATTGGTAAGAGCAAAACAAAACAAATAACCCCCTTTTCTCAACCAGAAAATTGGCTAAAATGAACACAGTGTGAGACTGAATGTATAAAGTGAAATTAAATAGTGATTCATTCTGACTATCAGGTTACAGTAAGCATTGCCTAGCTCCGCTTTGATATGACGCTTTTCCAAGAGGCATATACACAACTTTATATAGCCAGGTTCAGCTGGTTTTTCACTGTCTGACATCTTCCTCACACTGAAGGAATAGGCTGCTAGCTGTCCTGGTCTGCAAGTGGATGGCTGATGTTTCTGTCCTTTGTTTGTACACATCCATTGGTTTCTTTGTGTCGTGCTGAAGTCCAGCCTCTCCTCAACCATTAACTGCATGTCAACTCCTTGCGATCAAACACACCCTCCTCAGTGTGCTTGGCACCTCTTTTCATCTGTTTCGATCTGCAAGATGATGAAACCCCATTCACACACTTGCACTGATTCGGCAGCCACCTGCTCCTTCAGCCCTAGGGGGTTATCAATTAGCATTCTCACAGTCGTTTTTTCACTCCCCTCGCACGGGACAAGTAGAGGCGGGGTATGTGATAAAACCTAATAAGAGCCTACAGGTGTATGAATATCCTATATTGAATAATTCTGAAGAACCAAATGACACTTTGACGCCTAAGAGGCGCCCAGCAATCAAAAAAGTGGGAGACGAGCAGGCCACAGCACATCAGAATGCTTTAATTTAGTTTCTGCCGTGTATTTTATGTGTTGATGAAAATATGAATCTAGTTTCATGCTCTTTAGTTATAACAAGAGTAGAGTAACAAGTAGGTCCTTGGTATGATGGTTTAGTTTCCTAAGTTTGTACATGCTGTATGTATGGAAAGGATTAGTTTACGATATCACTCTTAGCCCTTTTATCCTTGTTTCAGCTACTTCCTTCCAGAGGGGATGTTTTCTTTCTTTCTTTTCTTTTCTTTTTTTTTTTTTTTGTCTTCAGGAAATAAATACTTGTGTATGTTGACATTGGCCAGTGGTCTTGAATGCTAGCTCAGTTCACATATGTCAAAATGATTTCCTTTTCAACCTTTTTTGATGTTTCAATAAAATCAGTTTGTCTTGGCTCCATCAAAAGGAACACAGGTGTCAGCAGTGGGCCCTTGGCTTTCAAAATAAAGTATTTTTCTTCTCCAGGGTAACCTTATTGCTTTGTTGCTAGTGTGCTGCCTTCCATTTTAAAGAGAGGGACTTTCCAACTGTTTATGGTTTGAGGTTCTATATAGAAGTTGGAATGTTTTTGTCACATACATGGAAATTATGTGTCTTCAACACTTTGTGGCAGGGCAAATTGGGTTAATCCTGATAAACTAAACAGAAACAGATAATTACACTAATAAATAAATGTATCAGTCAGCTAACAGAAATAAAAATCCCCCATGGCTCAGACATCAAGCAGCTCTGAGTAAGTACAATATACAAGTGTCCTGTTTTTTATTGCTGTCACTTCAATGACACTCATATCACTGATAGATCTTTATTATCTTAAATAAGACCATCATGTGTGTGGTGGGACATTTCTTCTGTGCCAAGAACCTCAATTTCTTTGATGGATGGAGGCGAGGGTGTAAATATATGTTGCATTTGACGCTCCAGACATTCCTACAAAGTTTCACTGATGTTTAAATCAAGTGATTTGTGTTAATGACAACACTCTTAAATTTGTTTAGCAGTGTGTACAGGATGGGAGTGTATGGGAGTGTAACTATCTGGGAAACATCATGTGGAAATGGTGTGAGCCCCACTGGGTGTGCTTAATTCTGCCAAATGGCCTCATATTCCACGGCTGTAATATGATTGTGCAGAGCAATCATCAGAGGTAGTTACACCTACAAGATGACTACCCATGGAAGAGCGTACCCACAACCAAACAACAGAAAATAATACATTAAGATGGAGACTATGAGCTTTATATCTGTTTACTTTCTTCAGGTATAGCCGAAACACATAAATATTAACTTGAAGGAATGCTTGGTTTACTGGCAGCAGCAATACAGCAGTATAAAAAAGAGTTATATTATCTTAGAAATGAAAGGGGAACAATGTTTCTGCAGTGCAATAAGAGGTGGAGATGTAAAACATTACAAGTGATTTGTAGAACACGAGCCTTGTTTGGGTAATTTGTGATGTTTGAGAGAATGTTTTGCTTGTGCTTCAATTATTGGCAGTATTGAGCCTGTGAATGAGCTCTAGTAGCAGATGCAGTCATGTGTATTAGTTCAATTCTGAAGGCACCAGTCGCTCGCAGAAAGTCATACCTGATCACTCAAGCACACGTCACAATGACCTTTCTCTGTGATTTGACATGACTCCATTTTCCATGCAGACACACACGTGCACACACACACACATATATTCCACTAACACATACTGACCTTTGTTTGATATGTAACAGTGTGCTCATTTTCCATAAAAGCCTGTAGCAGCAACAGTCAGGAACAAGAGAAAACATGAATTCAGGGGAAATAGAGGGTAAGAGAGGGGGAGGACAAAGAAAACAAAACATAAAAGACAAAGGTCATATGTGGCTCAGAGAGTTCAGATCTCTTTCACTGCCCTTCGGCTTAAGTCTTTTACAGTAGGTGAGCTGTTTTCTCCCAGGTAAAACCTTTTTCTGTGGACTTTTAGAACCATTATTATTTGAAGAACTACTTGAAGCTCTAAATCTGGAAGAAGAGCTGTATGGTGCTCTGCACAAAGTGCCAGTACATCCATGGTCCCATACAGTTCTAGTTTGTGCTCATTCATTTCTGATTTAGACCAAGGAGCCACATCTGTGATTAAGTGCCCTTAAGTGCATTTTCTTTTTCGCCTGTACTCTGTTTTTCCATTTTAAATTCACTCAACAGAGGGTTTATGGAGCATGTGTTGGTCTGAGTAATGTGCTGGTCCTCTTGCTGAAGAGGGACCTCTTAAATTGATCATCAGCTGTGCTGAAATAGCCCCTTTTACAGTGGGCCGTGTCAGTTTGACTCAAATTGATACATCGTGTTATTGGCTGATGTTAGGTTATCACCAAACGGCGACCTCCGGCTCTGAAAAATTAAGCCAATGCGGAAGTGCCTTAAACCTGCATTCTCTCTAACAGCCAGCAGGGGGCGACTCCACTGGCTGCAAAATAACCCCGATTGTATGAAAGTCAATGCGAAAATGACCCTGCTTCTCACTTGATTTATTTCCTCAGGAAACATTCGTCGAATGAGTTTATGGTCTCAATTGCTAGTTTCAAGACTTCTTCAGTACAGCACCAATTATAGTTCCATTTAGAGTTAAATAGACGATAAGGCAGCATATGCCTGAGGGCGGGGCTGCCGTGTGATTGACAAGTCATTACCATGGGGACCGCCAATCGGGATAGAGGCAGCGCTACCCTCTTGTCCAAATAATGTCACTTCTGGCTCCAAAAAACCAAGATGGTGATGGCCAAAACGGCCAACTCGCGGCTTCAAAATGGTCGTTCACAAACCAGTGGGTGAAGACACGGAGGCTACGTCCACTTCTTTTATACAGTGGTATGGTTATCACAGATATTTTGGTCTCACCTATTGGCAGATTAGCAAAAATGAAATTGTAGAGCAGTAAAGTGAAGCAGTCCACTTCTGTGCCCTGGTGCAGCTACACCGGTTACAATGTTGATACTTACGCCAGTGGCTGAATTAATATATAGAAAACAGGTATAGACACTCCTTCTCAGCAGCCTACTGTATATTATTCTATCCTGCATATTCATCTGACCATTAAATTTTAGTTGAAATGTCTCTACTTTATCTGTATTTACATTGATTTGATCACCTCTCAGTTTGATTCTCTATAACAGAAAAGTGGTAAATGGAAGTGGCGAGACGACGAGAGACGTCGAGGCGCGAGCCTGACAGAGGAGTGAACAAGAGAGAGGCTGTGGGTGTCATTTGCTCCCACCTGATGCATGACAAAAACACTTGTTTTCACTCCTGCAAAATGACTGTCAGGCTTTGTGAGAAAATTTCATCGTTCTGTTCCATCCTTGTCATTAGTTCACCTACCTCTTCAGCCCGCCCGGTGATTGTCTCTGATTGGCCATATTTATCTCTGACTACCGTGGCAACCATTAGCGTTGGTGGTGTGGAGAGGTGGCAGTTTGACTAATCAGTTGTATCTGCACTAGCTCTAATGCTTGTTATGTCTCTCTGTGTCTATGAGTACAACCACATGACAACGCTTTAGATTTTTTGAGTGTGTCTTTGTGGGACTGTTGCCAAGTGGGGAAAAAGGCACAGAATTGAGCAATCAAGGGAGTAGAAAAGATGGAAATTTAGAGCAAAAAGGACTGTGCAAAAGGCAAATGGATGCGTTGGTTTTGCAGAGGGAGAACCAAGCTGCTTATCAATTGAACTGTCAGCAGGCTAGGCCAATCTCTGCCCAATCTTTTGCGGCTTCTCACTACCTCACAGTTCAACCTGGCAAGTCACTGAGGTGGTCTTGAGCAACTCCCTTTTCAGCCACAAACTGAAAATGCACTGAATTGGCATTAATTCATCAAAACAACAACTCAAGTATAGAAAAAGTTTTGGAATGATTAAAATATAATACATATTTGTTCAGACTTATTTCAAAAGACAAACAAAAAGAAGGAAATAATGCTTCCATTGTGCTTTCCTACTCTTCCCACATACTGTATGACTCTGAATCATCATGGAGTAGATGGGCGAAGGTTGCAAAAGAGCAAAAGAAAAGCAGATAGTGATAGAGGAAAAGCGGAGTGAGGGAAAAAGGAGCAGGAAAAATGTGGAAGTTGATAAAGAAGGCAAAAAGGTGTGTGTGGTGGGTAATAATAAGAAAGATAGTGTGCGAGAGAAAGCATCTTTATTCTAATATGGCCCTGTCAGTGCCTCTGTACAGCATCCTGAAAAGACGAATTTGCTGCTGTTATTTATATTTATGAATTCATGCCATTTGGCCCAGTGTGAAATGATGGGTCATTCCTGCGCAACAAGAAGAGCTGGTGCTGAATTTACAATCACCCATACCAGCCCGCCTTCCTCCCCATCTCCACCTTTCACTCCCAATCCTCCCCCCTCCTCCTTCCCTCCTTATTGCACATGCCTGGATCTGCTGAATATGGATGGAGGTGTAAGGACGGGAGGAGGAGAGAGGGACGGCGTTGCACAGAGATTGAAAGAACGTTTCTCTAACTGAGGTTGCTTCTGTCACCAGTTTCTCACCTAAGGAGATGTGGCACAAAAATTAATGGCATTCAGCAGCATGGTGAAATAGCTGCTGGCAATGTGTGTGTGTGTGTGTGTGCGTGTGCGTGCGTGCGTGCGTGCAAACTACATGTGTGCAGCACGTGAGGATCAGGATTCAATCCCTTGAGAATCTCAATCAGTGAACATGCACATACACTCACTCACACACTCACAGAGGATAGTCAGTGATTGACCAAGCCTCTTTTCCCTCAAAAGGAATAATGAATGAGCTTGGTTGTGGACACTGAAAGAGACCTTGAAAGAGTCATAATTACCACCTGAGTCCTGCTAATTTTTGCTTTATTTAAAACTGAATCATTGTCGTGCAACTGGCATACCCAGGCTTGCACCTACTTTCATTTAAATGTATTGTTTTTACACAATACATTATCAGTAAAAGCTGTTATATTGCTATCAAAAACAACTGGGAAATGGGGATAATAAAGGAGACACCCACATCCCTGGTTTTAATGGTGATGTATCGGTGCCTCTGTAGAACAAAGACAATAACTGAAGACATGCCACAGTTAGTGGGGTGTTTGGTTAATTGGAAGATTTTGTTTCAGTGCGTGATGCCTATCCTTTGAATAAAGTGACACATTGACAGAATGAAATGAGAACCTCTTGTTGAAAAATGAAAAGTAACTTTAGTCCTTTAGTTGTTTCAGAAGTTGATGGCATAATTATATTCTGAATTAAAATTATTTTGGGAGCTGGATTATTGATTCCATGTTTGCAGAGAATACAGTATATGTAATGGTTTAAAACATCACTTCTCAGTTACAGTAGCAGTCTTGTGGTATACAGCACATGCAAAATAGTTTCTATTACCTTAAAGGCTGGTAAAGGGGAAACCTAATGGACCATTAAAGTCCTAAATGTAACAAAAAAAGAACGTAGTAAAAGTCAAGGAAAGCTGTTGTATCATGATTCAAATATGCCCGTGTAACTTTAGGGGGTTGTATTTTTACAGCAGTACAAGCCAGTTGGAAGAATGTCAACAGTCTTAGTTTCCACACAATGACATGTTACCTCAGCGTCTAGCCAGCTCAGCTGGTTCCATCATGCTAGGGGTTGGCAAGGGGTGATATTTTATAGGCACGACTCAGTTCTACCCACCCAACCATACTCTGCCTGATGACAAGGCCAATGCCCACTGCTGCTTTCGTGGCTTAGAAGAAAAAGTGAGGAAGACTCTTTGTTGTTGAACTGTCGTCTTGTCCATGAAGACTAAAAGAAGAATTGGGAACGAGATAGCAGTGTGTGGGTATTTTTTTCCATCATTTTGTGCAGATCATTGTAACCCAGCACCTGCAGAAAAAAATATGGATGACTGCTGAATGAAAAAGCATGAGAAATGTTGCCGGATTACGGTTAGGACACCTGTGCCATTCTGAAGTGGTTTTCCATATGAAACGGCGGTAAAGTAATGACGTATTGAGGCTTGAGGGTTACCCAAACTGTGTTTGGCACCTGTTGCTTTCAGCTTTTCATGTAGTTCACTTCACATTCAGTTCACCATGGATGCTTTTTTTTAACCGTTTTTCAGCGAACAAAAAAAGGCCTTGAAAAGAAGTCGATGTCTTGCTGTGAACTGTAGACCAAGGAGTCAGCCGTCAGTTACAAACCTGTTGACAAATATTGCACTAATTATAGCAATTTCAAAATTAAACCCTTTTATTAGTTTGTGATGAAATGCTTTAAATGTGAAGCAGAAGGAAATGTTCAGTTTGCATTAGTTTGACATTGAAATTACAGCATCGGTATGGCTGCAGGGGAGCCAGGGAGCAATTCACACAATTCACACAACAAAACAATGAGGCACCTATATGTTAGATGAAAGTAAGAACAGGAGAATATGAGTCAAACTACTGTAAACTCCAAACCCACTGCCATTACGAGGTTACACAGGAGTAACTTTATCTCTAAAATATGCCACATTCTCTCTAATCCCGTGAGGTCATGCAATTTAACGAAATGCAACTTAATAAAAAATAACAACTTTATTGAGAATGTAGAATATCAAAGTGTGTTTTTGTTATTTCCTCCTGGGAGGTTACCGTGGGGCATGTTGTCATGGCTTGCCATGTTGTGTCAGAGAAAACGTCCTGTATTGAGCTAGTGGAAAAGAGACATACAGTATTATGCAGGCTTGCTTGAGTGTGTTATTTGAGCCATTTTACAGTAGACTGGAAAGTGCAAAAAAGTGAGTATCCCTATGCCTATCCAACGTAGAACAACTTAGAACAACATACATATATAATGCATTACTGTATTGCTTTTATTGCTTTCCCCTGCAATTATGGTGTTTGGGAGGTATGTACTGTCTGTGTGTTTTTATGAGCATGCATGATTATCCACATAAGGTACAGTAAGATACAGTTGGAAATACATTTTATTGGTTTTGCTGTACATGCGCTCCATGTTGACAAAATATTATGCCCCAGGAGAGATAAGAAGAAACTAATGGCTGCTACAACCTTACTTAGCCAGAGGCAGTGCTGTTAATCTGAGCACACAGACACACAATCTTTATGTTTAGGGAAAGGCCTGTCAAGCACTAGCTGCTGTGATGCTGCTGATTTTGTTAAAATTATTGATTGTTCCTGAGTATTCTAAACACTGTCTTTCTGTGTTCTCGTAATTGTATTTTTCCCAAAAGTTTTATGTTGAAAAGTGTTTATGCGAAAACATTCTGTAAACTGTCTACAATGAAACAGACCTAGTCAGAGCAGCAACAGTTGAAATTGCTACTGTTTTTAATTGGCTCAAACACGTGCAATTAACAATGATTGCAATCAACAGAGGCAGCCCAGAGTTGAGCAGCCCAGTGTTAAGGTATGTTATTATAGTCATTAGTGGCTGCAATTACTATTATACTGCTCTGCACCCTGTATCTTAACCACAGTTTTGCATGCGCTGCTTTCCCCCGGGAGCTTGTTGTTGTGCCTGTAACTTTACTCATCCATGTTCTTTATTCATTGTTTTCATGTGGGGAAATCCATCTCTTTAGCTGTTATTGTCAACTCACAACAGAAAAGGATAAACTTTTCAGACTTTCACTCTCTTTGTGCATGAGTGCGTTTGTTTGTTTGTTAGGGACTAACAACAGTTGGTATGAGGCTGCCTGGCTTATTCAGGCCAAATGGAAAATAGTGAGAATAATCACTGGGTTTATGGAGATTGACTTTGCTGTAATGTGCAGCGAAAATATTATTTTACAGAAAGACAGTCTTACAGTGATACATTTGTATACAGAGACAGGCTTCTTTCCAACAGTGTGCATAGGCATTTTTTAAAGCATGACTTTTATTATTTTAATATACACTGTATTTTTTTTTTATCTAGAGGAAGTATCCCAGTATTTGTCTGTATAATAGATCAGCAGAGACAGACAGATTGAGAAAGGAGGAAAAAGAGTTTGTACATATAATTTTCTTTTTCTCTAGTGTAAGAACTGCAAACAACAAAACAAGATACCTGAATGCATTAAAACAAAACATCGGGCAACAGCCTGCCTCCCCCTCCCTCCCTGCCCACCAGCATCATAATGTAAAACAAATTCGAACAAAGCCTTGTGAAATTGAAATAAGCTTCTCTGGGCATCGGCCTTGGAATTAGTTTATTAGAATCTAAAAGGAGCCTCAAAAGACTTAAAACCCCATTTTCACAGGGAAATTAGTTTTCAGGGAAAGATACATTGTTCACATTTAGAGATGATGAGTTGGTTTTGCACAAAGGGGGATCTTTTTGGCGGGGACTTTTATCAGATCAAGTCGCCACAGGTAGTGGGATGTTGGATGCTTTTTTGTTTGTCTGGATTAGTTTGCAGATAAAGCTGAAAATAAACAGCTATTTTTCTGTTTAGACTAATTCCCTTTCGCTATAGAAACTTGAGATTGTGAGTTTGTGCATTTACTATATACAAGGTTAAACTAGCACACTTTCGGAGCCCCCCCCCCCCCCCCCCAAAAAAAAAAAAAAAATGATATGAATGAGTTCAAAAAATGCTTACTTGTGCAGTTAGTGTCCTTAGTTTGGAGTCAATCAATGAAATTCTCCCTGGACTCTGGACTTATTTATCTGAAGGGATTTCACTCTATTAATCACTCACTTATTGCCAAGTCAATCAAAAAGAATCCATCTCTAGTAACCGCAGAAACTGTATCCAGTATCAAATGGGTTTTTTAATGGTTTTTCCTGTGGATTCACATGAAAATCCTAGATATTAAGCCTTCGTGAATTTAAATGAGTTCATGTATGTCAAAAAAAGTGCTACCACTTTTATTACAACACTAGAGAATTCATATATTCTTACATGGTGCAGTTTCTGTTGTGTTTATTGAAGAAGATGGATGGATGGTCACAAATATGACAGAGGAAGGAATGGAAATCGGGGAGAGTAATGAGCAGTGATGGACAGATGGAGTGATGAGGATGGAGGGAGATACTGAGCTGCTTTTAGATGGAGAGACAGATGGATGGATGGATGGCAGGATGGAAGAATGCAAATGAATGTGTATTTTGAGGTAGCCACGCACAGTGGTGAGGACTTTGTTAAAGGTAGAAAGACTGAAAGAAAGAGGTATGTAAAGAGCAAGAACACCCTGTTTGAACCTCAGCGAATGCTTATTGGGTTCTCTTCTCTTTCTCCATCTAATAAACCTCTCCCTCACAGCGCTCACAGGTGAATAACAAAGAGGTTATGGTGACCATGCATTCATTTTCCTCACTTTCAGCCCTACATTCATACTTCATACTATCTGATTATCATTCAGAAAGAAGTAGAGAATTGAAGATGGTGAGACTGCAGAATGGAAAGGAAATTAGTTAGTGTATCTCAAATGCAGATCATGTTGAATGTATTTAATATGGTAGTATAGTATGGAGTGTGGTGTACCTTTTTCTAGTTGTCCTTAATTGACCAACATTTCTGCATCAGTTAACAAGAACATTTACTTTTTCTTTTCTTGTACTTGTCAATTAAAGTGTCTCAGAGTCTGATGATGATTCTGATAAGAATCGAGAGAGAGCGAGAGTGTGGTAAGATGTATTACTGATGGGCAGATTGTGGAAGTGACTGAAAGGAGGAGATGGAGTGAATTACAGCTGCAGTAGTTGGCAGTGGGATCACGTCATCGAGTTGAGACTACGTGATGCACACTGCGGGGTGTGGTTGTGTGACATTATTCACGCGTTACCAAACCTGCCACACGCATCACACACAGGAGGACATCTGTCCCCCCAATATAAGTGTAAGGTAGAAGTGTATGTAAACAAACTGCCACACACTCGCACGCAGAAGTGTGAACCACCTCCATCACACTCTTCTCTACTCATCAAACAGTTGACTCACTCCCTGAAAGACAAGTGGTATTGACAGAAGTATCAGTTAGGGAAGTACACTGTAGCAGCATCAATGTGTGTTTGTGTGTGCCTACTGAAATAGGGTGTATCTGCTAGGGATGTGGTCCACACTCCCAGCTGTCATTGTATAACAGCTTGTCCACAAACTCATTACATCCAACACCTATTCCCATCACATACTGTACACTGAGGGTGCATAAGTGTGTGTGTGTGTGCTCTGGGAAGCATGCGTGCAAGTCAAGTGTATGGATTCTCTGTAATTTACCCGCTGCCATCTATGTTTGGGTCTTTTCGTCAGTGACATGAGGTGACAGCTATTGTGTGTGTGTGTGTGTGTGTGTGTGTGTGTGTGTGTGTGTGTGTGTGTGTGTACAACTAGATTTTCTGAACGACTGAGGAGCATCCTTTTCTCTTTTGTTTTGGCATTTGGCATTTTCACTGTGCACATCTGAGTCACAAATGAGGAACAACAACTCCATCAGTTATAGTCCCTTTTCCCAGGGTAAGGCACCTAAGAGGGCCCAGGTTTCAGCATTTGTTGTCAGCTTAAGAAGAAAACAGCGAGACCGCTAGCTTCTGACAGCCCACAGCCTTCGAACCTGTCTAAAAGGTGACACCCAACTCCACCAAGTCTCAGCTCTCAGACCATTCTTGCTTCTGCAGACCTTTTTCTTGCTTTTGTATTTGGGACACTGGAATAAAAATGTCCTCATTCAGAGAGACATCTCAGACATAGAATTGTGTCCCTGTAATGAAGGAAGCTGCTCTTAGATGCATGTAGGTAAACAGTCTTGCCTTTGAGTTCTTGTAGATGCTACACAGTCAGTCTGAGGTTATTCACAAATTAGTGGTAACTGCTTTTCGGCCTGTATAATCTGCAGCCTGACATTTAGAATTGATTAATATATACAATGTGGCAGTGATCGCTGTGATGTATGAATATACGGTGGCCCTGCCCTGAGCTGTGAGGCAGGAGACTGCAGCGGAAATTAGTATTGTAATTAGTTTTACATATTTACCACTTCTGCTATTACTAACGGATTGCCTACATATGTGTGCAAGTACAGAGAACATTCACAATGACAGAGCTTAAAAATACTTTAAATATTGAATATTAAAAATGTATTACATTTAAATTCTTACAAAATAATGATATGTCAGGGCACCATTTTGTTGCATTGTGCAACTTCTGCTACTAGAATTTTATCAAACCAGTGAAATATGCAAATGTGCTTGCTGTTTATTATCTGGAAAGAGGGAGGACTGAAAGTTTGTGTGTGTGTGTGTGACTGTGTATGAGAGAGAAGAGTGGGGAGTCATTTGCGAGGCTCTCATTAGCATAACAAAGTGTTTATTACGTTGGTTCGCTATTACCAGTCTCCATCAGTGCTCACCTTTTCATTTAGTTAATTCATAAGTTACAATTAAGAGAAAGAATTTTGGTTTTCAAAGAAGGACACAGAGTGTTTGTTTTGAAAAGTTAGTAGCGTGTTATCCCAAGACAAACACAAAGGCTGAATGTTCACATGGTTCAAATGACTGAAAAACGCAATGTATTGTAGGCAAAGTACTGCTTTTGGTGTGGTTGTTTATTGTTGATTATTGTTTATTGCTGAAAATTGTGTTCATAACCAAATAAAAGTAACATGTTAAATTAAAAAAAACAAAGAATGCGTTAGAAGTACTGGCAGGGCGCCCTTGTGGCCAGCAGATGTGGTCCTGTTTGCATCCAGCTGGGGACATTTGTTGCCTGTCCCAACTTTTCCTGACTTCTCTCTACTATCGACTATCATAACTGCATAAAATGAGCCCAAAAAAGTATTGAAAAATACAAATTCACAACATTATTTGATAGATGTAATCTCTGTTTTATCTTTTCAGCACACAAAAATAAATTGCCCACTTTAGTATGTGTTGTATTTGATTCATCAGTCAGGTAACCACATTAGTATATCTTGTTCAACACAAAACACAAAATAAAAAGCAGGAGTAAAAATTATAGAACAAAAAAACCTTTCAGTCAGAGCTGGGGATGTGGAAAAAAGGGAACCAGAGAAATGGGAGTGAGACGGGTAGAGGAAGAAAGAGAGGCAGGTTCCTACTGTCCTCTTAATGTATCAGAAGCTGAGCCTCCCGCCTATAATGGGACGGGGGGGATTAAGGGGATAATCCACCATGTCTTTTCTTTTCCTTCCATCCTCGCTCCTTTTACCTTTCCACTAATTTTCCCCCTCTCACTGTTCTGTCGCCACAAGACGCAGACAAGACCGTGCTAAAGAGAGAATCAGCACAACAATTAGTGTGTGTGTGTGTGTGTGTGTGTGTGTGTGTGTGTGTGTGTGTGTGTGCGTGCGTGCGTGCGTGCGTGCGTGCGTGCGTGCGCGTGTGCGTGCGCGTGTGCGTGCGTGCGTCTGTCTGTGTTTATGTGAGACAACTCCAATGGGAGAATCTGAGAATAATTAGCTCCAGTCTACTGCCAGGTCAGCCTTTTCTGGCATCAGTCTGGATAGCAACGTTTGTGTATACGTATAGGTGTGCGTGTGTGTTTTTCAACGTGTGCTTGCCTTTGCATGATCATGCCCTATTCTGAACTGTTTACGTTGGGGTGAACACTGGCAGACAACATTGCGGTTATAGAGTTTATTCTTTCCCACTGCCCTTGACCAGTCTCTTAACACAGAGAGCAGGCAGATAAGAGAGGATTTACACACAATAGTAAAGCCATTAGCGTCTGGCTTTTCCTCCCTCTCTCTCTCTGGGGTTTGTTTAGTGTTATCAGATCCACTGGGATGTGTGGATGGCAGATTGAATGTCCACAGCCATGGAAAAGGCCAAGGATGTCTAACCTCCTATTCACACGCTGCTAGCCTCATCAACAGAGGGCCCTTTGTCCCACAGCAGTCAAGGAGATGGACAGTACAAGATAATTGCATTCGGACAATAACCGTCTCCTCTGTTTGTTTGAATGTGTACAGTCTCTTTGGGATGAAATGGTAGATGAGTGTGTCTGTGTGGGAGGGAGGGAGGGAGGGAGGGAGGAGGGGTGAGAGATTCTGTTTGTGTGTCTTTGTGTGTCTCTGAATTTCTCTATCTGTATGCAAGTATGAATGAATGGGCTTGATAAAAGATTTTTGGAGCTGTATCCAATAGTGAGCTGTCATCGACTATCTCAGATGTTGAATGCTGACTGGCGAGGACTAGACAGTGAAGTCATAACTTGACTGATAAGATTCTTCAGGAACTTCTATTAAACCGAGAAAACCAGCAGGAAAGACAGCAGGGAAGCCAAATGGATGTGAATGACAGGGTGTGGAGCTGAATGGCAGCATGTGAACTATTAGCTCCCATAGACGCTCAGTCATTTCCTCCCATGATGTCATTCCTCTATGGTCCAGGTGCATTTTGTTAAAATACAAGAGAACATCATCCCGTGTCGGGAAGATGTATGGTGATGGTGTATGTGTGTACATGTGTTCATAAATGCTTCCATAAAATGGGGTGTTGCAGGATATTACGTGCAACTATAAACTGTACGCACCCCGAGTCTGTGAGCTTACCCAAATATTGAGTAAGGGATGTTTTGAAACCTTGAATTGGGTTAATTGTTTGTGTCTTTGTTTGGAACAAAAAAATCCCAAATTTGGAGAATGGGATTGAGCCTGGCAGGAGCTGAGGGTGACGTCAACAGCACAAGAGTGGTAGGCTGACACGCCTGTTGATCAAGCAAACACACCCCTAAATGTATACTTGTTTGATATTAATGTAATATGAAATTATTATTATTATTATTATTAGAGTGGCCACTTTATTAGGTACACCTGCATAATGTAATGCAGTCCAATACAACAACCCTACCATAACGTCCATCTTTATAAAGCCAATTATGGTCAGCTCTTTGTGAGACTGGCGTGGGATTGTAAATTCAATTATATCTTTATTATTGAAGTAATAGTTAAAGGTGGTGTTGCACTGGACTACATTATATTGAGAGGTGTTTCTTATTGTTTTTCAATCTCATTTACATACATGAGAGGGAAAGAATATTAGAAACGCCTCTAAATTTAAACTCTACACATTGCTCCCAGTTGTACTGTATGGCATAAGATTTAATACAAGACATTCTGTATCAGATACAGACACAGCTATGCAGCACCATTGCTTAATGTACTTCTTAAAGCATAGTAAGGGTGGTGGTGGTGTCGGGGGGTAGATTGCTTTGGTTTTGTAATGAATAGAGTGGTCCGGTGAAGAACGTCAGCCACTACTGTCAATTATCACTACTTTCTATGAGCCATATGCTTGACAGAGAAGAATCACAGCTGGCGCCTGGATCACTTTCTCACTCATTCCGCCTTCCCTTCCTGAGTCTTTCGCCCATTCATTCTCAGAGTCCCATTGTGCCTTCGTCTCTTGACATTCCCTCTGCCTTTCCTTTCAGACGTTCAGACACTCCATTTAAATCTTGTTTATTCTTGACTGTACCGTTTTTTAGTTACATTGTCAGTATATAAATATATTTATCCTCATTCTAGTATTTCCGCCCTTCCTCTCCTCTCCTCTCCTCTCCTCTCCTCTCCTCTCCTCTCCTCTCCTCTCCTCTCCTCTCCTCTTTCTGTCATATCTTTTTCTCCACAGAGGGTGTAGTGGGGTTGACAGGCAGTGAGCTCACAGTTGTAACCTTGCTGCCACCATGCCAGGCGAGGCGCCACTTGAGGGTTTGGCTACAGATTGAATAGCTCCCAGAGATGTCATATTCAGACAGCCTCCCTGAATTACATTTCCTGGTCTTCCTGCCTGGCTGCCTGCATGCCTCCACCAATCAAATAGCCCGGAGTTGCCATGCGGCTGCCCAATCCACTCTCCACGTATTCTCTCTCTCTAGCTTCTTTTCTCTCTTTACCTCAACCTCCCACTCCCCCACTTCCCGTCTCCGGGGTGTGTCCCTCACAGAAATGTTTCCTTCACCGCTTGTCGGGCGATCCAACCACTGTGAGGCAGACCAGCAGATGGGCGATCTGATTGGCTGTCAACTTATGTTTATTTCCTTGTTGTCGGGATGTCAGATGAGATAAAACATTGTTCTGCTGCATTTGTCATGTCCTCTCTGTGGGGCTCATGAGAAATGAGACAGGTTTAGGTAATAAGACATGTGGTCACACAAATTGGCCCACTGCTGTCAGAGGTGTCTCACTGCATAATTTTTTTAATCCATTTTCTTTTTGACTTTTTTTTTTTTTTTAACCAGCTGTCATTGTTATAGACTTCATAGCCATTGTATCTAAATTCTGCCAGCATTCACCAGTGTTATTAAAACCTAATAATCCAAAAATGTACCATAAATTATATAATTTGGCAGCAAAATAGGATTATTACTTTTTCAAATGCAAACATTAGGTATCACACAAACTTTACTGATTTTTTTTTATAGTTTACACTAAATATACCAACAGAACTTCAACTGAAAAACTGAATAATTATAGCATGTGTTTGGCCCAGGCTTGTGATCCTCATTGTGGTTTTTTTGTGACTGTGTATGACCTGATTTGGCCAGAAGGTGGGTTATGTGAGCTGGAGGAGGAAAGAAGCCCAGTGAGGTTTTATTGTGAAGGAGTGGAAGAGAGCCTCAGCTCATATAGCTGTCCCAGCATAAATTGATTAATGAGGAACAGCTTCATGTGAACAGAATGGATCACACGCCACAGGTACACACTCGCGTGCAGGACATGTGCACATAAACACACATGAACATAGTCGTACGCATGCATCCAAGTGTACCCTCTGGCAGTGGATGGAGTTTGGCTTTCTATGCTAACAAACAGGTGGTGGATTGGACATTCATACACGCACATATACAGACACACACATAAACACACACACACCTCAGGTGGTGGAGTGAGCTCCCATGCTGTGTGGATTTGTATCAAAGCCGAGACATAAAACTGAACTGGCAGACTGGGAACCGTACCACTCCAACCCTCCAGTCTGCTGCTTTGGGTAGACTTTCTGTACGTGTGTGTGTGTACATGGTTGTTTAAGCATGTGAGAAAATAATGTATGCAAGGCAGTGATTTTTGCCTGCGTATTAGTGTGTCTTTGTGCATATTATTCATTTTTTTGCTTCTGTTTTTAAGATCAGCCTTCCAGCTTTTGGCACAGCCCCTTCTCCGCCCGTCCTTGAATGTAAGCTGGATACTGTAGGGTGCTGAAAAGTTGTTGGATTACAGAGAGTATTATTGCGGGTTGAAATATGTTAGTCTTTATGTGGGTGCATTATCACCCCGCACAATTAGGATTGTCTGAATTTACTCTGGATGACCTCACCTCGCATGACTGAGGCAAGGGACGAAGCATGGTTGGGTTTTTTTTACTGTGATAATGAGGTAAAAAGGAGACATGTGCACAACCGCTTACTTATGCACATACACACTTGTGTTCACACACATATGGTGAAACACACAAGCACATTCTTACACTTCTACACAGGCATATGCATGTCATGTAAGCAGACTTTATGTATCACAGTATGCTGATTGTTACACAGGCATACAAACATGCTCACATGTCAGTGTGATGCTTATTATGGTTGTTTATGGCGGTGGAAATTAACATTCTCTATGGTTTTGTCTCTTATGGGAGGGGATGATGGGGACTATAAATCTACTTGATCTGCGTACAGTGTCATGGCGTATTACACACCCTTTTACCGTGGCTTCGTCATGCAGTGATAGCAATACCACATCATTGCATCTACACACACGCAAACTCACACACAGTTGGCGTACAAATCCCAGACGCATAGCTCCCTGTGTTGCCTGTCTCCGGCCCATGCTGAGTGTGTAATGAGCGGAGCTTGAGTAAGATTAAGGCAGATATTGTATGGTGTTGGAGGATTGGTTTCACTTCGAGCCTCAGTGTTGTGGCAGAACGCACTCCAGTGCTTCTGCTGGCTGGCTGAATGACCAGCAAGATCCCCACTGTTAGTCTCCTGTCATTTGTCATTGCGTTTTGCTCGACACTGCTAATGTGTTTCGAAGCAAACACGCACCACCCATCGGGCGGTATTTTTTCTGTGGAAATGTGAACACTGTCGTAAACTGTAAGGAGGCGAACTGGGATGACGGCCATGAAAGGATGAGAGGCAGTGGTAAAGGGAAAAAGATAGTAGGGGTAGAAGAGGGGTTCTTTGGGAGGAGAAAGGGGGGTCTTAGGTATGTGATGTGGTTTGTTGGCTCCCTGTGAAGCATATGAGGAGGGTAGAGGGGAAGTGATTGTGAGAAAAATATGGTGTTATGGGGAGGAGGGAATTAAAGAAAGTGCACAGGGTTTAGAGAGCAGAACACAGAAAGAACAAGGCCTCAGAGAGAAAAGGGGGATAAACAGAAACAGAAAGGCTGAAAAACAGGAGAAGAAGACGGGATGTTCAAATAAAGGATCTAAAAGCACAGGATAAGAAAAACACATTGAAAGGGAGGAAGGGAGAGGAAGAAAGAGAGGGTCCAAGGACTGTTATCATCTGGAATCTATAGAGAATGGATGGGCAGCATGAAGAGGCTATAATCACATCCATCAACAACACTGTCTATTATAGCCTGTTCTTCTTCTACTCTGTCTTCCTCCCTCCGTCTCTCCAAACCACCAGCCATGGTCAATTCGCCAGCACACTAAATAGAAGATTTTTGTAAGGATGATGACTGTGATATCAATAGTTATGGGAAGGAAGGAGAACAAAGGCTATACATCTGGTTCCCTAACCTCTTGGACTTAACCCTCATGCTCATGTTTTCGGGTGAATGGGAACACATACAAAAAAAGAGACAAAGAGGGAGTAACTAACCTCTACAATAGTGTTTGGTACAGTTTAAAGTAGGGTAAAAGAGTGAGGAGTTAGATACCTATTTAAGTTTTGTAATGTTCCTATACAGTACATAACAATAGAAGAAAAAATACAACTGTATTTTATTGTGAAGTCTTTGGCCCATCTTGCATCTTATTATAACACACACACACATACACACACACAGCACATACATATAGCAGCAATACTGACAAAATGAATACTCTATGTAGTAATATACAATACACAAAATGTAAGAAAATACCTAAAGAAAGGGGATATTTTTTTTTTTTTTTATCTTTTATCATTTTGGGTTTTTACCCAAACCAATTCCAGATTGTAATAAGAGCAGATTAGTCTAAAAGTATCTTAAAGGTTTTTATGTTTGATACAGTGCAATGCAAGTGGATGCGGATGCTGGCCACTGCAGTTGACAGTAAAACTGGTTATCTTTGACATTAATAGTTCAGAAAATGTTTCCAGTAATACAAAAATGCTGCTTATTATGCACTAGAATCTAAGTAGGGGGAAAAACAGTAGCAATAAAAATAATTAAAAAGGCAAAAATGAGCTTTTGTGACACAAAAATCTAATATTGTGTTTTTTGTTTTGTTTTTTTAGATCAGAATTACTGCCAAATTTCTGGATAATTTGGGGGGTGGGGGGGGGGAGTGAAGGGAAAAGAACCAGATGATAATAAGCCCCACTTATAGAGTACAGTACTGTATATAAAAGCACCTAAACCCTCCCTCTGTTTCCTCACCCATTCTCCTGTCCTTCTCTTGCCTAAGCTCTGTCTGCTTAGCCAGTGATAAGCCACCGGAGCGTCGCCTGGTTGAGACTGCTTCAACAAATTCACTTTGCTATCAAGCTAATAGGATTTTGTTTCTTCAGCCCATGCTAAAGATGGCATCTTTGGACACGAGGAGACAGAGATGAGTTTTGATGTTGAAGAGGCGTCATGAGAGAAGACAGCAACTTCAAGGGGGATAAACCGCACTTCTCTCTCCCTTTCTTTCTTACTCCGTCTCATATTCCATCCCCACCCCCTCCCCCCTGCAATCTCTCCCCGTCTCCTATAGCATGAAAATCTCCTCACTTTTTCTTGGCATGGGATCAAACAGTGCGTTCCGTTGGGAAATTCATTTAGGATTCTGGCTTTTTCAAGGGGTGTTTGGGCCAATGAGCTTGCGAGCCAAGCAACATCTGTTTTCATGAATACCTAATGGCTGTGTGTCACCAGAGTCAAACTCCTGCTCTGAGAGACGCTCCCACTGTTATAACCATCATGGTTATTTAGCCACCAGTTTCTTATTAGGATCTTTCTCTCTCATGTCCCCATGGAGGGCACAATTGGATTAGCAGCTAGTTTTTACAGTATATACTAGAGCCGTCTCCCTGTACTACAGATTATTTCTTTTTATGTGGGGGGTTTATTTGTAGTGCGTTTTTAATTGGTAAAGTGTGATACTTATTATGATAATGCCACCAAGGGAATAGGTTGGCATTATGTGCTGTAAATCAGCAATTCAGAGATAATATCCAGTAGGGGAAGGCGTTAGGGTATAGAAATGAGGTGAGAGGGATTGCTTGCATTAAACCTGGTTGTACTGTTTCCATAAACATGTAGTCTAGCGTTCTCTGTGATAATGGTGTCTGAGACAGTGCCACTTTTTTAGGTCGCTGTGTGAATGTGTTCCAGTGCTACCCTCTCTCATGCTGCTATGAAGACAGTGGCAGACAGGGGTCATGGTCAGGTCAATGAAGGGTCTCCAGATATCCATTCAGAGGTCGAGAGTCGGGAGCGACTGTTTCCAGGGTAAAGAGCAGCTCCGGGTTCATTCAGGCTGTAAAGCTTATAGTTTTTATTAAGTTTGAAATAAAATGTTTAAACCTTGGATACATGGAAATGTTACCCTAAGGTTGCACATAGAGCATATTTACCTGTTCCAGGTGACTTACTGCACAGTGCTGTGACCTCATCTTGGGAATTATGTGAAGCTCTGTTTTCCTGGAACAACATTTTCCAACTTAGCAATTGTATTTACTGTACGTGTATGCATGTGTGGTATTGTGGTATTGATGATTGTTATACGAGACATGTTGAACTAGTTTCATGGACGACCTAACGTCTCGTAAAGTGATGAGACAGAGTGTGACGACGTGATCTGGCATAGCTGTGGTTGCAGTGCGGTTGTCGCCCTCCATTCCTTCAGTGCAGTCTTTCCTTTCACACTCTTCACAATCTTTTTTCAGTTTTTTTCTGTTCTGGTCTCCCTCACTTTCTCTTGCTCTTTATGTACATTGTGCCCACGTGTTTTTTGTGAAGCACACTTTACTGTAGTCAAGTACTGTCGTAGAAAAGTCTATTCATGTTTCACTCTTGGGAGGAAAATATAAGGCATTGTCACTTTTGAGGAAAAGACACTGTACAGCCTCAGTGACAGATGCCACAGTGTGTGCAAAGGAAAATAAAGGATGACGGAAGCCACACTGGAAAGCACACATTTTCACCATTGATCAGCAACCCTGTCCAGTTCGGTATCTACTGTCTCTGCTCTCCGAGAGTCTTTAGAACAGTGTGAGTTCATTGATTAGGCTTTGTCATCCTGGTGTGTGTGCCGGTAAACCAGCAATCCTAATGAGAGTCCATCCAGCCCGAACTGCAGGAGCAGTAAGCAGTAGTACCAAAACTGCTACAGCTCATTCGTTCTCAACAGGAGCCGACATATGAGGCAAATTCAGTGTAATTAAAGCCAGTCTGTGTAATTGAAGTGTTTCTCTCTCTATCACAGTAGCACGGAAATTACACGCTGCAATATGACTTGTTGGGCCATTGTACAGAATTTGTTGTGGTATAATTCAGTGGCCTCCCACCCTCCCATCCTCACTCCCTCCTGTCCTTCCCCCGCTCTGTCTTCATCCCCCTTCTCCCTTCCTCTTCATATCCATTAGCCTAATGAACACCCTCCAATTTCCTGCCACCAGGACAAACACGGTTCACAGTATTGTACTCTTTTCTGTGTGTGTGTGTGTGTGTGTGTGTGTGTGTGTGTGTGTGTGTGTGTGTGTGTCCAAGTCCAAGTGGCATGCACACACTCCTGCATGTGTGTACCGTATTTGCATGTGTGTTTGACAGAGAAAGTGGGCAGGAGAGAGCGCGTTGGTAAGCTCTCATTAAAATAGATGGCAGTAATCAAAGTGCAGAGCAATTAGCCACGGCTGAGTGGGCGGAGGATGTACACTGTGTGTTACCGTGTGCCACTGTGTCAGACCTATTGGTAAACATCGTGATAGTTCACCTCGCTCTGCATGTGGACACGGAGCAGAAGAGTTACGATATGCAGCCCTGAGGGGCATGCTCACCTCAATTTATCACAGCCAGACTGGCTGTTTTCTTCAGTGCCTGAAACAAGATTCTGATATTAGTGGGTAGTTATATGGTTATATAATCTGCTTTGGAGAAATAACATGAAATCATAGTGAGAGCCTTTTCTTAGAAAAATGACTGTAGTGTCTCAATCAACTAAAACAAGTAAGTATTTGACAATTTAGAACGTACTTAGGGCATCCTGGTTGCTTTGTGGTTAACATGCATACCAAATAATCGTCTTGCATCTTTCTTATCCTTCTCTTGTTCCTCCTTTTTCCTGCCTGTCTGCAAATGCCAAAAAATAATCTAAAAAACCAACGAAAATCCTTGCTTAAGTGGTTTTTGATTGAAAAAGGGCAAAGTATCTGTACTGATACGTTTTTTCTCTTGTTTGACAGAAACAAGAATTGAATGACACAATTATAAACAAAGGTGACTTCATAAGATCATTTTATACTGAAACCAAAATAGAGGTTCTCTTTTGTGTGCTTTTTAGGGTACAAACCAAAGATGTACTTTAAATTGTGAGGTTTCTGCAAAATAAAAATCAAAAAGCCATTTTTTCAATGCTCTACCTGACTGCATGTTTAAGAAATAAGAGAGGCACCAAGAAAGCAGATGCATCCACTGCTTTTATTCCCCACAGTGACATCTATCATGGGCAACCATCTTTAACCTAACTGTTTGTCTCACATGGGCAGAGCTCCACTAACTTTCTCTCCTGCACACACACGCACACACGGGTGTGTACATACACGCACACACGGTGCGTACACATACACACACAGGCACAAACACCACTGTGTCAACTCAGACCCGAGGCTGTAAGTGTTATCGCCATCTGCCACAGGGCAGTGCTCATCTTCTCCTGAGTTATTTATTGTGTTATGGTTGCAGTGGGCTGACCGTGGAGGCAGATAGGGGCACTGCAGTGCTTTACAGAACCCAGTTGTTCATTTACAGGTGAGTATCTCACTTGCATGTCCTCGGGGAAACTGCTTAGGTGCAACAGAGGTAGGAACCTGCAGAGTCAAGAGCTATCAGAAATCCATGTTGTGTGAGCGGTGTCAGGCCAGTTGGTTTCCGCCAGCAAACGAGAAGCTGCTTTAAAATGCTGTTTGTGCATGTGCATCACGGAGGCCCGTCAGCGTTGGCAAGGCAACAGGCTGTCCATTTGGATGAGCTTAAAGTGAATAACTGCCACTTAACCTCGCAAAGTGCTTAGTTGGCTTTTCCCTCTTGTTTGTGATGGTTTGGGATTGACATTTGTTTTCGGAGATGGTGAATTTGTCGGCTGATGTATGTAATAACAACCATGAGTTTCCAGGTGAATTTATACCAAAATATCTCCAGAGGTCTGATGCACTTTTAAACTCAATATTATTTAATGTATACCCCTAGAACTGCTAAATGACCATTTGCTCAGAGTAGAACCCCTGCTGTCTCTATATTGAAACTATTGCCATTTGTGGAGTACTAGAAGTGTTTTATGCTGTAATTACTGAATACTTAGAGCTGAAGAAAATGCTTCAAGCATTTAAATAATCTAACCTTCACTGAAGAAAAGAGGCACAGCGGCACATATAAGGGCTTTGGTGTTTCTGCTTTCCGTTGGCTGCGTTGGCCTGGAAAGTGTGCTCAGTCTGTGCTCGCCTCTCCCTTCCCAGACAAACAAAAAAGCACAGGTTGGACAGGAAAGCTGAGGATGATGGGCATTTATGGCTCCAGTTATGACCCCATCGGCACATTTTTGAGCAGGCTGATGACAAGCTGCTGGAATGCCCTGCCGTTTTGCAGAGTCGTTTGAAAACATGATTAACGGTGGTGGAACACAATAGGAATGTGATTCTCATTTGAGCGGTGGGTACGGCAGGCTAGCCTGGGAAATCATCCAGGCCCTAATTGCTGAAGCAGACCCTGATTCAGACGGCTGGAACTCACACACACACACACACGAATACACGCACAAACAGATAGGGATAAGAAGTGTATCTTTAGCCTTGGCTTTTGGATGTATAATTTTGTAATTTTATCGTAACATTTAACAAAAATGGGATATGTCCATGAACTCTGTGTCATGGTTACACTGAAGAGGCTACAACTATTGTAAGTTGTATGCATTATTTTTCATCATTTCACTACATCTTTGTTTACGTACAGTTACAGTTACATACAGTTTTTGATAGGTTGTTTTTCTTTTTAATTTTTTTTTCATTTATATGACACCCATAGGAAATAATGACAAAACGCAGAATCTGACAAAAAACTTGATGAATACTGTGGTAGATCTGTCTATCTCAAGCAATTTTCACTCCAGGCAAAGTTGTTCTTCTTTCTGTAATTTAAAATAATTTTTAGCAGCAAATGGCTTGTTGTCAAGATAAGAAAAAAAAATGTGATACTGAATCATTGCTTTGCTGATATTTTGTTGAGAACACAATTTTGATTGTATTCCAACTCAGCAACAGAACAATAGTCCAAGTCTACACATATTAGCGGAGGGTCAGCAATTTTAAAAGCAATGAACATGTTCCCTCTCATTCAATAAAACCTGTATTGCTCCATTTTAAGATTGTTGCTCTTCCTCAGTATGCTGTATTTGCTTACTGAAGGGCTCTTTTGAGGTATTGGATATTTTTATGTCCATTTATATTAGCCCAATGAAAAAAGTCTTAAAGTTTTTTTGTCCAGAGGATTCCAGAAACTCAGTGTTGCACGTCGTCCGCGGAAGCAGAACTCTGCTTCCTTACACTTGTGTATGGATTTATGGGTGATAAAAAGAAAATTTACAGCAAGAATCATTTTGCAAGAGCGTTCTCCTCAGAAGTATAAACCCCCGTCTTGCCTCGCTCTCCTCCTCTTTCCTGCTCCGCCCTTCCATTTCATTAAGTCTAGAGACAGCCATGGAAGTCTGAAGTCTCGTCTGTCACCGCCGCTGCCTCCTCCTCCTCCTCCTCCTCCTCCTCCTCCTCCTCTTTTTATGTTTTCAACCTCTCCCCAGACCTTCAACCGCTTTTCTTTATACATTTCATGCTTACTTTCTTTCTTTTTCGCCCTCTTTTTCTCGAAAATCATCCATTTCTATTTCTCTGCCCTTTTTGTGTGACTAGACAGCCGTGTAATTGTGGGCCGTGTGAGGAGCGGGATGAGCACCATGCTAGTGTACCTACCTACAGCCATTCTCCCAGCAGCGTCTTTGTTCCTGGTCCATTGTGATCAGCTAGCTGAAGAGAAGCGCTACACATGTTGTTTGGCTGGAAGACTGTCTGCAGTCTTTGTGATAAATATGGACCCCGGTTTCTCTCAAGTATTGTTACTATTCTTCCTCTTTTTGCCTGTCTGTTTGGATACCTCTGGCTGTGCTGCATAAAAGAAGATTAGCCTCACCTCTGAGAGACACATGCACACATTCGCACAAGCACAAACCGCGCTCTCCGCGTAATAACACTCGCACACAAACGCTGGCTGTCCCTTACTCCCTTTGTCCCTCCTTTCTTGTCCCACATCTCATTTTTGAGACGCGCTGTAGACTTTCTCCAGTTCTCAGTGTGTGGACATTGTTCAGTAAGGTGGTTGGACTGTATGTTTGGAAGTCTCCTACAGCATGTGCCGCAGGGAGCATTTTTATAACAAAAATTAACAGAATTTTACACCAGTGGTAATGTGTTGGACTGTTAATTACTATGGTAATTCATACATTATAATAGTGAACAATGTGTTGAAGTAAAAAAAATCCACAATAATTAATACACAATATATCTGACGGATTTCTGTTGATATGATGTAATGTTACCAGCAGGTTTGATACTGAAACCATTACTCTGGAGTTTTGATTACGTATAACATTTTATTAACAGGATAGTCAAAAAGTACTAAATAACCAAATAAAGAGAAATAGAAAATAATACAAATTAGCATATAGTGTAATACACAATTATACATCTCAGATAACCATTGAAGGTTTCTAATTTAAAGTATGACCACAGCAACAAACTCATAGAAGAGATTAAGTTTGATCAAACAGTGAGCTGGGATTAACTGCTGATCACTAGGCTTTGTCAAGGTTTAACCTCTGGTTGTACAACAAAACACACACCCATGCACACACACAAATGAAATACTGTGCAGTGAAAGGCCAGTTGTCCTATAAGGGAGGGTTGAGCACAGTATGGAGCTCAGATAAAACAGGTTATCCGCTGTTTACTCGACGATTTTCTAAGTGCTTATCCTATTTTTTTTTCATGTTTTAACAGCTGTTCAAGGCTGTAAAAGTGCCTATTTTACAGAAGATGTACAAAGTGATTTTTAAAAGGCTTTGCTAGGCGTTGATGACTCACTATAGCTCCACGCTGTGAGGATGAATATGAAGTAGGACCTACAGTACATTCCTGCATTGGCCTAGACTTGAAAGTCCACTTTCCTAACCTTCAGTATTGTACAGATATGATTTAATCCCGCTGATAATTTCACAAGAGTTATTGAAAAAAAATTTACAATGTGCATATAATATAATATATATATTCTTCAGTGCATATAATATAATTTTAATAAGATTAACTGTGTTCATTTTGTTTGCTTTTTTTAAATTTAATTTATTTTTTTAGAAATGAGCTATAATGAGGCCACAGTTATTTCTAAAACCTAAAAGAATTTTCAGTGAGCTAATATACTACATGTATATGGAGCACTGCAATGGCAGTGAGCAGAGGTTGGGAAAATATGGCCCAAAAGCAAATTTAATTCTGGGAAATAAAAATCTATGTTTAAAAAACATCTAAAATCCTCAGTGAGTGCCTTTCCACCTTATCTCCACATTTAGCTTGTCATACCTTTACATATAAAGACCCTATAAAATGCTTTCATTAATTATGTGGTTTCAAATTAAAAATAGTTTTCTTAAAGACTCCAAGATAAGAGCAATGTAGCAACAATGCAAATTACTTTTTTTCCCCTGATGTATCTGCACCTCTTTAGGGTGTTTCAGACAAATTATTACGTTGTTACTTTCTGTTAGTACTGTACTGTACTGTAGTACTCTACAGAATATACTATAGTTCTGCCTCGCATCCTTCAGTGTGGAGTTGAACAAAGGCTAAATTCTTTGGCAGGCAACATTAGCTGGCTGGCAAGAAAACAAGATTAAATATAAAAGATGTTTTAGGGTTAAGCAAAGTCCTCAAGGTCCAGTTGTGTGGGTCCAGTAATTCAATTTAGATAGAAAATGTGTGCATGACTGTTTAAGGAAGAGAAATTCCCCCAAATCCCAGATATGCCAAGAACCAAAATTTGATTTTGTATGTACGTGACTGTAAGAATGAGATAGAGAGAGGAGTGACAGTTTCATTGTTTACCTCTAGCTGTTTGTGCCGACAGCGAGGTGACAGTGAGCCAAACACACACTGACCCCTGATGAGTCTCGCTCCCTTGGTCCTCTCTCCCTCCTGCCTGCGGGTAACACTAATCGCTAAAACATGCAGTCCCTTAGTTGTCATGGCAACTGTTTTATTGTCATTTTATTGGAAAATGTGGCCTTGAGCTGTATATTATCTCGCTACATAACTATAACGAAATGCTTTCCTTGGACTTTTTTATGCATCTGTAATATTTGTGAGAGCATCCTTCGCCTTCTGTGGTAGCAGAGACAACTTGACTTTCTCGCCTTATTCACTTGTCATCATCATTTACACTTCGCCATCTTGCACTCCTTCATCTTGCTCATTTCTCTGTTATTGTTCTAAATCATCCTAATTAACCTTCCTCTCAACATACCCTTCATTTTTATCATCTTGTACTGTCTGCCTCCATTCCACCTCCGCTTACGCTGTCTTCACTTCTTTTATTACTGTTTCCCGAATCTCTGCTCTCACATTTTCTGACACATCTTCCAGTCTTTGTTTTTCCCGTCAACCTTATTTCTATTCCTGCATCTCACATTGTATCCTCATCATCGTGATCCTACACATTTTCTCCTTATCACTTCATCAGTTCCTCCTCTTATCCTCTTTTCCTAATCCTCCATCCCACATACCTGCATTAGCTGCTTTGTCCGTCTTTTCATCTTTTTCTATTTTCTTCCCTCCGCTTTCCAGATTTTTTTTTTCTCATTTTTCCCCTCAATCCTCTCTTCATCTTACATTTTACTGCTTATTACATATCACTAGCAGCTTCTCCAGCTCAAGCACCTTGCCACGCCGTTGACTTGTTTTCTCTGCTCTGCATCCTAATGCTCTACTCCCAACGTTATCTCCTGCAGCCTTGCCTATCTTAATGTTCAGTATGCACACCATGTCCAACCGGGGCTTTTGTCACAGGCTCTGTACATTATTAAAAGTGAGCAGATCACTAATTCATGTCAGCTGAGCCTTGTGGGGTTTGAATAGAGGTGGGTGGGAGCTTGTTGCTTCTTGAAGGCCTTTCAAGTGGCATGAGCCATGCCTTAGCCATCACATCTCACACCTCTGCTCCGTCCTCCCTCGTCTCCTCTGCTGTCTCCTCAATCCTCTCATTTCACCTCACTCTGGACCTTATTAATGGCCTCTTACTCTTTCTTCTTTTCCTCCCTGGTTTCCTTACCTCTGTCAGTCTCCCACGATGTACCCCATGTCTTTGTTCAACCTCTAGCTACTGTATAGAGATTTCTACTCACTGTTTCCTGCTGTACTTGCTTTCCATCTCTCCTCACTCCCTCCCTCATTCATTGATGTCTGATCTAATTGCTTTTGCTCTGACCCTGGGCACAGTGTAACAAGCTCCCAGAGGATGCACTCCGCCTCGGCCTTTGTCGCTGTATCCCCTGAATCGCTACTTTCTTTTTTTCGGTTTCCTCACTGACTCTTCCCAGTACATTCATTCATTAGCAGCACTAATGCCGTAGCCCCAAGACGCATCATGATATTGTGATCCTGCTGACTTAACTGAATCTATTCTAAGACTGGTCACAGCACAAGGTCGGGTCAGGAATGACCAATTGCAACAGGTATTTTTCTATTTCTAAGAGTGGACTTTTTCTTTCCACATTTTCGAGTGGTCCACAGAGAGAGAAAAAGAGGAGACGATAGAAAAAGGAAGAAGGCGGGATATAGTAAGAGGCAGGGAGGAGGTGTGAAGACAATGAAAAAGTAGGACAAGTACAACCTGATAACATGGAGAGGCTTGCAGGCCAACAAAATTTAATAGAAAATGTGAAATATGAAGATGCAGCCCAGTGAACTAAAGCAGACAGGCCAGTGCACATTTTAACAGCTTTGGCTCTACTTAGAAATAAGGATTTTTAGAAATATGACACACATTTTAACTTTTCTCTCACTAGCGTATTTTCCTCCTTGATCCTGCAGTGTGACATGTCACACATCAAGTGAAATCCATGAATTGTGTCACCTTAAATGAATCCTGGAGCAAAAAACACACAAGCTGAGAAGTCATGCTTTGTTTCGAGAGGAAATCTTGCCATACTGAATTCCCTGTTGATATGCATCTTATTGTCACTCCTGTTTGATAGATACTGAGAGTTAAAAAAAAATGAAAGAAAAGAAGCTCGGATTCTCTCAACAAGTCCTCACCCACCACGATTGGTCTATGGTGAGATAAGCCAGAAGATAGTGAGTGAAAATGAGCAATGCGCTTCAGAACCTCAGTTGTCAGTCATATTGCGTGAAAATGTATGAGTACAGTGCACGTTCTTAGTGAGCACCAGAACTCAATACTATTCCCTATTTCATTTTGACATGAAGCTCAATGATAGAAGACAGATCACCACCATTTTTTTTTTTTCACATTAACGCGAGAGCTGTACAGTATGTGTGTACGTGCGTGTGTGTGTGCTTGTCTTTTTTGTCTCGTAAATATTCATGAAGGAACACAGGCATTCAGATCAAAACATATTCTCCTGAAGGTTAATAGGTCAAATGCGTTGATCAAAATCTAGTTGTTGCACACACTCCTCTCATTAGAGGCATTTAAAGAGAATTATTTGATACAGATACTCTGATCTTCCCCTTAGACCTCCCTAGTGTATACTCTCTCTCTCTCTCTCTCTCTCTCTCTCTCTCTCACACACATACACACACGCACTCAAACACTCTGTAGGTCCTTTGGGCTGAGGCACAGGGCTGAATGCAGATAAACCTCTTTGAAGTGAGCAAGTTTACTATATATGTGTGTGTCTATGCCCACACTCACATGCACACGTACACACATATACTCCTGCTGTGTTAGTGCATGCTTTTTTAATCAGATCAGGTGTTTAATTATTAATGTGTGTGTTAAAAGAAGCAGGAGCAGGATATGTGAACAGTTATGACCCTGCAGCTGTACTGTTTAACCTTTACTATGGAATAATGGTAGTGTGTGTGTGTGTGTACTTGTACAACTATCTTTGTGAGAACCAATTTGAGTTTTAGACCATGGGAGTGGGGACATTTTTGGAAAGTGAGGACATTTTTTGTGTGTGTGCGTGTGTGTAACACGGGGGGGAAAGAAAACTGCTGTATGTGCGCATGCATTTCAGTGTTTTCGAGGCAGGTCGAAATTGACTTCAAGCTAAAGTGAAACACAATATACAGAACACAGATTCCTCAGGTGACACTTTAAACATTTGTTCTTTCTCTGTGTCTCTCTGTAGGTGTGTGGAAATCATCGCCAAGGAGGGGAGAAGTCTGAAGGAGCTCTATCTTGTGTCTTGTAAAATCACAGACCACGGTAGGATACCTTCTATCACTGTCCCTTTGTTGCAGTCAACCTCCAACATTATTATCATAACCAATATTACCCACAGTCCCTACCATGATTCAGGACTCATTTGATTTTTATGACTCAACCCTAATGAGACTTGCAAACAGTAAAAATATTATTGAAAAGTTTCACACAGAATAAAGTAATGTTCACTGCATCTCCTTGGTGCAGTTCGTATTTTAGTCAGCAGCAAAATATTTGGTACTGGGTTTTGCATAATATTTGGGTCTTTTATCAACTACAATACAATGCACAGTTGGAGTACTTCAGTACTGAAGCATCAATCATCTGATTCAAACTGCTTGCATGAACTATTTGATTCGTTGTGTGGCAGTGTTTGTGTGTTTAGTTGTCGCAATGCCGTGTTATGTGTGTGTGTTTGTTTGTGTATGTGTGTACCCTGAAAGTTCCACAAGGTACTTTTTTCAAGAGGCACTCGATATAACACACTATTAAGTTATTTTTTGTCACTTATTTTATTATTTATTTTTTATTGGCAATCATCTTTTCAAATCAAAATACCCGCAATCAGAAGTCTCAAAAAGAAGATCTAACTCTGATGAATGGTGTTCGCTTGAGTTTGTTAATTATCAGAAATAAGAGAAAACCAGCCTTCTGCTTAATAGACTCATGTTGTTTTCTTGAGAGCTTAAAGAGCTTAGGCTGGTTTGGGGGCTGTTTTTGTGTGGGCCTGTAAAGCCCATTGAGACATTGTATGTGGTATTGGGTTATACAGATGACCTTGACTTGTATAATGCTGTAATATACCCTTTCCATACAGGGACCAGTGCATGATGTGAGCTGTAGACCCACATATTGGTTTACGTGAACATGGTTCATTCATATTCATAGAGGCTTTTGCTTGCCCACTTGATGTACATGTACACTCTCTGTGTCTCTCTTGCTGTGTTTTGTGCTTGTTTCAGATGAATAGTTGGGTAATTGTTTAAATGTCTTCAAACTGAAACTAAATTCTCATCTATAAATGTGTATGAAACGTATTTAACCCCGGTCGGGAGCAGTCACAAAGCTACGTCAGATGATACGTGATGACCAAACCCCTCTGTAATTTGACACACTACACAGGTATAGTGTGATGACGCGATGCACACTGGCCCAAAAAGACTTTTCCCCATACACAATCATGACAAAAGAAGCGTCTGTAAAATTAATAAAGTGAATACATTTTTCTGAGTGTAACTTACACCCACAGAATGACTTTTTGTATAATCACAATTTGATGCATTTGATCAAATTAAATTTGCAACGCCTAGGAGAGCCTCTCATCCCATTCATCGGAGTGGCGAGCCAACAGGTTGTCAGCCTTTTTGGCCAGAGAAAAATGCTAGGCTGTTGACTACCCCTCATCTTTTTTTCCTCTATATGCTACCACTTTTTTGCACATCCTGTAGTGGTTTTACTAAATAGTGACAGATATGGAAAACGGGTTTAATGCCAGGCACTAACTGTCCCCAACGAAGTTGTAATTATGTCATGTGTGTTGCCGCAGAGTGTACACTTAAATGATTACTCTCCAACACAAGCTGGGGTTGGCTGCTGACTTCTGTGAGTTACAGTGACAATAATCACCCTGACCTCTCCGAACCTTAACCTTAACTGTGGGTGGTGTGCAAAATGTTTCGTGGGTGTGTCTACTTGCTTTTGATTAATGACTCCAAGATCACAATAGTACATTAAACCAGGAATGCACACAACCACCCCCTATATATTCCCCTCTCTCTGTGTGTCTCTCTAATCATTTTGACCAAGATGAATTGGTGATATCTGATCTTCTTCCTTCACTAATGACCCCTCTGGCCTCCTTATGCTCATGATGGGAGCGGTGTGTATTTATGTGTGTGTACGTGTATGTCCTCTTAGGATAGATATGCCTGTTGCAGGAGCTCTGTGCTCTAACAAAATGATTGGTGGATTTCCTGCTTTAGTCTCTGATAAATTAAATAACAGAAATGAGATTTTAAATCAGCCAAGCTGGCCCCCATTTTTTCCGCCCATCTCCTGTGCTAATTATTTTTATTAATGGCCTCTCTGAGTGCATTTGAGATGTCCACAAGCCTCTTATGTTTGAGTGTTCTGTTTTTTCCTCCCAGCTTTGGCTTCCTGTGTGATTTTATAGGAGCTTTGAGGACAGACAGAGAAAGAGACATAAAGACAGGTTTAGATGACAGAAAGAGAGCTAGGCAACGTGTAATTTTACTCCCAGTGCAGATGGTTTTGTGAGATTATTTTGTGAGGAAGAGGAAACAAATGGAAAAAGTGAGGATAGAGTTTTTTGCCGTAATGATCTTGCTGAAAGCCCTATTAGTGGTGTGATAAAAATAAAAACTTCCTAGCCTTTCCTTCATTTATGAAAGAACATAAAAACTAATTAGCTTAAATAACATTTTGGTTGTATTCAAGGCAGAGATTCTCGTTAAATTCACACATTTTAGTAAGATTTATGCAGTTCAGAAACTTTTTTCACACCTGTGATTAGTAACTGATGATGAACAATGGTCATGCTACTGAAGGTTTTTGGAATGTATAGCACATTCCTACCAAGAAAAGAAAAGAAAAATAAGAAAGGTGTCAAACACTAATTCTGGAGACTGATAAAAGACCTTAAACTGCAACATTACTTTGTTTTAAGGTGTGGTTGATTTAATTATAATAAATGTTAATGTATCATTTGACATTTTATATCAATTAATTATATAGTTATTTATATTTCTGTAACTGTTGACTCTACATAGGTGTGGTCAATAGTATCTAGACACAGTGTATGAAGTATACTCTCAATTCCTCAGACACAAGTATTCTGTAGTTCAAAAGACTGCTGTAGACTCCAAAAACTGGGAATCCATATGGAATACATTTAGTGTTACCCTGGGACTCAAGGTTATTTAGATAATACAACTCATATTTTCATATAGGGACCCTCCAGCTGCAGGCCTTGGAGCAATTTCAAGTCCTGACCCTTTGTGTAAGAACCCATAATCTACAGAGTGCCCACTTATCACTGCCACTTCCAGGCTTCCAGGGCTGACAAGACACTTTCCAACACATTCAGTAATTATACATCTAAATGTCCTGTTACAGTAGTTAAAGTGGCGATAGACTGAGTTGGAGATGTTGGGTTCTAGAAATAGATAGTGTGTCGTTGATTTTGTAAAAATCAAAACTCTCATGTGACATGCTTATCTCTTTTTGAAAAATTAGAAGTAAATAAAAACAGACCCCTTCCAAAAATCTCAAAAGTTAAAGTGGTCAATTGAAATAGTTTGAGATAATGTTAAGGAAGTAGTGATAAAGTAAATATGTTAAATAATATTTGCCTTCTCTTCCAGTACCTGAAAAGATACCATGATTCCATAACTCACCACAAAGTAATGCAGTTACTTGAAAGTCACAGGAAACCACACTTGCCCCTCTTTTGAACTATTTACACATGGTATAACAAAATAAAAAGGAGGACCACCTAAGTTCCTTATCCCCATAGGCATGGCGTGGTTCTCATCTTGCCCATCTCCCCAGCAGAAATAAAAGTGCCATTATAACATTGGTTTGAAAGCTGAGCCTGATGAGAAACCCTTCTCAGCCTCGCTCCCAGTGCTAATCAGATCTCTACACCACCGCTGTCATCTTCATTGACTGACCCATACGCAGGTGGTGGCCCTTACTGCATCTTCAACACACCTGGATAGACAGTGATACCTCCTTGTCTACTCTCACTCTCGCATTCATTGTCCTTGTGCGTCTTTTGTTCTTACGTGTGTGTTTTGCATTCATATGCCTCCATTTGTGTGTCTTCCCTGTGAGTGTGTACATCTACCTGCGCTTATCTTGTCCCTTGTAGCCCACCTGTTTTATCCAGAGACAAAAAGAGAGACCTTGGCATCTCTGTTCTTTACATATGGTAATTCTCCTCTTTCACCCTAAACTGCCCTTACCTTGTCAGTCATGGCCTCCTGTGTACATTTGTGCGAATACAAGATCGAGCGAGACACTTGAGGGACATGTGTGTGAGTGAGAGGGAAGAAAAGGATCAGCTTTGGTCTGCTTTTAGAGGTCTTCAAGCAGAGCGGCTATAGAGTTGCAAAGTGGGGAGGATTATTTCAGGCTTCCAGGCTGATGGAAGTCAAAGTCCTAAACATTTTTTGCATAGACAATGTTAGGTGACGGACATTTTTCTTCTTAGATGGACATGCCATTCTTTTGGCTGAATTGCATTACAGAATATGGACACTTTCAAACGACAAACAAACAAGAAATTATGTTGTGTGCGCCGCTAACGGCAAGTGGATTCAAGATAAGCTAATCTTTGTAGAAACCTGATAATACATTCAGCGGTTTAAATAATTTACCTTTCAGCTTCTGTGTCAATTTTGGTCCTGCATCTATGGTGTAGTGTATAGTTCTCATTTGCGACTATTTGCTAAAGGGTACAATTTTTGCTTCAGACTGGCTCAACATAATCCTTTAGTGTAGTTAAATCATCTAGGTAACTCTTGTGGTAATGTGGTAGAGCATTAAAGGTATAATTGATGGGAACTTGGGAATTAAAATATGAGAAAAGAAAGTTCCTGAATGAGCTTCTCCTCCTACTTTGCAACTATATTTTACCTAATAATAAATCTTGACAATGACAGCCCATCTTCCAGACTGTTGGGATTGTGTTGTGTTGTTGTATAAGGACTGAGCTTCTCAGATTGTGCATTTCATTGTTATGTCCATCTGTATTTACCCATGTGTCAGCTTGTGAGATTATTGTTGTCATTCAATCTTTTGTGTCTTATTCTCTTATTTGATCACCCCCTTCATAGCTCTCACGTAGTTCTAATTCTGACACGCATCTACATTTTTCTCCCTTTTTCCTATTTATTTCCTGCTGCGAACCCTGTTCCCAACACCAAACCCCTTCTTCTTCTCTTTTCCCCTCTCATCCCTCTTTCCATTCATCTCTCAGCTCTTGCTTTCATCTGAGGTGCTTTACTCTAAACGTACTGAACGTTGATAGATGGGGTTTTCCTGTCCCTCCCCCCTTGAGCAGAACCTCAAGAATGAAGTACGGCTGTATGCGTCTTTACTGATGTGTGAGTGTGTTCGTGCGACTGTGCTTGTTTACATGCGTTTGTATGAGCTTTTGTGTACTTTGTGTTTCCCATGCCACTGGGGAAATTTTGATACACACTCACTCCCCAGAGTATCATAGTGCTTTTTACAAGGTGAGGTTACTTAGCATAAGAGCAGCTGCAAGTGCATGGTAACTATCTTACCGACAATGAAAATGACATGTGATTGTTATGCTCCCATATACAGTATGATGAGGCCATTAGGGTATACTTAAAGTAACAGATTTACTGTGCTAGCTTTTAACCTTAAGCCAGTATTCACTTTTTATTATTCTGCACTATTTGTGGGATTGATGTACATGTCAAACCCTTCAGCACGATATACATTTCTTGAAAGCCGTGGTTGCATGGCATGGTGCCATTTTTAAAATGTCACACAATATTGAATCACTGCCATAAAGAAAAGTGAGGTATACTTAAATGAGATAATCAGTTATTGTGTTTACATGTGGCATGATCAAACTTCATGGTGATATGGTAACAATGTAAAAGGCTGTAGCTTTGTTGCGCTGGCTGTTTTCATACACCAACTTCTATCGCTCTCTGTCTTTTTTGTTTTCACATCTCTGTTTCTCTTTGAGCTCTTGTGTGTTTTCCCCCCCATCTTGTTTGTTTACCAAACAGTTATTCACCTCCTACAGACTAAGTGCTGTGAAACATAATGTGATGTAAACTTAGATAGTGTAATAGCTTGTTTGCTCCTCTCTGTTTGGCATTCAGTAGGTAAATAATGTAACTCTTAAAGCAGTCGATTAAAATGCGCAGAGCAGTACGGCAGATTTATGTGGGCTGCAAAAGGGGAGCTAGTCAGCAGACAATCTTTGTCCGTCTCATCACCACTGTGAGTGGAGTTGTGTGTGAATACATTTGTGTGTGTGTTGAGTAAGAAAAAGGGTATGGTTTCTTGGTTTGCAGTTTAGTATGGACAGGTCCATTAATGTTCATGGCCACTAGTATACAGTAGTCTTTTTAAACCTCAGAGTAAATTTTTTTAATGCCTCTGTGTTAGTAAAAGACTGGGAAAAAGTTGTAGTTTAGCTTGAGCCTATTAGGTTTGTTCAAATCCAGCTTAGGGACCACTAAAAATCATGCTACTGCTATTGTCATGTGGGGACTGATGTTTACAAACTACATTTTAGGAGCTAAAATATATATTTAAAAATATATATCTGTAAGTATCTTAAAGCAATTTATAATACTATTTTATTAAATGTATTTATCAAACAATTGAGAAATAATAAAATATGTGTACTATGGAGATGTCATGTCATCATATTATCACTGTTTAATTTTCTTGAGAGTAAAAAATCAGTACTATTACTCAATGATCAGTGAATATCAGCATATTATTGGATTAAATCTTTGAGGTCCTTGGTCTTGGAGAGTTAAATATTTTTTTATTCACCTGACAACTTAAATGTTGAAGGGTGTAACCTTCACAACACAACTTGACATGAGAACTGCTCAGGCAGGATCCTCCTGACATCAATTCCATTAAGCGCAAAACAATGGAACCGGGGGAAGCCAAGCCCATGGGCCAAATTCCATGACCCTTTCCATATCAAGCCAAGACCTTAAAAACCAATGGAGCAGTAGTACACAGAAATAGCCCTTCCTAGGAAAATGCATAAGCCATGTGTTTTCTCCTTGAGGGGTAGGAGAGACGGAGGGGCAGAGAGAGGGAGAGAGTAACATATGTTACAGAGTGCTACTGGACATGGTGAGGGCAAAGACTCATAAAGTGGGTTATTATCTCTGCAAATCAATGAGAGTGCCTGAGCTGCAGGGAAAACAACCAGCACTATACCAAGCTCAGAGCTTGACAAGACCACGTGAATGCTGAAGCATAGGGGTGCTAATATTCACTCTGTGTTATCAAAGGCTGCAAATAAAAAATAATTTCATCATCAATGAATCTACCTGTCACTTTCTTGATTAATCAATTAATCATTTAATCTATGAATTGCTAAGAAAAAGCCCACCACAATTTCCCCAGGTGATGTATCCAGATATATTGTTTTGTCCAACCAACGGTCCAAAACCCAAAGATTTTTATAATATATAATTTAAAATTATATAAAACAGAGAAAGCAGTAAATTGTCACTTTTACTAAAGTTAAACCACAGAATTTGGCATGTTTGCATAAAACATGACTGCCAATCATTAAACTAATGGTGTTGTCTTGTCAGCCAAGTTTAACTAAATGCAAGTAACCATGACATATGCAGAACATAAAATACACTTATTTCCTTTTTTGCAAATCAGTGTTAAAATTCATCTTTTCTTGAAACTACTGTTTTTAAACATGCAATAAGTAAAACCCTAAAAGTAAGTAAAGAATCTTTCATGTGTCAGAAAAAAGAAGGTTTCCTCTGGCTTTAGCCATGGAAACTGCTCAGTAGAGAATAAGAAGGATGACCATTTTCCCACCATTTGCAAGTTTGGAAAGTTCATTAGATGATATACAGGAAAATTGAGAGGGTGACGGGTAAGGAGGGAGCAGAAACAGCTCAGGAGGCTGGACTTGAACCTCCACAGAGGGAAGGCATTTAACTGGATGACTGCTGCTCAAGTGCGTAAGTTTACTTCCATAGGGTTCCAATCTACAGATGCTTCATAGTGTCTAGTTGAGTATATAAATCGAGATTTCCATTTCCTTACATCAGCCTGTGGTGGTATTTGCAGATTGGGGAGCAGCGCAAAGAGGCTGAAATTGAATTAGTTTCCATATATTGTCCTCTCCTCCTCTTTCTCCAGCTAAGCCCTGTGGTCTATCCACTGTTTGCCTTATGGGGGAGAAAAGTGAGGGGGGCTTAAGCTGTGAAGGCTGGGGCTTACGCTGTCTACCATCTTACTGGTCACACAAAAACACACTCGCACACTAACTCTCTCTCTCTCTCTCACCCACTAACAAACACACACACACACACACACACACACACCCTTGCTTCGGGGATTACAGGCCGTTTGCATTTACACACACAGATGCAAACGCAATCACACAGGCAGTACACACATATTATAGTTGCACTTTTGAGCTCATGTTAATATCTTCCTTCACTCACACTATCAAATTTCAGCACACACACTTTGCCATAACTTTGGGGAAAAAATGCTTAAGCCTGCTATTTTAGTCTTAAGTGTAGGGAGAAGACAGATTTAAATGATTTGGGCGTATGTGTTTAGATACATATTTATATGTAAATGTGCGTTTGTCTCTGTGTACACAGATGCATGTGTCCCTGTGTGAGACGCTGTGTGTGTGTACATGGTGCCAAAGGATGTAATCAAGTATCTATGAGCTGCTGGAGGCGGATAGTGTTTCTCTTCTAGATAGAGGTAGCTTTAGCAACAAGAGGCCCCATGTGTGTTTATGAAGCTTTGATATAAATGGTCCATTTGTTCTATCTCTCCTCTCTCTATCTCCTCATCTTTCTCTCTCGCTCTCGCCATCATCTCAGCCCTGTAGTTCCCAATAACAGCGTGCTTTAAGTGTGCCCGTGGGACTCAATAACACCAAGCTGTGTAAGTTGTAGTAGATGTCCCTGTTATTGCTGGCTATAAGGTTTTTGTTTATAGAAGTGAGACATTGCATTTTCTTATTTTTCTTATTAGTTCCATTGTGGGTGTGTCTGTGTATGTGTGTCTAGATATGACAAGTATTTCTCTAAAGGCCGCATCGTATCTACTGTGCCATTGCCTCCGAGTAGCACTGATACTGCAGGTGTAGAATTGTCAGTATTTCTATAATGACTTAGAGGCTTTTCTTTCTGTCTGTGGTTATCTCCTTTTATTTTCTTGGGCATTGCTGCCGTCCTTCCTTCCTTTGCTTCACCGTCTTGCTCTCTTCCTCTGTCCTGCACTCCTCATCTTCCTCCTTCTCATCTCTCTCAGGTGTGAATGGAGCTGTCCTGTAGGTTACGTGGGTGTTGATGTGTTGTTGGTGACCAGATTTGGGAGTGTTTAATAGTTAAAGCACCCTGCTGCGGGGTCTATTGTTAGTTCTGTCTCACTCTGATAAAGTTTAGTGGAGCTAAAGGAGATTTCTCACTTACTGAACATGAGAGCTCTTTACATCTTTTCCACCCTTTTCCTCCCGTTTTACCACTGTTAGTGTCTACTTTTATTCGTTTCTTCTTCTTTTGTCTTAAGATTTTTGTGTTGGTTTAAGATTTTTGTGACTTAAGCATTTCTGCAGTATTGCATACAATTACAAAAACCCTACAAAACAATGGCATTGTCTAAAATGATACAGTAATGTGAAGGTCTGGGGAAGCTTATTCAAATAAAAATAATTTATATACCCCTGCTGAGTATTTTTTTTTTTTTAAGAATTCAAGACAAAATTATTTTACGCAAACATTGTTAATTAATTCAGCATATGAGACAATTACATCATGGAGGCTACAAATTAGAATTCCTAGAATTCATCATGTACTACTACTGAGCTAAAATGCACTAATTTATTCCAACATTGTAAAAAATAGATGACATGAAAAATAATTGTTAATGTGTGTGTGTGTGTGTGTGTGTGTGTGTTTAAGAACTTTTTCCATGCTTCGGACAAAGCAAAGAAAAAAACAAAAACAGTAATGAGTTAAACCATGAACACATGTTTAAATGCAAACAGCTGATAATAGTCTCCCAGGGCTAAATGATTGATAGAATGATGTTGTAAAGCCCACCTAAATGGTCCAGCTGGGCGAATGAATGAGCCATGACTGTTTACTGTAGATAATCAAGTCCTAATTATTGCTAGAAATGTCACCAGCATGTGTGATTAGTGCAAAATTCACATCATTTAAAGGTTATGATTAAATTCTTGATTTGTAAAAACCATTTACGTCAGTATCCAACTGGTAATCACAATAGGCTCTATTAGTATAGCATAAAACCGCAGTAGTTTATAGTCAGTCAAAGCTCACAAGGTATCTAAATATTCAGGTAGCTGTTTTAGTAACATACTGTAGTTTTAGATTTTGTTAAGACACAATGCAGAAGCAACATGTAGTAGTACTAGAATTAGTACAAGAATGCCAAGGATGTTTTTGCTGTAGGGCAGGTTTCTCGATTCAGATTTCATCCTCACTGATGATGCTCAAAGAGTGCTTTATGTTTTAAGCTTGGCCAGTAGTTGCCTTTTTGTTATAATCTCTGAATAAAAGTGAATGTAACTAGTTGAACTTAAAATAACTGCTTCTTTTGCAGTATTATCTAATGATTACTAAGCTCAATTTAACCACACTCCCAAGGATTATATGACAATGTCAATGTGAAAACACATTCTGTTAGCTATCAATAAGCCTGCTTTATTGTAACAAGTGTTTAGGAGACTTTCTTCACAAAATCAGGATGGATTCTTTTCTCGTAACAAATTGTTTTGACAGTAATTGTCAAAACAAATAAACTTTACAGTCAAAAGAAATTGTAAACATGTAAAGTTCACTTCAATGAAGCCTTAAAAGCCTAAAAGTGTTTATACAATATATGCAGCTTAAAATATCAATTTAATCATGCCATCCCTTGTACCGCTTTTGTTTTTCAGTTCGAAAATTTTGATTTAAAATTAGCAATGAAATAACAATTATGTGTCTACCTTTCAGTTAAGCATAAAACTTGAAATTACAAACTTTGTTTTTGAAAGGTCACCCCCTCGCTCATTTTTCTACATCTGTATATTTGAGAGATAATGCCGCTGCTAATCCCTTACAAGGTCAGTGCTTGTATTGGATGATTGTTCCCCACTGTTTATTCATACTTCCTGCTGATGTCATTTCCTCCTGCTGGCTCTGACCCTTGACCTGTCATTTACCTCCTATCGTTGCCATGGTTCAGTCCACGTTGGTGGCTGCTGTCCAAGAGAACATCCCAGTCTTTATCTCTGTAGGATTCCTCTGCTTACAGGAAGGTCACTGGAGTATCGAGATGCAAAATCTATTTGTACTTAAAGGTCACTTTTCATTTGGAATCCTAATATCATCTTTCATCTTAATTTCTCACTTTTCATTGGCTACTGAAGTCAGTTTCTTGAACTTCTCGTCTCTCATTCCTTTTTCCTCTCTTTGTCCATATAATGTCTTTTCCTGCTGTCTCTCCCTTGTTTGACAAAAGGACTGTACATCATTCAGCTGACAGGGAATGGCTATAATACATAACGCATCGACCATGTTTAAATGGCTTATCTCATGACTCTTAAACGTGTTTCAGCAGCAGCTCTGGCAAATAGCCACAATGTCACACAGGGCGCTGGCTGTTCTCCCTCATCATTTGATCAATGGCACTGATAAAACAGAGCAGAACCTCTGTCATTATACCTAGTCTGTATGTTTTTGTGTGTATGTACATACTTATGTGATAAAAGGAATGTGTAAATCACTGCTCTTTAAACATAAAAGGCAGCAGGGGGTTGCTGTTTTGGCATTACCGTGATTCACTGCAACACAGCATACAATCATTTAGCACGTGTCTGTTTTGTATAATGTTTAGGATCTGCATGCGATTGTTCGATTGGCAGTAAGGTTGTTCCCCCCACCTTGGAGCCATAACTCTCTGTCGTAAAATAAGTAGCTATTTTGGATGCCCTTGTAAAAAACAGCGTCCAGCATTAATTTTATTAATTTTACACATTTGCCATAAATGATATGGCTTACATAAAGGCTATTGATTTAAGGATGAGGCCATATTGTACAAATGTAATTTGTCATAGCGTGCTTTTATTTAAAATGTTATATGCAACCATTTAACAAATCACTGCATTTTAACAAGTGATGCATTTTTGGTAAGCTAGGTCATTGTGGCGAATAAGTTTTGGTTAATGAAAGTAAAAGCATATCCAACTAGTAATATTTCATGACCTTGTAAAGCTCATTATAAACATACAATAAAATTAAAGTAAGAGGTTCGGCTCCAAAAAGCAGTGTCATAAGTTGAGTATGTTCTTTTGAAACTTCTCAGTTTCCCACCAACAGACGACTGCTTTTCTGGAAACAAGGCTGGGTTTTGTTTAAAAGCTAGTTACCTGTATATTGCAAGTTTTTAAATACTTTGCCTATTAACTTTGACAGGGCAGAGCAGTTTCTTGTGGAAAATATCTCAAGGCACTTACATTTTTATGAAATAAATTAATATTGTTTTCAATTACTTGCCCAAAACAAATCAAAGGGACTATTTGAAATGACTTAAGGCAACCAGTTGAGTAGCTTCGGCCTATGAGTTCAGGTTAATGAATGAAAAAACAGGTGAAAAGTGATTAATTAAACTCCCAGGGGTGATATAAAATAGATGATTAACTATGTGAATTCATTCAAAGTTAATTGAAATTTTAAAATGCTCTATCAGAATGAAATATTGCTTCAAGATGTAGCATATGTCTTCAACATGCTGACTGTACTTGAAAAGATTTTATTAAGGAGCTGCTCAGATATTGTGATTGGCCAAGGCGATTTTAAACTGAAGTGAAAATGACTGTAAAACATTACTGGTTCAAATTAAAAAGTCTCGAGTGGTAACTGAATAGATGTGAAAGGAGAAATGTCCCTTTTTTTTGTGAGACTGCCATGGCGGCATGTCATGACCTCACTCTATCTCTCTGCCTTATCGAAATATCACATTCCTCCCACACTTGTCCCCACCTTGGTGTTCCTGTCTGGTACTCAACCCATCCATGCCTCGCCTCCTCTTTACATATTGTAATCTTTTTTTCCCCTCTCCTCCTCCTATCCTCTTTCCTTCTGTTATCAGTCTGTCCTGTAAAGCTTCATTTACAGAGGAGGCCTAATCAGATATGTACCAGCGGAGGGCAGTTTGTGAGAGCAGTGTGTGGTCTGATAGATAGAAAGGCTTAGCAGAAGGGGAGCACATTATAAGCCCTCAATTATATGCCCGACACCCTGACGCAGGAAAGAGACACTTGGGAGGCCTGTTTGTGCTTTTGCCTATGTGTCTGAGTGTCATCGTCAAGTGTGTTTAGTTGTGTGTGCATGGCTTTATATGCTTATTCTAGTGTTTACTGCAGATTGTGTACTGAAAGAATGGCGGGCATTGAGAGAAAAAAAAAGTTATTGGGCTGAATAAAGACAGAGAACATACATACATATAATGAGAATATAACAATGAACATCTGAAAGTTTCATTTTTTAAAAAAACTTCATCCACACGTTTTATCTTAACCAGGAGTGCAATGTGGAGGCCACGAAGGGGCTATGTAGATCCAGTCTTTTACCATTCTACTTTCAAGGCCATTCAAGCTCATGTTTAGGCTCTGTGGCGTTGGGCCCACAGAGACACTGTGGTGGAATCAGATGAAGCATGAAAAGGTGAGCTTGGGAGAGCAAACAATGAATTGTGTTTGAACATTTCTGCTGCTGGAGTTCACTGCTTCAAGGCTGCCTACCTCTGCAGATAGAATATTCATCTGCTGTATTGTCCCGTAGAGGCTGGTAACCTTTAGCGAAAAATCACAGTGGAACTCGACCTTGCTTTTCTGCTTCATTATCATGCAGCCTCCAGTACAAACAGCAAAGCTTTGTTTGATGCTAATAATATTATAGTTTTTTGTCTTCACATGTATCATCTGACCATTCCTCAAATTCTTTTAATGCCAGTAATAACTAGAATGTAACATCTAGTGAAGTTGATTACTTTTTTCTGAACTTGATGCAGTCCCAGGCTTGCCGCACAAGTTTCCAAGCTCCAAGGTGATGTTGCTATTTACTACTAAGAATGGATCATTATCTGCCTGCTTTTGCCCATACTTAACCATTAAATTTGCTAAATCAAGAGATTAATTATTGTCAAAGCCACTGATACAGAGTGCCAGATGGTGTTTTTATGACACAAAAATGTGCCAATATGACCACTATCAGCTGTTAACACAAGAGAACCCAACTGCCCCTCAGATTCCAGATATTTACTGCTTAGTTTTACTTCTTGCTACAAGTAAACTACCACCTCACAAGAGCCACGATATTTCTCCATAATCCAAGGTATGGAATGCATTTTATAATACGCTGTTCCCTGTGTCTCATTTGAGCAGGAGATGGGTTTAGTTAATTTACAGAACAGCCATTAATTAGCAAAAACATTGATTTGCCATCTCCAATCACATGGTGTTGTGTGTTCACAGTTTCAATGAGGGCAGTCGTAAACAATTTCTCCACTTCTCTTCATCTTTTTTGTTTGTTTATTTGTTTGTAATTGCATGGCTTCATTTTTGTAAATGGTAAGTCCGATGATGTAACAGTCACATGATGACGTGGCCCTCAAACAACATAGTATCTTAGTCTTAAAAGTCTTAAAGTCTTTAAAAAATGTAGGAAAGCACAGCTTGTAAACTTTTTACAAATAGTCCATACTACACTAATGTCAGCACACCAGATTTGACCTGAACATAATAGCACATCTGACTGCCCGTGTGATTCACATACCAGTCAGTAAAACATGCCATTTTGTGTTTGTGTGTTTCATTTTAAATTCATGTCTGACTGCTTTGATACAGAAAGGTCTTCTTTGGCCTCGGTTTAGTTAACCCCTCAAGTGATCTGCCTAAACTGCGCCCTGTATCACACAAAGACAGCCTTTCAGGCTGCTGGGTTTGGCAGGAAACCAGCTATTACAAGGTCAATATTACCTTTATTACTTGTTATTAGTCTACATTATACCTCATGGGAGATTTTACATAAACACACCCATACAAATACACAGGCTTACAGAGCTGTAAGCTCACCGAAATGGCAGCTGGGATCCTGCCTCACGCCAATAGACATGCCCTGGGGAGCTCAGGTAAACATTGGCTCTGTGTTTTTCTGTTTATTGTTTGGTTATAGGCTATTACATAGTCGATTTTTTTCCCCCATCTGCAGTCTCAACCCAGTTTATGGGATGGAAATTGCAGGTCTTGCATGAAAACACTGTCATGTGTTTTCAACTGTAGCATTTTAGGGACATACATGACAATGGCTACACGCATAGTCACTCAACCACACACAAGCAGAGGCATTACCAGTGTACTTCTAGCACTAATGACAATGAAACTCAATTTCTTAGCTGTAATTGTGGATGTGTATTTTCCTCCTTTGTCTCTAAAGACTTGGTTTGTGAGACCCAGGGGTCTGCTGATTGTTTTGAGTGCCTCTCCACTCTGTATGACTGTGCTGTGCCTCAGGTGCTCAACAAAGCAGCCCCATTGGAATGCAGCAAACGCGTCTCCATTGTGGCATAAGGCGCATTTTATCGATACCTATTTCTCCCCTCCTCTGAGTACAATCAGAATCTGAGTGGCCTTGGCATCTGGCTAACACAATGAATGTAAACATACGTACTCACAATTATACAGATGCGCAGGCTCTTTTTTTCTTCAACACTCTTAAATGTAGCCAGAGAAAACACTTTGTGTTGTATTGGACTGGAGTAAAGCCGTCTGTATTGTGTATCGAGAGAATACATTGAAAGTGGGTTGTGTGTGTATCTCCAATCAGTCAATTATAAAGTAGGCCTATGTAGACAACATCCATTAACATCTTATATTGTTTCCAGAGAAATACTCCCAGTACATGCATCAATAAAGCAGAATTAGGGGAAATAGGAGCAGAAATATGAAATGCTCAATAGAATATGGCATTTACATTGACAGTCAAACCATGAAATATGTCTCTTTCTCGCTCTCACTCCTACTCTGTCTCTCCCTCTCCAGTTTTTTTACTCTTTCTTCCCACTTATTATTCACAGACCATAGTCCATTGCTAAGTGCAGGTGAAAAAAGCCATTAAGTCACTGGCTGGGAGGCTTATGTGTGAGTGTGAGTGTGTGAGGGAGAGAGTGACAGGAAGACAGATTGCTGCCCATTCTGAAACATGACATTCTAATCGGTGTGCATGTTAATTAAGAGACTTTATTGAAATGTTTCTTGTGACCGGAGAAATTGGAGGCTTAATGAACAGAATGTTCATGTTATATGCATGCAAAGAGACTTATGAGTATATGTATGTGTGCAGTGAAGTGCTTAGCAATAAGGCTCCGCTTCATTCACATTTGTTGTTCATATCAATATTTCCCTCGATGCTTTTTTCCACCTCTTGCAGACTTGTTTCCCTTTAGTAGTCTCCTTCAAATGGTGAGGTTGAAAATGGTTTAATATCTTAATGAGCTCTGCATTTGGTTTTATTAGGTTCACTCTGCTTTTTTTTTTTCTTCTTTTAAACAGAAATCCCAGCAGGGATTTGGTGTTGACACTTGTGAACAGGCTTCACTGACATTTGGAAAATATATTAAATATCCACCATATGTTCTGAGTAGAGGCAGTATGACAAGTTTGGTGTGTGTGTGTGTTTGTTTGTGTATGCATGAGCGTGCATGCCGTTTGAGTGTTTGCACATGTGCTCTGAGATAGAAACACAAACACTGAAATGACTCAGATGATTCAGTGTTGTGTGTATCCAAAATCACATATTAATGAATACTTCCCTACAGTTCTCACAGTTATTCTGTCTTCATAGCTCAGTTCCAAAAAACTTTTGTATGAATTCATAAAATGTAATGTAGACGGTCTAACGTGGCTCTTACATGTACAGTAATATCAGGGGTTAAGGGTTATGATTTGAGACTTGCAAGCAACTCTGTGTCTGTGATGTAAGTGAAATCCACAATAACACCAAATATGTTAAGGTCACATCACTTCTGTCAGAGATAGGCACTCACCTGTAAAATTATCAACTGCCCCGATATCCCAGTTTGAGTTCACAAAAGCTTTGCCATCTAATGAGGCTCTGTATGCTTTTTCACTCATCCCACTCATCTGAACAAATCATGTTAGCAATTAGTAGCTCATTAGATGCCACTCCTAAAGGTATGTTCAGACAGAATGCAAGGCAAATTATAGAGGTGGTGTGTTCGTTACCAAGTCAGTGGACAGACATTAGTGGCCGCGATTAGCTCCGAGTGAAACATTTGTGTTTATTCAGACGCTTTTGTTTCATAAACATACAGAAACAAGAAGGAAAAAAGAGAGAAATCGAAGGGAAATCCTGGTGTTCTCCGAGATTAGTCAGAGGTTGAGCTGCCACACAAACACACACACACACACACACACACACACACACACACACACAGGCACTCTCCAGTACCCATGGTCGGTGCTTCTGTGTCTAGCCAGCTTATAGATAATCTCTGTACAGTTTGTATAGTGGCTGTTCTGGGCCGATCAACAAAGACTAGACAAATGTGTACAATTGAGGCAAGGTGGAAATTTTCATTTTTTGAACAACTTCAGAAAGGCCACCAACTAACCCACTTATGGATGGTGCTGCCTGGCGAAGAAGATCATACTCTCATCTTTCAACATCACGTGCCTTTGTCATCCCAACCTACACGCAGTCGATAGTCAAGAAGAACTTACCCGTTGTCATGTTAAAATATCTTTCTGTATCCACAGGTCCACAGAATGTTTTTTTTATTTTTTTATGGCTGACCTTCAGAAGAAGAAAAGCATATTCTAACACTTTGCCCTCAGCCTTTGTCTCCAATGAGAGAGCCACGGTGGACTCAGCTACTATTGGCTTCATCGATCAATCCCTAAAAATCAAAGTTCTCCAATGAGCTGTGTTATACCATAGGTGCACTGGTTTACCTGGGGCAGCTCCTCAAGGCTTGGACCCTGAGCAGTACTGGCAGGTGCATCAAGGATAGTCCCCCACTGAGTTAATCCAAGGCAAGCGATTGCAGTACTGCCTACAGAGAGGTTTCAGAAGGAGAGAAAAGTTGGTTCCATTGGATCTGTGCTCTCTTTTGTGCAGCTTCTATTAATAAGCAGTCTGTCAAGTTCTGCTATCAATTGCCATGTGCCAGAAATCTGTTCTAATGTGGGTTCAATGAGAGATTGGTTTTCAACCACCCTCTGGTGAAACATGTCCTACAGGGAGTGAGGTGCCAGCATCCAGTGATAAGTGGAGTTGCTGGTGGTTCTTGACACCCTTTCAAACAAGCTGTTAAAGCTGTTGGGCAGTGTCCTTTTTTTTTTTAGCTTTTATCAATTCTTCCAAAGTGCCTGCAGCCACCTCCAAATACCTCTGAGCACCAGTGACTTTTCTTAACAGCCTGCTGTATTTCTTGTGCAACCGCCTCATGACACTTCAGGTGAAAAGTGCTACACTTCACTCAGATCCGTCTGTCTTTGTATAAATTAACTAACTTGCATTATTGAACACACATGCACATTAAAAATTAATAATAATTCACAATTACTTTTATTTCTCCCCTTAAGGAAAGTTGTTTTTTTACTCCATTAGCACTCAGAAACCTATGCACATGCAGTTGATGTGGAGAGATGCAAAGTGACAGCACCCCGAGCGGTTAGGGGTCAGGTGCCTTGTTGAAGGGCACCCCCGTTTCGACTGGTCCATGCTGGACTGAGCTCTGCATTTCGGTCCCCAAGCCTAGTCCCTATGAACTGAGCTATTGCCACCCAGTAGCTCTGGCCATTGATTTTACCTGTTAACTTTTTGTTTGTATAGATTTTTATATTTGTATATTATTCTCCATTAAGAATGCTGGCTGCACAACATGCTGGCCAAAGCTGGTGCTTTTTACCCATATGGTGATGAATTCATTTAGGCTACAAAATGTCAATGTATACACTAGTGGAACAACATTTTGATAAATGGCACATTGCAGCCTGTGCATACAGCTGATTATCAATTATAAATATACATCAGCCTCCTCAGTGTAGCTTCACTAGAACTAACCAAAAACGTTGTTGATGTCCCTCTCTGTACAATGACTTAGCTACATCCATCACAGTGAGTGTGTTGTTGTACTCACCTGTCTGAACGGCATTCTGAGTCTTCTGAGTCTTGAGCACCGCAAAGTCCTCAACAATCTCCTCCAGGTTCAACTTCTCTGGTCGTTCACTTTAAATACATATTATATGGGCACCATCCACTCAGCCTCTCTGTCCCACCAAAACCAGTTTTTTCAAACACTTTGAGCTGGATAAGGCTCTGCACTCAATATGACAGAAATACTCACTAACAACAGAAATGGCTTCACAAGCCTCACTGAACGTAAAAGTTCCTCATCAATGTAGTAAATGTAGAAGTCACCGGGAAAATCTACCATGAGTATTCCAACATTTAACATGTTAGCCAGACCCAGCACGCACCTGTTGGTCACACACCATTTTTGGTGTGTTTGATTTAAGTCACTTAGCTGCTTGCAAGCTCACGTTGTTGCCACGTGGTGCATTAAATCAGTGATTAAGGTAGATGCAACCAGTTTTTTACACTATGCCGAGGTACAATAATGCTAACAATACCCCTTAATGATGTCATCCTTAATTTTAATGCCTGGCCCCGGTGCAACACCTGATACTCGACCAGTGAATGTACACAGTCAACATGTATGTTTTGCTGAGTGCAGAGTGACACATCTCTCGCCTCCTGAGGCCGCAGACACAGGAGCAGCTTCTTCTCTGCTCCAGCTGCTGATTTGGCATCTTTCTCCTGCTCCAGTCTCACATGCTTCATCATGAATTTTTCATGTGACTTCTGTGTGTAACGGATGCAGTTCAAAATGTAGCGAAGTACAATACCTGAGATAAAAAATACTTACAAGTAAAATTAGTGAGGTTTAAAAATAAGTAAAAAATCAAAAAAGTATAAATACACAAAAAGCCTACTTTGTAACATGGAAAAGAGTAAATGTCATTTGTTACTTCCACCCCTGGCAATTAGCAGCCTCCTAATTGGAAATGATCTGACATTTTGCCTTTCCAAGGGCTCTTTCTTGGGCAGCCCATCAACCAGTTTACATGGCTGCAGCAGATGGAGCACATGGAGGATGGTGAATGACAGACCAGGGACAGGGTGACAAACAAGCTCTATCCTCTCCACTGGCTATTGATTTCAGCTCAGAGGTCTCTGCCTGATATGGCAGCAGTCAGGGTCGGCCAGCCACCAAAGCTAGAGCTAGCAGGCTATTAGCCTGGAAAGGGAGATGTGGGAGAAGACAATATTATCGTCATGGCCAGTCAGAATCAGGGATATGATACGTGCACTGCAAGTTTATGATATCATGCCCACAGGAAACAGTGCAGAAAGCACACAGGAATCTCATTGTGTTGTACCCGCATTTCTTACTGACTGCTATTTTGTGTCCTCGGGCAATGTTTTTATAGAGCATTTTGAACTCTCAATGGAAACTTGATTGTATTTCTTGAATTCAGCTCTAGTAGCTTAAGAATTATGATCATAGAACATTTATAATTTCACAATAAAATTGGTAGAAAACAGTTTTCAATGATGGGATTGGATGGCTTACATCGTAGGAATTCAGCCCATGACTGTCTCCCTGATTTTCTTGCACGATTTCTTGAACATCACATGGTGCCAGGAAGAACAACCATATGTGGTTACCCAGAATTTTTCTGGATTTAATTATTTTCTTTCCATCACTCTTGTTTACATTTTTAATACAGTTTTCTTGAAAATTGTGAGCTAAGTGCCAAAGGGTAGAGCTGAGAAAGAGTGTTAAAACCAGAGGGGTGAGCTGGCCGTCTGTATGATAAGGCCTCTTTCTTTATTCCTGCCCAACCAGGTACTTTATTTGGCTTACAGTTACTACCTAAGCATGGTGATAAAACTTTGCCTCAGTTAACTACAACAAACACACTGTAGTTTGTTTTAACTGGGTGTAAACCGGTGCCTCATGCCGGTGTGGCGGGGATTTATACCTCACAGCAAATCCCTGAATATCTAACACTGAGGCTTTATTTTTGTGTTTTGGCTCTTGTCAGGAAAGAGATTTTGACAACGAATTTGAAAAATATATTTATACATGTGTATATGATCGTTGCATGGATCCATGACATTGCCGTCTCGCTCGGTTTGGTTCTTCCTTGCGCCCCTAATGACTAATGGTGAGTGAGTTCCAATGTAAACATAGGGAGGCCAGGCCATGCAGAAACACCAATCTGGCCTGTTATGTCAATTAGCCTGAGGTCTGTATCAGCCTCAGTAACGCTAGCTGTCTACAGCCTATGGTGGATGGCATTACAAGACTTATTTTCCTCTACCTGGCAAGACATCTAGACCTATACAGCATCAAAGACAACGCTGGTGCCCTTAGCGTTTTTTATCTTTTTTGTAGAAATCATTACAGTGCCTTGTGTTTTTTAACATGCGGCCCTTTCATTACCTTCAGTTGGCCGTTGCTGCTTTGATCTCAATGTATCGTTACCGCTCTGTGCTGCTGCTGCTGCAGCATACTTTTAAAAAAGGCATATTAAAGTTGAAAGTACATCTGTAGTTTTGATTAAGGTGCATGGTTGAACTGTCCTCCACTCAAAGCCAGGCCAACCCCTTAATCACCTTGTTAGTGTGTGGATGCTCGGTGCACAGCATCTCTGATGGATTTTCTTATGTGAAGCCAGTTGATCTGCTGTGACTTGAACCCGTCAGAAATGCTGTTGAATAAAACCTGAACTCAGGCAATAGTGCAGACAGCTCTCTTTTATTGAAGTGACCAGTGGGCTGATGAGATGCAATTGGATTGCATATCTGAAACACTGATGGTAGCGTTATTTTATGGAAGCTGTTTTTACTGTGCCTTGGAGCTTAGCCAGATTGGTGTCTTAATGTAGGGAGTTACAGTCCTCTGGTTAGATGTTAGATGTCCTTGTTCAGTGGAGTAGGAGGGGTCAGCTTTTTATGTACTTTAATGATGAACGGATGAAAAAAAGTGAATTCCTATACTCTTGATATATGGGGTTGTTTGTGATGCAGTGAGTCCAATTTAATCAAAAGTAGTTGTATTTTACATTAAAAGCTGACATGGATCGGCTGGTTTTTAAACAAATTAGATGCTGGCCTCATCTGAAATGTGTGCTGGACAGTCTAGGAAATGTGCTTTACGCTGGTATAAGCATCTACTGCATAAATTAATGGGCCTTGAATGTTTCCCTCCCCAAGTAAATGAATTACCAGTTAGGCATAGCTTTGTCATACAGGCCACACAAGCTCAGTGAAAGAAATAGATTGGACATTTGCTTAAAAGTAAATGTCCAATTACGAAAGTACAGCAAGGTTGTTTTTATAGTTGCCCTAAGTTATATAATTGGAAATCTTATCTATCATTTTATTAAAATATGTTTAATACATGCGTGTATACTGTAAAATACACAGTGTAACAACACTGCAGGATATTTGTATTGTATTGACTTTTATATTTGTTGATGGTTGTAATTGACCTGAGTTTAACACAGGAATGTTGAAAATCTTTGGGTCGATAAAGGTTAAATGATGAGTAAGGTGATGCCATCTCTCTGACGATGCACCCGACTACTCTGATTGCACACCATTTTCTTCTTCCCCCTTATTCTTTTGCCCCTGGTAGGTTAATATGCTTCCCCTACTTACATTATGAGACAGATCTCACTAGAGAGACATGCTTGCCACTGTGACACACACATAAATACCCACATGAATGTGCCCACATACAGCTACACATCAGACACACTGCCATATTTGACCTTGACCATGACATAGTCCATTGGGCATCTTGACTAATGCTGGCTGTGAAAGCCTGATTGTTTGTCAGGTTAATTAAATGAGCCCTGTGGATTTTTTTCTTACTATAAAAGCCCATTGTTACTTTATTATTTTTGTGTGTTTGCTGACATCTGGGATTGTCACACCTTTTCTGAGCTATAATTAGAGAATAGTAAGACAGCAATAGGTAGGGAAAATGAGCTGAAAGAAAAACTGGTGGGTTGCACCTTAGAATAAGTTTTGAAGAAGAGAAAAAGCCAGAATGACAATGTGTGATGTTGATGAAAATAGGGGCTAGAAAATCTTGACATGAAGTCAATGGTTTTCTGTTGCTATGATGTGGAGGCAGAGAGAGGACCTAAGTTAGCCAGATTGTAGACAGCAGCATAGTGGAGATTTGAAATAAATAGAGGCTGGGCAGGGAGGGTTTCATATGACGAGTTACAGTAGCAGCACAGCGCCAGGGCCTCATGCTTTTACGATGGAGTCACAGTTTTCAATGAGCCAGTCCATTTTTCACAGGGACGAATTGCTCCTGACAGTCCAATGGCTAGGCCAACATTTCGCAAAATGTAAAAGGTCTGGCGCAAATGAGGTCTGACCTTATCAATAGCCGGGACCCATCCATCTAAAGGCAGACCCCCTGTCGCCTTGTGCAACAAGGCTGCTTACCTTCTCCCCCCTCCCTTCACTGCTGCCTTCCATCTGTGAATTGCTCACTTGCTGCTTTAAGGGTTCAGTGTGCCTATGCACATTTCTCTCTGTATCTGTGGGCAAATGGCCCTTTCTGTCTTGGACTGTGAATTGGTCTCCATCTGGTTGTTTGTTTATCCATCCGTCACTTGCAATATCTCAAACACCACTCACTGGATTTTGATCAAACGTGACAGAATGATGCATGTCTCCGCTTTGATCTGGCAGTTTCACAATTGCATTGTTTGCTGAAAAGGAGGTCGGGCACCACATTATTATTTTGTCCCTGGGTTACGGGCAGTAACAGTAAAAATCCCTTGTCCAATTTTGTCAAATTTGTTGGAAATAACACTTTGACATTTTCAAATTTACATGGACTGAGCATGCCCTAGGTTAACCAGTAAAGAACATAACAGAATTTACAATTCAAAATTATTTTTTGCACTTCAACAGTCTTTTCAAACAAAGTCTTGCCCTGGGTTTACTTGGCACATACCACGTTACCTTACCCAAAACTGAATCTATCCTAACTGCTTTCTTTCCCACCATCATTTCTTCAACATGTCCTGTGGTCCTGTGTGATCTAGTTTACCTTCACATCCATCGTGCACAGTCACACTGGAGCATGGCAGTACTTATACATGTATGCATGTGAGCTCACATATACCGTAAATGTACTGTGTGTGCGTGTGTGTGTTTGTAGGAGGTGCTCTGCATTCTTGATGAATTATGCGTGATTACCAGGGGACTAACAACAGTGGTATCTGGAACCCTTTGTAGCTACAAAGTGAAGCATAAAAGTCATTGTATTATATTGCCAATCTGCAGAAAGACACCGTAATAAAACAGGTCATTATGGACACAATATCTCTGAAAAGATGAAGACAAAATGGGATGAAACTAGATTAAAGGGTCAAGTTTGGAAGCCTCCAATAAGCCACTGAAGTTACAGAGTAATACTAAAGTTCCTGGCCAACCCTTTATTACATAAAAAAAATTTAAACATGTTAAATGACATTAAATTACATCCTTTACACAGTGTCTGTAAGGTAACAGGGCAGGGAAGAAAGAAGTATAGGAATTTAAAAGTAGGGGGTATCATAAACAAAATGCAGCTTGTTTTTAATATAGACCTAATGAAGATTCAATTTTCTTCAAATTACAGTTGACAAGAAGATTGTAAAAGAACATTTTTATTCTTGGGTCCTCTGTTACATTGTTGTGTATCATGAGTCTGAGATGATAGGTGCATTCCAGCAGTTATTTTATGATAAAGTGCTGGAATTTACCATTTTGTTGTATCCACTTAATTTAAAACTTACTTACATCTACCGGTGTTGAAGTTGTTAATTTCCTACACTTCCCAGATTGCCTTTGGACAACCCCCAAAAGGACAGGTATATTCTTGTATTTTTGTAACTGAGAGGTGGAACAATAGCCCAGTATTGGATATTTGTACACTTTTCCACCATTGATAACTTTTTTAAGCATCATTAGCTCAAATTTCTTACATTAAATTATTGTTAAAGTGGATCAAGTTAACTTCTTACAAATATTATCATGATTGTGACAAAGCTATAGGGTCATGCTCAAGAACCTGGCCTTCAAAAGTGTCGAAGGTAGAAATGACCCTTTGTGAAGTGAACTATGTCTGTATATGTTGTTGCAAACGTTGTTGGTATGTTGTAGCAGTGTGCTGAACTGAGCTGAGCTGAGTTTGGCTGGGACTTTTGGCCCTCCCCGAGGAAAGCCAACCAGCTCACACAGTCAGATCTGCACCAACTAGAGGAGACACTTTGGACAAGTTAAACAGTGATAAATCTGCATGTCAGTATGATTTAAACCACGGCCGCTGCTTTCTGTCGACGTTGTGTCATATCGCCGCCCCCGCAGGGCTCATATTGTCCGCCACGTGGCTCTTTAAGAAGCAAGGGATGATGAAAGACTGAGAGGTAAGTGTGACAGGCTTAACTCGTGGAAGAGAGAGAACAAGCTTTGATTAATTGCATTGGAGGTGATTGTGAAGGGAGATGCAGAGGGTGAACAGGTTCTACAGTAGGTGTGTTTGTAGGTGGTATTTGCTTCTGGTACCCTTGTTTTTGTGTTTACATGTAAGCAAGTATCAGCTGCAAGAGTGTGCATGTATCAACAACATGTGGGTGGATGCATCAATGGAAAGGATAAATAATAGCTGTATTCAGAGTTTGTGCTGCTTCTACCAAAATATTTCAACAACAAAAAAATGATTTTACTTTGAAAATTCTGAAACAATTCACAAATTCAAAGAAATTAATGGAGTAGTCCAATATAATGCCAGGGTTTCTTCTGATTAAATATGCTAAGTCTATGTTACGGAAAAATCAGAACTCAATCCTTGAGTGCACAGTGTAGAAGTATTGGTGTTCGTTCATCCAAAAGAATTACCAAAATACACAAATGAAAGCAAGAGCAGTAATATCCTCCATCGTTCTCTTGTTTTCTACCTTGCGGAAAGCGTATTAAATGCTTACATCCACTGTGAAGTCTGTTCCACAGCTCTTTGGAACTTGAGGGCACACTAGTTGGACTGTAGACTGTAGTTGCATTTTGGCAAGGGACCCTGCTTACGTGTGTGAAGTTGATGTTTAACTGTAAAATAATAAGCTTACGTTTGTAAATCTTGTCAAGTCAAGACCCTCAATTCGGATAAGGAAAACTCCCTCAAAACCCCCTTTAACTGGGAAAAACATTGCCTGCTTTTATTGTCTTTTCATTGGCAATGCAGCACTGCAGACAGATTGTAGTAAGTTTTATCACTAGGGGCTTTACTGAAGGGAAGATATTGCAGGAAGTTAATGTCCTAATATTACATCACATAACATTCATTTGGCAGAACCAAGTGCACCCTACCTAGAAACTATGATGTCCTGAAGGAAGAACAAAATCTTACTGCAGTGTGCTAATACAAGATGGTTTTACTTTTATGTCAGTCAATTGCATATGAAACATAAAAGGGACTTACGCAGTCCAGCCAAGCTAACTGGTCTTGATCATGGTTACTGTGTAATGAATAAAGCAAAGAAAAGTCTGAGTGAGTATGCATCCTTTTAATGCTGTGATTTAAAAATTACTTGCAGTCTTGCGCACTCAAGTGAAGGCTTTTTCCGTAGTACATTAAAAAAAAATTGAGAACGGACTTTCAATTGAAAACTGATTCTGAATATAATTGTGTCCCCAAGAACAAAATCCATTCGTAGAAATTCTCAAATATTCCCATCCCTAGTATAACAGTATAACGAAAGAATAAGAACACAAAGACAATATGAAAGTACAGCAAGGCATATTGTACAACTGCACAGCAATATTTCTGTCCTGAGTGTTGGGGCTCTTAGGCATGATGCTGCAAAAAGTAAGTAGACCTAAGTCTTTTTAATGTCTGCAACTCTGGTTTGACGAATTATTCAACCTTACCTGAGCAGGCTACAGTGTACCAATTCCACAAACTGCCTGCGTCAGAGCAACACAACTCCAGATGGGTAAAAAACATTGTTGTACTAAATAATCCACTTCCTACCCCCATATTCCAACCAGTTAATGTGGACCATTAGCATACATGCAGGATAATTGACCATTATGTTCTATTGAGCAGCAGTCCATCCAACATTGCCGACTGGTCCAGACTACACATTCCATTAGCTAAGCTTTTTTTCTGAGCTTCAGTACTCACAAGAGTTAGAGTAGTTAATTGGAGGGAGGGAGTCGTGAGGTTTAGGGGCTTAAACACAGTGAGGAAGGTTGTATTCATTAAATACAAGATTTATCTCTTTTATAATTTAAAAAATGTTTGGGGTTAGACCATCAAATCCAGTGGTGCATTGTTTGATCACATACATTGCTTGTTGCTTTGCCAGTTGAGCTATACACAAAAGCTGCTTTGAAAATAGGGGACATATTTCAGTATAAAAAGGATAAAAGGATTTAAAGGTTGATGTGTACATGTGTGGGTGCCTACAGTTTGTCTACATACTCTTATTTTTGGTTGGTCGCTCAAGTTCCTGTAGTTGCATAGGTTGCTGGTTCCTTTTTTCTTCTTTGTTTCTTTTTTCTACAGGCGCACACACACACAGAGACAAATATTTCACAAATACTGTACACAAGGGTGGTCTCTAAATCATTCATGGGTATGTAACATTTGCCTCTCCTCTACTTCTCCATAATAAATGAAGGGTTTGATCAGCTGCCTGGATCAATATCTTGCACACTTTCACAGTTTGTACCTACTTGACACCTAACCTCCAAATGTTCTCATATATTTATCATTCTTGCGTGTAGGGGTCCCTTTTCGGTGAAAAGGGAGGTTCTGTGTGGAAAACCACACCTTTTTTGGAGATTTTGGACTACTATACATTTACATACAAAGTGTTTCGCAAAGGTTGTATGTTCTGTTACTGTTAATGAGTATTCATTAGGTGTCGTTTGTGCAGTTTTTCTAATTCAGTACACAATATGAATAACAATAGTTGAATTTTTATGCTTTCAAGGGAAAGGGAAATAGAGTGCATACTGCATTTTGAAGTGTAGCAGGCCGGCCGAAAAGAGAGGTTCCTGTTGTCCTGAACAACAGACTGCTTTGTCACTACCTCTTGGCTGAAGTGGCTATAAAATACAGTGATTGCCCCTGACCGTTTTTTCTCCACCTGACCTCTACTTTGCTAAAATAAGAGAATAATAGCATCTTTTCTCACAAAATATTGTGTTATTGTGTGAATGTATGAGAGGAAGGAAGAGATATAGAAGAGGAAAACACAAAGGAAAATAAAATAATATGTGTTATTGTGTTCCGGGTTAATTTGAGCTTCACTTCCACATTTAAAGTCAATAATTTATTATCAGTAAACAAAAGAAGAGTAGATGTACACATAACATGTAGTCAGATTTAATTTTAAAGGGAACACATTGACCAAAATCTCTCAAGTGAAGTGAAGATAATTTAATGTCTCTTTATAATGCATCTGATGATTTAGAGCACTGAACATGGCTTTTTTGTTTCTGTAATAGACCTCCTGGCCACTTCTTCTAGTACACATACATCTCAATATGGATATCTCCAAACTAACCTAGTTTTTAAAGTCCCAGGGACACCTTACTTTGAGGTCCCTGGGGCACCTTGAGGGCCTCTTCAGGTTATATCACTAAATTCAATAGCCAAAACATCATAAAGTGCACTTACCTGGTCACAACTCATCCTGAATCACCTGTCTGTTTTTAAAGGTAATGAAACAAATAAAAAGGAAGCCAAAGATTAAGCCTTTTACAATTTGCTCACTTTCTGCACATAGTTTTTTTTTTGTATGATATCAAATTACATAATACTAGTATAAAACGGTGGTGACAACCATTTTAAATGTAGTGTACCTGCAGAGAATGTATCATATTGCATGGAAAAAGTGATTAGAGACTGATGATTGATATAAAGATAGAATGACAGACAGAGGGAGACAGAGGTGCAGAGGAGAAGGAAACTTCCCACAGTAGAATCTTCGTGACAGAGTTTTTAGAGGTAATTTTTCTCTCTTTCTGTCTTTCTCACTCTGTCTTCAAACCGCTTCTCTTACCACAGTTCCTCTATTCTTTTCCCCCTTTTAACTTTCCTCCATTCCTGAGATATTTCGAGGACATGCCTTACTAGGCAGAATTAGTGTAGTTTCTGAAAAGTGTGGCGCAGGCAGATGTCTAAATGGCCACCCACTGTTGGCAAGCAGGTAGAATAGCAATGAATTGTGGGGGGTCTTAGAAGAAAAGCTTGAGCTTTCTGTGTTCACAATGCTGACTGGATTTTCTGGCTCACAAGCAGAGGGAATCAGTGTGAGACACAAGCTATTGCTAATTGAACGCAGAGCCTGACTCGCTAACGTGAATGATTGTTTTACACCCCAACTATAAATCTTTCTCTGTTACTCTGAGGTGCAAATGGAACTCGACTCTCCCCCCTCAGCCATCTTCACTCTCATCAATAATGATTGTGTACTGCTTCTCCTGTGCTATTTTTATAAGTTATAGAGAAATAGACAGAGAGATAAAGTTTGGAAGAAAATGGTGTAAATCGAAAACCCATTTTATTTCTGTCTACATATACTGTACATATACTCACAAGTGTGAGATGTCATTAGATTTTTAATAATTGTACATTTTTTGCTGTTTGCACTGTCAATTGCAGCCTGAAATTATCTGCTGCTCTATCTGACAATTATTTTTGTCTGGCAATAAATAGAGATATAGATAGAGATATGTATTTCTTCCTGATTGAAAGTAAGCAGATCATGCCACACTGCTCATGTACACAATGTAGTAACAGAAAACAACTAATTAAGACTTCATGTTTACTGTGATGGAATATCTACCGTGGGTATTTTAATGTCTGTGGAAGATCTGAAAAAAAGCAACAGATGGCTTTTTCCTAAAAGTAGGAGGTAACCAACAATGCTTCCTGTGTGTTGATAACCACTGGGAATAATGTGAAGGACAGGAGAAACTTGCCACAAACTTGAAAAAGAACACAAGATGAGCCAATATTACCACATAACGGTGGGGTAAAAGAAGCAGTAAGCACTAGAGGGCACTCTCTCCATCTCCCTACCCCTCAGAATTGCTCTTTGTTACACACACACAAACACACACACACACACACACACACACACTCACTCTCTCTCTCTCTCTCTCTCTCTCTCTCTCTCTCTCTCTCTCTCTCTCTCTCTCACACGCACTCATGCACACAGAGAACATGCTGAACATTCAAATATGAAAGTCAAAATGAGATGTTCTCACAGCTACTAGGAGACAATCAATTTGAATTGTATTAATCAGTGCTTGCACTCAGGCCCTCTCTAGTTCACTATTCAATTACAACTGTTACATCTCATCCCATTCTCTCTCTCACCACTCCTCCCTCTCTCTCCTCCACTCTCTCGTTCTGTCCGGGTCTATATCTCTGTCTCCTACTGTAGCCACTATCTATATTAATATTTCCCCATTGTTTTTTTTTTCCTGCAGCAGCACAGATGATAGATTTTAACCTAATGAAAAGCACTTCTGTTGAGATTGAAAAGCTCCTTAAACACATCACAGCAAACCCTCTGTCTTTTCCTCCTCCTCCTTTCCCGTTTTTCTCCCTCATGCTTTTTTCCTCCTATTTTCTCCCTCCTTATTTTCCTGCTTTTTTCCCCCTTCCTCTCTCTGTCCTCACCCCATTTTCTTTCTTGACATTTATACTACATCTGCTGCACCCCGTACAAATCCTGCTATCCCCAAACACTTTTTTCAGCAATCTTTTCTAACATCTCCACCTTTTTTCTTCCCCCCTCTTACTATGCTAAATGGGCTGCATTACTGTAATGAGCTGGTAATTTATGGAGGAGGAGTGCAGGACTTGTATCATTTGCCCATTGAGTGTTTGGCCTCCCCAAGCTAACCCACTCCCTCTGGAAACACATGCATACAGTCTCAGAGCCAAGTGAAAACGCACCAAGACACCCCCCACACCAAGTAGGAACATACTGCACTCCAACACACAAGCACATGTTGTAAAAAGTGCACGTAATGACACACTCAAGAGTAACACCTTGTGTACCCAGTTGGGGTATGATTTTATTAAACAGGCATAATTCTTTGTAACCCAACAAGCATTTTGTTTTTGTCAAAATTTGTTGTTTGTTAAAAAGTGAAATTCATGTGTGTAATACGTGTGTTTGTTATGGTACACAGAATTGCACAGCTTAGCAATTTGTGCTAATTCCAGTATTAGATTCCACATGTGCATATATTAGAAAATGGAAATGCATCATAACATTACCCGTAGGAGGTAAAAGAGACAATCACCACACCTGCTACCAAAATCGAGGCTGTTAACTTGGAGGAAAATGGAAAAACCTGAAATTGTCCTGTTTACTTTATCCTGCAACTGAGCTCTTCATTTTAGCAGGGAGAGCGGTTTTCAGAAATGTTCTTCTTTGGTTCCCAGGCACAGGTTACAGCCATCGCTACACAGGATAATTGTCATTGTGGGATGTCTTTCTATTGGGGTTGTGTAACTCAATAGCCTGCAGTTGAAAGTCACAGAGACGCAAACATCCAAAGAGAATGAGACCTGTTTAGACCACAGGGAGATGGGGAGGAAGGGCTGGAAACAGAGGAGGAAGAACAAAAATGAAACGGTCATGGAGTGAGGTTGGATAAAAGAATGAGTAAAAGATGTGGGGGATGTTTGTCGGATACTGTGACTATTGTCTGTCCTGGCTCGTAACCTGAGTGGAAGATTAAAGTGAAAGTAAAAGGTCAACATCGCCAGCCTCTGACATTATAAATAATGTGTATGTGCATGTTTGAATTGTACACTATACCCATGCACATGGATGGCCTCCCACGGGGATGTTAAACACCATGGCGACAGGCACTGACCCTAGTCGTAAAGAGGTTAAAGTTCAACAGAGCTACTGAGGGAGTGACAGTGACCCTGAACACAGGAACATCCTTTAGAGAGGATCAGGAGGAGGAGAAGACACAGACGGGGGAAGGGAGAGAGGATGAGGATAAAGCAAACATTAGGGTAAGACAGGAAGTAAGATAGAAAGGGGATGAGAGAAAGGAGACTACACTGGCCCACATATTGTTAGAGAAAACAATGAAAGGCACATAGGCAGAAATGTAGGACCCAGCCTGTTTGCTTATGCAGACTTTCATTTTTAAAAGGTTTCCTCAATAAGATTCTTGGCTGATTGTATATAAGCCAAATTAAAATAGAATTACAGTTGTCAGTGGGGTCTTAAAACATTCAGGAACATTTTAAAGGCAGTAATATTTGGGTAGTTTCAAAAAATATGTGATGCAAAACAAACAATTTCTTGACTTCTACATATAATGAAAAATATGAAGGGAAAATATTTCCCAGCACACCGTTTCCCTTGCTACATTTGGAAAAATTATCTTTTAAAGAAGAACTGTCTCGCGGTTTGTCTTTAGCTGCACGTTTGGTCTGCTGTTTATTTCTCTGTCTGGCACTGACTATGAAGTTACCTCCTGTAGAGAAGTGCTTTGTATTTTTATGAGACATTCTGACTACACTGCAGTACAAAAACAAGGTTCTTAAACTGTCATTTTGCATTTAAGAGCACTTATCAATTTCATAGACGCAGTCAAAGCAGCAGTCTCAAGTAAGACATGAGTTATTCTGTGTGCGTCTGAAATGAGCCTTGGGAAAGGTTAGCCATAAACTGAAAAAGGTGTTTGATCTATAGCCAGGTATTGATCAAAAATACCGTCTAAGCTCATGAAAATGTACATGTGTGTGCGTCAGCGCACTTTGGTTTAGAGTGTGCGGTGTATACAGTAATGGCACTTGACGTGTGATTTGAGTTATGGCCAGATATCGATCAGAAAACATCACAGGAGCTTTAAACTTTGCTAAAGAGCTTTTGGTGAGACCTGACTAAGTGCTGTTACAGACTCATGAGCCATTAGGAGTTTGTGTAAAACACACCAAAGTGGGACAAACAGAGAACGATTATAGAAGAAAACAATGTGTTGAATGTCAGAAGTTTTCTTTTCAGATACAAATGCTGGTTTTTAATGACTTATAATTTTAAACACCTCTTCAATGTTCAACAAAGTTACAGTTTTAAATTAATACTCTCTAATCAGCTTATTGATGTATGTTCTCTCATATAGTATTGTTTTAAGATATTTAACTTTTCCATGTTGAGATGCGTTTTTTATTACATGTCATTTTATCCACTCAGAAAACATTAAGACTTTTTCTCTTTTCTTTTTCCATCTTTTTCTTTTTCCTAAGGTTCCAACACCACTGCAGCCTCTATATTTCAGTTAACATTGGCAAGATGGAAATATCACAGTAATGATGTAATTATTTGTTTCAGTCTAAAAAGAGTTGAGACTAGAATCAGTTTGCTGAAATGCAGGGAGTACTTATTCCACAGGGCAAATTCAATCTATTGTTGCTGTTTCCTTTGGCACATACATTACAACGTTTTGTCTATTCCTAGTGCTGATCTCATTAACATTTCTGTCTGAACTGTCAAGGTTACATTGTCTGTTGATATTCTTTCTAGTTTTAGGATTAAGGCAAAAAACAGGGCATAACTCAAGCTTTTCCTTAGGTGGGTCTGCCTGTTATTAACGGTCTGCTAACCTAATTGTTGTGAAACTAATTGGTATTGGGTCATTTGTTTTAGGGTTGTTTCTTGGGCTAAGTAGACCCCTAATTCACACACAGACGAAAACACACACAGACACACACTGTCTTGTGATCATAATGATTTGGAGGGTTTTTTCATGGTTAGGGGAAAAGGAAGTGTGTGTCTGGTTAATGATTCCCGCTGGGTTAAAGCGGACAGAGTGGACTATTAAAGGCTCAAGATAAGGCATAGAAACAGACTTAGTGGCACTCGGAACGCTGACTCTGTGTATTAGACAGAGTCAGAGGGGTTTTTTGAGGAGGAAAGGGTACAAAAAAGTGTTGGCATGGCAAATGACTAAAATAAAAAGGACAAAAACTGTCCAGTATGGATGTCACACGTGTGAGTGATGCTGCCTAATTACCCTGTGTGAATGAACAGCTCACTACTTTGTTGATGACAGTGACAAACTTAATTCCTAGTCACAATGATTACAGATCCAAACAAAGTATTGTTCCTATTCTTAAGCCATGTTTTCCGCTTTGCATTACAAAATTCAAAGAACAGCTGAGATCAACGCTCTCTTAACTTCCAGACAAGTTGAAATAGTATTAAGATTGGCAGAGAATGGCATGGTGTGTTAACCTGTACTCTGTCTAAGCAGTATGTAAGAGCAGCCAGTTTTCTTCTGGATCTTAATAAGCGAGGTAAGAGAGGCCCATTTCTGGACTCTGGATCCAATAGTAGCGTGTAATTACCTTTAAGACCTGCTCCCCATGCTAAAGGATTAGCCGTAATCCATAACCAAAGCCATAACTATTGCTATGCAACGTTAATTCCAGTCAGACGCATGCAACATGCAGTTCAGTGACTAGGATGCTGCCTGTCTTAATTTTCGTCCTCCTTCTTCCTCTTCACTTCCTCTCCGCTCCTCTTTCACCTTCTCATTTCCAAATGAAGTTGTTAAGCTTTACGCCCCTCCATCTATGATGTCAAAATTGGAGAGCAGTTTTCTGTTTGTACATAAAATAGAGCAAGAGAGAGAAAGAGAGTGATTGAGAAAGAGACAGAGAGAGAGAGAAAAGGTGGGGAAGATTAATATCCTTAAAGGAGAGGTGCATAGGAGCAGAGGTGCTGTTGGTTTGAAATAGAGCTTAATATCCTGCTTTTACTGCTGATGGCAATGGGAACCTCAGTTTGTGTGTGTGTGTGTGTGTGTGTGTGTGTGTGTGTGTGTGTGTGTGTGTGTGTGTGTGTGTGTGTCTATTTTTCTCCATGTTGATGTTGTCTTTGAAGACCAAGGATTAAGAGATAAAACATACTATTTCCGCGCAGATTAGGGTCAGGACCACAAAAATACCACAAAACCTTTCCATCCTACCACACAAATATACATATATAACTGTTGTTATTAGTCTGATTTGTTGTTTGTCCTCCTGCGCTCTTTCCCCTCTCCCCCTCTCTCCTCCCCTCTCCCCCTCTCTCCTCCCCTTTCAACCCAACTCGGTCGATGCAGATGGCCGCCCACCCAGAGCCTGGTTCTGCTTGAGGTTTCTACCTGTTAAAAGGGAGTTTTTCCTTGCCACTGTTGCCAAGCGCTTGCTCATGGTGGGAACTGTTGGGTCTCTAAATAATATTTTAAAGAGTATGGTCTAGACCTACTCTATGTGAAAAGTGTCTTGAGATAACTTTTGTTATGATTTGGCGCTATACAAATAAAATTGACTTGACTTGACTTGCTGCATCACCATACCTGACAAGCTCTCAGAGATAAACATTTTTATTTATCCACAGTACTCTATAAGTATATATAATAAGTCTGTGCTGTTTACACTCCACTCAAGTATACACACATTCAGACCTGGAAGCTGCCCAGTAGCCTACAACCAGAGTGTGATCTCTTGGCCTCTGAGCAGGGCAGCAGTTAGGGGCCTCGCTCAAGGGTATGTCAGCAGTGGTGCTGAGAGAGGGGCAAGCGCTGCCCTCTCATTTTTTCCTCACAGATTTATACCCGATCTGGTGACAACCAGCAGTCAAAAGCCAGCCTCTTTAATCTGCCATACACTACTGCCCTCACTCTTAAGAAAAAATTGCATCAGAGTTCTTAGTAAGTAAATTGTTTATCCAACACCAACCCTATTGCCAGCCATCTATATTTGACAAAACCCTAGATAATGTAAAGCGACTACATTTTTTTTTCCATTCCAATTCGTCTTCAACACACATAGAGCATGACACTACCTGTATTAACACTGAACGTTGGCTTTAGTAAATAAACTGTGAGCTGTAGAATAATACCATATTGGACATATGGATACTAGGCAGCCAGAATTGTGCAACCCTGATATACATATGATAATGAATGGTTGGAGTATTTCAAGTGCTTGAAAGCATTTGAATTGTGAGTGCATCATGTTGGAACTTGAAACAAATTCATTCAATTCTCTTTTAATTGAAAGTATTTTACTGCTCTTATCTTAAACTACAGTATGTTCAACCTAAGTGAGTCCTGATGACTAATGCCGACCTGTTAAGTGTCCCGTTGACCTGTGCATGTGTGTGTGAATCGTTGACGAGTGCTTGTTCTTAGTGGTGAAGGAAATCCTGTTGTAGGTCACCTCTGTGATAGCTCCATCTCTCCTTATCACCCCTTCACTCTGTCTATCTGTCCTTGCCCATCACTCTTCCTCTCTATCTCCCCCTCTCTCTCACTGTCACTCACTCACCTTTCCAATCTTCCTTTTGAAACTTCACATCCCCTCCACAAGGTTATCACACATCAGCTACTAAAACAGTCAGTGTGTGTGTTTCTGTATGTGTGTGTGTGTTTAAGTGCATTATTTTCAGATGCCAGACCAACATAAAGCATCGAAGTTGGGTTTTTTTCTGTCTCTACCTCACCACTTAAACATTCAGGCTCTGCTGATTGCCTCTGTTTCTCTCTCTCACACACACACATATTCAAAAAGCACATGGAACCATACAAGCACACACTGCCACAAAATAGTATGTGTCAGCTGGTTTACATCAGATCAGAGGCTGATTGGGAAAATGCCCGTACCCTCAGCGCTCACACACACAAGAAGACACACTGCCTACTCCCTGCCCTCTGGTTAATTAATTTCCCAGATCGAGCATGTCCCACTATAAAGTGCTCTCCCTCCTTCTTGTGTCGCTCTCAATCTGTTCCTCCTCTCTCCTGTGTCCCTCTACCAAGCTTGGCTCATTTCAGTTCCCCTGGCCTTTGATTGCGTTTGCCCAAAATGTCAGGGCAAAGAACGTCAGCCTTATAGAACCTCTGCCTCTCTCATTTTCTCTTTCTCCTCTTTCCTATATCGTTTTCTCTTTCTTCCTCTTTATATCTACATATTTTTATCACATCAAGTTCACGTTCATGTTCACAGCCCTGCCGGGTTTTTTCCCCTCCAAATAGACAGATTGTCTGCATGCTTTCTCCAGTTCCCTGTAGTTTTCACAGCTTTTAACTTGTTAATTCTCTGCTTACCACGGGCCAAAGCAACAATCCCTCTCTTCTTCTCTTGCTTCCTGTGCATGTGTGTTTCAAGTGCTTTATTTGGTATGTTGTTTACTGCATTAGTGGCACTCTGTTTGACCCCAGTGAATTTGGCTGAGCACTTTGAAGATGAGCATAGTGTGTTAATCAATCAGACTGGGGGGGGCCAACGGTTGGTCAGGTCAGACAGCCATCAAAGCAGTTAAGTGACATCCATATGTTGCTTATTGAGGTCGTCTTACAGTTTTTTTACACTCCTGTTTGATATGTGTGCTCATGCATGTATATTTGCACACATGTAAACATTCCCATTTATTGATCATGTTGACGACCAATACACAAATCGTTGTGACCCTCTCACAGAGAACGGAACCCAGGACGATACAGTAAATGATCATGTCCATCCATACAAAATAAACTTTGATACGATTATGTGTAAGAGTGGGTGTTTGTAGGTGATGTACATTTTATGGGTGGAAGTCATTTGAGAAACATTTTATGGATCAGATAATCAGACAACAACGTCTGTTTTTGGTTAATCTAACAATTTTAGTACTTGACATATCAAGGGACTTCATCACATTAATGCCTAAATTGTATAAAAATCTAATAGTGCCACAAAGCAGTCCTTCTAATTGATTTGCAACATTGTCCACCATGCCCTACTACATCAAAGATATCTGAATCTGTATCAGAAACAGGTTTACTGCCAAATAAGTTTTCACATACAAGGAATTTGCTGTGGTGTATTGGTGCTTAACAATAAACAGAGATAAATATGAAAGTACAAGTAAAAGAACAAGTAGTGCAAAAGTCATGAAACATAACATAGATATAGAATATAAAATAGGAATAGAAGTATTTACAATACAAAATTTGAAAAAAATGAAAAGTAATGAAAATGATTATTAAAACATGTGCTATATGTTTTTTAAAAGGGAAAAGCTGTACAGTTTGTGCAGGAATGTGCAAAATATTTTCCAGGGAATGTGCAAACGTTTAACAGTATGAAGTGTATATATTATTAAAGGGATAGCATACTTTGTATAGCTTTTCCTTTTAGGAATGTTACAAAATACAGAAGAATTGAAACTAACTTGGCAAAAATGCATGTCAGTATTGGTAAGAGTGTTGGCTTAACTGGGAGGAAAAAATACAGATTGTGATATTTGCTTAAAATAGCTTTTGTATCCCTTGGAACTTAAAAGGATGAGAAGTGAAAAGAGGTTTTCTTTTAGTTTTAGGCATACAGCAGCACAGTGGAGAGTGCAAAGCTGAGGCCAAGTTTTCAAACGCAACACAAAGAACCAAGTGAATGTCACATTAGACATGACAGTTCTGCTCTCTGGAATACATCAGCCATAATATGCCGTTTTCTGTTGTCCCTGCCTCCATTCTTATACACACACACACTGCACACATGCACACACTGCATCACAGTAAATCTGTACCATATACCATCACTTCTTTTCTAAGCATTTTGTCTTCATCAGTGCCTAAAATATGGTGTATAGGGTTACAGCAGACAGGCATGGGGATGGCTTCAGAGCAATAAGACGGCAGTAATGGCACACCATCATTTAGGAGAATGTAATAAGTGAATATCTAATAAGCCTGTAAAAGATGCTTAACCCCTGAAGCTCTGAGGTCAGGTATAGAGATAGGAGAATAAGCTGATTAAAGAAGGTTTCTTCTCACGTTGCGGTCATCACAGGATTGACCAACTCCTGACCCCGCTGTTAGGAGTGCGGTTACCTTAGCCTAGAACCGCTCTTATGTTTGAATAAATCCCCCATTTATGGTGTTTGATAACAGCTTGTGCCTGATATGGGAAAGTAATAGGTTATGAATCTCTGTCTGGAGATAATGTAGGAGTTAATGGAGCACCAAAGATTTAGGGTTTTATTCGGTTATTCACCTTTGCTCAACATTTGTCACCTTGGTTCCTAACTGAAAGCTATGAGTTGTGCCTTACACTATAATTCTAATATTTGGGAAGGTCTTTGTGAAAGAACTATAAGACACACTGCCATGAGTGGTTGCAGGCTCTGGTTTTGACACAGAGATATTGTTCCTAAAAGCATTTAATGGTCCTTGACATTCTTTATATTGATCTGTTGATTGATTTGTTGTTTGGTGATTGATTGACATAAAGATATGTTGACCCAAATCCCAGGAGATGTTTAAATAAACTGAGGCCATTTGTTTTAAATGTGATCCCCACCTGTTTCTCGTATGATGACATAGTTTTATCCCCAAATGACAGACTTGGTAAAAGACATGTGAAATGTGCCATGCTCAAAATGAATGATATCCAGGATTTAAGGTCAATCTCTGTCTCTCTCTGCTTCTTTTCACACTAAAGGGGGAGTGTATACACACACATACACACACACACAGAGCCAGATCCTAAAGCCATTTTCAGGCAGGGCAGCAGAGTGTGTCCTCATTACCGTCTGTGAGTGTGTAGTCACCACTCAGTCACAGCTCCTGCTGCCAAAATGGGATTTTCCCCTCTTTTTTCTCCTCTGACTCTTCCACCTCTTTTTCACCTTAACTTCTCTTGCATATCGCTTCATCTATTTCTCAGACAGAAAATCTCTATTGGTCAGGAAAGACAATTTCCTGCTCCTATGGTCTCTTATACACTGCCAGTCAAAAGTGTCTGAAAAGCCTATATTTTAAATTTTTTGCTTAAATTCCAAGCAATGCAGTTGTTAGTTAATAGCAGTTGCCAAAAAAAGCTAATTGATAAATTTGTTGCACCTGTAGACTCAGCATGCTGCATATCTGAATTACAACTGAGACTAACACTATCTTAGTGTTAAGTTGAATGAATTTACAATTACATAACTTTAGATTTAGCTAAAAGTGGGTAAATATAGAGTTTTCTAAAAATGTTACTTGCAGTGTATGTACACTGGATTTTGCGCATCTGTGTGTAGTATTTACTGTTATATAATGAAAAAATGGGGTCCCATTGTATTTTCAAACAAACACAATTATATAATGATCAGTGTTTTCAGCATAAATAAAACACCACTTTACACATGTAAATTATTATCTGCGTGCCTCTCCACTATCATACAAAACAAAGGCACTGAGCTCCAATCGCACTCTATCTCTGACAAGGTGAACAAACCTGTTTGACTATTTAAAGGTTTCACAGAAAGCTTTTCTACTTTGCAAAAGTAGCCAACGATTTCCATTTGCCACCGTGAGTAGCTGGAGTTTACAGTCTCCTGATAGAGGATCAAAGGAAGAAGGAAAGAAGCAGAGTACACACAGGGCTATTACACTGTAATGGCGACCAGATGAACTTGTTGATAGATTACTAAACAAGTCTAAACAGCCTAACACTTGGCTCACAAGGCTTTATCTGACTCTCCAGTTTACCAACTTGAGAGCTTGACAAAATGACGTTTAAGTTTATTTGCTGTTCTCTTTGTCTTGAAGCTATCTCAAACTGCCATATGTTTTCTTGATTGAGTCTAAAAGGCTGCATGCATATGGGTGAGTGCAGCACAGTAATCAGGGAATGCATGGACAATGTATTCACCCGCACTTCTTATAAATTCACCGTGGTAGGCACCTGTCTTCTTCTATCCTCTCACTTTGTCAGGTTGAAAGAAGTTAAGTTGAAGGGGAAGAAACAGGGACTGGGAGTTGGTGAAGGGGAAGTAGAAGGAGTTCTGTTGTTTGGCTCAGTTAACTATAAAGCTCTCCTCTTTTATTTCATCTCCCTGTTCCTCAGAAAACTCCCACTCGCTCTGCAAGGGGGTTTTAACATCAGCAGTATGTGTGTCTTAACATCAGACGAATGGTCTGAGCCCAGGTAATCGAATTTGGGATCGTGTGATTGGACATGACAAGGGGACCAGGATGGGGAGCCATTCACCCACTTGGCATATTTCCAGTCACACACACACACACACACACACACACACACACACACACAAACATGCAAGTGTCCATTTTTAGAATACTTTGCCAGGTCAACATGGCTACTCCGTGTGCTGTTCACCCATCTGGCCTGATGGAGTCTCTTCCCCATGGTGCCGTTTTACACGAAACATTCTGTAGCTTCAAAGCCATGTTACTGCCTGTTTAGCCATAATGGCCCATTATACATGGCATCCAAGAGCATGCTGGAGCACAAAAGGAAACATATGTGGAGCACTCCAAGGGTCCACAGCTTTATATTACATATGTTGCATACTGTACGCAAGATCATTTGTGTGTGTGTGTGTGTGTGTGTGTGTGTGTGTGTGTGTAGAGGGGACTCTACATTACATAGCTCCAGCTGGACAGGAGGAATACATGCAGTCTTTTCAAAAAGCATAAGATTATTCATATCCCTTCTCCTGTGGGAGCAAGCTCCCGCTCCACAGTGTAAGCTTACACTCATATACATGTACACACACGCACACACACACACACACACTTTTGGACGGCGAGTCTTAGCCAGTGTGCGGCAGCATCAACAATTGGCTGATTGCATGTTATAAAATACGATAATATGTAGAGGTATTTTGACAAGTGCTGGTGACGTTTGAGTCTCAAGCTTGTTTGAACAAAAGTTTGAAGGGAAATGGATTTCTGCAAATGAGAAAACAACATCAGGGCTAAGTAACTATTTGAAGGTGCTGTCAAAGGCTTTCTCTGTCTTTACCCCCTTCGTTTCATCTTTATCTCATCCCTCGCTTCTCCTCCTCCATTCCCACTCTCATTAGTGATGGTTGTGAGAGAGTGGAGAACAAAGCTCAGGCTCTACCAATCGATCACCGAGTAGCACTATCAATCGACTGGTGGAGCACAGGTCTCCTCCATCTGCCCAACAATTGACGGGGCAAAGATTGATGAGCAAGATTGTTGTGTCTCTGTGTTTGTTTGTGTGTTAATGCAACACAGTATGTCTTTATTTGAGATAGATTACAGAAGATTTAATCTCATCTTGTTTGTCAGCTGCACATTTTAATTTGTACTCTCCTGAAAAATAAATTAAGACAGTATCACAGAGAACAACAAAGGTATGGTGTGTGCGTGTGTGTGCGCACTTGTGCATCTATCTTTGTGATGTGTATGTATGTGAGTGAGTGAGTGAGTGAATGAAGGTATGTATGCACACATGCTCCGAGGTGTAACAAAGCCCACAGACACTGACAGATATTTGTTTTGGGGGATACTCTTTACCCTGGCACTATGTTTCTGTCCTGGCAGCAGTAAACACACACACACACACTCACATAAATACATACAGTGGAATTAAATCATACACTGGCATGGTGTCACACTTTACCCTGGCACAGTGTCATCGCCTTTCACGGCTGTGACTCATGCCAACGCTCTAATGGATGAATCCTGCAGCAGTCTGAACAAGCATGGGTGTGTGCGAGGTTTGTGCATGTGTGTGTTTCAGCATGTAACTGTGTGTGTGTGTGTGTGTGTGTGTGTGTGTGTGTGTGTATATTTTCTAGGTGCTGTGTAAACATTGGAATTATGTGTCACAGCTGGCCAGATGACTTGGCCTGGTTTCATCTCAGATTTCTGTGCGCCTCTCTGGGAAGACGATGCTGCTACATTTGCATGAGAAAGGTTGTCAGACTAACACCTTTTCTTGTTTCTCTCCCTCCCTCCATCCCCACCTCCCTCTTCCCCCCTCTCTCTGTCTTTCTCCTGTGTCCACAGCTCTGATAGCCATAGGACAGTACAGCAGTACCATAGAGACTGTGGATGCCGGCTGGTGTAAGGACATCACAGACCAGGGAGCCACACAGATCGCTCAGAGCAGCAAGTCCCTCCGCTACCTGGGTCTGATGAGATGTGACAAGGTAACAAGGCTCAGCCCCTAATGTCTGCTGCTGTCTGGTTTACGCTCTCAGAAGATACTTCTGAAGATGTTTTTAGACATAGCAAATCAGCAATCATTTTTTGGAAGTGTATTGCAAATCATTTTTGGGGAAATTTGCAGTAGAGATTTTTTGTTGCCATGCAAAACTTTGGACCTTAAAAGCTGAAACAGTTATTTGATTTGGTGATTGACAGAAACCTATTTTTTTCTTAAAACTAAAATGTTCTGAAATTTTAATTTGTAATTAATACAAGTAATTAACTAACGACTAATGATAATTGTCATTAGTTGCAGCCCTTCTTTTTTGAATACAATTGTAACGCCCTTTTGGTATTCTGAATATGCTTGATGTGTAAGTAGGTGAGTGTTTGCATGCCTGCCAGGAAAACATTTCTGATCGCACACATGTTGCTATTGTAGATAGAAATGGGAAATAATACAATTGTCACTAGAAAAAACGAAATTAATTTTTAATAATACATATTAAACATTGGTAATATGATTGTGATACTATAAAATATTAGAAATACTTCAAATCCAATATTACCACAAATCAGTCCTGCTCAATGATGTGCCACATCACCCAGATACTTTAACGGAATAGTTACCTTGGTATAAATGGCTTATAAAAATTTCTGATAGTTGACAAATTTCTGTCATCTTATGGTATCTATCTATCTATCTATCTATCTATTATCTATTATCTATCTATCTAACTATCTAACTATCTATCCATGTATTTTGCCCAACTCTAGTGCACAAGCATAAACACAGAGACATAACCAAACACATACACATGAACCCTCAATAGACCCAGGTTAGGGCAACTGGCCAATTAAAAAGAATCCAGAGGAGAGCGTGTGGAGTAGCTAAGCCACTGCCGCCTGTGCCCAGTATGTGTATGAGATGTCAGCTTGTTGGGTGATAACAGACGTAAAGTGACATAATGACCCCTCTCAAACATACTTTGAGATGCATCTGGGTCTGAGGGACGAGCTTTCAAAGTCACCCTTAAACTCTCATCTGGCCTCTTACCCGTCCAATCACCAACTTGATGGCAGCACATTTAGTTGTAGTGCCATGGTAACAACTCTACCCACCTCTCCAATTGGTTCAGTGGAGCTCCTACCACACAGATGAATCCACTTAGTACGGGATCATTCAGTCTGACATGAGTGGGATGAGAGCAGACAAGGAAGGGAAAGTGAACAGCTGGCTTAACCTAGAAACTTTAGCCTGTACTGATATTGTACAGCCTGGTGTCTTGTACTGTAGCCTGGTACACAATGCAGGCCATAATCCCCAATGCTGGTGGGCCTCCATATGGTGAGTGCAACAGTATGTTTTAATGAGCCATTTGTTTTCACATTGAAGCTACATTTCTTACATTTGGGTTTTGGGCTGCACAAATTTAAATTTAATCCCCTGCTGTGCAGTAAAAAGTGCAAGTAGAAGTTGGCAGGGAAGAAAAAGGAGGGAGGAGATTTTGACTCATAGACTAGCCCTTTCATCAGGTTTGGAACTCATCATTTTTATTTCCTCATTATAAAATCAGTGATATCTATGTGTCGTGGCCTCAAGGTTGACCCTATGGATTTCTCTGATAAAAATGCGTACCCGGAGATCGTTAAGTGCGAAAGAACATCGGTGTATCATATTTATCTATTTATACAGTAATAAAATTAAAACATATGAGGGCCTGACAGTGACCCCATATGTAGGGTCTCTGTGATGAAGCGGTGTACTCAATTCACATTATTGCAGACATGAATGTGTATCTATCATATTTATCTCGGAGTAATAAAGAGTAACTACATTACATAGCAGGTGATCACTTAGATTCCATTTTCATTTAGTTCCCTCCTGCCTCGCCGACTCAGTGACCTAACAATCGATATCTACAGCCATGCTAATAAAAATCTGTTCTGGAATGACCTACATCTTAACTGGAATAACAATTTTTCTTAGTTTCTCTCCACTGTATGCTTTCATGCTCCAACCTTACCAACGAACAAATTCAACCCATCCCTCAGCCCTTATTTATCTATCCATCTCTCTCTCGTGGTATTCATACTCATTATTTAGCCTGGAGGATGGAAAGATAAATAATTATTCTCCCTCTGCTCTGAAGGGGGAATTTGGGGATGACACAGCTAAATAAAGCAGTAATTGGTGCTATTAGAGTTGTAATGGAGTGTGAATTGAGCTGAGAGAAGATTTTGACAGTTTCCAAGGTCAGGTACATTACTAGCTCTGAATCACAGAATTAATTCACTGGATGCTTGCCCCCTTCACCCATTTCTGTGTCTTCTCTCTTTCGAGTCCTAAAATAGTGTTTGCATTACAAATGAGCCTGGAGTACTGGTGAGGATTGGTTAGGCTTGTGTGGGGAAAAAGACCAGCCCACGGCAGCTACTTTCTTTGTTGTTTCTGATGTTGTTGTTTTTCATTATGTTAGGCAGGAGGACAAAGGGAGTTACAGTAGATAAGGTCAGGTTTCAGGAGGAGACAGAGAGAAGAATAGGGGTAATACGAAGTTCGCTCAGAGGGAAACAAATAAACAGAAATAGGTTGTTATTACCGAGGTCGCAGCGAAAATGAGAGCTGTAGAGCGAGTTAAAGAGGTAAAAAGGTGAGAGGCAGAGGCAGACCAGGAGAATTGTGGTTATCTAAAAGTCAGCCCAGGGGCAGCAGTGACCATGCTCTGCCTTCTCCTCACCTCCCACTCTCCTCTCTTCTCCCCTCCATCTCTCAAACCTCCTGCACCTCCTGCTCTCCTCTTGAGATTCTTCAATCACCTCAACTAAAGATCAGTGCTTCTGTTTTTCTGTCTGACATTTAATTAGAATTTTTACATATTTTACCTTTAGGCGTTTACTGTAGCTGACACTCGTCTCTAAAACAACTTTGGGCTGTTCGATGTCTTTATTAAGGTTACTTTGACAGGGTCATAATTGGCTGTTGTCTGATTTGAGCCCGTGACTTTTCAGTTGTGGAACTGGCACTTCAACTTCTTGGCCACACTGCTGCTTCACCTTCTTCTCTTTGCTTGAGGGAGTCAAGTGACTTCTAAATTAGGGTCATTTTGTCAGAAAATGTAGCTTCACTGTAATTATTGCGCCAATTATAAGTGCTTTGACCACAGCTTGGTTTCACAGAGGTTGTAATTTGTGTTGCATGCTGTGTCACTTAAATAAATCAAATCAATATTTTAAAGTACTTCGCAAAATTGTTTTTAGTATAGACAGTGCATTCAATTTGGTCTTGATTTTTTTTTTTTTTTTTTTTTTTTTTGGTTTGCATTTGACATTTCAGTCTCTAGCAATGTTATATCATGCTTTATTTGTGTATCACAGCAGTAAAATCCGGAGGCATGTCCAATTCAATCTCGGGGCAAACTAATCTCATCTCTGCACTTAATGCAGTTCTGGGAAAATGCAGAAGCTGGGGGATAACTCTCAATTCCACAAGGTTCCCACATAATGAAAGTCTTGTGCAAATTACTTAACTTTAGATTTCTCTCAGCCACAGTTTCTTTTCTTCATGTTGACAAATCCATTTGAATTTTTTTCCTCATGCCTCATTTTATTAAATTCTCCATTGTTTAAAATAAGGCTGTGCTTTCTCCATGCATCCGTTTGTCTTTTTCTGTCTTCAGCCTAGTGTTGACAGCATGAATAACCAGCATATAAGGTCAGTAGTACTTCTTCTGTGAAGTACACATTTTGTTCTGTGCTCTTACTTTGTACAAGAGGTGTTTTGAAGGTTACATCTCTGATAAATGAATCGGTTCGATTAAAGTAGTGTTTTTAATTACTGAGCTTTAAAGATTTTAATTTGTATTACTCTTAGGTTGACCCTTAATAACCTCCATTTATTTTGTTCAACCCCAGGATCTCCACACTTGAGGAACCATCTCAATATTTAGCCGTCAACCAACTAATGGCCAAGCCAACATACTGTAGCTAAGGGGGTCATTGACAGTGGCCCCAAACTGAAATCATTTTGGTTTGCGTACGAACCATGTCTGTTTGCATTGAGAAAATAAATTGTTTTATACACTTACACACACTGGTCTGCTTTGGTAAGTAGTTATTTCTCATCAGAGCTGTGTTGACAGTGTTTTGGACATATTGCAAATACTTAAATAGTTAATATTTCCCTTTTAAGGGTTTTGCTTGGTTTCCGTTCAGGATGTGTATGTTGCAGGAATTTAGTACAAATAACTGCAACGCAGAGGTAGAACAAACTGGCTAGGATTTGAAGTGACAGTATCACAGTAACAAACATTCATAGCTTAATCACCATTAGGGCTGGCCTAAGCCTTTCTGTCTTATAGATGTTCATGTAACTTCTGCAGCACACATTTGGCTATTTAAAATAAATCATGATTTGAGTCTCTCTCCCTCCCTCACCTTTTTCCTTCTTCAACCATGAAGCTTCCTTCAACACTAACTGAGTTGGAGTTAGGTTTCAGAGTGGGTCCTGTCAGTTTAAGACAAATACAGTCTTTTGATAACCTTGACACACAGTGTGGACAGCCCAGTCAGCTCACGGCCTTAGCAGTGCAGCTCAGCCTGTGTAAATTTGTTTGGAATTGTCAAAACGCTGGGAATTTTAATGTAACAGCTTCCCTGAATGTCACAGGACTTAGAAAGTGTAGAATTCATTTAAGAACTGCTAACAGGATCCATCTGGCTCTCCTCATGTGGAGCAGTGTGAAGGATCGATTTCCTCCGTCACAGTTTATACAAACGTGCTTCCGTACTGTATACATTTTACTGCCAGGCAGCCAGGCTCTTGTGTCCACTGCCATTTGGACTGATATGAAGAATTTTATTTTATTTTTTTAACTCTGTACAAACACAGAACTAGCACAAGAACAGATCTGAGTGAAGTATATTTTATTGTCAGAGTATTTCACATTTAGACTCTCCTTTCAGTAGCTGGGTGATTTACGTTTTTTTATAGTATGGAATGTGTGCGTTTGTCCCACTGACTTTTCCTCTTTTCTCTCTATTTCCCTACATGTCTGTTTGAAGGATTTCCTTTGTGTCTTAGTGGGTTTATACGTGCTCAAATGCAACGTGTCTGTGTGTAATTGTGTGTGTTCTCCGAGAGGAATTTATGTTATTTGCTGTTAACACTGCTCATAATGGAGCATTGAAATCAGAACCCCTCCAGGCCTGGGCAAATGGCGTGCTCTGCCTGCCTCAAATGATTACACCCCTCTGCCCTCAGGGCCAAACGACTCCGTTCCGACGAGGGGGAAGAATGCGATTGATCCACACTCACCCAAAAATAATCAAATCAATTCATTTTGTCCTCTTTCAGCTATGACTTTATGCAAGTCTTTTGAAGTATTCAGAAAGACTGACGGAAAAAGTGTCTTCATATTATGAAAAACTGATCCTTTTGGCTCCGCAGTGCCACATATGTCAGTGCGTGTGTCTCAGACAAGCATGGCTCCCCAGTCTACTGTTAAATGTTACTGTAGGTTTTCTCTATGGGAGGAATCCATCTTTCTACACTTCCACAAACACAATGGAACATTACGTATTAATCCAGGCTATGCTTTGGTGGGATGAAATTCAGTACATTGGCGTCAGAGGTAAGTTTCAACTAAAATTATAGCAATGTAGTAACCGCATTCTGCTCTTTGGGCTGGGACGAGCGGAGACGCAGAAACACAAACGCATATTAACAGATTCTAATGCTGTAACATTTATAGCTTTTTTGGCTAACCACAAAATTAAGTGTCCAATCACAGTGAAAGGGATCCAACAGTAAGCTTTATTGATTCATGCAGTAACACACTGTACTGCCTAGCACTGAACAGTGTAACTCATTCCACTCCTTATCTTGACACTGTTTTCATATGTCTCCTATATGCGTTTAGTTGCTGTTTTCTATAATGGGCCCTCCTGGCCACTCTGTGGACATTTAGAGCCTTCATGTCTTGATGTATCACTTTTGGGATTTTGATCTTATTCAGCCTCAGTGGAATGTTTTCTTTAAAAGAGTTTTCACAGCTTGCTCAAATGTACCTTTTTTTTCCCTTTCTTCTGCTGTCCATTTCCTCCCCTTTCCTCTTCTGTAGTCTCTGTCCTCCTCCCTTTTCCCCCTCATCTTTTTCCCTTTTCCCCCTCTACTCTCATCTCATCTAACTTCTTTTTTCCCTTGCTCCTTTTCCACTACTTCATTAGAGTGAAAACAAATGGGCAGTCCAGGTTGTGAAACAGAGAGGGGAGCAAACTCACACAGTCAGCACGAAGCCGGACTAGGAAAATAATGACACTGACTGCTACTGGCCCCTTCAGGGACAGCTGGTGGAGAGACCAAGAGTTATCATAGTAATGGAGGAGATGAGGGAGGAGAATAGAAAGTAAAATGAAGGGTGGCCTTGAGGAAAAAAATAATGAAAAAATGATTTAACGAATGACAGAAACCACGAGAAATAAAAGTAAAATTAGATAAAAGGAAACAATAGAGTGAATGCTGGCTATTCCCTTTACAAATGGCCCCCAAAAAAGTGTTTTGTGTAAGCAGTTTTGAAGTGTTCTCCCATTACCTGAACTGAGGTGGAGCGGTGTTTGGGGAACAGGTATGAGCGCTGCTGCACCCCCAGATAGAGCAACCAGACAGACCTTGTTAAAAGAACAGACATCCCAATCAATATGGTCGTTCCACTGGTGCATCCAGCTGCCGGGGACTATACACAGATAGGCACGGCACAGCAATTTGCAGACATAAACAAGGGCCTAATTGTTCAGGGCCTGGAGGGTTGGAGTGAGGAAAACAAAGATGAAGTATGGTGAAGAGTTAAGAGGCATTTTAAGTCTCGTTTAGGAAATGAGAGTTTGGGAGTTCAGCAAAACTTTCTTTGATGAGTGTTGTTATTGTGAACAGCAGGGATCCTTAGTTTAAAAGCTTCTAAAGCGAAGGGGAATTAGGATAAAGATACTGCATGCACAGCATCAAGTGTAAGATAGGCGGGGTCTCTGGTCCCCATTTTCCCGGCTTTGGTCAGACTTGAATGTTGAAAGTGGAGAAAGTAGATTGAAAGAGTCATTTGCTATTTGTGATTTTCAGTGTAATCTTGGAGTCTCATCCCACACAGAAGAGCTGTATTGATTGGCGGTCTTAACTGAAGCCGCCTCCTGATCATCCCTTCATCTTGTTTCTAAAGGGCAGGAGCAAGGGACAGTGAAGGAGAGAGGGTGAAATAAAGTGAGACACCGACAGAGTTCACTGAGTATCTGAAGGGAATCTCAGAATTGCCCTTCAACAAAAATCCACCAGACACACACACACGCGTAAACCTGACCTCACCTGGCTTGCATTCACTCATACACACATTTCTTTGCCTTCTCTCCACCTTGTCCTCACTTTATTTTTACCCCTCTTCCCTCTTTTTGTCTGTCTGTTTCTCCCTCCCTCACCCTCGTCTGAGCAAGGACAGCCAAGGTTGTTCGAAATTTTGGATGCTGCTCACATCTTTTGTTCATTCAATTAGTTCATTCAAGTTGCCCCCCTGTCTGGTCTTTCAGCCTTCCCCCTTTTTCCCCCCCTCCTCCCCCTCTTCCTCCCTCATCCAGTGCTGTTTACTCATCACAACGGAGGTCAACATAATCTCATGGAGTCATGGGCAGACAGTAGACAAGACTCAGTTTGGCCTGGATACTCAGACTTGCCAATCGTGATATGTTTTTGGGCAGTAACTAACATTTGGCTCAATACATTTTTTTTCCTTCTCCCAAACATTGAGAGAGACAGCAGGTGGTCACAACCCGTTTCTATCCTGCAGGCAGTGTGTCCGGCTGTGTTGGTGATGAATTAGCTGTTTAATGCTAATGACAATGTTGCTCCCCTCAGTGAATGCTATGTCTGTACGAATCCAATACATCCAGATGAGCTTGGGAAATTTTTGTGGGGGTATCGATTCAGTCTCTGATTGATGTCGAGCTTTATAATTGATTGTAAACAGTAGCCGATGAGTGTATACATTTTGAATAAGTTTTGCTGTTTTTCAGAGCAAAAGTGTGTAGCCAGAAATAGTGTTTCTCTGACCTGTGGTTGTTAAGTGAACACCTGAGAAAAAGAACAATTTTCACCCAAGAGCTAAAATTTAGAAAACAAAGATACAGATTATAATGCTGTCAAGATTTGTGCTTGAACTGACAGTGAGTAGAACAGAAGGCTGGGATCTGTGCACACAATTTTATTCAGCTTTTAAATACAAGAGAGTTTGACTTTAATTGCAGTGTTCTCATTTGACTATTCAGAATTAACCCAGAATTCAAAATAATCACTCTACCGTAGGTGGTGTTCACATGTTATGCTTACAGATGAGATCACTGAGTATCGCTCACTGCCTTGTTTGTTACTCTGACCAGTGCACAAATCTAATCCAGGCTCTCCTTGCTCTAAAGAGTCACTATGAATTTTGTATCGCGGTGTTGTGTTGTGGATAAGGTCAAGATGTCCTTGGTCTTTATGTATTCTGAAAAAGAAGGGAGTCATGCAAGGGCAATAATTAAACAGTCGCTCTGTTGTGGTTATCTTTAAGGAATGTATGTCTGTGTGTGTGCGTGTGTCTGACCTCCAGTAAGCCGCTCTGGAATTTGTTCCTATAGTTCCTGGAGGTGTGTGTGTTTTGTGTGTGTTTTGTGTGTGTGTGTGTGTGTGTGCATGCGTGTGTGTGTACCCACCTTACTACATTGCTCTTTGCCATTTGAAGAGAAATAATTGATCTTAGTTCACTGGGCATTCAACTGACCTGCTATTATTATAAGTTATTGTACTCCCCCCAGTGACAACAATATAAGACCCCAACTCATCCCTGTTGTAGGAACATGAACATGAACAACCAGATAGAAACAGTTCTATTTCTGGTTCTATCTCTCTGTGTGTCACTCCCACTCAAAACACCTTTGTCACTTTCTTTCTCCGATGCACTTTCTGTTTCTTTTGGTGTGTTTAACAAAGCTATCAATTTGAATGATATGGATCTAAGACTGACCCATGGAAAACCCACTTGACCCAAATTGGTTATAAATAAAAAAAATCGAGTTAATTCACGAAGAAAGCCCATCTGAAAAGGACTTGGGGACAGTCAGACTATGTCCAAAATAGATCCAAGGATAATTGGACCCAATCTAAAATGTGGTCAACTCAAACAGAGAGTTCACTCCCTCCATCTCACTTCAGAAACCACCTTTTTCCCCTCCTATGATCATGATGCAACATGTGATCAGAACTAATACTCCACTTGGATTGACTCAGGTATCATATTTGTAAGACAAATCTTAGCCTAATTGTGGTTGCACCCATATTCTGGTGACTTGTTTTATTTACTCCAGATATTTAAAGCATAATTTCATGCTATGGTTTCATATTTTACCTTTATAGCATTTAATTTGAAGTATTAAATGCAAACGAAATGGATGATTATGAGCATGATTGCTACCAGAACATCAGATCTAACACTAAAGTTTGTTAGTCCACCATGTCACCCCAACACCTACCATTTTAATTTGCTTTTTTTTTTTTTTTTTCCCACTTCTACCTAATAGATGTAGCTGTGATAGTGTTTTACCATGTTCTCTTTTCTGAGACTAACAAATATATTGTGGAAAGCCTCTTGAGTTGTGGAATGTTTTCCTCCAGCCTGCAGAGATAAGAAGGCCAGCGTAGAGAAAGGGATTGGGCTGAGCCTCGTACACATTTAGTTACCTTTGTCACGCATGATGGAGTGTGGGGTTTACAAACCTGCCCTCCAGAACCTCTTTCTCTGACCCTGTTCAGTTGAGCCCCCATTCCTCCGTGCGTTTGTGTGTGTATGCACTGACACCCTGCTTTTCAGTTCTGCTGCTGTCTGATATTGTGCAGGGATGAGGGTGTGTGAGCGGGACCAGACCTTAGTCGTCGCAAGCAGTGCCTGACCTGGTTTTTAAAAGCACATTCAGAGCCATGCACTGCAGGGTCGCTTGGCTTTCTGAGACTAAATCAAAATGTTTGAGCTCAGGCTTTCCTCTGTAAAGAGCAGTCTATTCCTTAAGCTTCCAAGCCAATGCATCAATAGTTCATTTAGAAATATTGAATCCTTCAGAGTAAGTTTGTGGTGACCTCTTTTTTGTCTCTGAAATCCTCTGCTGTGTTACTTTCTTTCTTTTCCATTCATTCCTCTTCCTCTTACCGGGGACGGAGAACTATCTTTCAGTTGTCCAGTCACTCGTTTAGAAACTTTACAACTAGGGCTTTTCCTCTGAGCAGTTTAAAGAAGGCTATAAATCTGGCCTGTTTAAATCCAGGCTTGTTTAAGCTGCCTTTTACTAAGACCTGATGCACTGCATTCTTCTGCTGCCTAAACAGGCTTTTTAAACATTTACCCCAAATGTATTTACTCGTTGACTGATACACTCTCTACATGAGAGTAGACAGGGAACAGGAGGTATTTGTCTCTCTTTATGGGCCTGGGACTGGCAATGGCTGCCACATGGCCAAAGAAAGTGCAGGGGGGAGAAGAAGAACCAAAAAAAAGGAAAGTAAAAAGAGCCCTGCAGACCTGTGCAGAATGTAATGAAAACACAGAGGAAATTAAACGAAATAGAGCAATTTTTATTTTAAAAAAAATCATTATTAGTCAGAGAAAAATGACCGCTATCTGCATGCACATTCATTTAAATTCATTTCTGAAGTTGTTCAAAATCCACAATCAGTGTTTTATTGCTTTTTTCAGGGTCATTTTTTCTACGTGCAATACAGCCCTCAGTGGGTTTGATATATTCAAGAAGCGGAGCGGAGGCCATATTTTTTTTTTTTTGTTGCCTATTTCCTAAACTCTCTTCCTCTGTCTTTATTCCATTTCCCTCCCCTGATTGTTAGGAGCACTCAGAGGGTGTTCTCACCACGCCGGTCTAATATGATATGCATCTTCGTGTTTGTGTATCTGATTATCGATTTACGACCCTGTTCTTCTTTTTCCCACTGAGAATGTGAACCGCTGCTGCATTTGTCATCTTTACGACGTATTTTACTGTGCTTCTTACCAGGGGAAAGCCCAGCGCTTGCGGTAAAAGTATATTTTACGCGGTGATAGAGTGCATTTGCATCAGAGGATCAGCCTTAAAAAAAGAGCTCACTGTTAAGAAATAGAGGTTGTAAGTGCACTCCAGGAGAGAGCAGAGGTCAGCTTGGGAACTCGCCATCACTTACCTTCAGCCGTCACATGTAAAAGTAGAGGAGCAGTTGTCAACAGGAGCTCACACACACAACCCTATAAACTATTCATGTTTACTGTACAGCATGTTCACATAAAATGTGCTTTTTGCTGAACAGCATATCAGACATACATCTTTTTGTTTTCCCCTCATCCCTCTCTCGCCCTCTTTTAAACCCTGACAACGGCACATTACCTGTCAGCATGCATTACACCGCACTTAGATCTACAGGACAGCATCTTTGAAGTTAAAATGGGGGAAAATATCATAAGTATAGGCCTTGCTCCAGATAGCTGTGGCTGCGCTCCCAGATGCTTCTCAAAGATTAGAATCATCAGTGAGTAGCGATCTGCTCTATCATATGGCTCTCCTACAGACTTGGCAGCAGGTTTGGAGGAAAGGCTGTGCAGTACAGTGCACTGGATCAGGACTGTATGGGGTAAAAGAAAGAAAAACTCCCTGCCAGAGCCATATATCTAAAGCACTATTCCAGTCACCAGAGGCCCCAGTTCTTTTTGATATCATTTTTAAGCTTATGTTGCCTAGCAACAAAATATCGTTAAGCACAGTTTTGCCCAGTAACAAAATTTCACTCTAGGAAGAAACAGCTGAATCACTGCTTTTAAGAAGTCAGTGGCACAACTGTAGTAACCGTGGGACTCCCCTTTCTGCCTGCCAGTTACCCACAGCATTGGTCTGACCTTCATGTCTAACATCAGTACTGAGCCGCAAATACCAAGCAGGTGTGGTGATGTCATCACATCTCATTCAACATACCACACAGCCATGCAAAGGGCACCCAGCCTTGTTCTGGAAAGAGAAGTATTGTAGCTGGGAAACTATGGGAACTTGCTAGGAGAGATTTTCTTTTACAGAAGGCTGTTGTTTTAGGCCTGAAAAGACTTACAGTACCTCTGGCCGTCATGTTTGTGCAGTGGAGGAGAGTTAATGGATGCTATGATGTATAAATGCCTCTCTCAACTGATTTTCTGTCCACAAGATTTTCTGTCCACCGGCAGTAAGTTGTTTAAAAAAATGAACAAAGTCATATGTCATTTCAAGATGCCAAGTAATTAAAATAAATCTTTCTGTGCTGTGTTGTAAACATTTGAAATTTATATAAGGCTTGAATTTGATTGATAGAAAATCATTTTCTTCAATCTTGATTGGCTTTTGCCCCTGCAATAATAATATGTATGAATTCCAGTCATTTGACCCTTGTTGCATGTGACAGTAATTACTTTTCAAAACTTACAAAACAACATAAAAAGACTTTTCTTTTCTTCCTGCACATACAGTATTATCAACAGGAGTAGCACAGGTCAGCGCAATAGTTAGTCTTTTTCATGATTTCCATCAAAGTGATCTTGTTGCAAACTCAAACATTTAACGTTGATGCAACCAGCAATTAGGAAATGATTCAGCGTTTTGATTGGGAGCCATTTTGTGTGTGCCGTGTTTGCTCAGCAAGTGGAGCTGCACTAAATTAGCATTAATGAATGTTATGGCCTCCCATCAGTTTGACAGGTCTATTCTTTAGATCAGTTTTAATTGTAATTAAGCCCTGATTAACGAGCTGGGGGATGTTTCATTCTGTTTCCAAGAATATAGCATAATATGTTATGAAGGCAATCAGGGGTTTGTCATTTTATCTGCTAATGAGGCTCAGCCATATGTCATAACAAACTTAACTTCTCTCTGTAGTAGCAGCTTTTGGGGGTCTCAGTTAAGCTGTTGTTCTGCTCCTGCTTTCGTCCTCTGTGAAGGCAGCATGTGGCCATCTTTGTAGGTAAACCCCAGGCGTTTGTCTAGAAGGTATGTGGTTGCCCCTGCGGCTGAGGGCATTAGACGCTGACAATGAACAACAACATCCCAGATTCAAATCTGGCTTGGCTGCTTTTCTGCATGTCTTTCTATCTCGTTTCCTGTCATCTCTCCACTACTGCTACCTAATAAAGGCATTAAATGTCCCTAAAAATTAATTTTGAAAAAAAGGAAAACCAGGTGTGAGGGTGATCCGACACTACATAAAAGCTAATGATCACTTTACGGAGCCAGTTGCTAAATTTGTTGAAAAGGACCCAAGAGTCGACAGACCAGACAGTCAATGAAAAGCTCTCAGATCGTGATTCACAGTAGACAGTAGTGTGTTCAGACACCCAGGTCAAATCCGCAAAAAGACTGCATTAATCCTTGCTTCTGAAAACCGCTGTTTATTATTCATATTCTCTTGATTTGTTGCCTTTGCTAGGATTTATTTAATCCTCATTAATTAATTATTTCATTATTAAATGTTTCAAAAGGATGAATATATAAACACTTATGTGCATCATCCATAAAGATAACAGAATTTACAGCCTTAAAAAACAACCATCTCAGTCTCACTAAACCATAGAGAAGCAGCAGAGGTAGCCATGTGAAACAACACAATTGTCCATTTGTTACCTACAAGTTAGAGCAGTTTGTTAAAAATCTCTTGTTTTTCAGAAAATCGGCAAATGCAAATTAAAGCACATTTCCATCCATTACTCTTATGTGAATATTAAGAGTTGGGCGCATTGAGATAAACAGTTGGTGGCACTAATTCTCTGAGGCAGGTGCCATTAAACCACTGCAAGAGCACACAACAAAATTACATAATTAACAGACAACCTCAAACAAGTGAAAATTATGTGGAAAATGTAATAGAAATATTGCATTGATGTTTGTTTAATGTATTCATTTGAGAGAAGTTACAGCATCCTCATCGGTCCACACAGATCTGATGTTTTTTCGCACTATTTTTAATCTCTTAAGTGGAAGCTTAAGTCACATGCTTCATGTACGCCATGACTCATTCGCCAAGTCTGTTTCCATTTTTATCGATACATCAACTTTTCTACCTCAGCCAAGCCATAAAACTTTTTTGTGACATTTTGATTTTCCTGAATTTCCCACTCCCACTTTTTTATGCGCTAATTGAAAATGCACATAAAACAGGTGGATGGAAACTTATTGTAATCGTAAAATGCGCTCCACAGGTTACTTTTGGCCCGGCTAGTGAGTCTCATGAAATCCTGTTGAAAAAAGGAACAGAGATTCAGAACTCTGCAGGAGTTCCTTGAATGTTATATCCTCTTTCATGCCGTGTGAATAAACGTCCAGGATAAACTATCCAAAAGGTCTCCTGTCTTTTGGCTCCTTATTCTCAGAATTTTTCTCCTAGCATCTGATCACAAAAACAAAAAACAGATGAAAGTAAGAAAGACTTTTTCACCCTGTGGTCTTGATTTTATTTTATTTTCCCTGTATCGACGGTATCCTGAAAGAGTCTGTTAAGCCTCTGTGTTTTGGCGTCAAGAACCCGAACTCCAGCTCACTGTTTCTTCCTTGGCAATCAAAGGGAAGGCTAACAGGCTGTTGTTGAATTTTAGTCTTATTGAATTCACTTGTGCTGTGCAGAGTTTCCATCTTCCTCCTGTGACCCGAGAGGCATCAGTGGTCTGTTTGCTCAAGCACACTTATTCCTCTCTCTGATTCTGCTGGTTTTATCCTGACTGTTTGTCTTTTTGTCAATTTGTCTGTCCTTTTTGTTTTCTCAATTTCTCTGCTTGACAAGGAATTGCTGATACCCACCACTTAAAGAAATTGTGTTCAATGAAAAGAAAGAAGGAATTAGACAGAAAATGACAACTAAATCAGATCATAACCTGAGGAAGAGCCAGGGAACTCTTACCCCGCAAGATTTTTCTTCCAGAAAACACAGAAACCAAAAGGGCAATGTACACTTTGTCACTGCTTTGGCAACAACGAATGACTGTGTGCTCAACATGTGTGCGAGTGTTTATACATCATTTCCCCCTGGAAAGTGTCATGCTCGCGGGTGGGCGGGGGTTGGTTCTGGGTGGGTTGCGGTTAACCCCTCAAGGTCTCCAGGGTTACTCTGCCTCTGCACTTTGTCAGATTCTCAGGCTTTCTCACTCTTGGCTTTCAGTGATGGCCTGACAGAGTGTTAGACTGGCAAAGAAATGCGGGAGTGGCTATTAGCCGCTTGTCTTTCTAGTCCTCTGAGAACATGAAGGCCTCATTAGCCTGGTGAGCTCAGCTGTCCTCTGGTGCTAAACCCATTGCCGTAGTCCAATTGTGTGTGCATGTGTGCATACTCTGTATGCTCTTAAGAAATTGCCCATTCTTCATATTAGTCTAGTCTGCTGCCATTTTGACAGGGCACTAACAGTTCAATCTCTGTTTCTAATTATTTAAATAAGGCAACACAGGGCGATGCAAAGACGGTCGACAGATTTTTAAATTACTCCATTTAAATTCAGTCATTTAAAAATCTGTATTTATTAGACCTAAAGCAATATTTCTGTTACATTTATTTGGTTTCAAGCTGATTGCCTCTTTTTGATATATCTACCATGGACTCAAAAATCAGTTCTGATACTGAGGGAATGATTCTTGAATGATTCTGAAATAAAGTGATTAATCATGATATGCACAGTGTGATAATGTAAGGCTGGACAATGGACCTAATTTATCAAATTAGCAACATTATGAATCTTTTGCTTGACTAAATTTACTAATATTGCAATTTTAAGAAATACTTATAAAGTGAAAATAACTACAACAACCAATAACATGCTGATGAAGACCATGTGATGTGGTCGAAAGCTAAGAATCCCTTGACTTAAAGGGGTAGTTCAGATTTTTTGAAGTGGGGTTGTATGAGGTACTTATTTGTAGTCAGTGTATTACCTGCAGTATGTGACGGTCAGCGCGGTCCAGTTTAGGGAAGCTGACAGCTGTGGACAGGGTCAGCAGAAAAACGTATTTTCGCCTCTCAAAAAGAGGCCCATCTTAAAAAAAATCAGTTCAAGTGTACGCTAAATTTCAGACATCCCTTTCTGATGGGGAACTGAAGCTGTTATATCGCTCTCTTCAATGCCACCAGGCTCCTTTGAGGAAAACAACCATTTTGCCTCGCAGAACATGGGAGTTGATGGTCGTTACACATCGTTAACATATTCAGATCCCAACTAACATGTTAAAACACCAAAGTCACACAATAAAACAAACTAACTAACCGATCGAGGCTGCTGTACGCTAGCAACTCCCGTGTTCTGCAAGGTAAAAATCACTGTTTTTGTCAGAGGAGAATGGTGGCTTTGACAAGAGCATAGATGGATAAAACGGCTTCAGCTCCCCTCAAACTGGGGGCGCGCTGACTGTCATCTACTGTAGGTTATACACTGACTATGGAAAAGTACCTCATACAACATAACTTAGACTTAGATGTGTTTTATTGTCATTCAATGTAAAACCAGTGTACATAGAACAAAATTCATAACCAAGGCATAGCAACAGCATTCAAATAAATAAAAAATATACAACATAAAAAAATTACTATGTACAATATAATACAAACATATCACTATATAAATATTATAAAGTGCATAGTACAAAAATAGCAAATAAATAAATAGTAACCTGTGGAGTAAGAATAGTGCAAAGGTCCAACAGGTATAATTGTGCAAATCCACAGTGTACAGCTTGGAGTGACAAGTTCTCTGGACCACAGAGTCCTGAGAACTGTCACCAGTGCACTAGAGAACACGCTCCTACAATAGTGCACGCTGTTCATGATTGATTTGCCAACACCCACTAAAAGTTAAATTATTGTTAAATGTACTGTGATTGAGGTAAATCTGATCATTTGATCATTATGTTAACAGTGTGTGTCTTTGTGTGTGTTTTGCAGGTGAACGAGGAGACTGTGGAGAGGCTTGTGGTCCAGTACCCTCACATTGTTTTCAGCACAGTGATGCAGGACTGCAAGAGAACCCTGGAGAGAGCTTATCAAATGGGCTGGAGCCCCAACACATCAAACACTTCGTAGCTACAGCTGGATCACACACACACACACACACGCATGCACACTCGCTCGCACTCATTCATACACACACAAACACACCTACAAAAAAACTACACCCTTTTGTGTAAAGACACACATACACACAATATTTGCAGCTCAGTCATGTTTGCTTATCATCCACCGTTCAAACATGCATGTGAACATGTAGCTACACACTCACAGACAAAGGTCCAGTCCATCAACTGTTTCATACGAAGCAAACCTCCCATTTTAATTATTTAAGTAACATGGGCCTCCCGGTTTTTTATAATTAAGTGAGACTTCGTACACCCACCGATCATAGGTTATAGTCAACAACTTCACTGAATCGTCCTCATCATCATCGGCTATAATTTAGATTACATGCAACAATATAGTGTACTTTCCTTGACCAGAACCTTGAGCGATTAGTTTGTTTTGGAGCAAAGGAGAGCACCAGCAGGTGTTATTTGATATCTACTTTAAGCGAGTATTACGTTTCATACATTTAAAGTCCTCTGTGTCACCTTGGATGAAGTGATGGTAAAGATGCATGAGGAGGGGCGCAGACTGGTCTTGAACACATAAAAAACTACTGCATCATTAATCAAAGACATTCAGTGATGGTTGGACCCGAATAGTTTTTAATGAGAAATGGATTAAAAATGGTTTGTCGCCCCAACTGGAGCTGGCGTTCCTGAGCACTGCGCCCCTGTCAGCCCTCTGCAGTGTTAACTTCCTTCAAACTGAACTCAACTGCTGCAGTGAGATCGCACAAGACAGAGCAGAGACTTGGAGGTCGGGAGACGACACGCCACAATTTCAGTCCGGAAGACAACTGAACTGCCAGGGCTTCGGCCATCACTTGAGGCATTTTGAGAAATCTGTAATGTTTATTTTGTTGAATTAAATGATTATTCCTTTGTTGGATGTTCAGTACAGTGTTAAAGGCGTTTGTGGAGTCATACGTGTTGAGATTGTTGACAAGGCTCCATTTGAAGGACAGAGCTTTTTGCTGTGACTCAATATGCACATTGTCATGGTACAGAAAAAATATTCAGGCCAAAATCAGTCAAACCCCTGGCGAATGCATGGCAGGAAAACAACATTGGGTATTTCTCAAAAAGTGCATGTTTACATTGAGATCCTCGTGTTATTTTTTCAGCTAAAGAGAGGTTTGTCTGCAGATGATCTGACGTTGAAATTAGCCTCTGTATGACTTGGGAACGATGCTGTTTTTGATGCCATGCATAGATTTAGGGTTGACTGAGCATCACCTTGAGAAGGTAAAGAGTGAAATCAAACAGTGCTTGAATTAGAAGTTGCCTTTACCTAAAAACCTTCTGTCCTGTTATCAGAATATTAACCACAACCATGACAGGTGATGACAGGTAAGAGGAAATGTTGCCTTAAGTGGTTAGTAGGTAATTGCCATCCAATTAGCAACTTGAAATCTATCCAGAATTTACTAAAGAAATGTTTATCTGCTATGAGTTTATCTAATACCATATTCCCATTTTTTGATCTGATATATAGATATAAATAAATACTGTGTGGGATTTACTTAGCCTAATATTGGTTTTGAGCATATACTTGTATTATCTATGTAGCAATGCATTGAGGGGTTTATCTTTCTTAGTGGTGTAGGATGTAAAGAAACTGGCTTGGGCCTATAACCGGGGCCAGTAGAAGTTTGTAGGTAAGAGTTTATCATTTTTCATCTATTCTATAGAAGCTCAGTAGTGTACAGTTAAAAATGCAAATAACCAGGGTATTTTTATATGGTGTGAAACAGCTCTGGGCTCAGCCTCCACACACTGTCACTCAGATATGAACAATGGCTTACTGAGCTTTGGGTTTGAGTAGAACTGTAAACTTTCTACAGCATATAGAGATTTCTGACAATTAAAAACATGTTCATTTTACCCTTGTCAGGATTTGTAGACTTAAATCGATGGAGAGTTTCTCCCTCGGCCTGTTTTGGTTCTGTTTCTGTTCTTTTGTAATCCCCATATGCACTTTCTTCTCTGGTAGATGTTGACACATTTGATTCCTGATTTGTTAAGGCAACCATAAATGACTGGATTTACATAAAGATGAATAAAACACTACTACTTCAAGCTTTTTTCTCTTTTCCTTTTGTATGTGTGGAATTGAGGCAGGAGAAGAATATTCAGAATGACAGTGCAATACTTTTTCCACTCATTTTACATCATCAATGGACTGCTTCTACATTTTTTTTCCTGCAGGTCTTTCCAGACTTTTTACTACATCAATTACATTTCAACTCCAAGACCACAATGACTATAATGGAAGACTTTGTGAAATTTAAATTCAACAAAATTGCATCTGTATTCTCAGGTGAAATGCAAATAAGGATACCAGCGTGTTTTTCTATCACAACCAAAGGCCTTGGAATGTGCAAGTACGACATACCGAAGCCTCTGTATTGTTAGAAATAAAGATGTTTTTTACAGATACCCATTCATTGATAATGTCTTTTCTGTTGAGCACCATGACACAACCGTCAACCTGCATTTTCATTACAGGTGACACAGGTACACCTGTGATGTCAAGGTCAGAACTATTGTCACAATCACAGGAGCTTCTCATCTGAGACAAAGTGAGGAGGAGTCAGCTTGCTGCCCAGCGAGAGAGCAAAGGCCTGAAAGAGCTGAAAAGCTGTCACTCAATATGTCCCCAGTCTTTGACAATATTGTCCCTTTCAAGTGCCTATTTTACTGTTCAATGTGTTTGTGTTGTTTCATGTTTGGCGATCAAACACGGGGGATAGCATCAAACAGGATGCAAAGGTTGGTTCTTCCCAGATAGATTCTTTGTCTTGTCAACACAATTTAAGTCAACTCGAGGTGCAATTCACCTGAGTCACAGCTTTTTTTGTGTGTTCAATGGTGTGTTTAGGACTGTAATTCTTGGTTTTGTACCAGATTGCATTAAATTGAGATGTTTCAGTTGTAATTTTCCCCATAACCTCTTTGGACCAGTCTTATAAGCTTCACAAGGTAGTATTTGTTACAGGAACGGGCTATTGTGTTAGATTGCAATAGATTTCACAGGTGTTTATTATATCGTGTCCACCCCTTGTAACTGTTGAACAACACTCAATAAAAACCTTACAGCTGACCAGATTGGTAATACAGAATAATAGTTGAAAAATTTGTGTCACTAAAAGTGGGGTTTGTGTCACAAAACATGTTGTGTTTGCACAGGAAAACAATTCTTTGAAGATTTTATCTTTTTATCATTTTCCCTTTAGATACTAACAGTGTACATAAGGATAGGAAACATGGGAAGATAGAGTCCCCGGCCAGAAATGAAACTACAGATGTTGGTTTTCTTTCCACTTGGCCACCACCATGCACTGGGAACGTTTCTTTCTTTCAACTATTGAATTGTCATCAGCTCATGAAGGGTTTCACGTGTTCCTGGCGTGCACCAAAGTCCTACTGCTGTGGCCTTACCATAGAGACTGTTGAAGTTTCCTGCTCCCCCCAAGCCAATGTCTGAGTAAAGTAGGCCTGACCTGGAAGTCTGTAATGGACTTTCCTTACAGACCTGCAGGGTTGTCCGTGGTAACAGCCACACTTTTTAGCTCACTGTTCCTCTCCTCTGCACTCACTTCTGATCTCTGCAACCTCTTATCAGATAAACGGGGTGAGAAAAGTGAAAATATTATTGCAAGAGGAGTCGAGGCCTTGCCCTCCATGCCGTCTTTCACCAACTGTCTGTAATAGAGACAAATATTCACTGAAAGTTCTCTCCAGTGTGTTTGCAGTTGCATTGTTAGATGTTTTTTCCCATGCCTTTTGGCTGTTTAGCTAGTACTGTATGTCATGATGTAAAGGTCAGTAGAGAGAAGAGGGTCAGGTATTGCCAGAGTGACTCTGTCCTCCAGTGAAGAGGTTTTGTGTGTGCTGCAGAAAAACCCTCCTTCAATATCTTGTTCTGCCTCTACCCTGACAAGCAGAGACATTAACAATTCAGCCTTTGGCTTGGTCTCGTCTGCATTTGTTGAAGGCCTTTTGAGTTTATAATGACAGGGTTTTTTAATTCCTCTGCTACAAATGAGCGGATCTCCCCGCACTGCACTCCCGGTCCTCTCTTGGGTAAATTATGCAGCTTGCTGAATTTTACTGCCACCAATTAGCACCTTTGCAAATGTGAGTGTATGCCATCGATTCTCCTGCTGATTGAGGTGGAATCCATCAATGGCCCGCTCTGCTTGGACTTCTGCAATATTCATCAAGGTTTAAGGAGGGATTCGTCCAGCACTTGGAAGAGAGACTGCCCTTCGGAAAGGAAAAGAGTGTGCAGGGCACGGCAGAATAGCAATAGAGAGCAGTAATTAAACTTGGTAAATATTCATGTGGTCATTACATTTTTAATGAGGTGCTGATAAGAATTGACGCTGACCATACAGGACATTTGTCATGGCGGACCTGGAAGGACGTTAGTCTAGTCTTCCCAAGAAATTAGTATTTTCCAAGACCTAATCATAGCTGACATTGACGGATGTCCTCGACTGAAAAGGTAGGGGTTCCTTTGAACTTCCTCAGAAGAATTGATACAGAGCATCTAGTCATGATGAAGGCTGCGTTTTAGAAACATGGCAACCCACCCTTCTTAAGCATTGGTGTGTTGTCAAGAACTAAGTATATCAGACCCTTTGTGTTTGTAATGCATCAGAACAAGATGTGGAGGCTTGTTAGCAAACACTACATGCAGTAACTTGTTGATCAGTGGTGCCCATGACGAGGCTTGACAGTACTTGATAGTATCTACAGTAATATCTGATATAGTGCATCCCTGGTTTTGGGAACTTCACTGTACAGTGCACAGCAAGTTTCATCTTCATATCTTCCTTGAACAAGTCGTCCCTTGTCTTCAAGTATTTAGCAGAACCTTGATTGGTCATTTTTGCCTAAGATACCTTCCTTGTGGTTACAGCATCTCCTTCTCTTCCTGACCGGCTCCCCCCACTGACTAACTGTGGAGGGTCTCTGCTGCTAAAGCCTTCCTTCATCCTATTCATCATACACTGAATCAACTTTACTCTGGCACCTAACGGCATTCCCTCCGCTCCAACTCTGCCTCTCCAAACCCAGATTCTGGCTTTCTTTTGGAAATTATGTCAATCATCTGTCTACATCTGGCCTGAGTGCTCCAAGAGCTTCACTCTTTATCAACATATAAAAGAAAAATATTTCCTGTCCATCATCATATACTGTTCTCACCCCACTCCCAGGGGGAAAAGGAGGTGTTTTGCATAGTTATCTCTGGTATTCCCCCTGCCTATTGACTTGTGTTGCTTCTGCAGTTTTGAAAGAGTGTTGCGTTGAATAGGGAAGATGTTAATGGGTTGACTTTGTAACTGACACTGCTTTTGAGCTACACGAGCGAGCTCAGTGTTTCTTTTCATGACTCCATAGGAGCCTATGCAGTTCAGGCCCAGACGAGACACCAGAGCAGAGTGTTTGATTTACACTGGCTCGTTTACTTGTTTTGTTGAAGTTGGTTAGAGGAGGGCGAATTTTCCTCCCAGTCACTGCATCTGGAAATTGAACTTGAACATGATATACCTCGGCAGTTCTCAGCTTGATATATGAAGATTTATGAGTATGAATTCCCCCACAATGGTTTGCCTCTCACCAGGGGCTGCAACTAAACCGGCTTTCCTGTCCAACCTCATGAAGATAAAAAGAAATGAGATTTGTTAATCCACAGAATTTTGACATCCTCCCAAAAGGCTAATTCCTGCCGCCTGGAGAAAAAATATCAACCAATAAGTGCCCTTAAAAAAGTGAGGTATGCGGAGTATGCGTGTCAGTAAGGATAATGAAGTCATCGTGACTCCCCCCGTTGTATGGTTCCATGTACAGTAGATGTTGTCTCTGTCTTTCAAGCTGCCTGAGTTAATTGCAGTGCTTAGACAGAGCTCAATCTAGCTTCTAAGCAGCAAAGGTTAATTAGCAACAGAAGGATCTCCACACAAGATATGTTGACATTTATATTTCCTTCCTGGCTAAAATGAGAAAGAACCCCATTTGGTGGCAATGGGATGGGAAAGGGGAGAAAAACGATTCCTCTACAAACATGCTAATTTCTATGCAAGGCCTGGCGTTGATATGCAGATTTGGCAGTTGGATGACATTTAAAAGTAGTTAATTGTGCAAATCTTTGTTTTAGAATGGAAAGGTCGTGGATAGTGAGAGTCTTTCATCATGAACTAACCCCCCTCATCAGCACAGCTGCAGAGAAGGGAGGAGGGTTTGTTGGTTTCTCTGCTGACCACCTTATAAAGTCGGCCATTGCTTTTCAAGGTGGTTCATGAATATTTATATGCACAAACTCTTTGGAAAATGAAAATTAATCTGCAGCCCGACGGGAGATGACTTGGCTATCTGTTTTCACCAAAGAACGTGATTCTCCCTATTCAAGACGAGAATGCTCCATTGTTTTCCTTCTCATATTCCTAAATGTCTGGATATCAAATTAAATATGTTATTTCTTGATGAGGGACAATTTTGTTTTATTGCAATGCGTTCTTCCTCTTATTACAGCACAACTCGACAATTCTGTAATGTTTCTCCTGTAAGATTTGTTTGTGTTTGGCTATCATTACTGAGCTGTTCGGGTAAACTTACACAGGAAAAACAATATTTTTCCCTGGAAGCAATATGATAATGCTAAATAGATTTATTGCATGTAATATTTTGTCCATATTTTGTATATTACCATCTAACAGGCAACACTGGTGAGAAAGCACAATGAATTAAAGATACAGCAGGTGCACAGATTGGAAATTTTACACCTGGTTTCACCTGAATAGCACAAATGGATACATAATTGCTCCATTTCATCACTTCCCTTGCCTGGGTGACATTAAAGGGAGCTCTTTGAGAGAACCGAATAAGGATGAATACATCCAACTGGGGGTGTTGAGAAATGCTCAGATCTGATCATGCATATTTCTATTTGTCTCTCAGCAAAAAAAAAAAAATTTAAAAAAAACTTGATTTAGCCACCATTAGAGTTCCTCCAAAGATACGCTGGTCTTGTTTGCTCGCTGAAATAACTTGGTGCACATTTAATCAACGCCTGATTCACCGACCGCTCTTTGTTTTTTCCTTGAAGCACGATCCCACATCCTCCCCGGGGCGGTTTTCATCAATTAAAACAGTCCAGCCCTGTTCTAAAGCTACAGATGGCCAGCGTCAGACCCGACCAGATTCAGGGTCTCCCAGCCAACTGCTCTGACATGTCAGACATGCTGGTATGCCTTGTCACTCCCCACTCCTCCACTGTAACAAAGGTTGGGCCGACTCCCCTCTGGAGTGCCAGGCCCAAGTGGCTCGCGGAGACGTGAGGCGTGACGGAGCCCCAGTCTGAAGGCCAAGAGTGGACCCCCAGACCTCCTTTCAAAGCAGCCCCTCCCTTCTCCCGTCCTCCTCCTGAAACCTAGTGTCCATTTAATCCTTCTTCAATTCCATCTCTCGCCACCCGAACCCTCCAATCAGCACCCCCTCTCCAGAAACAGTCACACACACATTCCTCTTTGCATTTCCCTCACTGAATTCTCCCCTCATTTTCCATCTCCAAACCTCACACGCTCACACTTGCTACTCGCCACCTCTTGGCCCCTCACCACCCCGGCCGCCCAGTCCCTCCACCCACCTCGGTTGCTTTCCAGGGGTGTGTATTTCACGCCCTGGTGGCTGGACAGGCTCTGGGTGATTTCCCAAGGTGGGGGCTGAAGGTTGGGCAGGAACCAGTGGTGTGGAGTGATGTCAGAGCGGGGAATAGGATTTGTGTGTCTGTGTGTGTGTGTGGTGTCACTGCATATCTATGTGTCTGCATGTGTAGGAGTATATAGTTTGAACTCTCTTCAAAAGGCCAGCTGTACAAATGCTGCTCTGAATGAGAGAGGTGTTGAATTAACAAGCCATACGAGGCACCCTATTCTCCTGTGTTGCTCCATACACTGACCTGGCAATAATGAGGCAGAGACACATTACAATGGTTCTTTATGGGTTATGTTCTGAACATTACTAGACCAAAGGGGCTAATGTGCTGGTGTGCGGAAAGCCAGATAAAATGACAGTGCAGCAAGCCAACTGAGCGTAATGAGAATATTGTGTTTTGAATAAACCGAAATGGGGTGAATTTGCACAGGATGTGGGCCAAGGCAACGTTCCCTGCTGTGCTCTTTAGACAGTGTTCGGGGATCTTTTTCAAACCAGCATGACAGTGCTTCCTCTGCTGTGGCTGGGGCTCTGAAAAACAGGCTTTTATTTATTTATTTACCTCTATTTACTCAGTCTAGTTTGACCGAGCGTGCTAGGCTGCTTTTCAGAAACGCCCTGTTTCACCAACATTCAGTTACACGCATTCGCACCTCTGGGAGCCAAGGTTTCCCCACTGTTGTTCACAGAGCGTTTCTACTTGACCAGCCGGGTGTTAATTGCCTTGCTCGGGGTCACTTCCACAAAAGTTACTTGGGAATGTGCTGGCTTTTTTTCTTTTTACTCTGCCCTCATGTTCCCAGCTCAGGGATTTGAAGAAACAGACTTCCAGTCAAAAGCCCAATTCTCTGAGCTACCCTCATGGTTGGTGCAGGAATAGGTAGACAGAGAAAAGCTCTTTAAGTAAGCTTCAAGTTTTCTGTAGCCCTCTCTCTGAATGACCTGCTCACCATACTCAATAGTAATGTCATACAGTTAACTGCAGACTCGGAGCTCATTGTACTTGGCTCCATTTTATGGTCCTTTTAGTAAACGGTCCTCAGAGTAATTAGGTAAATGTCAACATGTCAACACTGGCTACATTCAGCTACGTGACGACCAAGCATGTCCCTCCAACTTTCTTTTTGTTGCTCTTGAGTGATGTAGTTCATTTATAGCCAAAAATGACTTCATCAAAAGGAGGCAGGATTCGTATCTCAAAACCAAACATGTTGAACAATACACTGGCACCAGCACCAGTGCCAGTCTGCGGGTGTGTGTGTGTGTGGGTGTGTGTGCGCGTGTGTGTGTATAGGCATGTGCACCAGTGTCTGTGCCTATAGGCGTACAGTACGTGACCAGCTTCCAGGAGTCTTGTCTGCCTGTCCAACTCCCACCATTGTAATGCCATAAACAACATGCAAAGCTGCTATCCAGGAAATTAATTTCTGTGGTTAAAACACTGACAACCTGTCTCCTCACAGCTATTCTCAGAGTTTTTTTTTTTTTTTTAAAGATCCTGCTGTTTGTAGTGAAGGGAAACAAAAAGAAGGGACAGACTTGGGAAATTGTTTTCCTGTTCTCTTTGAATGGTTTTTATACTTTCCTTTGTTCGCCCCATCCTTATTTTTCTAAAATTCCTCTTTTTTTTTTTTTTTTTTTTTACATAAGCAGTCTTATTTTAGATGAGAGGTCAGCATTGTGTCAAGTCAGTGCTATTGCCTAAATTTAAAAAACAAACGTCCCCACTAATGCAGAACCTGCAGAGACTTTCCAATGTATAAAGGGACACCTTATTTGATGAACAATTACAGAAAAGAATATGCAAATTGGGTTAATTATGTTTCTTTCAGGAAATGTGGAAAACCTTAATCATTAGTTGCAATAAAAAATATACACACATAATGGATCCTCTATATTTTTGGATTGTGAAATGACAAACATTAGCCAGAGATTGTAAAATTACTATTTAATAAACTCAGCCAAACCAATTCAAAGGCTTTTTTTTTTCTTTCTCAGCTAGATCTAATACTTTAATAACCACAAAATTTATGATTTTATATAGACATGTCACTTTTCATCTGCTGTGAAAAAAATGTTGAATTTCCCCACTGAACCACAAACAGTGATAAATGTGTAATAAGAGTAATAAAAGCATAAATCAGCAAAAGGCAGCCTCTTCCAAATCTGTCTCAAGCAACATAGATAAGATACGCCTCACTGGGTCAAGACAAGGTAAAGAAGAAATAAGAGCTGCAGCAGCAGTCATTGAAATATTGCCAGTATCTGATTGGCCTGATGGCTTTGTTTGGGAGCCAAGTTAATGTTTCACTGGAATGTTTGTTCTTTGCTTTCTTGATGGACAATAACAGATTATTTCCATAAAAGAGGATGAATTTGTCCTGCTGTTGTTCACCACATCCTTTTTTTCCACTCTGGAGCTTTTCTCTATCTTTCATCTCTTTGGCTTGTCCTTGTGTGTCTGTGTTTCCAGAACTGGTGTTTGGATTTAATTTTTCTTCTACCCTGTATATCAAAGAGGAGGCAGGTGTGGTCTGTTCAGACTGTGTCATGCAGATGATAAAGATATGCTTTCTGTAAGCGGGAGGATCCAGGTCAGCTGTGGTCGGGACGACTGCTTCTCTGAACGGGAAGTGATTTGTAGTTCACTGGAGGAGCTCAGCTGACTGACTCTAGCCTCTCCCTGTTAGGCAGAGAGAAGGAATGTGGAGACTAATATGAGTAATCCTCCTGACCTTATCATTGGATTAACTAAACAACACCCTCAGGAACCACTGCGGCCATGTAAATATTAGAAGAAAAGAAAAAAAAGGAACCTGTTGACTGTTTGATTGTGTGTGATTAGACAGTGAGAGGGTGTCCGTCTGTGTGTTTGCGAACATGCATGTGTTTCTGCATGGGAATGAGTTAGTTTTTTTGGCAAAGTGTGTGTACCTACATACTGTACAGCTGACAAGCTCTTTGCACACAAGGAAGTGAAAGACAGCTAGAAAGTTTAAACTGAATAAAGACGTTTTCACGCTGCAAAATGTCGTGTTTGGTCACCTCTACAGGTGCATGTGTGGGGCAGCAGATTCGAAATGGACAGGAAGATGATTAAACACAGTCCCCGTAAGTATTACAATTTATATGTTACGCAGCAAAACACTGACTAACACTGAGTTTTATATAAACAATCTTATCAATTATTAGTGCCATAACTTCCTAGGCTAGTTGTACCATTTTAGCTTCTCCACAGAAACAATGCCTTTAATTCACTGTAAGTTCCCCAAATGATTACACATTGTGCCAAGAGAACAAAATTAACTCAGCACATTACATTAAGAGAGTAATTGGAGTGAATCTTTAACTGCTTAATTGACTCTCAGTCAAAACAGGGAGCTAGGTCTGCAGAATGGGAGATTTAAATAAAGACTGTACATTTCTCTCACTTTGTCAAGCTTTTCTTCTCTCAGATTAGTGATGCTGCACAAAGCGAAACAGCAGCTGAGCAAGATATAATGACTTGAAAATTACTTTTATTAGGAAATATAAGAACCAACAACTGTATTGTCCCTATAGTTACACTGTGCACTGTAGATGTAATAAAGCAATGGATCTCGATTGTACACCTCACTCATTTACTCTTAATTGATGGTGATTTCTTTAAAATAAATTGACAAACACATCTGGCAGCAGACGCCAGGTTAACCTTTGTAACATGGATTAATTACTGTTAATTGAGGGTAGTTGAGGTTTGTGGCCTCAGGGCACATTTCCTGTTAATCATGCAAATTTTGACTCTCCTCCAAATAATCAAAGGCTCCCTAACAAAAATCTTTTGCTTTCAAGATGAATTGCCGGTAGTCCTAGATTCTCTAACACCGCCTGGCCTGTGAACACGCTAACCAGCTACAGCAAGCAGACTCAAACACCTTGTGGAAGGACTCCATTCATCAGCCTGTCAGTTCAATAACATCAATAGCCCCGTGGCCAGTGGTTAATCCAGCTACTTAGAGGTCCGCAGAGCCACACCTCTCCTCTGATCACAGCAGATGTGTCCAATTCTCAGCCACCCTGGTGCGTTTACTCACTCGATTCCGATCGCAGTCTTTTTTCGGTTTTCACACTTCCTCGCCCAGACTATTGAATAGACCTGATGGCGCTGACCAGGAGATTATCAGGCTGAGAGACTTTGTATTAAAGGTAGTGATTGCAACATCAAACAAGTATCCCCACATAGCCTTCAATGTCTCTAGGAGCACCATTACAGTGCATGAGAACAATGCATATTTCCAGAGAAAGGCTCGACAAGAAAAAGTATCTTGACTTTGATTTCCTTCTGTGTTTTTTCCTGAGTTGAGCAGCTTTCTGTGATCTCAGGGGCTGCTCCACGATCTGTTATTCCGGTGCTTTCTGGTTGTCTGTCTCTCTGTATTACTCCCTGCAGACCTCCCCTTACTCTGATCCGGGATCAGCAAGCTTTAACATTGAGGATTGTCCCGAGTGTGTGTCTCCCAGTAGGTCTCTCTGTGGAAGAGAATTCTCTTACACAAGATCTGCGCCCTTAAACGCGCCTGTCAATTCTTCTGGATACCATTGATTTTTCCACACTCTGAAGGCTTAAAGCTGCTTATTTGAAATAGTCTCCCCCCCCCGTATGTGTCTAAAGGAAAGAGAGGTAAAAACATGCGGTGTGTTTCTCTTGTCTTGCTGATGCACAAAGATGAAAAGTGACCCTCATGTATAAATGAATAAGAGACATGGGGTCGTGGCCTTGGCTAGCCCTCATCTTTCTAACTCCAGCCTTTGTCCCTCCCCGCCACAAACTGCCTCTCTCTGGCTCTAACCTTTCTCCATCTGACCCAAACCCTCATCACCCTTATCCCTCCCCTTCCACTGCATCAGATCCATGAGGTAATAAACACAACAACCAGCCTGACCTCTCCGACACAAAGCTCACAGTAGAACGCAGCTCTCTGTCTGGTATGACAGGAATCTCTTTTCTCTCTTTTCCTTCCCTTTACAAGTCAGAGTGATGTAGAGAAAAGTGTATTGACTTTGAAGGTTGGCTACAGAAACATCACAGGCGTTGTGCTCAAAGCTGTCCGAGGTAAAAGGCAGATCAATACTTTTCATATTCCGCTGCGGTGGAGTGCTATCGACCACGGCCTTCGCATAGCCACACCGCTTCACAACCAGCGCGGCGTGTCGTTCCAAAACGTGCTATTTTAATCAGAGAAAAGACACTCTATACTGTATGTCTGACAAGTCTGCGCTCATCTCCATCCACTACACTCTTCCTCTCTGTCTTCTTTTCTCCCCTCCTGTCCTCTGCTCTCCTCTCCGGTCCTCTCATCTTGTCTTCTCAAGGAATGATGGATCAGAAAAGTGGTTCCATCCACAGAATGAGAGTCTAAAGAGAAGCTGTCAGAACCAAAGTGACACAGAGAGATAGAGACATCCACCGGAGTGCATGTGTCGTTACAAGACGGGGTGACACTCAAGAGTCTGTTTGACAGTGTAAGTAGTAGAGCCGGGGCTCAGAGTGTTCTTTGCTGGTGGCGAAAAAAAAAGGCACTCCTGCAGTTTAAAAGTGATGCTTTTCTGCCCTGTTTCTCCTTTAAGAGGCCTTTAATATGTCTATTTTCTTTGTTCAAACTTCATACTAGAGAAACTCTCCTTCTTAAATTCAAATATACACAAGCCCATATACACACTTACCTCCAAACACCCTCCGGTAAATTGCTTGCAATTTTTGGATCCTTCTTCGCTGCCCTTCACGATGTAATCCAAAAACAGTTGGTGTCCTGTGTGTTGATGACAAGCCTGGGGCCCAATCACATTCATTCCACTTAATGTGATTTCACCTATCCTGCTGCTGTTGGCCTGGACCCCTACTGTCAACCTGATATAGCCAGCGTATCTGCTGCGCTTCTCTTTACCAGTGAAAGACTCAACACAGTCGTTGGCAGCAGATAGCAGATCATGATCATCAGCACCACCAGCGCCGCCATCACTCTCACTATCATCATGTTCATCTTTACTATCACCATCATCTTACAGAGCGACCAGCGGGTATCACCGTCAGAATGAGGGTTTGAAATGTAAAAGTGGAGGGTTCTCCCTGCAGGTGACCACAACCTGTGAGGTTAGGTTTCTGACTCCACAGAGAAACACAGATTGTATTTCCAGAATACGCAAACTACTGTGGCGTAGGGAAGCATGTATGGAAAATGACTGACATTTTTGTGGACACTTGAGCTCTAAATATAGCAAACACTAAGTTGTATAACCATGTAGAAGACTATACCTTTTCAAAGGTTGGTGCTAATTTAACAAGCCAGGGAAGTCTTTACATTACAGTGTATTCATTTGGAAGAAGCTGTTATCCAAAGGGAATACGGTGCATTGAAATTATATTGTAACTAGAGCTAGATATAATCAAAAATTGGAAGTTGATCCCTCCCAAACAAAATATAAGCATGGTCAGTGCTACAGTGCAACTATCTAAAGTTGTTTTTTGCCTTTTTTTTTGTAAATTAAAAGGTAATTGGCATGTTGTTGAGCAAAACCACGTTATGTTTACAGTGTGCTAATGGTGCTGCTCATGTTTTGTCTCCTCTCATCAAGCAAACACATCCTCTATGTTCTGTCTTTGTTTTCAATCCTAGAGCTTATTCCACCAACTATAGACACTGTATGCAAGAAAACACACACACAGTACATTGTGTAAATCTTATGCATATGCAGTACTCAAATAATCATACTTTTACAAACACACAACTTAGAGAGTCTAATCAGCAGTCAAATATTAGGAGTGAAGATATAGTATGCTGAGTAGCTCTCACATCATGCTCAAGTACTCTTTGGAAAGAAATTCTCAAAAGGCATACTGTATGTAGTGTGATAATGTGTAGGCAGATAAATCATGTCTGTGTTTTTCATTGTCATGCATAAAGATGACACATTACTACTTTAATCCAGTGAGACAACATGATGAGGCAATTAACTGTGCCGGATACAGATTTATCAAATTATTTAAAGTTTTGTTTGCATTGGAGCTCCCCAGAGATTTAGGTGTAGGAGTTTGAGTGTCCTCAACTTGACACTGTGCTTATTATTTAGGTCTGCTGTGGTGTGGCAGTAGGTGGAGCGAGTACTGTCTCGTTGAAACTCTGCATTAAATAGTCACCTCCTGCTGTGCAACTGGTAACACCCTAATTGTTTTGCATTGATTGCAGGTGGAATTAGAGATTTATATTCATAATACTGTGCTGAACTAATCCAGAAACAACATATATCTCCCATTGTGTTTGTTCATTTGCCCCCGGTGAATTACATTAGATGCAGTACCAGCTCCCCTAGTAATTCAACACTGAGCGTCAATTATCAGCTGGTGCCAACAGCTGGTGCCCTTTAATCCCTAAAAGCTTGTGGGTGATCATTTCAGCTCAACAGAAACGCCAATAATGTCAAATTGGGTTATAGTGGTACAAACAATCCACATGGTATTGCCTGCCAGAAATAAAAATATGTTCCCAATGTACCAACCACATAGTCGCTGTAAATACCTCGTCTCAAATACCATCATATTTTAACATGTAAGCAAGTTTAGTCAAATCGGAATTATGGCAAGGTAATAGAAAAATCTTTTACAGCTGTAATGACTCTACCAGTGGTTACCAAAGTCACGATGAAACTAAACTAAAATGATGTAATGGAAATGCCCTCACCTTTTCTCTTCTCTCTTCATCTGCAGTATTTTGCCTTGCATGGGGAGAGATAGTTTTGCGATCAGGGTGGAAGAATGTGGTTACGTGCTGTGGGTATGCTGGTGTATAGAGCCTCACACAGAGATAAAAACATAAAATGTATTACACAATAATAACCTCGCAGTAACCTTTCATCCGAACAACAGGCGAGGTTATGTAGCTGTTTATTCCACGATTCAAACAGACATATTTATACTAATTGCATATGGTACATTCTTCAAAAGAATAGCTCATTTTTGGGAAATAAGCTCATTTGCTTTTTTGCCAAGAGTTAGATGAGAAGATTGATATCACTCTGTCTGTACAGTAAATACAAGAGCTACAGCCAGCAGTTAGCTTATCTTAGCATAAAGACTGAAAACAGGGTTATTTGCCAGACTATTTCTTGGCTGGGTGCAGTGACTCCGCTAGTTGCCTGGCAATCGCCTGGTAATGAAGTCCGGGAAGTCACTGCACTGGGCCAAGAAGTAGTCCGGCACAACCTTCGTAAAGCCACAATGTGCCAGTATTACAGGTTCTATGTGATTAAACAAACGAGATATAACACGTTAATTAATGATCTCTAGAGTTGCTGGTTGGCTGATTATTTTTTTCTTTCTGATAGAACCTGAAATCATTTGATGGTTTACACATTAGGTTGTAGTCATTCGTCGAGTATCACACTGAACTTTCCAAATAAAGTGTGACTGCTAAATTTCGCAGTGTTAGTTGACTTTCTCAGGAACTTTATCAGTAAAGTGTGTGGTGTGCATCACTGTGCTGTGGGTGTGCAGGTGTATGCTGGCTCCTGTGGAGAAGCGTACCTTCATCTCAGAGATAAAGAGTGTATATCAACAGCTCCACTTCTCTACTTCCAAACCTTTTCTTGAAAACATGATAGCCATGAGTAATGAAAGAGGACCTTTATTTAACCTGGATCCCCACACTAGATTGTCTTTATATATACCAAGTCACATTCCTTGTACATCGTGTTCTTGGTGAATAATTTCTGATTGTCACTCTAATAAGTGTATATTAGTCACGAACTGTATCATCCAAACCAGAAGAAATTACTTGAAAGCAGAAAAGTCATTTAATGCTTTTGATGGAAAATAAAGCGCGTGTATTTTTCAAGTACTCCTACTTTGTATATTGTTTTTCAGCAGCTCTCCTTGTCGGTGTACTATATTCATGTTAGACATATTGCATGTTGGTCCGGTCCTTTTTTTACACTCTCTGACGTTTCTCACATTTGTTTGCGGATAAAGGTTTGTTTTGTGTAGTTTTTTTTTTTTTTTTTGTCTTTAATCTAAGGAGTAAAAATAGAAAATGTTGATGCTTTACCGATTGCAGAGCTCTTTGGGACAAACTTGTGATTTCTGACTAATCAAATAACCGCGACTTTCATGTATCTCATGACAATGGCGCTCTCAGATAAGTATTGACTTCCTGCTTTTTTGGCTACAGTAAGGAGTCACAAGCTTGCACAGGCAGCCATGGGGTTGATTATCTTGCAGCTCTATGGCCACGCTCCATACGGAAACATCACTGTGTCTCTTCTTTGTGTGGTGTTGCGAGGCAGGCATGATCCTGGCACAGCCTGTAGACTTCCACTGTGAGCTTTTTATGGTCAGCTTCAATGGTGCACTGATGAAAAATGGAGATCACTTCAGGCCCCACTGTTCTTGTCAGATTTTGCTCTTGGGAACCACATTTATTAAAAATGTTTTTTTTTATATCTTGTGACCCAGACTGATTTTTGTGCCAATTTCTATGCTAATCTTTCAGGATACAAAGCAACTTGTTCATTCCAGGCACTATTTTATTCAGTCAGTCTTACATTGTGACTTTGTAGGGGTAAGGAACTCAGAACCTATACATATGTGCCTGCTGTTTTTTGATCAGATATACCTCAAGGACGTTTTGAAATGAAACATTTGCATTCCTCCCATGCCATCCTACAACTCTCAGTACCATATTGTATTAACCCTTGTACCCGTCTATGTGTCTGCCCATTACAGGACTCTCATCCGTGCTTGCAGAGGCTTTCTGTCTCTCCTCTGAGGAAATGAACGCTCATCCTAACATGTACACATTGACGTACATACATGCGGGTGCACACAGAAATATAGGGACATGAAGCGTAGACCCTGCACAGGCCAAATCATTAATGCAGCCTCACAGAACCAGGCTAGATCCAATGCTCAGTACAGCACACACCTTAAATTGACTGTACATGTCTGTCCGACTTTCATCACCTGCCACCACGAATAAAGTTTGTACTTGTTCTACCGCTTTTACCCTTCCCTGAAATCTCAGTCAATATGTTTGTATTGGGAGAATGTGTGGGAGGCAGGGAGGGTAAAAGGGCCAGAAAGACTGTTTGATTAAAAGGCTGTATTGACAGATTTGAGTCAACAGGAGCAAATCTCTATTGCATGGCCGAATATAATCGTCCATTAAACTTAGGGGAAAGGATAAGCATGTGTTTGTGGGTACATGAGTACATCATGTGTGTTTATGTGGGTGTGTGGTTTGATATAGGTTGGTAAATGGTAGTATTTGTGTCATACTGTGTCTCTGCCTGCAGTGAAAGCCGATAGTGTCCTGTGGTTAAATCATTTTACTCACTGGAGAGTATTGGAAGAAACACCAAAGCTACAGTTAAGACTTTGACTCACTGGCAAGACCTCACATGTGACCTGAGAGTGGTCAAAAACTCGGAAGGAATACAAGTGGAAAAGGATTTTGGGTGGTTTCAGGCTGTGTAAACCAGAAGCTCAAGTGGTCAGGAACGTGAGAACATCAGTTGTGTGTAAGTGCATTGTAGCTCCGCCACCCCATATACAGGGCAGATAATGTTTTTTGGCACCAAAAACTTAGGTCGAAAGCAAGGAGTACGAGCAAAAACAGTAAACCTTATGAACAAAAGACTTTCTGAAACAGACACTAAATTAAACCTAGGAAATTAAGCAAACTAAATTAAGCTGAATCAAAAAGAAAAAAGCAACTAATACAACTCCTTCCTCCCTCAATTCGAGTGAAGGCCCTTCTACCATCTCAGCCTCACCTGCCACTTGGCAAGTATAGGGTCAGCTAAACTGAGCACACACACGTCAGCTGATACCGCTCTCACATCTGTACGGTAGATATGACACTACTGCCAGCAGCTGGTTATCTTAGCTTAGCACAAACCACAAATAAAAGAGTGGTAATCAGCTAGCCTGTCTCAGTCCAAAGATTTCAAATATCTGCTGACCAGTAACTCTAGCTGTCATTGGTTAATATGTTATATCTTGATTGTTTCAAAATCCGAAAGTGTAAAAATGACACATGTGGCTTAACAGGGAATTATGTGCTGAACTATTTCTTGGCCGAGTGCAGTCACTTCCCGGAGTCTCTGCTGGTGGGCTGGCAACCTCTCCAGACTCCAGAAAGTGACTGCCTTCCAACATTTGAACATCCATTTAAATATTGCAGTTGTGCAAAAGTAAACTGCAAACAGTATGATATATCATATGTGAGTGAAACAGTGAGTGTTGAGTTGCGTAGTTCCTTGGACTAGATATTTTGCACGCACTCTAGAGATGTGATGTGTGATTGGGTGTGTGTGTGTGTGTGTGTGTGTGTGTGTGGGTGTATGTAAGTAAGGGAGCAAAAGAAAGATGTGATTCAATCTTGACAAGTAAAGGCAGTTAAGCAGCGAGGGCACACATGAAGAGAGAGAGGGTGTCTGACCGGGGAGGGCAATGTGAAAGGGTGGAAGAAGGGAGCTGAAAATGTCACAGTGAAGAAGAAAGAATGTTTAGGCAGTGAGGGATGAGAAGAGAAATGCAATCTGGGCCCAGACAGAGGTGTAACAGACCAATTTGTTTGTGGTGTAATGGAGAGAAGATGGGTTGGCCTGGGTGATAAGTTGGCCAGGTCTGAGCCAGGCTGGACTGGAAGGATAAGAGGGGTTCTGAGGTCTGTGTGGAAAACATTCAGATAGACAAATATGTGGTGCAGCTGGGAAAGAAAGGTGGAGTTAACAGGAACAAAAAAAGGCCTAGATGTGATATTTCAGCAATATAAAGCAGACGGCTTATTTACAGAGCGCTTTGGGGGAAGTTCAAGTCTCAATCTCAAAGGATTCAATACAAGTCCTAGTCAAGTCTTAAATGTGTTGGGGCAAGTCTCAAGTCAGGTCACATAAGGTATGAATCCAGAAACAGCCCCAAAAACAAATGTGGCTGCCGTGTGGGCCCACCATCCACAAGGCATACGGTTCAGTGCATTGCCAATCAGATAGAAAGGAAGACACGGCAGACTGACCGCTGGCTACAGAGACTAGTCTTTTGATGCATGATTTTAAAGGCCCGGTCACACCAGAGAGTGGCACAGTAAAATTCATATGCTCATCTTTGCAAAATATTTGGTTCCAGAAGCTTGGTTATATAGTGATAGATAAATAGAAGTGGGTGGTGCGACACAGCTAACAGCAATATCTTTTCCCCCATTTTTGACTCACTGGCCCTCAGTTTTCTCGAAGGTCAAAACTGTTGAGAGGGCTTGCTATTGGCCAACAGTCAATTTTGCAGGTCAAATTTTGTGTTCCACTGATCAATTTTGCTGTTTTAAATACTGATGTTGGGCCATTTGATTTAAATAGGCAGCACAATCAGTTTACATATTCAATCTGCCATGGGTATGCCTTGAGATCTTCCCAATACTATAAAGTTATTTAAATGCTCATTTGATCCTTTTCATTAACTTTCTAAGCCCCATTCTGGTTAATTGGCCTACGCAAGGCCTGCCTGCTGCTGTCATATTCAGCCTTTCTTGCTCCATTATTAATTGGCTGATTCAATCATCAGCATGATTGTGTGACTTGGGACTTGCTTTCAAGTCAAGTCTTCAGACAGTCAAGTCCCAAGTCGAGTTTCAAGTCTTCATTTTCACAACCTCAGTTCTGACTCCAACATCCGCATCAACTGTCAACACTGTAGATGTGAACATTGGCCTATCCATTCAAAATTGTTTAATTGAAAAAAAGAAACATAGCAGCTCAACGTTTATTTTTCTTTGCAGCAGTGCTGGTGTACCCTACTGCTGGAAAGTGGTCTGAAAGCACACAGAAAAGAAGCAGTATTTTTTGGACCCTGAATATGACAGATGTTTTGTGGTCAAATAAATAAAAACGTTTGGAATTCCAAGTGTCAGTTTCTGTTATATTTGGATTACAGCTCTTTTCCAGCAGTACTGCTAAGGGCAAACTAGATTGGCAGCTGGTGATACTGGGAAGAGTCAGAGAGTAGAAGCAAAGGGTCAGGCGAAGAGGTCAGGAGTTGACCCACCAGGAGAGGACGAAGGGAAGAGGAAAGGAGGATAAGAGGAAAGTGATATGGGAGGAAGGGACCTGGAGCACTGACACATGGAGATGGAGGAGAGAAAAGGAAGGGAGGGGAGGAGAGGATGAGGGCAGAAAGGTGACACGCTCAGACAGAGAGAGAGAGAGAAAGCGATGGGGGGAAAGATGGAGAAAAGGATGAGCGGAGTAGGGGAGGCTGCTGATCCACCGGTTTGACCTTGCAGACAGTCGGCACTCAGCTCGTGTGTGTATATGTGAGCGTGCACACATGCTTGTGCACTTCTGTGTGTATGTATGTATGTTTGAGAGAGAGTCTGAGTGAGGGTTTTTATTTCCAGCATGAACAAACTGCGCTTTATTTTACAGGCAGGGTCAAGGCAACCCAAACACACACAAACCAGTCCATCCGCTCCACCATGGAGAAATCTCACATCTCTCTAATCTCAGCTACAATCAACGAATCAATGGCCAAAGCATTCTGCTTGGATGATTGGTCAAGATGTCTGTGAAAGAGCTCAACAATGTTTCTACTGTAAAACCACCACTTTCTTTAATAGGCTGTAAGAGAACGACACAAACTGGTTGTCGGTCTAACATTTCATACTCAAGAGTTTATATGTTGTTAATGCTCTTTTGACACTGAACTTTCTTCTACATTGTAGACGCTAACTTTGGATTCACTTTACACTCTGTGTAATTCATTGTTCTTGTTTTTTTTAACCAGCAGACGTCACCCAAAGGTGAGCATTCAACATGAGCCAGAATTCTACCCACTAAATACTAATGTTTGATGACGTTCATGTTATTCTACAGTTAATGGTCATAACTGTGTAAATGTTAGCAAGTCAGTAGTAAATAGTTATGGCTTGCGCTGTTAACTCTGCAGTTGTAAGTGTTACTAAATGGATTTTGCTCAGGACCCGTATAAACGATGTGTATGCACAAAAAAACGTCTTTTCGTTTGTGAAGAAATAATGTGCGGTAAGAATGTACGTCGCGCACACAGTTTTTTAAGAGCCACAGCTGTGTGTAATGGTGATGTTGGAGAACCTCATCAATGCGGTTGCACTTCTCCTTTGCTGTTCAGCTCATTGTAAGGTCTAATGAGTGGTGGAGCAGGAACATGTACTGATACGCAAACGGATGTTTACGGTATTTTCTACATCCATTTATGGCTAACTGTGGGAGTGAAAATGAGGCTCGTGCATGTACACTTGGTTCCACTATGATTGAGATTTATTAAAAAAGAGTCCGACGTACGAATGCCTTTATAATTCAGATGAAAAGAATGTGCATGCATGAGTTTTAGTCATGACTCTACACAGAGTTTTATGCATCTTGCCCCAGGTCTACAGAATGTTACAGAAGAGCAACCAACCAGGTTCCTTGCTGTGCGCATGTTGCCTTAAATTTGAGCAGGATTAAAGATAAAAGGGGACTCACCCATTTTCTGTTTCTGCTGAAATAGAAGATGAGAGAATTCCCCTTTAACCAAAATCTAATTTATGGCTGCAGTTGACTTATAATTATTCAAACCTAATAACGTTACTTAAAGTTTACTATGAGACATACAGTACCAGTCCTTCAGTTCCTGAACCCAAATTTTTTGACGTTGGTGATTGTTTCATGTCGGTGATTGTTGCTGACGCTTGTATCTGCAGTGTTTAGCCTCAGAATATTGCCTATGCATCAGGGCCACTGGCACGGTGCAACATATCGACCATTGTTTGATTAATGACAGTGGCTATCTCTACTGCAATCATCTCTCATCCTCTGGTAATCATGGTCTCACTCGCCCATCTGTCTGCTCTACTTTCGAATCACACCATCTACCTGCCAACCTGTCCGCAACCAGAGCCCCAGTAATGATCCGATCTGCCCTTGTTTCTTGGTGTAAAAATAGTCAGATACATAATTAAGATCATCGCTCATAACAGCTCCAATAACTGACTGTCTTTGGGGGGGATGAAAGATGAGGGTTCAGCTCATCTGAAGGCAGAATGTTGTTAGTCCAAAAACTACTCAATCATCCCGTCTTTACACTTCCTGCATGGCAATTGGAAGGTTGCCAAACACTACTGCAGTTCTTTATTTGCACTCAATTTAGATGGTTTGGCGCACAGGCTGTTGTGTGTGTGTGTGTATTGCGTCTCTAGTCTCCTCTGTCTCCCTTATCGCTCTCTTATTCACTCCCTTTCTGTCTAACTCTCCCTATTTCTTCTGCTTTTCTTCTGCCATCTTTTTTTCTGTTTCTCTTCCATCTGTGGTTTCACTACAGATTTTTCCTTATGTCTTTTTCTTTTGTCTTCTAAACCTCTTAACCTCCTCTTGCCTCTTTATCACTCTCCCTCCCTCCCTCTGGTTCTTATGTCATCTCCTTCTGCCTTTTGGCTCATGGTTTTACTTGACAATCTTTGCGAGCCCAGGGCCTGTCTAGGATGAGGGGTTACAGAGTTCACTGTGCTTCAACAGACCCAGCTCAGGTCCTTGCTGTAGACGCTGTCTCGTCTGATTTCGGCCACCAGACTGAGAGCAGGTAGCTTAGGACATGCTCATTATTTGTCACACAGCAAGTGGTGGCCTTCACACACCCAGACACACACAGACCCACAAGATGAAGTTATTTCGCTCGACAATGACACAAGTGACTCATTAAAATCTGAAAACTCAGACTGGGAATCCATAACTAAAGCCACAGGTGGGATGAAAACAATATGTAGTTCATTCTGCAGGAAGTCATGTCTTTTTTAAAATTGTAAGATAATTTAGCTCTTTAGTGACTTCTTCTCTTCTGCACCTACTTTTGTCCCTTAACAAGGTTCATATCCCAAATGTAATTCTCAAATTTTCAGTTGTGCCATCTTGAAAATGAGCAATATGCTGCGGTGACATTCACTAACCTGGATACCTGCTTTGTTTTTATACCTTTAAATCCCCTGATGAGCCCCTATTCAACCCATTGTTCCCAATTCTTTGTGGGCAGGGACGGGGATAAGTGGGGCGGAGCAGGGAGCTCTTGTCCCCTATAAAATACATTTATATACTGCTGATTTGCTTAGCCAGATACACTTGGGAGGAAATGTACCTGATGCCGCGAATACTTTCACTCACAGCCTTTTTTTTTTTTTAGCCATTCCAGGAAGTGTGACATCCTTAACACAGAGGTCACATGGAGAAGGTCAGGGTGAATAGTTGGGCATACGAAGTAAAGCACAACATTACACGAGAGACTGGGGTTTGTTTCCTTCATCACACTTTTTTATAAGGTTTCACATGGTGATGGTTAGAAAAAGATTGTGATTTTGTGGTTTTTGGTGTGGTTAGAAAATATTTATAAAGTCAGTGCATCCTGTTTCATGCTTCAAGTCGATAGTACATTTTTCAACAGCTTAAACACAACAATAACACTGTTCATCATGCTTTTGGTGCCAGAAGTGGATACTGGGGAGAAAACAAATTAAATATACTGACAATGATTGTTCTGCAGAAACTTTCAGCACGAACATTTTACTGTAGCCTTTCTGTGATTATCTTTGTTTCCAACAGAATTGACTTGTCAGACTAGGCAGGGGATTTCAGTAAATCTGTGGTGTTTTCTGTCACTTGTTATAAATGTCTGAACGGAGTCCTGGGCCTGGCAAGACCTGCGTGGCTCTTCTGTTGAATAGTTGCCTGTCTTCCTTCCTCTCTGTCTCTTTCCCTTTATGCTCCTCTACCATACCACCAGGGTCGACTCTGCCACCTGATAGTAGTCCAGTGAGTTCAGCAGAGCTCCAGCTACGAGGGAAACTTCCCAGAACGAAAAATGGAGCCGTGACCTGACATTCCACTGCTGAGGAGCAACTGCCAAAGCTCACTGATTGAAACCTCCCCTCAGCCAGTTCCCCTTTTCTCCACCCTTCTTCGCCTAACCCACTCTTTCACCCCTCCCACCCTGCCTTTACCCCTTACTCCACTCCACCTGGCTGCTACAGGGACACATAGAGAGGTATAGAGAGCCACTGAGCATGAGAGAGAAATAGAGTAGGGGAGCTCTCCATCAGAATGCGAGCGGTGCTTGACTCCCAAGCACACAAACAAACCTGTCTGCTGGAGAGTTTGGCACACATTGACCTGACCTTAAGGTCCAGGGTTCATGTGCTCTTTGACAAACTGCAGCTCCAAAGTTTCTCTTCTCCTCTTAAGTGTGTGGCGCAGAATATCAATAAGGATCAAGAGTGGCGTGCCATCAAAATCCCACTGAGAGTTTTTCTATTAAGACCTATAACTACGGAGGGGTCATAATGGAGAAAATTATGCATACACTTTATAATGTCAGTGTGCTGTTGTCACCTTTGTAATACTGATATTGTCATTGAAGGCCATTTTATAACACTCATTGGACGCCCACCCTTTTATCTACAATGTATCAGTGCAGCATATTCACAAGAGGACTTTGGCCTCATTGAAGCCAGGTTCGTGACTGCTCTTTTCAACTTTAAGTACCAAAGTTTTTGAAATTATACATTTCTACTATATCCAAGCATGGCAACTACAGTAACGGTTCTGTTTAGTGAAAGATTGTGGTTACAAGCACGAACAATTGGACAATTGACAAGACACAAACATTGGTCTATTGGTATAAAATCAGATGTTACATGTCCATCCATCCATCTGACCTCTAGCCCCCTAATTACTGCCTCACTAAGTAAAGGGCAAACTCCAATGGCACTGAATATTGGCATTGGATAATGCATAATTACTTGCTGTAAAAGTGTTCAATATATGTATTCAGATTGGGAATTAAAGAGAAGCCAGAACCCAACTTTTAACAGCAATTTTTAGATCTTACCAGAATTAGCTCAACCAGTACTACCACTTTTTCTTTCTTTTTTTTAACCTCTACTAAACCAGGATGAATGAAGATTAAATCTTTGTTTCTAACAGAATCCATGTGCACAACTGTATAGCAAAAGTAAAAGTAACTCAACCTGACTAATAACCTGACATTATACTATATTTTACAGTTGACATTCTTGCTTTGCTGTCTCCTCACAGAGCAACCTGACATACACTTAATTTTGAGATAAATTGATGTTTTTAGCCCAATATTACTCACAGCATGTCATCATGCACACAGTGACACAGAGACCAATTTCTTCTCCTAAAAATGCATTTTAATAACGTGGCAGTAACCCAAACTTGAAAAAAAACCCCTCCTGAACCAGACCTTAAACCCGATACATTGGTGGGACTTGTCAGGCATGGGCAGAGTAACAGCACTCTGAGATTGATGAAGAGACTGGCAGAGTTTATTGGAAATATTAGATCAATACCTCTCATGAGCCACGGCAAAAATCTATTGTAATTTATCGCTCCTTTGTCACTTGCTCAGTGTCTCTCTTGAACATACTCATATTCTCTGTGATGACTGTCTTAGATGAGGCTTTTCTCGAAATACTGTAGGTCAAAAAAATTGCTGTGCAAAAAAAAAAAATATATATATATATATATGTTGTAAAAGTCAAAAAGGGTCTACACAACATTCTCATTAAATACTCTTTGTTGTGAGTGTTTGACATGAAAAAAGGATGAAACTAGAATATTATTCAAACATTCAGTACATTGCCCTTTACAGTTTAATGCATGGCCATCATCAGCAATGGAAGTAGATGTGCGCATCACACACACACACACACAAAAAATAGAGAAATGTTGCAGGCATACATTCCAAATTTGGGCTTTAATTGTTCCTAGAAGTTGGCTAGAATGAAACAGACAGTTTTCATCAGGTTTTTTGTTGCAGTTAGATGGAAACAGGCTGTCCCTTTAATTAGAAAAACAGTCTCTTCCAGAGGGGTGACACTGCTCTCTTCCACTGGAGAGGAAGTATGGCATATGGAAACTAAGCTACAGTACCTGGTGCAAATGTGTGTGGGTGTTCAGATGCGTTACAGTTTGACTGTGGGTGTTTGTCAGTCTAACAAACAAAACCGTTTAAGACCATCTGCCTTGTTAATGGGGGAGCGTGGTGCCAGTCGATGCTTTGATAGCAACCTTTGAAACCATGGACATCTGTGTGTGGTGTGGTGGCTGTGTGTGTGTGTGTGTGTGTGTGTGTGTGTTTGTTTGTTTGGTAGAGATGGCTCCATCTGTTTGTATTGTTTCTCTTCTTGATTGCTCTGCTTCCAGCTAACTTGTATTCTGGGACTGTTTTATTTTGGAACACACACCCACGCATACATACCTGCGAGGAAGCATGTGCGTACACACACACACACGCACACACGCACACACGCACGTGCACACACACACACACACACAGATAAGACACAATGAGAACTGAGTGAGATATCCTAGTGAGTACAGTATGGGCACAGATGTGTGCTTGGGAAATAAAAAGACCAGTGATTGTTATTGTTCAAAAGAGTCTTTGTCTCCTCTCAAAACCGCTGAAAATTTAAGGATGATGGAAGATTTTCCTAACTCCATAATTACATGGGTTGCCCAGAGGCCAAATGTTTTACAATACGGTTTAATTATTTTGTGCTTATTATAACTGAATTGTTGCTTTATCTTCAAGCAAGATTTTACATTTTCAATTTACTCCTTCACTCTGTCACTTTCTATCTTCTGCAGGACTCACTTTACTATACTGTTGCTTGTTTTTGTGTGTGAATGTGTGTTTTTGTGTGTATTGGGTGTCATGTCCTGTGATGTGAGTGCGCGTCTGTGTGAAGTGGCCCAGTGTCAGGCTCCTGGGACCTGAGAGACATAAGGCAGAGACAGGGGCAAAAGGTTAATAAACACACATATGCGCACTCACGCATTCATACACTCACAGAAATGTTAAAACACTCACCAGACACCAGACATATGCATTCATGGGTCATTATTTCACTTTTGTTTTTCATTCTAATAAATTAATAAAACAACACTTACTGTGAGTCAATAAGCCATGGTGGATAAATCTGAGCTCAGCTGAACAGAGGTCCAAATTAAGTGCTTCTCATTTTTGTTTTAATGCTGGGAACGTACTCAAACCCGTGGAGAGCTCACGGACCCGCACATGCGCACACATGCAGCCACGTGTATCACAAACACGGCACGTGTTTTGACCCATGGGCCAGCGGTGCACTGCAAGAGTGGCTGGGGCCAGGAGGGACATCACTGTCTATGTTCATATTATTCAAAAGAATAAAGCTTTTTTTCCAGTAAATTGAAATTCGAAACAAAATGCCGATTAAGAGCTAAGAGACCTCCCTGGAGGTAAGAGCGCTGGCATTTAACATGCAGACCCAGTGTTTAGCCCCAGTCCTTTCAAAAAGCAACATAGCCAAACCAATCTCCCTGAGAACGGCACAGCAAATTTCTTGCGGATGAGTTTCGGCTGGAGCCCAGATATACAAAGTGAAATGAAGGCTTCACGGTTTATCAAAGCAGCCGTAGTGTTTATTCTACTAGGAGCAAACACACAGGCTGCCTAATAACACTGGCAGAGGATATTTCCTCCGACACATATACAAGGGGCCCTGAAAGCTACTGTATGGCCCTCAGTAAAATCTATGCAAACAGGCTTATGTTCACATAGAGGTGAGTGTATCTTGCATTGCACGAGATATGAGACCTTGTATGGAAATAATGACTGAAATGGCATGAAAACAGTTCATTTGCACATATCTCCCCCTCAGAAGGCAGTTTTAGTGTTAAAATGCTGGAATGAGAGACTATGTCAGACTCAAGACATTTGGTAAACAGTGGGGTGTGTCATGCAATGTAGCTATGTTAATCCTCTCAGGGGTCAGTGGTCAACATTTTAAAAAGACTTTATGCAGAACAATGAGACAGTCACACACACAGGATTGCAAGGAGTTGAGACATACTTGATGATCCTGGGATGAAGTGAAAGAATGGAAAACACATTGTAAATGGAAGAAACGTGTGAGAGCCAATCGGAATTCTTCTGTCTTTGTTAAATTGGAGCTGCTATGTTTTCTTTAATATTTTCTCAATGTGCATCTGTGGCTTTAATGCAACCACATCTGCTACACAATATACCATACGCAACTAGTTTGATTTGCCAAATGTATTTGACCGAATTGCTGCTTGGATCCCTGTTCCTTGATCACTGGCAATGTTTTTCAAGAAATGTGACATCCTTATACTGCATAGGGAAGAGGTCATGGTTTAGGTGTACAAAGCACAGGACTTGGGTTTGGGTTTAGGGTTTAGGCTCCATTACATTGTAGGTTTTGGGTAAATAACAAACAAGTCAATGCGTCCTGTCTTGTGCTTGAAGTCAGCATTGATTCTCTCAAATCTCCCAAAGCCACACTCTTTTCATAACCTTAACCAAGTTCTTTGACTAAAGTTGACTAAAATTTACCATAAAAACATTTTATTTGCTTTATTTATCAGAAGCAGATATTGTAGGGGAAACACAAAATAGTTAATATTTTGCACATGCATTCAGAATGTAGATTTTTATTTGGTAGCAGCTTACAGATCTGTTCAAATTCCTTATTGTGTTTATAAAAAAAACCTAATGGTGCCTTTACATTACCTACAAACACTGTATATGAGTGTATTTTTTAGGGAACAGGTTTGCATAATGCTGTGTTCTCACAAGGCAACATTTACATAAGAGAACACTAGGCTGTGTGCTTATACAGTATAGTGATAAATACCGACTGTGAGCACACTTGCACACAGAAACACACTCAGTAAACGCTACCTATCTAAGTCCCTTTGTGCCATTGCTCTGAGAGGGCTGAATTTATTCTTTGCCTATTTATTTGATGCCGATGAAAGAGTGGATCAAGTCCAATCGCATCAATCACATCAAAGACCTGCTGTGTAATGTGAAGAATGGCACATGTGATGCACACATACACACACTTATGGGTGCACTGTCGCACAGTCTGGTAAACCTTTCTAGTTTGATCAGCATCCTGATCTTGAGAGAAACTTATCTACCTCTTTTCAGAGGAATGTGCAATATCTAATGGAGACAGTGCGCTTGTCAGCAGTATCTCTAGGCTCTAGCAGCGTTCTCTACAACTACACTAAATGCACACAGTCTATTCACTGAGAAAGGAGGCAGAAGTATGTATTAAAGTATTTAACTGCCAGCATCTGTGTTTATCTGGGGTCAAAGTCTCACAGTCTTTCTCCCTGCAGTACCACACACCCTCGTCGCCTCTCATCTATCTTGGTATCCTCCATCTCACATGCTTTCCTGCATACAGTAGATAGTAAACATTCTGAAAAAGAAGCCATTCAAGGTACTCTTCCAGACAGAGAGAGATTGGTGTTAAATGCAGGGCCGACTAACCAGAGAGCGCTCTTTATTTCCCATAGGTCAGCTGATGCCTTCTGTACAATATTATGGCCATCCTCTATACCCGACCCTTCACCGCTGAACGGACAGACGTGTGAGTGTCTGTGTGTCTGATGCGACGGGCATGACGAACATGATACATCTCATCACATGCTTCTCCTTAGCGGATTAACAGGCAGGCTTCCAACAGCATTTATGCCAGTGCTCCTGTGGGGACTGGCTTTGTGCAGGCAACGGGAAAATTCAATCACTGCCTAAAGGATACGAACGGGTGGAATGAAACGCTACTTTGGTTCCATTTCCGTGTTAACCGCTGTTTTTCAAGGCTGCAAATGAGGAAAGAGAGAGAGAGAGCAGGAGTGCAACTTCTCAGTCTGTCCTGCTTGTATTTCTGACTCTTTGTCTGGGAACAAAGTTGTGGCAGGATGGATTTATGAAATGGATCACAAGGACACACCTGATGACTAATTTCTAGAAAGATCTCATGTGTCTGAAGTTTCAATAGATAAATCCAAATCACCGGTGTTGCTTATAAATCTTGATACTGATATGGAAGAGATCCAATCCAAATGGCATTTTGCAGATATAAAAACCCATTCTGAAAAGAAAATTTATTTTTCAAAATAAATCCCAATGTTGAGTATATGGAGAGCGAATATGTAGCATTAATCTATTCCCTTTTTATGGCAATTGAAACATGGCTTCAAACTTAAATACTTTTAAGTTATACTGACTACTCTCACTAGTTTTTGGTTATATCACAGTGACAATAACATCATTTCCCATGAAGGTCATCTTGATAAAATGAGCTACAGAATCCTCTTTTTCACAAGATGGACTTTTATATAACCTGCTGTCTATAAAGACATTTTCAGTTTCCAAACATCATGTCGGGAAAAGAGGCACAAGATGTGGTATTACAGCATTAATGAAATACAAAGGTATGTTGTAAAATAACTATTATTAAGTATAAAGAGTACTAAGGTGCTTTAGAAAGAGCCTGCTAGTCAAGTACCTTGACCTCTGCTAGTGCCACACACTTTAGGTCCCTCAAGAGAAAATAAAATCAGGTAGAGAAAGAAAACAACAGAGTTTTATGTATGTGACCAGCTGTTCCAACATTATGCTAGAGCACAGTATGCCCACTTGGAGTGTCTACACTATACTAGACATCTGTTCATGCATTTATGCCACAGAGGATATTACCACGTTGATAATCATCTCCTAAAAAATATCTCCCTGGTAAAACAGCCCATTCCCAGGATAAATAACAAAATTGTCAAATACACTTGAGTATGGTTCACCAAGCTTGCCAAGATCCAAAGGGAAGTTCCCATTGTCTTAATTTGATCACAATATTACTTACGCCTGTGCAAGCACCATGGAAGTAACTGTCAGGAAAATTCAGTGCATGCAGTCTCTAGAAGCCTTATCGGTGCAGTGTGTTCATTATATTTGCCTTAACTCACATTGTTTGTTTTGTTTGGTTTTATCCCTGTGGTATTTATAAAAACAAATCTATACATTTGCAGGAACTGGTGACCCATTCTTGAGTGTATTTGACAGTTTTGTTATTGAGCCTGAAGTAACAGCATCTCTGAAGACAGGCATTTACACGTGTAGATGTCAGAAATGAAGGTAATAACTGTCAAACTTTCAATTATCCTTTTCATCAACTGTGCTCCAGTTAAATATTGTGTGGCACAGGTGCCATTTACAATATGTCATTTTTCAAAAGTATGGTGAAGAATGCATTATATCTCCTTTAGTACTTGAAACCCAAACGTTATTACTATGGGCTTGACTTGGGACTTGAGTTGAGACTTGAAACCGACTCATTCCACACCTCTGGCAGATACTAGTTGTCTGAGATATTGTCAGTCATATATCCCAGAGTGCAACTGAATGAGTAATGCATGTGCGTGTACTTGAATGTGAATATGCGCATGAATGCTCTGGTGCTTGTATACCTCTGTGTGCAGTGAGTGTTTGTGTGTCTGGCTGCTGTGGGAGAGGAACAGACAGTGAAAGAGAGAGAGAGCGAGAGAGAGAAAGAGAAGGAAAGAAAGATAGAGCAGTAGGGGAGGTGAGGAGAGGTAAACTAAAGCTGCATGACGAGTACATCGGGGCACAGAGCCCCGACCGGGAGCGGCAGTCCGAACACAGATACACCGTGTCCAAGCAGACAGTGAGGAGTAGAGGAGATTTCCCTATGGATGCAGGCCTGGGATGCTGGACACCTGAACACACATGGATACACACACAGGCAGCAAGCCTTCACTTAGAATCCTGTGAGCAACCACTACAAAACACAAACAAATTATCACACACTCATGCATATATTCTGTACAAAAACACATAAATAGATGAGTGTGCACACTTGGGACACACACAGACAGAAATAGGAATAGAAATAGAATATCAGAAGGAGTGATGGTATATTTGCATCTCAGTAGAGTTTTTCCCTTACACCTTGAAATGTAAAGTTGACTTCCACTTCCCATCAGCATTTAGTCCTGACCAGAATACTCAGTGCATATGAGGTGACTGGAGGTGAGTGTTGTCCTGCCCCCACCTCGATACACTATCACCGTCAAATTCCCCTCACGCACTCTCTTTCTTCACCGAGGCAAAAGGAAAAAAAAAAAGAAGAGGAACAAACATCAGTGTTGAGACAGGGATATTGGATATGCACATGATTCCTGGTGTTTTCAGCAATTCTCTAAAATGGGCACTGCCAGTAGAAGATGTGATGTGGTGTGGTCTCTCTGAGTGTGTATGTGCGGGTTTGCACATGTTTTGTTTCTATCTGAGCCATGATCTGATTGACATATTTAATACATGTCTTGTTATGATTCTGTGAGCTTGATGGAAAGAAAATCATGGCTTCAGTGCTCACAAACAAAGAGCTGAACAAAAAGTTTGATGAATAAAATGCTGTAAATGAAAATTACCAAGAGAAAATAAGGATCTATTTATACATTATTTTCTTTGAAGGAAAGAACACTTTACGATATGCACTATACTAAATAAAAGACTGAGTATTGGGAACAGACAATAGTTGTGACTGACAAGGAGATGAAACAGTTTATTCAAGGGCGTCAAAATGACAATATTTCAATGTGACACTGGGTTCTAAAGGAGAACATCATTGAATAAGAGAGCTAACAGCTATCACTTGAAAAGACTCTTGTAAAGTAAAATCTTACACTTATAATGTACTGTCATCCACCCACAGGGAGGAGGGAAAGCGGTAAAGAAACATTTTTGAAGGACTGTGACCAATCTGGTGTTTCTGATTGGCAAGTGTTATCCCTCAGGATTAGTTTGGGATTGTGTGGGTGGAACAACCGGCAGGCTACCTAAGTGGGTTTCCAACAGTTGATTCTGAGACAGTTCTATTACTGACGTGTCATAGTTCTTTGAACCCGTCTGAGTCCGTGAGAGGGTGGCAGTGACAGAGATGAATTTAGGTCCCAAATGGTTTGCTACATTTTTTATGGGGCCTTCCGCGTACACATCCCATTGATTTCAGTCTTCTACTTCTTTAATAAATGTTTCACCCCCAAATGAAAACTTAATTGGTGATTACTGACTCCCAATATCAATCTAAATTCCAAATAAATTCACCAAAAAAAACAGACACAGCAAATTAGCCCCTGTAGTTCAGTCTAATTACTTACTACAATGTTCAGTCTAATTACTTACTACAATGTTAAGCTGGAACACTGCATACCCAACAATATATACCTACTGTACACAGTCAAGACATTTTCTACGCTGTTTCTGTGGTACAAAACAGCCATTGCTCTGCATGAGCTGTTGGGACAAATGTATTAGTTAAGGTTAAGTACAGTAAGATTAAAATACAGACGCTAAAATGTGACTTTGGATGAACCTCAATGCTTTTTGACTCTAATAATGGTCCTAATTCATGACTGATGTACAGCACATTTTCCTTCCCCAATCCACTTAGACAAAATAATCCAAATTTATTGACCATGTACCCGTAACTAAATGGGCTGCATTGAAAATATAGATCACATGGACTCATGATCCACATGATGGCAGGTTTGGAAAAGAGAAATGTAAACTAACACACATGGAGGCTACAATGACTAAATTTCAATTTTTGGTTCAACTGTTCCTTTAAACATCTTCGGGTCCCCTAGATACACTTTTAGGACCCCTGAGGCTACGGAGGTCAGTAACTAAAAGGTTTTGTCAGTGTCATGAATGCTAATACGTAAATACACTATGTGTTTGATCTTAAATCAGGGTCGGAGGTTGCTGCTGAGGTTAATTTTAAGAGGTCAGTAGGTTACAATCGTTATTTTTTTGCTTCAGCTCACAGACATTAATCCATTCATTGTAGTGTGCTCGAAAGAGGGGAGGTCATTCAGATTTTAATACAAATCAACATGATGAAGAAAGCAGGTGAAAGCAACAACACAACCAGGCAGAGTCCAAGCACATGTGTGTGTGTGTGTGTGTGTGTGTGTGTGGCGGTCTCATAGGTCTAAAGAAAACAGCAGTATGGATCCAGCTCTCTTTGACACACAGCATGTGTCAACAACTGACAGGACAGGACAGGAAGCAATACTATGTATGCCAATCAATGATCTTTTTATTGACTAGAGAAAAAAGCCTTGTCAATGCACTCTCTCTGATTAGCTAACCTCATCATTGATAGTATGGGCTATTGACTGAGAAGATCAGAGTGCTAGTCATAAGGGCGATAAATGGGGAGAGGTGTCTCCAGGACATTGATCCCTGTCTCTTGGGCACCGGGATGCTGTTAACAATAGGAGCATAAAATCCCTCACAAATACTACTGAACCTAAGGTAGGGATAGTTACCTTTGAAATCTCAGTATCATAAGAAACAAAAGCTTGTGCCCCGACAGTAGGTTGGAGGTTTTCCTAATGTTACTGTACCACTGTCAGCTTCTGTTATTTAAAAACCTTTACTACCTGCTGTTTTTGACAGGAGGGTCTTTGCACTTAAAGAATCTGCAGGAATTCAAGCTACTCAAACCATTTAAAGCTGTTAATACTTCTCTAAAATAACAAATGATGGTGTCTGGCAGTTTTGCCCTGTGTTCGACCTCAAGGCAGAGAGCACAACCTTCTTGTGTTGTTGTTTTTGCTACTGGAAAGAAGGAGGATGAGAAAATGTGAGACCTATCAATAAAAGTCTTGCTTCATTAAGTATTCCGGATAACATTTGTTCCACTAAAATAACTTGTGACTCCTTTCGGTCTGAGCAGTCAGATGACACTCGCTCCTGTGATTTAAAAGCAGGAATGCACAACTAAAAATCATGAACGGCAGAAAACACTAAACAAGTACGAGCTTTGTACTTAACAGATACAGAACAAGAGCTGATAATGCAGTGGTATGAGAATGATGAACATTTAATGACCATATAACGGTCATATAATGTTAATCTTATAATGTCAGGAAATCAGCCTGGCAGTCCACTTCCAATCACATCAGGGTTGAAGTTAGGTTTACAATCGTTGTTACAATCAAGTTGCATTGAATCTGCTTCATTTGATGCTTTAATGCTAAGGGAAATGAAGAAGTGAGGTCAAGCTTTGATTTAAACCTGCCCCTAATCAAGTCTGACTGAAATACTTAGTTACCATAGGCTAATAATTAGTGTCTATCTGAGCTGTTGCATAATCTCTCTTCTTGACATACTGTACCGCTCAGTTCAAAAGGAAGCCCCCATGAGGATGATGCTGCGATTCTGGATTTGATCACAGATAGGTGTTGAATTAAAGATCAACACTTGCATTACATTACTAATTTCTTTCTATCTTCCTCTTTGTTTATCGTACAGGTATAAACTACCTTCATTATCACTGACATAAGCATGTGGCTGCTCGGTATATTTCACTGCCATGTAACAACATGCTTTTAAACCAATAGAATATCTGGATACAGCTTGGCTCAGCTCATAGCACTCAGCAGCCAGATTGCTACATCAGCTAAGTTGAATTTTAAAAATATTTATTGTTGTTTAGTTCACATCTGAATACTTGCTTATGATATTAACTGTAAGGCTGTGATATTTCTTCTGCGGTGGCGTAAAATCAATATCTTCTAAATAAACCTGAGTGGCGTCTCAGCTCAGGCGGCTATTTGTAACGACGTCGTTCAGTAGGGCCTGTGAGTGTTTAAAAGGTCTGATGGAGAGTCATTCATCCAGACGTTTTAGACAGCCACCAACTTGCTGATATGAAATAGCGTCTCAATAGCTTGTTATCGACTGTTATGGTGTTTTATCATTTATTTTGATAAGTGAAATCAAATTTTGGACGCTGGCCAGGCTGTTATTACCCATTGAGCTATAGTGAAGTGGGCCAATGTGTGTATGTGCACTCTCAGGTTTGTGTGGGTACGTCTGTGTTTATAGTGTGAAACAGAGAGAAAAAAGATGGCATTAATGTCCATTTGTTATCTTTCTGCTTGGGTGGATAAACGGACTGGGAACCTATTAGATCAGAGGTATGCAGCCTGAGACAGGGCACAGAGGACAAGGCGAGGCCTGACTGGATCCCTTAAAGATGTTATTAATGGCCATGGGCACACAGACAGACAGACAGACAGACAGACAGGCAGGCAGGCAGACATACACACACACATGCACACACCCTGTTTGCAATGCATAACTCAGTAGTAAGCCTCTTTCTGTGTTCTGTCACAAGAGATGGGGAGCAGAAAGCCGAACAGGGTGACTTTATAATCCCTGCTGTATTTATACTCCAGCCTACTGACTTCTGCACTTCCCACCCTTCTTTTTTGCTTTTTGCTTTCCATTTCTTCATCATTTTTCTTCACCCGTCTCCTATATACACATATCTGATCTTATCTGGCTTTAAAAAAACGAACCCTCTCGCTTATATTGTATTTCACAATCTGTTTTTTTTTATTATTCCATCAGAGTCCTTTCGACTTTCCTCATCTCTTTTTCCATCACGTTCTTCTAGGGGCTCTCATTCTTATTTTTCATTCCATCTCCTCCTTGTTCCTCTTTTTTGCCCTTGCCCTTTTTCAAAGTTATAGGGGAAGCAAAGAGCAGAGAGCTAAAATGCCTGACCTCTTTCTTTTCCTCTGTCTGGTAGGTTTCTCACTAAACACAAAACTTATTTTCCATCTGACCCCGTTCTGCCTCCCATTGTCTCTTTTTTTTGTTTCTTTTTCTATATTTTATCTATTTTTTCCACTCCTACCTCTCGTATGTGGCTGTTTACAAATACCTAACAAGACATCTATACACATACATATGTATGCATGCATGCAACACATAAAAGCAGTGACAACCAATCAGAGCAACGACACGCCGTGCTGTTGGGCGGTACATCCTGTCAGAAATACGGCGAACACATATTTCTTATCAACATAAAGTTAAAGTGCAGTTGTTTGTTCTATTTTTAGAGAAAATTTACCATCCAGTCCGTTTAATACTGCCACTGTAGCCGGCCAGGGAACGTTCCATATCGGCAACACCATCTTGGATATTTACAAAGATACCTGAACGGCGTTTGTCTCTGTCAATCATCGTATTTAACCCACCTCGTTAGGGGTTAGCCTGATAAATTGGAAGAGAAATCAGTTTGAATGGGAGAGGGGCCAGGCGTATCTGCCAGAGTAAATCAAACATGAGCTCACAGATTCGTCTGGTTCCCAGGCTAGGCGTCACCGTCAACATGTCACGGTTTTCTGCCCTCTTTAATGTTTTTAAGTTTGCACCATAGTTGATGTTGTTCCACTCTGGGCCAATCCCAGCAGACAAGCAGAGAGTGTAAATCAATGGTTCTGAACTGACTTGCTGAGGCACAGCAGTGTTCCCTAGGCTTAGCTCAGGTGTACTTTAAAATCAATGACAAAAAAACATGTTGAACAACATTAATACATTTCCAGAGGCCAATATCATATATATATGTGTATATATATATATATATAAATAATCTCTTCTGTTGTGTGTGTGTAATTAACAGCTTTTAAACGGGCTCTCCTGAAAACAATGAAACGCTGCAGAAGCAGTGCTGTTCTTAGGCTCCAACTTGGAGAATAACTACTTCATGGTACAGTATAGCCGCTCATGCTTTTGTGGCTTCAGCTATAATACTTCAGGTACGAGTCCACAGTTGTATTTTCCATAAAACCACTCTTAGCTGTGGTCCACTGGCACAATTTCTGCAATCTGAAATTTGGATAAGCTGGGAGTTCAATCACAGCGATTGTCTTACCTGAAAAAATGTCCCATTGACTGTCATTATGAAACAACAAGTTAATATGCTGGTATTAGTGCAATATGCAAAAAATTGGCAAGACACACATTCCTCTTTGTCTCTTATAATTTTTTATTGTCTCATTTTCTGCCTTATTGATCTCTCATCTAGTTTCCTCTCTTACAGACTTTCAAACTGTCTTCCTCCTCCTTCTAATACCACACAGAGGCACAGACAACTTAGACAACTTGTAAACCCAGATAAGGAGGCTGAAAGCACATCTCACTTTGACATATATAGGGTCATTTTTACAACCAGTTTATACAATCTTTGCCCTTTTGCTCCTTTTTCTTTATTTCGTCTCTTCACATGCTCACAAATTGGATGGCAACTTTTACATGTCGAGTTTGACAGAAAGAGGTCACAGGAGTCAATCACAGCAATTTGTCGTGTGTGTGTGTGTGAATGTGAAGTCTGAGGTGTTTAAAGCTGGACATGCTGCTGTCATAAACATAACAGAAGACACAAATGCCCTGTGGATCCCAGAACACCACAGCACAGACAGAGATTTTATTGGACACTCCTCTGTCCTGTTTGCGCTTTCCCAAGTGTGTCTGAGGGAGAAAAGAGAGAGAGAGAGAGAGGGTGAGAAAGAGAGGGAGGGAGATTTACACATCTGCAGAGTAACGGGGTAACAAGCACTTAAGCTTGGGCATGGGCAGTGGAAGGGGCGCGGCCTTCTCTCGTTAACTTTAATAAAACACTCCCCCAGTCAATGCCCCGGGCTGTAAAACTCCTGAATCTAACACTCTCCAACTCCACTGCAACCGTATATCTCCAAACTTTTCCTCTAAACACACACATTCACACACAGACGCACACCCTGATAATTCATACTCCTTCTGTTTTCCCACCCTTCATACAGTCATTTCAAAAACTTGGTCCAAGCATGACCCATTTGCAGGGTAAAGCAATTTGAAATTGTGTTTTATTGTACCATGTTTTATCACGATAACAACTTTTTTTTTAAAATATGGAATGATGTATGAAGTCGTGGAAAAATAAACAAGGTCTTTGATATCATCAACACAGATCAGACATTTCACTTTCTGAGAGAGGACAGTGAGGAGGGAGGGAAGGGAAGGAAATTAGAAAACAGACAAGGAAAGGAAGACATAAAGAAAGGAAAGGAAGAGGTAGACAATGAAATGAGGAGGTAGGACTGGATTAAGTAAAAGAGTAGTGAAGGAAATGAGGAAGAATTTAAGGAGAGGAGGAGGAACATTATATATATAGATATATATAGAAATTGAAGAAGTATAAAGAAAAGGGTTGTTGGTAAAAAAAAGGAGGATGTAGAGAAGGATATGAGCGTGTAGAGAACAGGAGACCTGAATTTGTTTTATAATTTACTCCAAAGAAGAATCTCCTCATAGATATCAAGAAGATTGCCCCACATATCTCCCAGATGTTGAAGTATATCATCCACATGCCCACACGCCGCCTCCTCCAATTCAGCTTAATTGAAACTGAAGAAATATATTTTCTTCCAAGTTAATCTAATGAGAGTTAAGAGATTAATCTTGAGTGTGTCAGGAGTGCGCTGTGTTAGTAGATCTAAATCACATCACCACAAACACTATTGGCGTGGATATCTGAAACATCCAGCTAATCAAGGATGAGGACATTGGTGGTTACTCAGGACTGCACTCATCACATCCTAACTACTGATGAGTTAAGGAGATATAAAACCAAAACACTGGCGAGGTGTCAAAACTGATGTTTGAAGTAGGGTCTGACTGATATATAATTTGAAATTGTTGAATTTTGATAAAATAATGCTAAATAATTAAATTAATGATTAACATTAACAAAATTGACGGGATGATTGGAGGTAAGGCAAAAACACTGAAGTATTCTCAACATGCCCGTATTAATGAATGTGAACCACCTAAGGCTACTTACTGTTTAAACAGATGTTAATCACTTAATCAGATAAGAGACTGTGCTTTATGAAGTTTAATATATGGCGACACACACGTTCACATGCAGACGTGCTGAGTGATGCAGCTGGAAAGGCTGATTAATAATTTGGGATGCGATGCAATCTCCATCTTTATTAAGATGTTGACAGACACAAGACGTTAAGCCACACACACTCTCAATCTCACATACAGTAGGGCCTGACACAGGGAATTTTCTTTATGAATGACCACACACAAATACCAATGAAGAAAGGTGATAGGATTTAAGGGCTGTGACAACATACTATGATACAAGGACAAAATGATTGTGAATAAGTATCCAAACATGTCTTTAAATCTTTAAATAAGCACTGAGAGTAACTGCAAAAGGTGGTGTGTAAGGAGTTGTGGAGCATGAGGGAGAAGATGGAGGGAAGGATTGTTTTTGGCCCACGAATAATGAACAAAATGAGTGCAGATGGAAGAGGCAGATGGTTTCATTTGTGATGGGCAGCCCAGGGCTGCCATGGTGCTTGATGGGTAATGGATATTACTCCATGGAGCCCAAGGCCCTTCCTGAGGATTGTGGCACGATGTCAGTCACATGTTGATAGAGGACCAGTTTAGCATGTGATCCTTTAATTGTCCAGGTTAGGATTTAGTGAGATTAATTTGATCCTTTTGTGTGTGAGGGGTCAGGGGTTAGGCCCACCTGCACTGGACAACCTGTGACTGACTTTTGTATACAAAAACATGTAATTCATCTTTTCATGTTGTTAACTTTCTATCTAATTGTTGATCTCTCCTTTTATTTGCCTACTTATCTATTTATCTATCTGTATGTCTGCCAATGTGTAATGTATTTATTGTCAGTGACTAAATGTGGAAAACATGGTCACACTGGGTAAACTTCAGATTTTCCAGCCCTGTGTAAATGAAATTTCAATGTTCTGCGGGTTAAATCTGGGTAAGAGAGATGGGAAAACTGCAACAATAACAGGAAACATAAGGAAATAACTGTACATGGCAGCACTGGCCAAGACAAACAAGCTAGATCAGCACTCCAAGATAGTTGGATAAATGGGCAAAATGAGCAGACAGATGTGGACAAGATAAGGTCAGGCAGATTTCTTTTTCGCTGCCTCTTGAAACTGCAATGATGTTTGTGTGAGGAAATTGTATCAGTGCATTATTTTAACTATAAGTGGCATCGGACTGCCTGAATACCTCAATCGAAAGCGCAAAAAAACTCTTGGGTGCATGTTTCCTCTGTAAAAGAAGTAACCAAACCCATATATCACTTCTGCAAATGCCACAACGGGACAGTGCAAAGCCGCAAAATATCTGAAAAGGAGGGTGATTGTGTATTCAAGGCTAGGTTAGAATTATCTTCATCCCCAAATCACAGGATTATCAGGCCACATCTGTTGGCCATTCACTGGCTGCATATGTTCTAATCATGAAGTGAAGAGTAATTACCATTATGGAGCTTTGTGAACGTGTGAAGGAAAGACAGCAGGGGCACCATTTTTTTGTAATGCTCCACATTCCAGAGGGGCAGTTGAAAGAGTTAAGAGTGACAGATCTTTGGAAATGTCACCCGCAAAATATCTCATGATGCCCGGATAATAAGAAACAGAGGGAATGTGTGTGTGTTTCTGTATTTGTGTGTGTGTGAGAGAGAGCTAGTGACTGCTGTGAGACTTGTTTATAGTGTGCATATTGCTTTAATTGTGCATATGTGTGTAGGCTTGTTTGTAGTGTATGTGTGGGTGCAGGTGTCTGCACTGTGCATGAGGGTGTGCAGGTGTTAGGGTTAAGTGTGACTAAGTCAGTGTGTTAAGGCTTGTTTTTCTATTATGTGTGCAGGTTTTGGGTATTAACTAAGTGGCAGTGTGTGTGTGTGAGTGTGTTTTTGCTTCTCTGCTTCTGTAATTTATTATATTAGTAGGGATGTGCATTTGCCTCCAGTTATCACATACAAAAACAAGGCTTTAAATGCTGCATGGATGTGTGGCCCTGGCAGGACTCTCCCACTGATGTTCTCCTTTCCTCTCCTCTCCTCTCCTCTCCTCTCCTCTCCACTCCTCTCCACCCATAGACAACCCAGCAATTTGCCTTAATCCATATTGACTGCTCTTCCATGACCTCACTCCATAGGGTCCAGCGCTGAGGATTTACTCTGAGACAGCCAATCTAAACAACCTGATTTAACTTCTTTTCCTCAGTATAACTGTGTGTGTGCGAGAGAGAGAGAGAGAAAGAGAGAGACAGAGAGAGAGAGAGAGAGAGGTACATGTAGGTAGGTAGATATAGAGAATGTGAGTAAAGATTTTCGCTATCAGACTTTGACATGATGAATGGGACAAAGATGTAAAGTCAGAGATAAACCCCAGTGCCCACAGCCAAGCCATAAAAGTCTTCTCTCTTGTCACAACCAATCATTAACTTCATACATGCAGGCCTGTCTATGCAAACCAACCATACAAATATATATATTTTAACAGCAGGCCGGATTGTGGAATGGAGGGGTAGCTTATAAAGTCAGCTACATGTGGCTGAACCATTCACAAACAAGAAAACAGACACAGTTAGACGATGAAGGGGAAAATCGTTAAGTGAAAGTGTTTCCTTACTCACTGACTAATTGTTTCTCGCCTGCAGCAGACAGACTCTCATCAGTGTAGATTTTGTGTGTGTACATGCAGAAGTGTGTGCATGCATTTGCTGTTTGCTCATGTCTACATTTAAGCATTTCTTTGGGGGGGAAGGGGTATGTAAATACACATTTATGTGTGTGTACATGCAGATTGTATGTGGGTGTGCGCTCTGCAGATTTCATGTGTATAGGTTGTACCACCAGCTGGGTCAATTTCTATCTCTTTGCTTAATTAATGCTTTGCCTGTGGCACCACTGTGCAGAGAGCTCCGATCTGTCTCCTCCTGCAGCTTTTGCACTAGCTGCAATGCGTACACACAAACAAGATATTCCTCTGACATGCACACATATCCCAACAGGTGCACAGATGCTTGTGTAGAAAGACAAGAAGAAAACAAACAATAACAGCTATGCATCTATCACATAAGATTGCTCACAACAGAGAAAACTCTACAAAAATAATGACAAAGGACCCTTGCATTTCTTGCATGTATTTTATGGAGTTTAGCAGTTTGTGTGAATCAGATTGTTTATTTGTCTGTTTCCTGTGGTTGCAGAAACCTCAATAAACCTCAGTAACTCAAGGAACAACAGGCTGGCATTGTGAAATAACTTCACAAAAAACTCTGAATTTAATGATATTTTTAAGTACTTAGATCACATCCTTCCCCATGACTTACTGTTTTTTCCTTTAATGACCCTCCCTCATTGTCTAACCTTTTGCCATTATTTGTTGACCTGCCAAAACAATGACCTCTCTACCCCTCCACTCCCCCATCCCCGTCAAACTCTCCTCAATTTGTCCTCTCCTATTCTTCCATAGCTCTGCGATGCGGATGCAGCCCTTGTTGGGGTATTCATGCATTCTGCCCTTGTAGGAAGCAGGCATCTGATTCTCCATGACTGCAGAAATCACCGGAGATCCCATTCAGGGTGGTGTTCTTTTTCCCATGCAGTGCTATTAAGATGCATATGTTTAATTTATGAACGGAGACTTTCAAAGGGGATCTGTTGTCTCAGAATCAAGCTTTGTCCATATCTTCCATATATATTGCCTCATTCTCTGTCTCTCTCCATTTTCTAATCCCCTTTATCTTGCTAGTGCTGTCATGCCTACATGGTAGACCCTTGAAGAGAGTATACCCACATGTACGCTAACACACACACACACACACACACAACACAACACACACACACATTCCTGTACAGCAAGCACTTGTGAACTGAACAGTCACACAAGGATTGTAGGACCCTCTGAGCTCCTGGAGGAAAATCCCCAGCTGATTCCACTTAATACCAGAAAAACAACATTAGACGTGGCGTGCCTGATGTGCCATTGTTTCACAGGCACAGAGAGTCTATCTGAAATATATCCTCTGTCAAGTCTGTAATGGAACAGGCGATAAATCTCTCTCAGATTTGTGCGTCTGCGATCGGTCTACATGGGCTAGGGAATAGCAAGAGAAGAGCTGACAATGTGTAAAACAACCAATAACCGGTTGTAATAGATAGTGGTAATATTGAAGCTGGGGGTTAGTGCGAAGCAATAATGAAAATGTATGTGTTTTAATAAAAAGTGTCCTGGCAGCAATGTTGTAACACAGTGACAAAAAAGGTTCAAAAAGTTATGTATATATAAAACCAGTTCTTTAAATTAAATTGTTTGTTAATGCCTTACAAAATGCGTATTAGTGTTTTATGATCCCTATGGTTAATGTTTGGCTTAGGTCAGGCAACAAATGCTGTTTTTTAATTGAGATTGGGGATACTTAAGCAGAGCTGAGCAGTAACTCAAAACAGCTCTAGTAGTGCTGCAAAGGCTGAAATCTGAAGAACGAGTGTAGTGGTGAAACTAAACTTAAAACCACAGGGATTGAGTCATAAGTTACAAAAGTACGGAAAGCTGAGCACTGTGATTTTGAAAAAACTTTATTTCTCTGTAGTCACCTGCACAGCCAAGTGTGCTTAGCCAATCAAATTTGTGCAAGACTCAGCTTTGATTTAAGGGAAGAGACTATGTCAGGTTGGCCAAGGCAGGTATCCCCTGCTATGAGGCCTCTGTGGGAAACGCATGTACCCGTGGAAAAACAGCAAAAAATGTCATATAACTGCTTTGTGAAAAGTCTCTGGTGACCACTTCTCAGAGACAACAGTCAAGAGGTCGCTTACCAGGAAAATGTTAACCGAAGTCATTTTAAATGGTTGACTAAACAACTGATGCTGCCATTTCTCTGGTGAGACTTTAAGACAAAAACGTTATGGCAGCAACATTGTAAATTAAAAAAAAAAAAATGCTTGTTTGTAATAGCAGCAATCGATGTACATTTATGTGACAGAACTGAAGTGAATAGTAACCCCATTAGTGTATCATATGTGTTGCTGTAAATTACCAATTACTACACAGCATGTACGTCTGCCACAAATGTTAAAAAGTCATTGTGTGATTTGCATAATTAATTGGCTCGTTTCCTGGGGTAGGCAGTTTCTATCTCTAACCTCCTTTCTCTTACTCTCCCATTCTCCCTCTCCCCTTCACAACAGGCCCTCGAGGCCTGCGGTAGTGTGCAAAGCCATTGGAGAGCTGTCATTGCTACCTGTGTTCCTGCCTCACCAGTGGCAGGTGGTCGCATGTCCTGCCTGGGGCAGGGAAGTGTGAGAGAGAGAGAGGCAGAAATACCGAAAGAGAGGGGGAGGCTAGTGAGGTACTGCTATAGGTGAGACAGTGAACATACTTTCATGGGTGGCAAATCAAGACACGCTTGTGCTCATCTATCTTTGATAAATCCTTTCATCGCCACGATTCCTTAAGATGTGAGAGTGACTGACATGAAGGGTGATCTGTTTTCTTGTACTGCTGCTCAGACATGACACATGCCAGAGAAATGGGTGATGTGAGGCTCCTTTTCTCAACATATATTTACTGTAATGCACATTACAGTTCTACCTTGAGGCAAACACGGTGGGATACAAAAATGTCTGCTATTTGGTCGTGCATGAACTTGTAAACTGAAAAACTTGTGTGAGGAAATGTATCATCTGGACTGTGACAATGTTATGTTTCATGGTCTTAAAAATGATTACTGCCATTTCTCTTCTAGATCACAAGAGACAAGAGTAATACAAGTCATTTAATGAGCCCATGTCCCTGTCCAAGACATCTTGTCATCTGGATTCTTTGATGGAAATGTTAAATATCCTGTGGCCCCTGACCTAAGAAAAAGTTTCTGATGGACACCAGATGTGTTTTAATGGAAGCATGTTAGCCTTCATATGCATGCAGTATTTTGCAATGCAAACTGTGATACATAAAGAAGTCGAACCTTCTCCTCTCTCTTCTGTTTCCCTCTTCTCTGTCTGGCATCGGCAGACCAATTCGCAAATGCGAATTAGACTGGAACCTCTCAGGTCATTTTCGATTTCCAAGGGGCGTTATCAACAAGAGCAGACCAAAATGCCTCTAGACACAATGGGATACATCTACAGCCAATCAGAGCAACAAATCCTCATCCTGTAATACATCCAGTCAGAAGTACAGCAAACACATCTTTTTAATCAACAAAAGTTCTGTTATTTGTTTTTTTTTTAGGGAAATTATACCGTCCGGTTTGTTTATTACTAACACGATAGCAGATTCAACAGAACGTTCAACATCAGCCGCAGCCATCTTGGTTGTTTATGAAAATGCCTTGGCGGCGCTCCTCTGTCAGTCATTGTATCAAACCCGCCCCATATTAGATAACAGTTGTGATTGGCCCAACAAATTCCAGGATGGGTGGAAAACTGCCTGAACGGGAGGTGCCAAAGGCTTCTGCCAGAACAAATAAAATAGCTCTCAGTTTCATCTGGTTCCCAGGCAAGTTTCCTTCAGCAATTGTCCGTGGTTTCCTTCTGCTCTCATCCCTCTGTCCCTAGTGTCTCTGGTGGTGTGTATCAGCCTCATGCAGAGCAACACGAGGCTAACAATACCGACACTCTCATCAGTGCATTATTTGTCACAACACCGAGCTTCCTCTAACACACTGCTCTCACGCTGGTCCACCCATGGAGATGGTGCTGTTTGATGAGGCAGGGGAGACAGGTAAAGAGTGAAAACAGAGAGGGGCATTATCATCCACGTCCCCCCGGTGGTTGATAATTAGCAGGCACTGCAACTGTTGATAACTGTTGCTGGAGCCAGCTGCAGCAACACTTGAATCATCGCTTTTATCTAACTACAGTTAGAGGAGTCAGAAGGGCAAAAAAGTAAACATACCCCTTTTGTTTTTGGTGTTGTAGGATTTAAATGGGAAGATGGTTATTATTTCTAAACTAAACCTTTTGGAAGTAGTTTGTGTTTGGGGGCTTCTCAGTGAGCATTTGCAAAAATGTATAAAACTATGTAATTATAACATGAATGTCTGATTTCAAATCATGTTTGTTACAAACTCTTTAAACTTTTTGTCATTCCAGTGTTTAACTAAACAACTAATTAATTCGAAGTGCATCATGAGAGACTGTTTATGATGCAAATTATTTGGTTGGAAAGTTGCTGATTGGCACAATGGCCCCTTAGGCAACAGCATCCATTTTAGAGGCGGGTGAAAGACCAGCTCTCTATCTGATAGATCTCTCTCTCTCTCTCTTTCTCTATGCTGAAACATCTCAGTGGAGGCCAGGCCTGCTTGGCCTCTCTGTCAGCAAATGTCACTGCTAATTATGACAGGCTCCTTGTTCCCTAACAAGTCAGCGTTGGCGCTGTTACGTCTGTTAGACCCGGTCCTACAGATGAATTGGGCTCCAATGACCCCTGTGCTCCTAGGGGGTGCTGTATGAAGGTAATTGCTCCAATATCCTGAGCTGCAGGGATACATAGTGCTGACAAGTTGGTATTAGTCAAACATGTCGGTTCAGAGGGCGGCTCTGTGTTCTGCTGGCCTGATGGCCAGCAGGTGTGAGTCTGGTGGGAGGATGTGTAATACTGATACTTATCACACAGGGATGGTTGGGTTTTGTGATGTGAATGCAGTTTTATGTGTCTTACTCATCCTTTGGGAGTGAATGTTATGCAACTGACAGATGTCCAAAACCACCCAAAAGCAAAAGTACTCATTAAGCCTTGGTTCACAATTACCAAAAAACATATCATCTCACTTACCTCTAGTGAGTAACCATGCAGATACTTTTGTTTTTATTTACCCAGGTTTTAAGATGTGCATATGCCACTGAGATTCCTGCTGCCACTCCAATACATTGGAAGTGAATGCAAATTTGTTTGTGGTGATCACTGCATTGAAAAATTACATTTAAAAAACTTTGCAGCTACTAGTTAATCCAATGACACTTTTCAAAGGGACCATTTCTTCAAGTTTTTTCAATGAACTCAAATGTTCAGTGCTGTAGTTAACACAAACACAAGTCCATTCACCTCCATTGGATTTGGGTGGGGTATCTCAAAACCTGGGCACACAAAACCAAAACTAAAGCAAAGTGGGACAATGTTTTTGTAATTTGGTAGACTGACTTTCCAGTGAATGTGTGTGATTCTCTGCTCACTCAGTTTTGCTGCCATGAGCAACAAACATGTACAACAAATACTGTACGTATGTTCCACTGGTACTAATCATTGTAATTAAATTGTCACACTGTAGTAATATAAGGCCTATGTTGTGATTAAATCAAAATGGCAGTGACATTATTTTCCTGATCCATGTGTTTAGGAGGTGCTGATCCACTCTGAAAACCCTGCCCTGCCTTGGACTGCACTTTGGTTTTCTGGAAGCCTTTGTGATTGATGTTACATTTGGGGAAATTGGAGTGACCTCACATTTCCCTGGATCGTATCATTGGACAGGGCGCTGAAAGATGACATCATATTTCATAAAAAAGTGAGGAGAAAATTGATGACATCAAAACACAGGTGTGATGGGCATCGCTCCCAAAAAAGAAAGTCATACGTCATAACCAGAGACAGAACCGTGTATGTGTATGTGTTTGTGTATATAAAGTATACACTATATAGTATATGAGCTAAATGGAGTCTTATTTGCTCATACTACTGTATCGTCATTATTCCAAACAGTATGCCAATACCAAATAATGAGTTTTCTCACTTTCCTATCAGATCAGATGTGGTTCGGAAAAAAATATTCTCTGAGGAAAAACACACCCCTCAGGTTTCCACCCCATAATTTCCTATGGTTGTATTTTCAAGTCTCTGTGTCTATGATTATGCATGTGAGATTGTGAGCCCCTCTACTTCTACTTGTGTTTAGGTGTGCACAAACATTCAAACATGAATCTGTGCTGCATATCATCATAATGACTTTGGGTGTGCGTGTGCATGGGTGTGTGTTGAAATCAGATGCCAGTTTCCCCCGAGCTCTTATGTGTCCGTCATTCCTTCCATTAAAAAAAGACAAATTAAGAACATGAGAAGGAAATGCTCTATCTCAGTGACTGAGTGATATCTGGAGAGGGAGGATTACTGTGGCGTCAGGGGAATATGAAACATTCTCACATTCATACTGACACTCAGGAATGTGTGACTGACACAATGGGGCAAGGATTCACTAATAAATACATATAAAATGACATTTTGTTGAAGTTTGATGTTTGTAATAACACCTCTGGAAGGAAAAGACAGTGTATATGAAAATGGATGGCCTGTAGCTGGAAACATTCTTACATATGCAATGTGAATAACAAATACCTACTCATAAATACCGCAGGGCAAATCTCTTTGTCAATAGTCTGTCAGTGATACTCTCCATGGCAATTGTATTTCTCATTATCAGGTATTCCTGTTGGGAGAAAATGATCTTAATTTGATCAGCGTCATAAGCCCTCTCGCAAGTTTGGATCTCAGCTTATCCTTTTATGTGCGGAATTACAAATGGCCCGATTAGAAAACTTTCCATAATGGCGATGAGAATTAGCAGGCTAAGCATACACTAATGCTATTGTACCCTCATCAATGATGTATAGCTGAGCTCTTCAATGGTGGCCTTTTCCACAGAGCAACACCCGCCAGAGAATGAGAGAGAAGGAAAGACAGAAGCAGCGAAAGTGCCGTTTGAAAAGAGAATCAACTGGTATTAATAAGAGATTAATGTTCTTCGGCTTGAACTGACACACAGCACTATTATTCTGCTCCTTTGCTTTGAACAAGTCTGGCTATTAGCTTTGTCCTGGGCCTATGAATCTATATTTCCTTTCGACAGAAGAGTCATAAAGGGACAGTGGAACATCAATTTCTTCCTGGGACTTCAAAGAGAGACGTGAGGCCCCATAGAGCCGAATGACTGCTGCGTTGCGCACTGTAGCCAGGGATATCAAAGGCTTTTTTACATCCATTGCTATAATGAAAGAGCAGAGAGAGTACAAAAGAGGACTCGATAGTTGCCCACCCTCTCTCCTCCCAGCTTTTTGGTCATGATTGTATGTACGTATTACTCAGAGTTGAGGATAGCCTCTCCAAATTGAGGCCCTTATTGCAGAAGCCAGCTGAAGCACTATTCACATTAAGGAAGGGACAATGTGCTCATAATATCTATATCAGCGGTGTCCTGTCTTAATTCACTTTTATTACATCCATTCATAATGCTCTCATAATGATGAGATGGATCCTAGCCAAGGGATTTTCACAGTGTCACCTTTATTATCACATACTGTGATTTGTCATTTGCTCCTCTACAGGTCCCTGTAATGAGGATAACTTAGACTTCTCTGAATTAGATCTAAGGATAAAATGCCACCATGCTATGTACTCTTTATCATTAACCCTGTATTTGCCCACTGGAAGAAATACACTTAAGGGTAATAAATGGAAAGAGTTTGGTTTAAAAGAACATCAAGAAAAGGTAACTCAATACAGTTGTAGCTAATATAAACCTTACATTTTAAGCGCACACGAACACGGACGAGTGCACACACTGTGTTCACGTACATAGTCTGTATGCTGCATGCATGTGCACGCACAGAGTTACATACTTTGTTTCTCAGTGTAGTTGAGAACACACACAGCACACAGCTGGAGCTGATGTCATTAGTGTGTGGTGTGATAAAATATTGCACAACATAATGCATCAAACATAGACACGAAGAAACAAACCACTTTGTTGCAGGCCAAATAAACATTTATACTACTGGGGCAGGGGGCTGTTTGTGGTTTTTGTCTGTGTGTGTGTGTGTGTGTGAGTGTGAGCAAGCCTTCATTCATTTAAGTGAAGAAAAAAAACAGACAGCATCACTGTAAGGCTGCTAAAACACTTGGTGTAGGTCACACATAAAACAACTGTTTTCACACCAGCGTTGGCTGATAACGCCCAGCTGAAGACTGAAGAATGTTCTTATTAATTCTTTATCATCTGATGGTATGTCCCAAACCCCCGGAGAAACAAGCCTGTGTGGACATTCTCATTCATCCAAGAAACTAAAACTGCTTTCTTGAAATATTTACTTTGTGATAGCAGATAAGACTCAAGACTTTTAAAGCAAAAATTCTGTCTGACATATATGTGACTGATCTTAGATACACAGATATGTGGTATGTACTGTATGTATATAGAGGCTCCCACATGCATTACACACATGCACTCTTGCTATCTATACTTGTGAGGAACTTTAACGGACCTTCCTTAGGTGAAGGCAAAAAAATACTACAATTTAAGGGATTGAGGGAAGGAATTCAGACAAAAATAATCAGAAATTTCAAACTCTTCCACTTTTAAACGATTGTAATGCTCACCCCTGCATATACAAAATGGCATCATTGATTGTTTGTTGTTCGAAGTGTGTAACTTTGACACTAGTGAACGCAGTTTGCACTCTGTCCCCTACAATCAGTCAGTGTTGGTTTTTTTTAACCATGACCACGGTCTTTCCCAAACTTTATCCAAGTAGTTTGAGTTTGTCTAACGTAACCAAACCTTAACCCAAGAGAGGGTGGATCGGAAATCGCTCATATGAATCATTATCTTAGCAGGCTTGGACGATCTGTTTTTTTGTTTAGATATAAGATCTGGTCCAAATCCTCACATAGTCCCTTGAGGATTGACAACATTTTCCTCATCTACCCGTCCTTGCGAGGACATGTGGTCCTCATAAGTATAACCACACAAGAACAAATGCACGCTCAAACTCTCTCTTCATCTAGGTCTCTTTTTTTTTGCGCCTGCACAAACACAGACAAGCCATCACCACTGTAGGTTCCTGCTTTCCCTCTATGAATAGAAGGACCTTGGCTGTCCCTATTGAAAACCTGATTCCTCATTGAATAGGAAGCCCTTGTCCTTACATCACTTTGTCTACTGCACTGATGGTGTACTAATGGCAACATCAGTCCCCATCTGGTGTCCATCATTTGGATTCAGGGCAGGGCCCGTCCCAGCAGATACATCCGATTAGTCCCTCTCATCGATTTGTGCTGGCTCGTCATGACTTAGTCAACCCAAGGTGTCTCTTCTATGACATGCTGTCTCCCTGTGATTTAGTTTGCCAACGCTCTAAGTGCATTGAGTGTGACAATAAAATCTTTAATCTAATATGCATCCTAAAGAGGGAGGCAGTGGGGAGAGTGAGGGAGCCAGGCAGAGAAGGGAGGTAATGTTCTCGATGAGCTCAGATGTAATGAGAAAGGTTTGTGTCAAGTTGAATATACAAGATATTCATAAACAAAGGTTTTGAATGCTACACTTGCTTTTTGATCCTGACGAATGTGTGATTTCAGGTGTGAGATGTGGCATTTAATAGTTTGTTTACACAGTTTTCTTAGTTATCAAATTATGAATATGCACAGGTACCAAGTGCTTATTTTAAAATGTATGTGGAACCCATCTCCTCTTGCAAAAGGGGAAATATGATCATCAACCCCTTGAAATCGCCATGAAAATGAGGAGGTGAAATCCCATTTTCTATATGTAACCCAGCCTAATCTGTGTTTACCGTTTGAAGCATACATGGTGTGAATGGGGTTACAGGGCACAATGCATGCACAGTGCTCTCAATAATTCTAACAGACAACAATCACATTGCCTGGGCTTGTGAGGGAGCATCATATTTGTGGAAGTGTGAGCTGTATATCAATGAGATTTGGTGCTACACTGTTGGAATAGATCATTACATAGATCTCCAGAACACTGCTCAATCTGCTGTGTCCTAATGCTGTTCTGTATCTCAGTAAACAGACATTACATTAGGGAAAATGCTATACCATGCAATATATACAGTAGTAATGTACTGTAAAACTATAGGGATGCTTAAGAGATATTTGATGATGAGGGAGGATGATTTTAAAGGTGTCTTGAGAGCAGATTTAATGTTTCCTTTTTATGGTTTATGATATTAAAAGCAAGCCATTACACCTGTGAGGGTGCCACTTTGTCTGTATCCACTCAGTGGTATAGTTTTATAGTTTTTGATGTAAGGGCAGCTCATTGACAATAGATCTCAATTCAGAAAAGGGGATTAGATTGTACACATAGTTTTAATTAATGCTTTGCCAAACAGCATGACATGTTTTTGCCACTGTCACACACCTCTAATTGACCGATATTTCCAAGAGAACATGTTCAAAGGATTTTTTTTTTTACTTTTCATGTCCATAATTGCCTCTTGGCATGCCTGACCTGTCATGTTGACACCAGACATACCGAGCTGCATTCTCACATCTTTTTAATGAGTCTGTGTTATTATGCAGCCTCTAATTGTTCTGTTGGCAAAAGAACAATAACATTAAAAAAAGGTATGAACCACCCAGCCAGTCAGTCAGTCAGTCAGTCAGCCTTTCCATCTCACCCTGCTGTGACCCTGGCTATGTGAGCGTACAGATTACTGTGTGTGAGAGGAGAAAAATCTTGGGCTTGAAGCCAGACACTTGTCATTTTGGCCAAAATGACTTCTATATATCAAATTGAAGCTCTTCATGAAACCAGTTATCCTGTATCAAAAAGGAATTACTAAAATCATGACCAAAATTGAATTGGACAATGAAACCTCAAAGTTAAATAGTTTTTTAGAGGGAAAGACGAGGCTCTGCTGTAAAAATTAAAATATACTTTGTGTGCATAAGATTTGAATGTATACAATTTCTGGAGAATAACAAATGGAGCCGAACGAGATGTAAGAAACGGAGAAAAAGAGAGGAGAAGAGAATTTTCATCCCTTAAAAAAAAAATCACCTGATCACTGATAGTCCATGTTAGTATTGTTTTCCTCCTCACTAATCAATCAAATAGAAAAATAAACCTATATTTTTTGAAAACAGAGTTCAAGCCATCTTTGCGCCACCCTGCTGGAACATGTGGATGGGGGTGAGGGAGAAAAAATATACCCACATGAGAAGTAATCAACGCAACCCACTATAATAGTGACAACCGGTTAAGGAGGGGATGAGGAGGTCTATTTCAATGCCAGAGAAAATGAAAGCAGCGGGAGGTATAGACTATGCACACTAGTCAGTCCTATATGCTTGTTATCAAGTGTGTTTTTGTATGTGAGTGTGTGTGTGTGTGTGTGTGTGGAGAGAGGGAAAGAGAGAGCGAGAGAGAGAGAGCGAGAGAGAGAGAGAGATGGGACCCAGCAGGAGAGGAATGCAGTCATGGCTGTAAAGTGGGTGTGAAAACAGCCATGTTCACTGACCTCCAAGCTGACCTCCCTACCCCTCCTCCTCTGGTAGTTGATAGTGTCCTCGGTGTGTGTGTGTGTGTGTGGGTGTGTGTGTGTGTGTGCGTGCATCGCAAGAAATGCTTGAGAAAATGTGTGTGTACGGGATAACACTTGACGCTTGAGTTTGTGCAGTGCAGTGGCGTTCGTGTGCGTGGCGGCAGCATGAGTGCCCTTCTGTGTGTGTATACGTGGTGATAGCTGTAAGTGAATGGCCTGAGTTTACAATAGGCCAAGGGAAGAGGTCAAGAGGATTATCTTAAAATATTAGCTGCCCTCTCTCCCCTTACTCCCTCTTTCTGCCTTCCCTCTCCTTTTTCTGTCTCCTCCCGTATACTTGAATGCAAACGCCACCTGTTGCTCACACACAGTTGCCATTTAGGACTAGGATCTGATTTGTTTCTCGACTAATTTATTTTTCATCTTTTATGTATTACTTTTTGTATGAGTAAGCAGGAGAAGCAGAAAGAAAAATATAAAAAAACATCTAAAAAAGCTTTTAAGTTTTCATGCCTATATTTCTTATTGCTTTTATAATTTTAGATTTATATTTCAACTCCACATACTTCTACTTAGACTGTATTGTTACATGACATATGGGCAGAAGGGGCACTTCAAAAATAAATTCACATGAAAAACATATTTCTCATATCTTATCCCTCACTTTTAAAACACACACACACACACACACACATACACACACAAATACCTAAAAAAAAAATTCAAACATGCCATACGATCACTATAAATTCACCCCAGACGTTCTGCACATTGTATCCGTATGAAATCATGTTCCAGTTATTTTCGTTAGGGATTTCCCACCTGAATTTAGGCCTGCTGCTCATTTTCTAAAGTTTCATAAATCCTCCTTGTGAGCACTTGTCTGATTTAGGGCGACGACAGGCGCGGCTCCCCTGGCGCACTCGAACTTGGATTTGTCCCCGGCTGAGTCAGCTGTCCCGCCTGCTCGCCACTGCGGGGCGTCTGGGCGCTGGAGCGGCGCCTTGAACCCTTTGAGTCCGCTCACCGCAACAGGACGCCCCGTCACACCTGCCCGCACGGCCCGCACGGCCCGCACGGCCCGCCGCCTCCCAGCACCACAGCAGCACACGGAGGCGCACCAGCCTTCCTCCGCCCCTCTGTCTTCATAAACCTGCAGGATATGGATGTGACTTTTTCTGGAGTTTAATACCTCACCACCATCGATTAAATAAGAATTTTTTTTTTTTAATTTGCAATATTGTGAAAAAGTTGACAACTGAATCAATGGAACAGCCTAACTGCAACATTTCCCACCCGATTTCTTTAATATATATTCTCGTCTGAACTAATATTTCGATTTTTAAAACTATAGCCTAATTAAATTAGGGAATGTTAACGTCCAGCCTATGATACCTAAACACAGGCCTCTTTCCTGTTATTAGAAGTAAAAAAAAAAAAAAAAAAAAAAAAGCCCATTTGAATTGAGTTAAGAGAGAGTAACTGGAGTCCACGGTCTTCTTTGCTCCGCTGCGTCCGTTTGCATGTAATTAAATAGCGCCGTGCGCACTTATCGGTCGGATCTGACAGTGGAGTCTCTAAGAGCGGTCCCTGTCCTGTGCCCCCCCCCTCGTCCAGCTCTACCTCTCTGTAATTGAATTAGCTCGGTTTTGGGGCGGGGGGAGGGGCATGGCTTTGTTCGAGCGACGCCCATTCAAATGGTTTCAAACCAATGGGACCGTCCCCCGCTCCGCCGTAACCAAACCCACTGTCTCTCAGTCTGCGTCCGGAGCTGCCCGCCTGCGCTCTCACCTCCCTGCGTGTCCCGGCGCTTTTACACACCCCCCCCCCCCAAAAAACACGAGAGAAAAAAAAAAAGAAAGAGAGGAAGATCACACGGCACCCGCGTGGGAAAACGCGAGCTTTTTCTCCCCCCCCCACCCCATCCGCGCGCGTCTCGCCATGGCTTCTATATGAGGAGGACACTTCGCGATGCGGACATAAACACGCGTCTCCGCGGAGAGAAGCGCACGAGAGAAACACACAGCGCCGCCCGAGAAGGAACTCCTCCCCGCCCCGGCCCTGACACCTCCGGTACACCGCCGAGAAAGGATAACAGTCTTCTTCTTCTTTTTTTTTTTCTCTTCTTTTTCTTTGTGGACGCTGGGGACGGAGAGACCGAGCCTAACGTCCCCACTCACCTGCCGGCGGCTGACTGACTGTGTGGCTTTAAAAAGTTGCCCGGAGAACGTGGACATCTGACGTGCGCCACACGGCGTCATTGGACACATTGAGCTTCTCTCTCTCCCTCTCTCTCTCTCCCTCTCTCTCTCTTCTCTCCATCACATCTTGGACTGACTAACCCCCCCCCCCCCCCCCCCCCCCCTGCGCGTCGGGGTTTGGAGTAAGAAGAAGTGTTCGGCAGTTGTCACTCGCCCTGACACAGGCTACATATCCAGCAGCTCCCTACATTAAAGGGGGGGAAACACTATCGCGCCGCAGAAGACACTGCCTGTTGTGCGCTGCGCATTCGTGTGCCCCGGCCTCACTGTCTGGCGCGTTAGAGGGAGAGAAAACATTTTCGCCGGAGCGGACATCCACAGCGTCTGGTTCACCTCGGACCCGCATCACAGAGAAAACCCTAACTTTTAATTCCCCTTCAATCCCCTCCTCCACCTCCCCCCCCCCCACCCCCAACCCCCCCATCCTTTTTTTTTTTTTGAATGGTCCCCCTCTCGACATCCCCTTCGCGTGTTTCCATGTTTTGCGCATTTGTACTTGTCCAGCATTCGCAAACTGCGCTGGAAACACGCGGCCACATGTGAGCGAGACTGGTCACCTGTCCGCAGCCGAAGCGCCCGACCGACCGACCGACAGACCGACCGACCGACCGACGCCGAAGAGGAATACGTGCCGAAGTTTTCGCTGTAGTGATGCTGCAAATGGAAATGGTCCTGTTCGTCTGCCTGGTGCTGCTGATGTGTGTATTTAGCCAGGAGCCCAGTTCCAAAGTGGTGGCGGACCGCTACGCCGTCTTCTGGAACCGCACCAACGCCAAGTAAGTGGCCGCCGCGCCGCGCAGCGTTTGCGGCGGAGAGTCGGCGGCGACGCTCCGTCCCGTCGCCTCCGCGCGGAACCCGCCGGGGGCTTTGCGGGTCCGCCGGACCACGTCGGTGTTTATTCTCCGCAGTGAGGGCATCGCGCCAGTAGCTGTAGGTACGGGGGGCCAGAGCCGAGGACAGGGACACTTGTGTCTACGGTGTCTTTGTTTTTTTTGTTTTGTTTTTTTTCTTCAATACGTGGCTGCTCGTTGACAGCGCGTCCCTCCACCTTTAGGGAAAGATAGATTCAGTCCGTGCGCAGTAAGGCACGGAGGTAGCGCTCGTTTGTCCCGGGGTCGCATCGCTTCGCCAGATAAGGACGTTTACCGTTTCATTGTGAACTGTTCGGCTGCAGGTACGCGGTCATTGGTGGCTGTTAAAAGGCTGTAAAACCTGGAGCGTTATCATGTGCTGTGTTGTTTTTTTCTATTTTTTGTTTTTTTGGTGTTTGCACGGCCCCGCTGGACCCATTGACACCAGTTTCTAACTACTCTCAACTACGCTAAACACCCCAACAAAAAAAACAAACAAACAAAAAAAAAATGAAGATAAGCACAAATTCCAAAAGTTCATTAAATGTGGCTTTTCATTTATTCACTTCAGACTGCGTATGTTCCCTGCCCTGTTTCAGAAGAACTTGAGCTGTGGGCACACGCACAGGCCAGACGTCTCAGAGTTGTGTAGTGAGGAGGACAGATTTTTGATGTGCTTCTGTATTTAAGGTTTTTAGTCTTCTGTGTGGCTTCATCACCAACTGGCGATACGAAATGTGGGCAGCGACAGCGTAACTTGTCAGTCAATGTTAATGTAATATTATCATGTATTTTTACGTCAGTTTGTAAGCGTTCCTGTTTGCTTCTATTTACTATTAATCTTTAAAATAGTTCTTCAGTCACTTTTGTGATGTGGACAAACGCTTCCTTGAGAAGCAGAGCAACATCATATTCATTTTGGTTTAGTTCAGGAGCCAGTAATACAGTTTTCTTTTTTTCATGTGCAGAATTATAATTGTTGGATCATTTACATTTGAGCACACTATTGTAAATCTTATAAAAATCCAATAAAACCTGGTCAGGACATTATAAATAAATAATATGTTCGCTTGCTAAAATTAAACACTAAAGAATGCAAATAAATTCTGGAACATAAAACCCAGTGTGGCATAATTGTAGAAAACCGTGAAAGGGTTTTTATTCCACTGATTGTAGTGATGGCTGTACAGTATAGAAACCATGAGCTTTTGAAAACTTTCACTCATTTGTCCACTCTTAAATTGACAAAGTTTCCTTAAATTAAACTTACTGTATAGTTTTTTCTAATTTTTGCATATTGGTATGCATGAATGATCGTTCACTCATAAGTTCAGAGTCATGTGCCTAATGTCTCAAAATAAAAGAATACTGAAACAGATTAAATATTGTTAAATGTTTAAGGAATAGAAAGTGTATGACTTTCATTCATTTATATTAATAAAAGGACAACATGAGACTCAGCACTGTTGGTAGTGACGTGAGGATTTTATGTGCTGTTGACTCAGATGGGCCACACGAGAAAAAGTCAGCAAAGTTAAAATAAAAGTTTCTTAGATGTGCTACAATACTTGAGTCAAACCCCTCTCTGCTCTGACGGCCTTGAGTCCACCTCAGTGTACATGTTTGTCGAGGCAGCGTTTCCCACAAAAAGTCCCTGATGGAGGTAGACTGTACAGCCTTGTCCCGGACTTATTAAGCCTAAACGCTGCTGGTGGAGTTTACAGAGATCTTTCACTCAACTGCCAACAACACTTAGTATTTGTTGAATAAAACCCTCAGCTTACCCTCCAAGTGCGCACAAAGCCATTAATAGCACATGCTGAATTTGTTGCACAACTATTTATATTCAGTTTGAAGTTTCGGAAAACATGATTTATTGCTTGAAGCAATTAGTGGTCAGGGGTACAAACGGAGGGCTGACTGTAAGCCCTCTCCTGCATTCGGGGCAAGTCTAGCAGGGTAAATAGATTCTCGGCCTGATATACCGTGGACCATGACTGTTGTGGTCTAGGTCTCTGCACTGACTTACCTCGACTGTTTATTTATGGACCGCTTTCTTCAATAGAGGCAAACACAATTTTGAGTTTCAATCTTGATTTCTGCTGTTGATAGACATACTTTCATTAGACAGTACTTTTCTTTTTCAACGAAAGAGTTTTGACTTGTCTGGCCGCTCAGTTAACTTGATATCTTCCAGATGTGCTGACAAGTTTTCTCAGTTTTAGTGAAGAAAAAAAGTGTAGTAAAAAAAGAGAACCTTTTAGTAAATCTACTGTTAATCTCAGACCTGACACACCAACACTGAAAGAGAGAGGGGAGAGAACAGGAACTTTGTGATCCACTGGGCTGCACGTATGTTGTGTCTTTACTCTCTTTGGGTCCAAAGTAAAACCTGAGAAATAGAGAGCTTCCCGAGCCTCATCCCTTTCTGAATCTCTGACTTGCCCGAGGAAAGGAAACAGGTTTTCACAGAGGCTGTAATGCTGCTAACACCAGTCACTCCGTTCTACTTACTCTAAATAGAGTTTGTTTGACTCTCAACCCTGCAGGGCAGAGGCAGGAAGCCAGAGAGGTAACATAACAGCGGAGAAGAGAGGGACAGAGGGAGAGATAGCAAACTTGTCTTATTGATGACTCAGTTAATAAATATTGAGTCCCTTTCTTTGTGCATTACTGTAGAAGGCTGGTGTGGCACTGTAACGCAACTTGCCTGCGTCTGCCTTTTGTTCTGAGGCTTCACAGTCATACCGAAAGTACGGCTGCTCTAAGAATTTACAGCGTGAACACCCCGTGCACACAAACAGGCACATTTAAGTTAGATGATTCTTCATGATAGCAATAAATTCAACCTAAAAAAAACAGAATAAAGTATAATTTCAATGTGTTTTTCTTCAAGTTTGTTCTTCTCTCTCTTTACAATCTTTCTTTTTGGTGTCTGAGCACAGTCGTTCAGGGCTCGTTTTTACTACCACCAGAAAAAGGCCATTTGTCGCCATTCATTTTTGCACCGTATGAAGCTGCAACTTCCACAGCTAGATAATCCATCACCCTAAAGCTGTAGTTTGAGTTCGGTTATGTCACAAAATGTTTTTTGCGTTTAATTTATTGTGCCCAATTTGGATCAGCGTGTGCAATACGTTATGCTCTGCTTGCTTGCTTAATCACCTGAAATGCACAGAAGGAAATGAAAACCTCCACATGGAAATTACCAACTAAAAGCTGTTTTACTTACAAACTTTGTCACATCTGTTTCCTTTATTTGAAGGTGGTGGTGGGTGCGTTTAAAACTAAAAAATGCATTTACAAAGTAAATATTAAATTGTCTCATTACATGTGGTTTGTACTGCAAAATGAAAGGTCTAGAAATTGAAGGAGTCACTTCTACTGTTGTTTGAGATACTGGTAGACAAAAAACACTGGTGTAGACACTTTAACAGCTTAGACTGCCAGTAGTATTGAATGGGGAATCTCAGATAAGGACTTTCTGTGTTTGAAATAGAACCCTTTGTCTACAAAAATGCCTTTGCAGGTTAGAATTTCTTCTATTTGGTTTTCCAGTGGTCCAAATTATAAGCAATTGGTGGAATTTTTCAAAAGGTTTAGTGTATCGTAATTTGTGTTAGCTGTGCCACAGTCATTTCTGCTGGGTGTTTGTGATTTTGGTGGTTGGGGTAGGGGCTGAAGGGGATTTCCATGCTGTTTTGTTGGCTTTAGTCCATAGTTGTGTATCACAACTCCAGCATGAGACCAGAAACTTGCTAACTGCTTTATTTGTCTGATCATTATCCCTTTTTTTTACAGATCTATCTCTCTTTAACACATCCACACTTTTTCTTCTAGTTCTCTGTTCGTGGTTCTTACAACTTTTCTTGTTGTACCTTAATTTACATGTTAAGCAACAACTATCAAAAAGCTATTTTTAAGGACAGTTTAGAGAAGTGCAGAAAATCTTGAGGTTTTATCTGTCCTTAGGGAGTTCCTTCAGCTTGAACTAACTTAAAATACATTTCCCTTTGAGGATTCGACCCTCTGCTATCTCGCTGACTGTCTTTGCTTATGAGTATTTATTCTAATGAGGAGACAGACAGTGGCTCTAATGATGTCTCCGCTGTAATGCCGAAGAGACGGCCCTTCCCTTCCTTTCTCCCCTTCTGCCCTTTCTTCCTCCCCATATCCCTCCTCGCCTCTCTCCCGTGTTACCTCTCGGCGCTCTGCCTCTTTCTCTCTCTCCCCCCCCTCCCTCTCTCTCTCCGTCTCTCCTTGCCGGGCACAGAAAATGAATGAATACAATTAGATATTTCGGGAGTCCCTCCACGGTTGATGGTGGAGAAAGACGCGCAGAGGTCAGGCACACTCTGAGATGAGCTCAGGGAGAGGTCACACACATACGGCGAAGAATAACGAAGCAGAAAGTTGGCCTGTGAATGACAAACTAGTAACTACAACTCTCCTTGAAGTGGAGGGTGTTATTAACATAACAGTTTGATGCGGTTGTGGTCATGCAAATTGCTCAAGGTGATTTGTATTTTGCTGCATAATTTGTAGCTCAACAAACAGCCTGAAAAGCATTTTTTAAACGTGCTTCCTTGTTTTGTAGTTATTCTTACAATGTGCTGTAACTGGAAGCCTACATACAATAGTTGTGTCGCTGATATGAAAGACAATTTCTTTTGTTGCAGTCCAGTCTAGCTCGTCTTTGTCTGTGCATGTTTTTGTGTTTGAGCGTGCGTGTGTGTGCATGCAATGTACCAAATGAGCCATGAGGTCATATAGGGCCTGCTTTCTGTCCTTCAGACTCATAGATACCAGAATAATTACATCTTTCTCCCTTGGACTTCTCATTACCTGTCACAGACCAGTGGGACATGAATAAATGCCTTGTCAATCTGTGCTTGTATGTATGTGTGTACGTGTGTGCAAATGCTGACTGTACACTAACAAAGGCACGTACGCATGGAGGTGGAAGGTTAGTCCATACACCCATCTGTGTCTAACAGATGTGAAAATTAGATATTATAATGTTAACTTTTATTTATATTCCAAATTCTGAAAACCTGTAATTTTAAAGTCAAGTTTATATTGCCTTTGATTGCTAAAGTGGATAGTTTTTGACCCCATGCTAATCTCTCCCGTCCTTCTTATCATTTTTATACTCGCTCTGAGCTGTGTTTTCCCCTTTCCACTGCTCTAGCCCTCGTTCTCTCCCTCCATCTCTCTGTCTGAGGGCTGATTAGTTCTCGTTAATGACCCCTTGCTCTGTCATTCTTTTATGCCTGTGGCATTGGCAAGCACCAGCACCGACCGAGCTGCAGGGACAGCGAGTGTAGGAGACAAAGAGAGCGAGACAGAGGATAAAGAAAAAATAAACAGGACCTGACGGAAAAACCAGCAAACTTTAATGATGGTGTATTGCGTGGCGATACTTATATTAGGTTTAAATGGCACTATGTGTTTTCTCACCAGACCTGTAAATGCACTTTCCATTTAAATTAGATTTTTTTTCTATTAACTAGAAAATGAGCCCAGCAGGCAGTAGTCAATGCTTAGTCAATGTGCTTGGCAGAGCAGCTGTTCTTCAGTGCGCGGTGGAAGAGGGGGAGGACTCTTGGCCGTGACCCTTGTGGACTTGCTATGCGGCGGACAGAAGCAGCCCTGTCGCTGGGGGTGCCTGGTGGTCAGGCTGTAGTCTTGGATATGCTAATCCTACTGAAGTAAAGGCAGCCTACAACTGGATAGAAAAAGACATTCCCAGAATATGTGTGTGTGTGTGTGTGTGTGTGTGTGTGTGTGTGTATATACTGAATTATTATTATCGTTGATTTATTTATATTTATACTTATTTGATAATTTATGTAAAAATAATAAATTATAAAAAAAAATACATATACACTTGTGGTAGATTATTAGTTTTTCTTCTGTAAATAAATACATTTAAAAATGTAATGTGCTTATAGTTAAACAATTGATAATGTTTTTCGACCTTCATTCTGGCGATTTATTTACTCAAACACAACATCAGAAAGCCTGTGTTTACTCATGATTAGATACATATTACTCAGCTTTGCCAAAGTAAACAATATTGAATTTTTGCCTTAAAAATGCCACCGTCAATTTAGTTAGGTTAGGTTATTCACCAAAGAGTGGACGGGCTCTCTTATTATACTGACAAAAATGGACAATATTGAAATGCAGCTTCAGTTCAGTTGCACATGTTTCCCTCCCTTGCCTGGGGAACCAGATTTTAATGTCCAGGTTTTTATTTTCAGAGTAATGACTCCAAGGTCAGATGGAGTGCTGAAACACTGCTATCAGCTGAGCGATCTGTCTTTTAGCCCTCATTCAACCCGTGGCTTTCAGAGGAACGCTCTGCATAGCTGTACTTGGAAACAATAAAGTATTAACTAGCTTATGCAACACCCACGTGCAAAACTCAATGTGAGACATATATTCTGTCATGAGAACGATAAAAAATATTTGTTCTCTTTTTTGCTATTTGGTTGCCTACTAGATGCATGTGTTTGTTTATTCAGGGGCAACATTTTTTTTCATTCCTGCTCTCACCGTCTCAGTTTCACTCAATTTCAAAGTTGTGGAAAGTCTTTTCCCCTAATTGTCTCTTTATTTTTCCTAAAGTTACTTTGTGCCATCCCAGATCACGCTGTGGGAAGTGACCTGGCAGTCCAAAGTTGTATTTTACCGTGAACATCCGAGCAGATGTAGTTAATATGAACATACTAGACAAAGAAAGAGAAAAAACTATTTTACTGTCGGGGGTTAATTCGGCTCCCATTTCAGAAAAGTTTGTTTCATTTTAAGACCCCAAAAAGGAGTGATTAACAGGATTGCAGCAGGTCTAATAAGGGGTCGAAGTGCCAGTCCAGGATTCTCGCTATCGTGCACTTTAAGTCCTCGTTTGTGGCTGAAAATGGCGCTACCATATCCTTCTTCAGCTCCTCTGCTCTCCTCTGTAAGATGGAGGCTTAGAAGCAGCTGTTACTGTAGTAACGCTGGGTTGATCTATCACCCCTGACCAGAAAGGGGCGCTACTGAGAGAGGCCTGATAGCCTCTTGTGCCCTCTGGTTTCAGCCTAAAGCATTTCAAGTGTACAGTTGGAGTGAAAGCTACATACAATTGCTTGATTTAAACCAGCTCTTTCTGCTTTGGTTGATTTGACCTCGTTAAACTAATTTACTGTCAAACTCATATTGTATTTACAGGAACTACACCAGCATGTAAAGGCCAAAACGACTGATGGGTTTTAAAAAAAAAAAAATCTCTTTCTGTCACCGAACAGTATTCAACTGGAAAATGTGACGAGAACGATTGAGACTGTTCAGTTTTTGCCAGACACATTTTCCACAGATAATTCCTTTCATGGTAGGCTGGCTTCGGACCTTACATTGCCGTTTTCCTTATTTAACTTGGGGGGCTGCGGGGGAGTGAATGGATGTTTTTCTAGCTGGGCAGCAGTGTGGAGAATAGATCCCAGAAGAGAACACATCTCCAGCTTGTGAATAAAGACCTAATTGACGGGTTGTAGCCAGTTGTAAATGACTCATGAGGTAATTCGTCTTCACAGACAGACTGAGAAACACACAGAGGGACTGTACAATTGTGTGGTCTGCTTTCCCTTTGGAATTGAGACAATCTACTTAGTTTATTTCCAAATTTTAGAAACTTTACAAGTCATTAAGTGCTGCCTTTAGTCAGAGATGGCGTTATCACCGCCACCCCTATATGTGGTGAGTATCCACGGATGGCTTTCCCATGTTTTTGTTGGGCGTTTCTTTGTTTGTGTTGGCACAGTCATGAAAAGGTGAAGTAAACTCGGGTGAAAGGACTAATTGATTCCCTGGCCTTGTTTTTAATATGAACACCTCTTTGTAAAGTTGCTGCTTGCGACAATTTTCCACTGACACAAATAGAAATAAACAAACAATCAAACAATGTTGCTTTCACTTTGTTCAGTCTACCGTTGTGCCGAGACGTGCCAATAATAAGCTAACTGCATTAGCCTGTTTGAATTGACAGTAGAGAAAACCTACTAGCAGCCAATGCCCCCCCAATGCTGGGTCGTGAGACTGAAAGGCAGCCATTGTTCTGCTCTCTCAGTCCACTCCACAGAGCCAGGGCTGAAAGTAGTGCATGCGCTTTAAATGGAGGGAAGAAAAAAAAAAAAAAAAGGGAGGGCAAAGGAGAGGAGTGAGGGAGAATGGTGTGAATGGCGAGGGGGAAAGGGAGAGTGCACAGCTGAAGATGTAGTATGCTTTCGGACAGAAAAAGGGAGGAGAGGAGGAGTATAATGCGAGCGCCAGACACGAGGGGAGAGGCGTGTAGCAGCCAGGAGTGACACAGTGTGTGGAAAAGAAGAGGTGGCAGTTTCCCTCATTTCCAACTAGCCTTGTCCATCCTCTCTCATCTGCCTCCCTCAACACCATCCAGCTCACCGGCCTCCTCCCCTCCTTGGCTGTCCTTGCCAAGCTTTAAAGATGCATGTGGCTCGCTGGCTCTCTGTCTCTCTGTCTCCCTGGTGGTGACCGTGGTGGGTTGGTTGGTTGCTGGGGATTCTCCAGGGGACAGACTCTGGGTCCTTACCCCGAGGAGGTGTCGTCTTTGCGGTCCGGGTTTAGTGACACTGAGGCTATTTTCTACAGAGACAGGATTAAGCCTGCTCAGGTTTAGACCCCTGCTTTGTTTCCTCTCTGACACCGAAGACTCCCACACACAGGGCTGTATTTACTTGGGGGGTACTGTGGTACTAAGTTGCATCTTGGTCTTAACTACTGTGACACACTGCACACTGTGCCCTTGAAAGTGCATTTTCCACTGAAACGCATGTATCACAGTCAGAATGCCAGGGTGTGTGTAATGTAGCGGCTTAATGGAGGGTTTCATTCCAAAATGCTTTATATCTGCTGTTGGGCCAATTTTGTACGATAAGAATGAGCTGTTACCTATCTGTATTCCTAACCCAGAAGTAGACCTACTTTGTAAGCGAAGGTCATCAAATGATGCAGTCTTTTGTGATGAATAATGCCGATAATTATGCACGATCGTAATTCAAATGGTGGATATCTCATTTTGTAACAAAGCTCTTCATTTTTGTCTTTGACTCAGCTTGTCTCTCTTGTTGCATCAGTTTTGAATGCTTGCCGTCTAATAAGGCTAAGTGGGATTTTGAAAATGAAAAGCAAAATTAAAATTATTTTTAGATCTATCACACTGTATATGAAAAAAGGCTTATGTCAAAATGTAAAATCAGCTAAACTCAACTTCAACGACTACTACTTTGGCATCAGAAGCTCTTTTTCAGATCTACTCTCCTGAGGAAACAGATGCTTGTATGATGTTAGCTCTAAGAAGAGTCTGGAATCAAGCAGATAATAAATGTTCATGTTTAAAAATATATGACATAGAACCGAGTCTGATGTCTTCAGTTGAATTTGTGTTTGATGTTAAGATGAACGACAAGTGTGTTTTTGTTTTTTGTTTGTGGGTGTCCATGTCCGTGTGCCTTCACGTAGGCATGTCCGTGTGTTTGCTGGCAACTTGTGCGCAAACACATGTGCGCAGTTTACACGTAGTATTTGTGTGCATGCATAAGTGTGTGTGCGTGCATGGTTATCCTGAGCCGACCTCTGCATCGGGGCCCGCTTTAATGAAGCAGCAGAAACACACACCCTTTACTATAGCAGAGCACAGCACTATTCTTGACCCAATTCTTTGAGCCTGCTCCTCTGAGAGCTGCTTGATAGTTTTCCCATTTTGTGAAGTTGCATTGTGTGCGTGTGCATGTCAGTCTTTGTTTATGTGTGGTGGTTGGTGTTCCTGTGTGAAACTGTACTGAGTGTGTGTTTTTTCCCCTGAAGGGGAAACGATTGATCCCCGGAATGTGTGATAAATCCCATCTTCACCCTCTCCTCTCATCTGAGCCCAGCTTTGACTGGTCCGGCTTACTTCGAAAATTATCCCACATAACCAAATATGACACCCCAAAGAACACAGGCTGACAAACACACACAGACACACATATACACACACACACCACTCTGGTTTGGAAGGGCAGTTCATTATTTCTTTAGCGAGGTTCAAGTTGCAGGAGATGTGGTATTTATTCTGCTTGTTTATTTTCTTCCTCTAAATCAGCGAGCAGCGAGTCTTGGAGTGCAGCAGCCTTTGAACCACGGCCTATCCCATGACTGCAGCCCTGGGTATTAACCCAGAGCCACTGAGAGGCTTAAAAAGCCATCAGCTCATTGTCCGGAGACACAAAAACCCCTTCCTCTAAAATCCCCCCCATCCTTCTCTTCTCTTTTCCTCCTTCCCTCCTTTCTTAAGAATTCCTTGGGCTGGCCTCTACTGGCATTCATATTAATCAGTTTTAAGGGTCTAATGAGATAAGTGAGACTTAAGGGGAGTCCCCAAAGTGGCCTGAGCCCTCCGGATAAACAGAGGTGATGAGCGCTGCCTATGGCTACTTCCTCAGGAGTGTGTGTTTCCTTTCAAGAATAGCCATGCATACAAAAGTTTTTAATGTCCTCAATCTCACTGCCGAGCTTCAAAAACCAAAACATCACTTAACTAGATGTGATGAATAGACAATCATCACCTTCCCTCATAAATGGCGAGGTGATGGTGAAACAGTTTCATGTTTTTGGTTTGGTTCTGGGCTTGTTAAGGGGGTTGAGAAGCTAGTGCATCTGTGAATGTGACCAAACATCAGGTCTTTTCCTTGATAACTCCCTCCTTTGTCCTAATCCCCCCACCCAGCTCATGCCCTCTGTTCCTTATCCCGCCAAGTATCACTGGAAAATAGGCCAGTCGGTTTCCCCCACTCTTTTGCTCTTTGTGCCATATTGTCCTCTCTTTCTATTTCCCGTCCTTCCTCTCTCCTGTCAGTGGGATCACCAAATCCTTAACTGTGCTGTCCTTGTCCTTGGTTCTGGGGATCCTGCTGAGGTGACCCAGCATGCCCACTGTCAGCATTAGGGTCAATGTTGTGGCTGCAGCACTTGACTGATAGTCCTACACTCTCTTTCCCCCTATTTTTCTGTCTGTTTTTATTTTCTTTTAATCTTTCTAGAAAAACATGCACCACCCTAATGCCCTCATTTCTACTTAAGCTCTAAACTCCAAGACACAGAGACAGAGCTACAGTTTGTGTGTGTGTGTGTGTGAGTGTGTGTGTGTGTAATGAAACATCGGGCCAAACCAAGACAAATAAAAATGTGGCACCAGCCAGATACAAATAAGTAAAATATGGCAACAATGTTTTAATCTTTTTTTTTTATTATTTGAAATTTTTAGAATTTGAGAGTTAAAATTTGGATTACAGTGATTAAAGATACTCAGCAAGGATAAACTTCATAGGCAAATTAAGTAAACTATAATCTGTAATAATCTGCTCATAATTCACCAGGTGTAGAAGTCCAGGGGTCATTTAGGGCAGGAACAAAAGACTTTAAAGAATGTTATTTGAGGTGTAATCTTAATTTTTTTTATTACACTAGAAAAGCTGATGTTTTTTTTATTACACTAGAAAAGCTGATGTATTTTGATTTTATTTGTTTTTTTTATAGTTTTAATTTTTTCGTCCCGTGAAAAACACATTCCTGCATGGAGAAAACTAAAAAAAAATTGTTTTCCTGCACATTCGTGCTCTTGTGTAACAGAGGGTCTGGTTGAACTATACAGTAGAACTACTGGAGTAGCTGTGCGGCGGGACAAGTCCTCAGAGAGTTCAGTTTCACCTGCTGTTCTGTTCCTCGGGGCCGCAGGACTCCACGACCGGAGACATTCCAGCCAGGATTAGAGCGTGCATGGCAAACGGAAGCACAAATAAGAGGGGCTTTTTTCAGGAACGACATAGTGTTTGGCATGGCTGTTTCAAGGTTCACGGGCCTCTGACATTTTTACAACATTTTGTGTGAAATTCACCGTCATAATTTGCAGTTCCTACAAGCATTTAGGCACAATTTAAAAAGTTAAATTATGAACACATTTAGGATTAAAAATAAAGTTTTGTTTCATCAATTTACAATTTAAATAAATTATTTAACATATGTAATGACTAAAAATGACTAATGAATTGATTGAAATTGATGTAATAATTGTGTACAGATTTTACTTACAACTTTTTGTTGTCAAAATATCCTACAATAAAATGCAATCCAATACAAAAGCCCTCTAATGAATTTTATACTTTTCTAAATTTTACCACATTTTCCGTCCTCCCTGTTTATTTCTTTTTACAATGAACAATTACTCTCTGATTTCAGGTTTATTTTTTCTTCAGAGATAGATATAGATATTCATTAATATATATATATATATATTTATATATTATACTATAATTTATGGATTTTAAAGTTTTCACTGTTTAAATCCAAACTTGCCTTCTATTAATTATACCTTTTATGGAAAAGCCAGACAGTTTGCAGATATTTCAGTGATATTATTTTTTATGAGGTACAGAGTTAAGGCAGATTATTAGCCTATGGGAAAACAGATGCATCATATTTCTCATATTGGATTAAAGTGTGCGCTTGGCTTTGGGTGGAGTGATGAAATATTCATTACTGTTTGTGATCTTGAAGAGGAGTAGCACTTGCAAACCTTCGCACGCAATTCATGAAAAATGAAGTCACGGTAGACATGTTTTGAGCATGAAGGTGATGGAAGGTTGTCTCCTAGTCTGGTTCGCATAACCTTAACCAAAAAAACATTCATGATGGCTGGTTTTTTCTCTATGGGAGTTTGTTTTCTTTGTCTGCTCTCAGATAAAAATAAAATAAAAAAATTTTAAACTAATTTATACTTCCCATAAGATGTTTGAATAGATGATAACATGAAATATAATAATGAATTTGGTTGAAGACTGGACCTTGATTCCATAAGTTTACTTGTTAACAGATCGACAGGTGTCAGTCACCAGGTCTGTGACTTGTCAATCTGTGAGTGACATCAGGTCCACAGCTGCTTTAATAATGCATTGCAGCCACACGTTTTATGTCCTCTCCAGCTCTCCATCCTCTCCTTTCTCTGGGATGTAGAGAGCTGTCCCTACATTAATGCCAGGTCAGATTGCGTCTGCTGTCGTACATTAGCAGCACAGCCATCCTGCCTGTATCACTGGTAAGAGGAACATGGCACGAAGATGGCTGAATTATTCACACTCATAATCGGCCTTTATGTCCTGCTGCCAAGCCTGGCCCCACTGTTATTCTAGTGCATAATTGATAGTGCTCAGAAGTGGAAAAGTTAGAATAGCAGAAGTAATGCGAAGCGAAAGTGTAGTCAGGCAGCACAAGAAGGGAAGAGGGGGATTGGTGGGGTAGTGAGGGGATAGAGGATGGAGGTGGGCCCCTATAGGAGTTTTTACACTGAGCTTGTGTTAGCCTTTACGGGGCTTAGGCCCAGCTAGCGTGAGGATCGCGTGTGTAGGCCAGCCAGACTAGTCTGGAGGGGGTGGTGGTGGGGTGGGTGGGGGGGGGATAAGAGGGGGATAAGAGGGGGATGAAAGGAGGTGGGAGGGAGAGGAGATGGGGATCCAGAGTAACAAGGCCTGACGCTGAGCTGGCCCAGAATGTGGTCTGTTTCTCCCCAAAGTTACTCTGGGGCTCCTCTGTGGGCAAATATCTTTTTGAAATGTAATTAAATTTGATTATGGAATGAAAAAGTAAAATTTTGTCTTTTTAATAATCGGGGAGGAGTGATCACACCTATCCTTTTAGCTCCACAGTAGATTTGCACTCATGGGATTCGTTTTTGTTTGGACTTCATCCAGCAAGTTTTTTCACTGCCTGCTCGCTCAGGCAAGTAAGAGAGGCATTGACATCACATTACAACCATGGGATACAATGATCAATAAATAGCAACCTCCAGAGAAGAGCAGTGATTGGCTCTATTACAATGGTAAAGAGAGGCTGTCTATTGAGAAATTGTGTGTGAGCCCACCTTTTGAAAATGGTTTAAAACTATCCTCTAAGAAAAATCTGTTTCATATTTCATTTTAATCAACCTACCATTGCATATCTTCATCTTTACACATCTTTAAAGAATTTATACCTACATTATTTTCTAGAGCTACATATTTATATAGTTTGATATTTCTGCCTCTTCACATCTTCCATCCAGTCATCTCTGCCAGCTCCCTCAATTGAATGGTGCACCCTTCCATGGACGTTTGAATGTCTCAGGTGAAGGTGTTAACACTGCCCCAGGTGTAGTCTATTTAACACCTCTCTGACCCTTAACAAAGCCTTACTAACTGCTGCCTAGCTCTGCCTTTTGTGTTCCATAACAAAGCCCTTTAGCTTCTAATAACACCACAGTACTGCCAGTGTCAAGAGAAACCTGAGATAAGGTCCACATCAGAGAGTTGGTGGGAACTGTTTAATCCGCTTCTCGAAACCAAACCAACACACAACAGGCAGGGATCATGTTTGGCAAAGTGGCCCGCTTTGATAGAGGGATCGGATGGTGTGAGTAGGAGAAACGGGGATGACGGAAAAAAGAAAGGCGGCTGAATGCTGGTAGTCTTTCACAGAGCTGTGAAAGAGAACATCTGGAGAATAATACAGGGAGTTGTACACAGTATGCGCTATTGCTCACACACACACACACACACACACACTAATAGTATCACAGCAGTATTACATTCTGTTCTTTTTATGATCATTCTGTGAGTTTGCTGATTGCTTCAGCATTTCCACCTCTAATTACACCAAAAGTAATTTAATTGCTCAATTACTTTACTTTACTTTACTTACGTTTTTTAGATGTATGCAAATATATTGACCATGCCTGGTCACAAATAAATGAATAAATAGTGGCCTATTCATTTTCATTGAAATTGAAAGAGGTATTTTGTCTCTGCTTTTTATGATTCTCTTTTATTTTCATACACTTTAGTTGAGGTGCCAAACACACCGTTATCATTTAAACAAAAGTTCTACATCCATGCTATATATTTTTGTCAACATCACTTTGGCAATATATTAGAAAGTATTTCTCACCCGAGTCGCTACAATGTGGCCATAAAGCCGTCGAGTGGAAACATTAGCAGCGATATGTCTCAGAAACTCATAAAACCAATTTACGAGTGCACTTAAGGCCCATACACCTACTGGAGCCATTCTATAAAGATGCAGACAGAGATTGCACCAAACTCCCCCCAATTACCCACATTTAAAAGTAATAAATGTGGATCGATAAGTGATAGAGGGCCTGTTAATCTTGGACTTACCCAGTTATTTCCAATTGAGACCCTCCTTATCAAACTAAAATTGCAGCATTTACAAGCTTACCATTGATTTGTTTTATTCTTCTCTTCCTACAGGCTAAATGCTGCACTGAGCTGTTTTTGCAGTAGCCCTCTGGAATGGATGTTTTTATCTTTTGTAGTGTTTAAATTCTTCAGAGACTCACCTTTATCTTATTAAAAGAGAAACTGCAAAGACCAGAATGCTTTTAATTGCAATTATTCTTTTTATATGCGAATAATTCATTTTTAGATATCCCAAATGAGAAAATAATTGTAATTAAAGGAAACTTCAATAATCAACACTTCAATATTAAGTAAACAACGTTGCTGCTCTGGTGCGTGGAAACAATAGTGGCAGCCCCCTGTGAAATACATTCTTATTCATCCAGCAGTAGGACGTGAATAGGCCAGTATGCCTAGTTGAGCTCATATGCTTATTTATTTACTGCTTGCCTCAGCGTGCCAGTGCTGGAATGCTATTGGCACTAGCAGGTATGGATTAGACTCCTTTCTGTCTCACTGTGAAGTTAATTGAGGGAATCCTCCTCCCACAGTGGACTGGGACTGTCTCAGATCTGCATGCAGACAGCTTACAAAGCACTACAGTTTCACTTTTAATTTGAGTTGACGATTTCTGACTACAATCTGATGAGACGGCATCCGATAAATCATTTCTCTGTGACCTTTTACACGCTCCATCTGAAACAAGCCCTCATCACACTCCCAGACCCCCATCTTGTCATTCATATGATATAATGGCTTTCTACAGTGTCACTAATTACAATGTACAGCAGTTTGATGTGTTATCATCCTATTCTACCATTAACTGCTTCACTAATGGATTTGCTTTTGTATATTTACATATAACTGTGCAATTATTCTACATAGCTTTATGTATTTATATACAGCAGCAATGCAATGGACATGTATTTCTCCCCTTGTAATACTGTGATGAACCCTCACGTTTGTTTAGAACTAATTAGTGTATTATCAAGAAAAAGTCTCATCAGGAAATGTCAATGCTAATGCCCACGGATGGCATTTAGTTTAAATACCCACATGGCTGATGGAAGATGGGCTACTGTCTTTTTGATACATTTGTCTGAACATGTGTTATTTATGTGCAGTTTTTTACATAAACAGCCAATTAATTAAATGTCACAGAAAAGCTCAGATTAGCCATATGTCTACGCGCTCACAGGGTATATTGTGATGTATGAGAATTTGAGGAAAGGCAAATGAATTATGACTGATGTAGTATTATTTGCTTGTCATGGCTTATCATATGGATTTATGAATAAACACTTCCATTGTTAGAATATGAGCTGTTTATATCTCAACGGAAAACTAATTTCTGGTATTTATGCCCTTGAAACCCATAGAGAAAACAGTACTTTTGTACATGCTGATCCCCCAGTGGAATTGTATGTTATTGTGTCTGTTGTGCAAATGTTTTTCTTCCACATATCTGGACACAGAATAATTCCTCTCCTTCTGGCTTTGTTTTCTCTGTGTCTCTGCTGGTCTTTTAATTGTGAATTTTTCCAGTGTTTTACAGCCTAGTAATGATTTTATAGCAGGCTGTTTTATACCGGTGTCCAAACCTGCAGCCTGGGGAAGATTTAGTGTGTTGCCGCTGTTGGGTAGTGAGCTCTAATTGGAAGGTCAGGGGGACGTGTTTCAGAGTAGCAGGAGATCACCCGCGTACTGCAGATTTAAAGGTTATCCAAACCCACCCGCAGACATAAAGATGTAATTTTCCTGATATTATATTAGCCATCTGGATAGAGAATATTGCATGACATCCTTATTTAAAAATTGAATTTTAAAATTGGGCTGAAACTTGCTTTAAAACATAATTTAAATTACACAATATAAAATAATTTGTCCTGTCAAAAAGTTCTAAAGAGTACAGATGCAAATATGCTAATTTAATTCCATAATTTGTATTAAATCACACTACATATACTGTATAATCATGAACAGTGTTTTAGTTTCATAGATACATATTGCGCTACTTTGAAAATTTTAGACGTAATCGAAATAGTCCTTGGTTGCTTTGACACCAGGAAGCTTTTTTCCATCCAGTCATGGCGTCTCTCTTAAGAACAGCTGTCTCTGGTCCTGAATGGCATGCCAGAAGTTAACCACACTGTAGGCTTGGCTGGAAGGCTGAGACGTCTGTGTGCTTGACTCTCTGTGTGTCTGAGGGGCTCCGTTTCTGCATTTCGTGCCACATTTCGTGTCTATCGCCAGCCCTTCTCTCACGCTTGCCTGGTCCTGTGTCGTTGATGGGGTTTGGGTGGAGGGTGGAGTCAGGAAGGCGTGGGGGGGGGGGGGGGGGGGGAGGAGGGCGGCGGCCGGTAGATAAGTGGTCGATGTCTGGCTTACGCTGTTGATGTAGGCTGGGGTAGGCTGGGTCACGTGGTGGAGATCTCCCTGGATGATTCTTGGCACGCAATGGTTTGAAATCTACAGGCACACACAGATCTTGTAGACAGACTCCTACTGTACACACACACACACAGAAAACCAGCTTTTTTCTGGCTATGTTGTATGGTGCATTTTGTGCACCTGTCTGTACCCATAACAGTTGGTGTGTTATTGTGTGTTTTCTGTGTGTGTGTGTGTGTGTGTGTGTGTGTGTGTGTGGGTGTGTGTGTGTGCATCCAAGTGTGGCTCAGTGCCTTTCCGCCTACCTCTGGTAGCAATACAGTTATTGACAACAGAAAGAAAGGTGAAGGTTCTGCAGACAAAGAGGCAGAATGTGCTGACCAGAGCATCCAGCGACAAAAGGAATACGGAGTGTGGGCTGAGGCAAGGGTGCAGAGAAAGTAGATACACCATAAACTGCCTGGCTCAAATGAACTGGCTTGGCTTGCTGACCAACACGCCTCTATTTTATATCTTCTCCTTCTTTTCCTCTCCCTCTTCTTCCTGTTTCTTTTTCTCTCCTCTTTTTCAGAGGGCCGCCTGCCATTAAAGCAGGGATCATTGATTTTTCTCATCCTTTCTTTCCCCCCCCTTCTTTTATTTAATACCCCTCTGCCATCGCAAACCCCTCACAGCCCAAATCAATACAGTATCTGCATGTACACTGGGATAAAATACAAGCACAAACTCTAACGATGTCACAGCAGGGGTCGGCTATTCTTATGCCAGCGTCCTCTTGTTCTTTATCCTTTTACCCGTTTTTCTCTATCTATTGTTTACTCTGTCCCTGTGTCACTCCTCAACCTCCTTTTCTAGTGTATCCACTCCCTGCACCCTGCTTCAGTTTATGTGCCCCCTCTCCTTTCTACCTCCCCCTCTTCGAAGCAAAGATGTAATGCAGAAAGGTGAGAAAGTTAAGAGACTGAGAATGCATTTACATTGCTCTTTTCCCCTTTGCCTCCTCCTCCTCCTTGGGATGGCTTGTAATGGGAGTCTGAATGCATGTATGTGGGTGTGTTGTGTGTGTGTGTGTGTGTGTAAGTAATGAGAGTCAGTTCTTATGGGGTCAGGGTGAGCACACAACAGAGCAGGACACTCACCATTATAACCCCTCTCCCTGTGTGGATATTGTATGTGAGTGTACGTACATGTGCATTTCAGTGTGTGTGTGTGTGTATGTAGGTTCCACTATACACGCAGAGCTGACTCTATCTAGAGTCCCCACCGTTTTAATCTTCTCTTTGTCCCTAGTCCAGCTACATCCTGAGAGAAAACAGAAACAGGCGCGACATGTAGGCCCAAACACATACGCACCCTTCACAGAAATCAGGGAAAAACACACTGACACCAATACTCCATCCCTGTCTGTCGTCCTCTCTGACTGCTGCTTGACTATATTCAGCGATTCTGTAGAGCAGCATTGAGAGCTGTCAGACCCAGTGTAGAGCTCCCATGCTGGGCTTGCTGTTTCCTCGAGCTCCCCTTTTTGATGACAAATGACCTGTGTCTCTAGATCAGACACTGGGAGCTGGCGTGGGGGCGGGGTGAGGGAGGGTTTAATAGTGTAAAGTGCCCGGTTATATGGACTGAATTTAAAAGAGGTACTAGTGGAAGGCAGTAAAGGAAAAACCAGAGAGATAGAATGACCCATATCTGTGAGAAATGGACCATTTGAAGCTACAAGGACCTCATTCACCTTTCTGTTCAGTGAGTGACCTTTACTTTGTATTACAAAATGCAATGGGTGTATTTTGACCATGAATTATGTTCTCAAAACATCAGCTGTAATGTCAGTTGAACGGAATTTTTGTTGAGCAAATATTTATCAAGCAACACCACCAGATAGATACACCCATATCTGTGTACAATACACACAATCAAACATCCACACCTACTGAACACAATGAGGCTCATCACCGCACAGTGCTTAGGGAACATTTCCAGTAGTTTGAATGCACTATTGCAATTTCAACAGAGTCCTTTGGATATTAATGACAAAGAATACAATAAGTTCCCATTAGACAGTCGGCTCAAGGAAAAAAAACGTCAAAATTGACAGGGTGGTATTGCTGAGTAATTTACGCCTATTAGAATAGCTGCTGATTGGAGACGCCATTATTTCTGTGTATTACTGAGTAAATGGCCTCTGATTCACTGCTTGTCACAGGACAAGGCAGCCCAAGGGGGCCCGGTGTGACTAACAGTTCCTCTTTGTTCACGCCAAGGTTTTCATCAGGCCTTCAAGACCTCCATTTTTTAAACAGAAATGCCTAATTCATCCCACATGGTTCCCCGTTCCTTCTCTCATTTCCTCCCCCTTTTCATTCATTTTCACATCCATGCACGCACATCACAGATTACCCCCGCACACACCCACAGCCCGAGCATTCGCGTACATTTACATTTACAAACACGGACAAAGACACACATTTTACGTGCGTATACGAGCACACACCTTCACCCTCGGCTCCTGCTTGGCTGTACCTTCCCGAGTCAGTCAGTCAATGTTGGATCTTGCTGATTCAGACAGCTGTCACAGCAGCATCAGCACTGGGGGCTATGCCAGACAGACACCATGCAAAGCCACGTATACATTATGTGTGTGTGTGTTGGGGGGGATGTGTGCACATGTGTCTGAGCATGTGTCAGTGGTCTAAGTTAATGCACTTTATGCTGTATTCAACCAAAATGCATGCTGTAACTGCATTCTCTCAGGGTGGCCTTGTGGTTAAAGAGACAGTGCCATTAGGGAGAAGTTGCAGATTTGACAGCCAGTGTTTAGTGTCGAGTGCTCTTGATGTTGTACCCTAACCTGCTCATTGTAATTTGCCCTTCATAAAAGTGTCAGCTAAAGTACTTCATTTTGATACAAATTGGATATGACAGCAATTTGATGATAAAATGTTTTTTTGTGATTTGGTAGTAAAGAAAATTCACCTCTGGAATAATTTAGGGGAAAGTAAATTAACCTCAAACTTAAAGGGTCAGTTCACCCAAATTACAAAACCCAAATTTTTTCACTTACCTCTAGTTAGTATCTAGCCATGCAAAACATATTCCATTTGGTTGTTTTGATATAGGCTATCCTTTTTTGAGATTACTTCCCTCACCCTGAAATGTGGGTTGTGTTGCTTAGAGCATTTAAAAATTACCATAAAGAAATTCAACAGCAACATCTTTTTCCAAAAGCAGTGTTCCTGTTGCTCTGCATAATCCATAAATCTGTCAACAGTTTTCATATTTCTCTGGTAAAAAGTAGTTCCAATAAAAAAATGTTGACATTGTATTCTGTGGATTATCCAGAGTAACCGGGACATGTTTGAATGCATGAAGCATGTGTATGTTTGTGTGTGTTGTTCTTTTTAGAGAGCAAGTCCATTGGTGGTTGATGACTGTGTGAGCACCACTTGTGGTCCTTAGCTCCTGCTGTGCCCTAAGAGGGGGGGTACCCTCCATAGATTAGGCACCATCTGTTGGCTGGCACTTGACAAACGCATAGCCTTCTTGTGCACACACACAAACACATGGACAACCTTACACACATCTGTTGCACTGTTCACCCTTTCTACATTATTTACTCATTTTTATTTCCCCTTAAATCTTCCCACCTTCACCTTTTCACTTTTTAGTTCCATCTTTCCTGGCATTGCTTTTAGTTTTACTTTTTCACCATCTTGTTTTTCTTCCGCCCTGTTACCGGTGTTCATTTCCGCCATTTCTGTCTCGTTTTCCCATACTGTACCCTCATTCGTGCTCCCTCTTTTTTCTTCCTTCTCTTTATCCTTCTCCCTCACCTTCTTTTGTCTTCCCTCTCTCTATGTGTCAGTTATCTACAACTCTTGATTTCCTCCTTAAATATCTCCATCCTTCCTGTCTGGTGGGAGTGTTTTAGGTGTGAAAGACTGTCATTAAAGAGATGCCCCCTCGCCTGCTGGGAGTAATCATCTATGAAAGAGGACACATTAATGTTACCACAGCTAACACTGTTTGCTCTGTGCGTGCGTGGCGTCACTGCTTGAGTGGGCCATGATGCCAACATGGCCCACTTTGTTTCATTCAGCACTCTCTCCGCACACACTCACCAAACCCTCCCTCAAGGTCACTCAGACCAGACTCTGTTTGTGTGTGTGTGTGTGTGTGTGTGTGTGTGTGTAGATGTCAGCCTGTTGCTGATCCCATGACTCTTGCCTTCTTATACCTTTATGAAAAGGGCTCATTCTGTGCTGAATCACAGACATATTTTTCAAATCCTATTTTTGAATTTGGCATATAATCTTCAGACCAATTTTACAGGAATTGCTGCTGAACTTAAATGAATGCGTGCATTCTTGTGTGTGATTGTGTTAGAGGTGTGTATATTTTTGAAGTCAGTTGGTGCACAAGCTCTATTGTCAGCATTGTTTGTGTTTTGCCTGTGTGGTTGCATGTTTGTAGGTATGTGTGAGGCATCTGTGTTTCATCGGTCCTCCTGGGGTTCACTGCTCTCTGGCTATTCTGAAGGTCAGAGATGACACCGTGGGAGAGGGGTCAGTCATCACTGCCACCCCACCATCTCCTCCTCTCTCCATCTCTCCATCTTTCCTTTCATGTATTCTCATCTCTCTCTTGTGTGGCTCTTGGTATGTGGACTTTATTAAATTTTCCTCCGGGTGGGTGACGGAGAAGACAGGAGGGGATCAGGGGAGTCATCCCCTCTTTGCTGCTTTCATCTGTCTCTCCTCTTTCATTCCCGTGAGGGGACTCTGGTCGTTGGGTCCACACGGTGAAAAGGTAGCCCAGGTACCTCTGCCCTCTTTGAGCACTGTGCTTCACAACAGCTCCCTGATTCCATCTGGAGGTCAGAGGGTGGAAAAGAGATAAAAAGAGATCTCTCTTTCTATCCCTCCATTCACATATTACACTGAGACCATGCCGCACTCTCTTTAAGGCCTTAAGCCTGACAGAAAGGTAAAAACTTTGTTCTGCAGTTCTGCTCCTCTCGTCAATCGTCCTCAATCAATAGAAATTAAGAAATGTGCTTTGCAACAGCAAAATAAGATCCAGCCTGGAATTGCTTTGCAAATTCAGTTAGTTGGATCGTGAGCTCTTCCTTTAATGAAAGGGTCAACAGATCTAGTTCTGCAAATGCACACACATTCTTCAACAGGCAGGTTAGAGACAAGAACACATAAGCATGAGCACATGTGTGCACACATGCATGAGTGTATGTATTTGATTATATATATGTGTGTCTTTTTGTTTTAGGGTAGATAGGCAAAGTTATATATTGCTTATAGCACTGCAGCTGTTTGTAAGCTAATAAAAGTATTTTATTCACTCCTTATCTACTGTGATAAAGCATTCTTTCCCTTGTGGTCAGAACATTAGGTTGCACACTTGAGAGAGCAACAGACTTGGGGGATTAAAGAGGGAAAGCAGTGAAATTGAGAATGTATTTAAATATATAAATGGAAGCCTTTGAATATGAAGATTCCATGTGGTGAAAAGTAGTGTCTGTGCCCTCTTTTGTTTATGTTTAATTTATTTACATTGGCGTATGAGTGTAATGAATCCAAGATAAAGGAATGCCTACAATGCCCCTTTCATTGTGTTTTCTTTTTCTTACATTCATTTCTTATGTAGCTGCTGAGTCGTGGTGATTTTATGTCCTGTTTATTTTTTTACAGTTATGAATCATATTGTAGACAGCCCTGGGGCTTCCTGGCTCACATTGTCTCTGTTATAGCTGGGGAATCAAATGAGGTAATTGATTGCTCAAAGGACAAAATGATGTAAAATAAGTAAAGAAGGTCTGCTGTTTACATGTCACTCTGTACTGCTTTTTCATAGTATAAAAAAGTATGTTACACCATAGCATACTAGCACAGATGCATAGTAGGGGGTTGCAGAGGTGTTCACATTCAATTTCTTTATCGTTTCCTCAAACAAACAAGTTCATCCTGGGATGTTCTACTCCCATTCTGCTAAGCTTTAATGATGGCCTGCGCAGCAACTCATTTGAAAGGTAAAGAAGATGGTTATTCACACATGCAGAAAACAATTCTTCATGTGAGTTTCGTCCACTGTTTTGTATAATGTGATCTTTATGCAACTGATTGTGAATGAGACCTGACCCTGAATTTGCTTAAAGTGATCAGGTAGACGTCACAGTCACAAGAACAAAAATCAATATAAGTAGTGTGGAGAAACTGTCAGAGCAGACATTGTGATTGCACCCAGTGGGTAATTTGTTAAAAAAAAATTCCCAAAATGGATTGTGACAGATAAATTATTGCTTTCCCTATTGTTTTAGTCTAAACTCTGCAGCCAACAGAGCGGGATTAATAATTTGTGTTAACAAGAGGGATGCCATCCTCCCTTCATCCATCCTCAAATTGTGCCCCTCTCTGCTTTCACCCCTGTCACCCTGCTGATTATACCTGACAGTTCCTCCTTCTCATCGTCAGAGATGACAAAGTGTTTCTCCTGTGCTCCCAGAGTCTCATCCCTCACCCACGTATGGCCCAGATCACAGTAGGAGCAGATATGAGACCAGGGAGGAGATCCGTCACAACTCCCTTTTCTACCTGGAACTCATTTTTCAGCTCCTGGATAGGCGAGTGTGTGGCATCCCTTAGTGGTAAATGTGATTTATCCACTAGCTGTTGCTTGGCCATGTCCAACGTGACTATAGGAGCAGCCACAGTCACAATTAACACAGATACACTGCCAGCTCAACTGTTGGACTTTGAATCAGCAGTGATGATAATGAAGATGCTTCTAGTCGATGTCCATTTGTGCTTATTTGTTTGTGTGGAAAGCAGAGCTTAGTTTAGTTTTTGACCAGAATGTGTTATTTGAAAATATTGTAATTGAAATACTAATGAATTGTCTCTTGTAAGACTTAAGAGCATTTTTTAGAATTAGGTTTTGTTGTCTTGACTAAAATACTAAATAGAAAATGTTTTATTTGTACCCACACCACTGCATTCCTTTTCTCTGGGACTATAATGCGAGGAAAACTCAGTCACATAATTTAACACAACACTAGGCTAATACAAGACATTGTAGGCAACTAAGACAGACATTTAGCAGTACAGTATTAGACAGGATTAGGATGATTCAATGTAGAAAAGAGGCGCCGGAGATGACAGCTTTAGCCACACGTTTCACTTGGTGTCATTTAATACTGCAGCTTCACTGCTGAGCCAAAATTAATTCACTCATGATGACTTCTGCTCCTTTTCATTTTTTTATTTACCCTTGTTGCATTTACCCCCCCACCCCCCCTGGAATTCCTCACAGTTTTAATGGATTTATTGAATTCCTTCTTTTTTTCCAATGTGGCAGCAATCAGAATACCACAAATTTGCAAGAAAATTAGTCTATTTCATCTCTGTAATTATTGACATGAGGGGAGGGTGGGGGTGTGTTTGAAACACTCACACATGCCCATTACTGGTTTCTTTGAAGCCTGCAAAGGCTTGCCCTGTCAACAGGTTTGCCAAGAAAACATGACATGATTTACTATCACCTAGACAGTTTACCTCATGTGAAATAGTTTACATGTGCACGCAGTGAAACAGTGACCACATTACATGACAGGTCAGACTGTGACGTGTGTTGAACAATTCGGCAAACACACAGAATGTTGAATTCAAAAAGGTTTTGCATCATCTCTCCCAAAATGTTATAGCATGCAGTAATTCATCATGGTTCTCGGTATGACTTCCCTGTGGAAGTTTGGTGGGGAATAAGTTGTTTCTGTGGTGGGGGAATTGGGTGAATGAAGGAACGGGAGGACTCAGACGGGTGAAGGGGTTTAGGTCTTAGCCTAATCTAACTCCAATCTGGCGTCGTGTGAAGAAATGCTGAGATCAGGCCATGGCTGGAGGTTAGGTCAAGTCCCCAGTGTAAACCCACAACATTCTTCGAACCCTAATGGTGTATCGCGTTCGATCCTTCTGTAGTCTCTGTGTGTGTGCTTGTATGTGTGTCCGTGGGCATTTTCACACTTCTACCATATCAACTTATATTTCCACTGTGCAGCGTAGCATGGGGAGCAGGGGTCTCCGAGGGCTCTGGGTTTATGCGAAGACCATTATGAAGGATCGTGATTGCGGACGGTTGTGTGAGAATGTGTTTATGTATGTCTGCATGGGGCGCCGACAGGGCTCTCTCTCAGGGTGGGTTTTAATTCCAAATGGACGTGTGAGGACAGGCAGAGCAAAAAGTGTGTGTGTGGGGGTGACGGGGTCCATAGATGCGGTGTGTAAAATGGTTATTGTAGCTTAATCAGCGTGGTGACCTGAACCAGAGTTAATATTGAAGAGCTTGACCTTTTCTGTTGGCGGGAGATGAGGAGTGCCCTCCATCCCCTGTGGCTTTATGCTAGCATTCTTTCAACACCATGGTGCTTCACAGACACACTAATATGCACACAAATATGCGTGTGTATACTCAAGTACATGGGCAAAGTCAGCGTTCTCTCAAATGCCAGATGTATGGCAGAATCAGAAACAGTAATCCACCCACGCATATAGAAACTTAAACGCTCAGGTGTCAGTCCTGCACGTCTTCTGCTGTAGCTGAAACTAGGAACAGGCTGGACGGCTCTATAAACTTCAAAGGTGAGAAAGAAGTAAAGGGAAAAAATGCAAAAACAAACTTGTTGGGTGTTCTAGGCAGGCCATTGTTCTTTAAAAGAAAGACACCTTATTCACTTGTTCTCATCTGTAGTTTCATTTGCATTTGGGAAACCTGCCCAGTCATACCTACCCATGCCCAGGGGGAAATAGCTCGGTGCTTAAATCACAAAGACGGCGTTGCTATCAACTACTTCACTTATCCTTTTCTCATCCTTGCCTTTCCCCACTTTTCTGACTCAGTTATTCTCTGACTTCATCTGCTTTCATAACCTCCCATGCTCTCTCCCTTACTCTCATCTCTTAAATCCTCCCAGTAGTATTAAATATGTGTTTATCCTTCCAGCCTGCCTCCCCCATGTCTCTGGGTCCCCAGGGAAACATCCAAAGCACAGAGCCCCAGGTAGGGAGCCCCAGGCTGGTCTTGTAGCTGCCGTGGGAGCCCTCACAGGGATTTGCAAGCTCTAGAGACCCTGTAGTAGATGCACAAGGTCTTGTGTTGCAGTAGAAAGAGATGCACAAGAAGAGGGGGCAGAAACAGAGTGCAAGACAGACGGGGGAAAAAAAGAGTCAGAAAAGAAAATGAGGGAGTAACTGGTTTTCTTGTGCATATTAAGGATCATAAACATTTGTATTGTGTTGTAAATCTACACTGCTGGAATGTAAATGTAAAGGCCCTCGGCGCGTATGCCTTAAACCCCTCCTACATACGAACCCCAGCCTCCCATTTGTCTGACAGAGAGAGAACAATTGGTCGCAGTGGTTTCAGAGGCCCTGTCTCAGTATCTGCTTTGTACAGGGATAAGATGATGTCCCATGCTAAGAACAAAGCTGGATAATTGACCCCCTTCAGTGGCGCTAGCACGGCTCATGTGGCCTTTTGGACACAGGCGGCACATATGTGCACACATGAATGCACTGACAAGCAGAATCACGCTCACACACAAGCATTCAAATAGGCAGAAATGCAAATAAAACGGCTTGCATTGTTCCATGCTCGTTTGTTTGATTCAACTAAAAAGTGAATGAGTAAATGTAAGCTGTGTGTCATTTCTGCCTCCATGCCTACATACTGCTTTTTCACTGATCTGTTGAGTGCCTTTCAGTAGCTGAACATATACACCCTGTAATCTTTTCTGCTTTGTTATACAACCTAGGTATACACTTTCTGCTTTGATGGACAACTTTACATAGGCGGGCTTTTAATATTCCTTTGTATGAATGGAGTATACTTGGTGGTTAATGACAGCACTTAATTATGCGATAACAATAAGAAATACTAAAACATGATTAGTTAAAGTTGAAATATATCTCGTTACTCTTAACCTCTTCATCTTTGTCTCTTATATCCTGCTGTTTTCTTTACTCTCTCTCTGTGTGTACAAGTACATAATAAATTGTGAATGTCATGTTGGAAATCTGAAGCTGTCTCTCTCTAGTCACCATTTGAACCCTAAACACAGGAAAAAACAAAACAGATATTACCTCTCTGGCATACTGAGGCAAGAAATGCTCTTATTTAGTATTTGATGAATTACTCATGAGAGCTTTCAACCTTTTATCTCACAAATTGAATTGATTTCTTTGTGAGAGAAATAACAGAACAAAAAAGTCCAACACGATGTGCTTGAATCTGAGGCCCTGCTTATGAAGCAACACTCTCTTTCTCTCCCTCTGAGTGTGTGTGGTTGTGCGTCTCTCTCTCAATGTGTTATTGAGCTTGTGCTTAGTGCGGGTCAGTCACATCAGTCATTCTCAGATGGCCAGAGTAGCAATATACTGTGTGCTAATTGTTTGCTGCTTAATATGCTACATCAATCAGGACTAATTATGACATTGTTTCAGCACTCAGCGTTGTTTCACCAAATGAGACTGAGTGGGTGAGAGAGGGAGACGTGAAACAAGAGAGACGCTTTATAAGCAGACTGGAACACAAATACAAATGCACTGAAGATGTGCAGTGTATAAAAAATGTTTTATATCTATTATCAGTGTAGTTTTTGAAGCCTCATGTGAATTATTTGTTATGATCAGTCTACTAATATCTGAACTGAACTTTCTATTTTAATGTGAATTTACTTCCTAGTGCTTTCTCCCCAGGATGAAATTGGCATTAAATGCACTGCTTTCAAGTAGAGAGATTATCATCTCCAACTGAGCGGGAGCTCCAATAACATGCAGGGCAACAAAATGCACAGCACGAATATTAAAATGTAGCTTAACAAGTGCTTAGTGTGATTTTTCTCCAAATATGGGAGATAATTTCAATGGCTGTCGCATTAATCGCCTTTCATGATTGATTGCCTCAGGAATTCCTTCTAACGGGCTCTCATCACACAGCAGAAGCACCTCTTGTTATACTGAATTATCGTCATATTGTGACGTGCAAGGCTATCAAAATATTATTTCTCTGGTTAAAAAAACTTTAACTTTTTACACACACAGACATACACAGACACACAGACACACACACACACACACACACACACACACACACACACAGACACACGCACACCTTTAAAAACTTCTTGACTGCAGTGTGTGACCTCCTGGTCGTTGCCAAGTGCCTGGGATGGGGGCCCTCTGGCTTGTGAGGCTTTTTAATGGACTCCTAGACAGTCCATTTCTATTGTATGTGTGAAGAACAACCCCGGTGAATGCAGCAAATTAATCACATTTGGACCCGGATTGGCTGCCACTTTTCAGTGTGAGCCCCCTTGCTAAGGTGCAACTAGAAGGACTAGAGAGGTCAGACAAGCACAAAATGGAAAGCTGAGGGAAGAACAGGGGGAACTCTTTAGTTAAGCCCTCAGCTGAAAGAGGAACAAGGCTGTCATTTTGTATTCTAGCATGGCCTCTTTCGTGCTCCTGCTGGCATTCCTGCTGCAGTTGTAGTTGTAGGTCCACGTGTCTTTGTGTGTTTGCGTGAGTGTGTGTTTGCGTGCGCGTAGGCAGAGGCAGAGAGTGTTCTAGCTATTTTGTTGTGGCAAAGGTCAGCTTGTAGTGCCAGCTGGAGAGAGGCCTGTGAGGCCCACTGGATAGGCAGACTTGGTGAAAAAAAAGAGACCAAGAGAATGAATGAAAGGTGGGGGGAGGTGGCTGTGGTGGTGGTGGTGGTGGGTTGTAGGAAATTATGTAGAAGCAGGAAGCTCACAACATAGATTTACTACTTACTACTTACTGATCATGTTATGTTTATTCTATATCAGAACCCATAAAAAGCAGGCGATGCTTTCAGAAAAGAAAAACAGCAGTTTGTTTCAGATTGTAACAAGCAGAGGCAGAATGAGGGTATCGTGGGAAGGAGGAGGGGTGGGTGGAGGAGATGGAGGGCGGAGAATTTAATGGGCAAGCGGAGGTGAAAGCATAGAGAACAGGAGAAAATAGGCTAAGCAGCAAGAGGAGCCCCTTGGCCGCCGTGGCCCCTGTTCAGTATGCATCCCCACTGTTTGGATGATAGTAGGGGCAGAAGAAGGCCATTGTTCCTCTCGGATCTTCCTCTCCATTGAAAAGAGAGATGGATAGAAGAGAGGAAGAGAAGAAGGCAAGAGACAGAAAGAGGGTTAGGGTGTGGGGCTGACCCGTGACCCACCCTGACCCGCAGACACCCGCCACAACCGGGGCTTTTGTCTGAGGATCGAGCTTTCTGCGACCTCCTCCATGTAAAATCGAACCCCTAGAATCCCCCCTTCCCCCTCGGACCCACTCGAATGTGACAAGGTCAGGGTTCAAACACTGTCAGGGGCCCGGGGCAGTCAAATAGAACTGGGAAGCAGCATAGCGCATATGTTTTGTGCATGAACGTGCATGCGTGTGTGTGTGTGTGTGTGTGTGCGCACACGTGTCTGGATATGTGGATGTGTGTATGTGCTTATGTGCGTGTAGTTGTTGAAAATCTGTGGTCATGTAATGTAATAAGGGGGTGGGTTAAAAAGAACGGCTCTCCCAGGGTTTTAGAGTGGTTAAACTAATGCCGGCTTTATGTTCATTTCAACACCCTTGCAGCCCTTTTCTACCTGTGTGTGTGTGTGTGTGTGTGTGTGTGTGTGTAGTTACTTTGGTTTCGGATTGCTACAGGGACTCATTATCATTTGTCCTTTGGATTCACCGTATGGAAACAGCCAAACTAACTTTAATGTATTTACCACTCATGAGGAGGAAAAACGTTGTATTGAAAGACTCAATTGAATCTTCAATAGAGACGGACAGAGTTTTGTATCTTGCTGACCCTGGTGCTCGGTGATATCAACTGTTACTGTATCCAAGATAATCAGACACACACATTCACTCAATATTTCTCCTTCTTTATTTCTACATCCCTCTTTACCCCACTTGATTCTCTGTTTAGTCTTTCATCATTGGTATATGATAGTTTATATTCATTGGAGAGCCCATATACTACTGCGAAATCACAGGAGCCTGACTGTTTCCATGTGTTGGGTTTTATTGCCAGTTTCCTGCCTCACTAATGTGGATTTTATCAACTCAGCATGTGGATATTGATGTTTGAGAGAAAAGTAACGTTTCCCTTTTTGCAACTTTCCAACCAAACCCTCTATGACACAGTTGGTGCTCAAGCTTTAGGAATATGTTCTTGGAAATACATAGACTGAGTCCTGTATAATATAAACACATAAACACTGGTTCTCCCTCCCTCTCTTGCTCTTCAGACACATACACACACACACTCGCCACATTCACACTTTAGAATAATATGCTTTTGGGATAAAATAAATCACCACAAGATCACACGCACCCGCCATCAAATCCTTGGCACAGCATCCGCCAATATAAATGAATTTCATAGACCTGGCCAGTGACTAGAAAACATATATTAACATTTTCCTCTATATTTCAAGCGTGTCAAATGAAGAGGGAGTAGACAGAATATACAGCTGGTAAAACTTTTTGACTGATGCTTGCTGACTGGAGTGGAGCATTTAAAGCTATAGCAATTGGGAGGGAGAGCGGGAAGGAGCGAGTGAGAGGAGCTAAATGTGGAAAACATGAGGATGCTGGCAGAAAAGCAGGCAGTCGAGCAGTGGGGGATCAACAAAGGGATGGTTTGACATGGCTCTGTCAAACCAGTGTAATTACTAAACACCCCAAATTACATACCCTCATTTAGTTGTACCCTATCATTTACCACTATCCACATAGTGCTCTTTTTACTCCTCCTCTCTGTCCTTCTCATTCGTGCTCTCTCTTCCGTCCCTTTTTTTCCCCCTTCTCTGCTTTCTGTCTCTTGTTTTTCTCATTTACCTCTCTCTGTTTCTCCACCTGTGGTTCTCCCGAGGCCTTCGGTGTTATGTTGCATCCTTGTAAGGTTGCCGGGCGTTATAAAAACTTAATTTCCAAGTAGGCTTCAGTGTTTTCTCTTGTGAAAGGTAACCCATGTAGACACATAAAGAAACTCGTATGCCTGCGTTTGTGTTCAATTTACCGTGTTGGAAAGATGTATGACCGTGATCTTTGGCATTTGTGCAGACGTGGATTCGGTGTTACTATGGAATTTTGTAAACAGCATTCCGGGCGTAGGCCTTGAACAACAACAGACATCGTTTGTCACGTCTGTCCAAAATACACAGAGAAACGATGCTTTATCCACGTGTTAAATTCAAACCCACTGTAGGTGTGAGGCCTTGTTGTGAGAACATTTATTTACATTAGTCCCCTGACAGTGAGTGAAACATCATTTCCATAAGCTCAGCCTCTCGCATTTGCACAGGCATAATGGAGACAACCATATGTTTAGAAATCAGGAGCTAGACTCAGGGTTACTGTGCCCGCAGTGTACATCTGTGGGCTCCTTTGTGTGTACGCCCAAGTGTGCGTTTTCACATGCTTGTGTATGTAGGCCCGCTTGCATATTTTTAAGTCTTTTCATGTGCATATGTTGTGAAGGGTGTATGCTAGTATTAATCCCATGTGATTGTCCTGTTCTGATTGCAGCCTTGCAAGTTTGCTTGGATTGGCACCAAAAGTGGCACAGGCAGACACCAGACAAGTAGCAAAGCCCCTGCCACAGACTAAATACCAGGCTAAAATGCCTATATCCAGTGTCCCCCTGTCTCACCCACAACACACTTGAAGGTTTCCTGTTTGGCTTTCAGTGTGTACATTTTTGATTGAGTTCAAACTGCTCTCCATGCTGCCTCGCTATCTGTCCGTTCGGGAAATAATGAAGCACTTAGTCCCGATCAAACATTTTGTGATTGTTTGCATGACTTGAGACCTTGTGGATAGATCAGACTTTCAGGGCTCTCTGCGCCATATCTCTGCTGTGGCAGCACACTGATGATGTCATAAACCTGCTCCAGCCCCTCTAGATCATGGCTGACATTTTCACGGTTGACGGGACTTCGAATGGGCCGAGCACCTCACATCAAGGAAGGGATTCCATTACTGCTCTCGTAACTCATAACTCACGCACGCACGCACATACACACGTACGCACACACGCACGCACGCACGCACGCACACACACGTTGTCTACCACCTATTCACAAAAGGTAGACTTGAGGTAGAGGACACCCGCCCACTGGACACCCATTGTGCATGTCTGAGGAGGTGTGTATCATTCCCAATGAGGACATTTGGGGTTTTCAGGGTCGAGGAGTGTGTGCTCAGTTGGTCTCCGCGGTAATAATCGCTAGGCGCTGCGTCTGATTTATTGTCCCATCAACGGCCACGGAAACCATCAGCGGAGCGATGCAGATGAGCGGAGATGTAACGAGATGAAAAATGACAAGAGCAACGGAGGAGTGAAAGAGAAGGGGCTGTGATCAATAGGAGAGAGTGGTGTCCATTTGGATAATGGACAGAGGATCATAAGTGAACAGGGTCAGAAGCAGTTTCATTATCCACTCCATCCTGATCTCCGTCCTGCGGCCGTCTGCACCTGTCTGTGTGCATGCAGGTATATGCACGAGTGCGTGTGCATCTTCGAACGAACGGGCATGCTCTGTGTGTCCGTGTGTGTGTGTGTGTGTGTGTGTGTGTGTGTGTGTGTGCGCGCCTCAAGTACACACTGGTATATGGACAGATTGCGAGTCAGCTCCATTATCTCGCCCATCAGCTCTTTTCTCTCATCTCAGCCATGTTAAGTGAATTAGAACTGAAAGAGAAGAGGCTGATTAGACAGCCTGTGTGAGAAGCTGACACGACTTTAAAGACAGCATTAAGATGGTGTTTATCAAACATCCACAAAATAATAACAATAACACTCTTGATCCATGTGTCTCATTGGATTAACTTGCTTGAACCCTCACAACTTCATCACACACACACACAGCATGGGCACACTTGAACTTGCTCTCCCTCACGCAGAATTTCTGAATTCACTTCCTTTTCACTTCCCTTTTTCTTTCCGGGTGTTTTTGCGGCTTGTTCAGGTGTGCAGGTGGATTTGCATGTGTTTTGAAGATGCAGGTTAAGTTTCCAATTCACCTCCTAGAACCCCATCTCTCCACAGCATTCACTATCTGATCCCACTTTTTGCCGCAATGCTTTGAAGCGTATTTACATTGTGACTGGCTGCCAGGTGCTCTCTTTTCCCCCTCTTTGTCTCTCTCCCTTCGTCTCTTCTTCATTTTCTCTCACCTTTGTTCCTTTCTCCATTTTTTTCTGAAACCCCTTACATTTTCTTGGTCCCCCCCATTCGTCTTCTTACCCTTTTCTTCATTTTTTTCAACTCCTCTATTCACTCCCTTCTTTCTTTCTTTCTTTTTTTGCCTCTGAGCCGAAAATTGACCTAAATGGATGAGGTCATGGGAGCTGTCAACGCCGTGATCATATGGCTGCTACCGGCTCTGCTAACAGCTGAGGATGCGCTTTCAATGGCAACTCTGTGTTTTGTAATCTCAGGAGAATCACAGGCTGAGGAGAAAATTGACTTATTAATTTGTTGGAAATAAGGACAGGCATACTGAGGGACAGAAGACAAACTGATACTTAGCTGTTTTGTATCAGGAATATGAATATTAGAATATAAACAAACGTAGATTGAAGTCTTAAACAAATAAACTGAACTGATCTTAGATCCCCTCTCCTCCTGCCCTTTATCCTGCTCTCAGATAAGTGTCTGGTTATGTGTGTGGTCACAGTTAGTCTGACTGGGGTGGCGTACCTTTTCAACACATGCTGAGACATCAGAGAGAGCATGTGAGAAGGTGTTGATTTGATCCCACACCCACAGCCCCAATACACACACGTACACACACAGACATACGCACTCTTTATCTGCCGAGGGATTTCCTTTCCAGCCCAGGAGGAATGTAGTTAATGATTTTCAGACACAGATAGAATCTCACTTGTCTCACATACACCATGCAGGTAAGACGATAATATAAAGCTCCCTCTCTGTGTGTGTTTGTGTTTTCCTGCATGTCTGTTTCCTGCATTTAGACACTTTTTTGTTAAAATGACTGCCAGCTTTTTACTTTGAATGACCGAATGGCGACATGTTCAATTGTTGCACATATCTAGTGCTGCAAAAAGATGTAAACAAAATTCATACCATCAATCACAGACATTCACAAATCTGAGGCCAGACTTATTTGGCCGGGTCAATGCATATTGGGTGGTCCAAAGCCCCAGTGGGGTTTTTTTTCTTCAACAAACATATTTTCCTGAAATGAACTTCAACTGCAAGTTCACGGCTGGCTTCAATCAGTGAAACGTGTACATTTCAACACAATACACAAGTCGTGCACGCTCATCAGCTTATTGTGAAAAACAAAAAAAATTGTGCTTGACTTCAAATCAGGCAGTCCATTGAATCTCTCGGCTCTTCATTCACCCCTGTGGTTCCTACTTGACATACGCTGCTGTTGTTGCTGATATGCTGAATACTGCCTCCCGCATCTGAGCTTCCTCTAGTCCATTTCCTAATGAAACACTATACTTGCCGTGGCAAGTCTTGTCTCTGGAAGTTAAGCAATCCATATGTCAGTAAGTGTTTGGTGTGTTGTCTTCCATAGGAGATGAGTTAAATATTTAGCATGCTGCTGGATTAATGCACTCAGTGCCCTAGACAGCAGAGCCTGTATCATCAAATATAAAAATATAAACTTCTTGATTAAACTGTGGATTCAAATGGCAACTAAGAAAAAGTGGGAGCCTTTTCCCAAATTCCGATAAATAAGACAGATCAACATGTACTTTAACAACCAGAAGTGGTTTGTTTGCATCCATGTGTGAGTTCTCTGTGAATTGCAAGTAAAAATAGCCTGCAGGTATTTAGACAAACTAGCCGTTGCTAATGGTGGTTTTCACACAACATGTGGCTAGAATGACTCCTAGTAAGACGCTAAAACGTTTTATGTCACCTCCAGGTTCATGTAGAGCCGCCTCAGGCTACTGTTGTTTAAACAGGGACAGAGTACGCTGATGGCGAACAGCATGTGTGTGTTGTGGATGAGGTGCATCTGCTTTTTAATGTCCCCCCTGTCTTTTAAACACTCCACACACACCCATCTGCACACCCACACACACCCACCTGCACACCCACACACACACACCTGCACACCCACACACACACTCACACACACACACAGTGTCTCTCTGTCTAGATGGTTATAAATGGCTGGGTGTGTGGTGCCTGCAAGCTGTCATTAGGAAGCCATTAGGAGCATGCAGGGGGAGGACAAAACGAAACGGAACAGAACAGAGGAGGAAACATGCAACTGAGATCATCTTGGATCAGCCACACTACATCCTCCTCCTCTTCCTCTTTTCCTCTTTCATTCTCTCACCCTGTAGCAGACTAGAGGTGCTTGGCTAATGGCTACCACACCTCCTTTCAACTGCCCCACGCCCCCCGGCGCTGCTGTCAGACAGAAAAATATACAGGGAGGAGGGGCAGTGTGTGACTCGAGGGGAGGGGAGTGGAGACAGATGAGGATAGTAATCTGGCAGAGCAAAGGGATACTGATATTGGAAAGTGGAGCGAAAGAGGAAAAAATGTGAGAAGAACAATGAGCACGGGGGAAAGAAAAGGGAGTAAGAGTGGAACATGAGAAAGAAAATGAGAAATTGTACGGGGCCTTTTGATTTCACAACTGCCCCCTTGTGTGACACAAAGCAGGAGATAGGAGAAGAAGAGAGAAAAATCAATAGTCTGACTTTCTTTTCCTCCTCTTAAAGTTTCCCTTCATGCTCCTGCAACATACAGGAGAAACCCTTTTGGCTCCTCTACCTCCTTTCGTTCTCAGTTCATCTTTCTTCTTTTTGGCCCTCTGTTTGCCAGATAGTGAGAGATAAATGAATAAGACAATAAACAGGTACAGTGAACCAGACTAAAATAAGAGGAAGAGAAGAGGGCGAGAGAGAGAGGAGTAAATAAATGCTTGTGAATAGCTGCTTGAAGCGTGGACACAGGGTATCCTAGCAACCGGGACCAGCTATGCATTTCTTGTCTTTGTTTGATTTCCTTTAAAAGACTGAAAAGGTAAAATACACTTTGATTAGGAGATGGGTACTGTGGTTTCATTCTCTATGGACCAGCAAAGGGACAACATGGATTTAGTATACAGCTTTGAAGGCTTAACTATAGGGGAGGTGGGGTGAGGGGATGAGATGAAGGGGCTGGATAGTATACAGAAAAGGGATTCATTGGAAAAAAAGATAGAAAAGTGTCGGACTGAAACCAGGACACGAGGACACACCCTGTTATGAGAGAGGAGTTGGACCTGTCTTGGGATGATGTGAGGGCTGAGGCAGAGCAAAGGAATGTAGGCCAGACAGTAAACCAGAACAGACATTTTGGAAAGTAAGGGTGATGAGAAAAGGTTGGAAGTGAAAGGGTGGCGGTAGAAGGAGAGCGAGAAATGTCAGCTGATGATCTTTGTGTGATCCAATCGAGCTCGAAGCTCCCAAGGCGATTTCAGGCCACTGGTGGAAGGGTCTGAGTGGAAAAAAGCAGCAGAGAGATAGAGTGGGAAAAAGCCGGATGGGAGGCTGGAGGTGAGAGCTGGGGAGGGATGATAGGAAGGCAGGTAGGAAAAAGGAGAGAAGGGGAAAGAAACAGAAATGGACATTTCCACGGGGACGCACGGGCACATGTTGCACGCACATGTAGGTAAAATGGAATGGTGACCGTGAAAGCCAGCCATTGTGCTGCTGTGGCATCACTCCGAAACAGCCACGATCAATCTGTTCTCAGCCAAAGAAAGTTTTGTTTGTCTTCATATTGATTTGCCATGTTGAAGAAACCACTGTATGTCTAGCAAGGAAAATGAGGATAAATGGCTGTGCATGCATGTGCATATGTCCGCAGTTTTGTTTTAGTCGCCTGCCTTTTGTATTTGCACTATATGCAATGTGTACATGCAGACATGTACGTTTTGGGTTTTGTTACAATAGCAGTTTCACAAACTGCGAGTGAGGGAACTCATCTGGGACACCACAAGCTCAGAGATCAGAGGAAAACCATCTGTATATATGAGTAAGCTTATGTGTAATCACTTTGTGTGTTTAAGTTTTCATCTCATCTAGCATGAGGGAATAGTGTAGATAAGTGGAGAACTGTTTCCTGGAAGAACAATAGATAGTAGGATCAGAAATATACAGTAAACAGCAGTTAATAAACACAGATGATGGTTTTCAGAAGAATTACAGAGAGTCAAAAATTGCATGGCAAATATACAGCCCACTATAAATAACATTTATATCAATGACTCCCCGAGTCATTGTTTAACAACACTATGTCATGTGTTGATGAAGACGGTGAGCGTAGTTGGCGGGGAGCAGAAGTAGACAGGAAGAAAAGGAAGGGGATCAAAGAAGGGGAGATTAGATCATATCTCAAAATTGACTTGGTGGTGCCACCCTTGAATTAAGATAATTAACATCCCTACCTACAGACAGAGAAAAAAGTGACTTTGCAGATGGATTTTAGGAATGCGAATGAAAGACAGTCTGGTGTGTGTAAACGTATGTGTGAATGTGAATTTGTTTGATTGAGAGCCAATGTCAAAGAAGAGAAGATAATGATTACAAATGACATCGCTACTACTTGTGTGTCAGTTGTAGAAAAAGACAAGATACATCAGTGGGATATTTATTAGTAACAGCCATGCACAGTATGTCTGGTATAGTTTATAAAAATATGCTGAAACACACATGCAGAGACTTTCTCAGTTGTAATATTGCCAGGCAAAGCCACTTCACCGTGAACATACAAACTGCTTCCAGATCAGTGTATTAAAATATTTTTTTTTGTTGTAGATCGACAAATATAGATAGATTGTCTAACTTTACTTCCCTAACTCTCCTCTCCTAATTAAACACCGTACATTCAACGTGCTGCCACACACACTGTTGTGGTCATCCATGTCATGGGTAGGCACCAAGGAGATAATTCACACATATGTCAGAGTGACAATATGCTGCTGTGTTTGTGTTTCAGGGGTGGACGGAGCCAACCAAAGACATAAAAAAGTATGGAGATGAGAGCAGGGTGCATTCCTGTGTAATAGCCAGCCAGCCTGCCAACCCTTGTTTTTGTTTACTGTAAACACCCTCACGCCAATCACTCTATCTTGTTTTCCCTCACAGTGGTGTGACTCCAAGCCAGCACGTTGCCCTGGGCAAGTTTTAAACTTTGCGTTGACGCTTGCACTCACATGCCGGAACATTTGTCAACGCACGCAGGCAGGTTTCACTCGCATTTTCACAAACAACACAACACGCATACACACCCATGTAGACATTTTTTTTAACTGCCACGGTAACGTTCTATTTCTTGTACTCACATCGTGATGCGATATTTCTGAAGCAGGAACAAGGAAGGTCTTATGATTGGAAGTTACATGATCGGATACAAACAGTACATGCTGCAAACCTTGCCAGCAGTAAATTACCTAATCAGTGGCCCCGAGGACATAACCGTGTATCTACCTGTCCTGCCATGTACCAAAGTATCTACCTGTCTTCCAGCTGGATTACCAGTTCCATTGTGTGTATTTGTGTATACATGTATTTTGTGTGGTGTTGGTGTGCTGTCCTGGAACTGTGAGATGGTTTCCTGACAGGCAGACCAAACATGCTAGAGGGCATGGCAAAGAAGGGATGCATTGTTTGACCAGGTGTGTGTGTGTGTGTGTGTGTGTGTGTGTGTGTGTGTGTGTGTGTTTGTGTGTGGGGGAATAAGGAGGGAGACAGGAAGGGAAACAGAAGAAGATAGCGTTATTTGGACAGGAGTAGAAGGAGTTTTGACAGATTTCTCTGTGAGGCACGTGGCTCTTCAGGCATCAGGATGGTGGTTGATCCAGCATGATGATGAACCATGATGGATCAACACAGGGCCCAGTAGCCGCTTGGGGCTGCTCTCACTAGAGCTGAGTGAAGGGAGGGGAAACAGCCCCCGGCTGCGACTCGACACAGAGCCAAGACGGAGAGAGGACACTTGGGGCATTTGTTTATTTATTTCCTCCCATATGCTGTATCCTCTGCAATGCTACAGTGAGTCAGCTCAATGAGGCATAAGGTGAATGCTCCATCAACTCTTTGAGGATGGGCGGGCATTTCTGCCTCAAGAGCAGCTTACTCAAACTTCCAGCATAGAAAGTGGCCCTTTGGAAGATTTTGGAAGGGAAAAAAGCTTTTTTGGCATTTTACTTTAGGCCAGCGTTGCTCTTTTTACCCTGTCCAGTGATCTCTCCACAATGCAGAGTCATTGCAGAGTCACATGTATTCAACACAATTTCAACATAACAGGTAATTAATCCAGCAACAGACATAAAACAAATGTGAACCGAGGCTACACTGTGGCACACAGCAAAGCAAACTTCTGTGCACATGCATGTTTTCTTAGAAGCTGCCTGTGTTACAATTTGTTTCTCATCCCCATACGTTCACACATTAGTTGTAATCTCTTGTGTTAGGCTGCGTGTTGCCCTGAAAGAGAGAAAAAGTCCTCTGCTCACAACTTGAGAAACTGTAACAATGCCATCTCATTACCAAATGTCCTTCT